>OX376057.1:8377532-9577532 GCA_947361185.1 Charanyca ferruginea
TAGATGAGCGTTTTTTCTACAAAAGTTGCGGAAACTTGGCAATAATAATAATAATAATAATAATAAAAAAGCACAACAGCGTAAAAACGATAACGCCATATTTGCCACTAACGAAAAAATATTTTACAGAAACCTACACAAGTCGCAAACCAATGCGAATGACGAGAACAACACAGATACACCCGACACACGTAACACACCTACCAAAGAACAGTTAGAAATATTTTGGTCTAGTATTTGGGAAGAGCAAGTACAACATAACGACAAAGCATCTTGGATAACCGAAGAAACTAAAAAATGGAGAGCAATAAATGAAATGGAATTTGAAGAGATCACAGAGTCAGACATCATACACATTACAGGGAGGTTACATAATTGGAAATCTCCTGGTATAGATAATATACACAATTTTTGGTACAAAAAGTTAACATCATTACACAAACCGATAGCAAAAAATTTAACAGATATAATATTAGGACGACAAAATATACCAGAATTTATTGCGACAGGCATAACTTACATGTTACCTAAAACCAAAAATTCACCACAGCCTTCCCAATTTAGACCGATCACATGCCTCCCCACGATTTACAAAATATTAACATCAGCAATCACATCAAAAATCAACTCACATATTGAACACCACAACATAATATCGGAGGAACAAAAGGGATGCAGGCGGGGCCACATGGGTTGCAAAGAACAGTTAATAATTGACTCCACTATACATAAACATGCCACCACCAAAAATAGAAATCTTCATTGCACTTATATCGATTATAAAAAAGCATTTGACAGCGTTCCACATTCCTGGTTGATACATATCTTAGAAATCTATAAAATTAATTCAAGAATAATAGACTTTCTACGTAATATAATGCCCCAGTGGAAAACCACACTTCAAATAAACTGCAATCACAATAATGTTACAACCCGACCAATATCTATCCGGAAGGGTATATACCAAGGTGATTCACTAAGCCCCTTGTGGTTCTGCCTCGCACTAAACCCTCTATCTAATCTGCTGCAGCGCTGTCGGGCCGGATATTGTCTCAAACACACTACAGAACAAACAACAATCTCACATCTTATATATATGGACGATATCAAACTATATGCACAATCCGAAAAAGATATGAAGAAACTAGTAGAAGCTACAGCAGAGTTTAGTCAAGATATCAACATGCAATTTGGTCTAGACAAGTGTAAAACACTTCACATCATACGAGGGCAAGTACGACCCGGCAACTATGTAATTAATAACACTGACATCATAACAGCAATGGAGCCAACTGATGTATACAAATATTTAGGATACTCACAACTAAAGGGACTGGATCACGTTAGAATTAAACAGACAATTACTACGGAGTACAACAGAAGACTGAACACTATATGTAAAACTCAATTAGCTGGTAAAAATCTCATCAAGGCCTTGAATACGTTTGCTATCCCTATATTAACTTACTCATTCGGAGTTATTAAATGGACAAAAACCGACACAGAACAATTAGAACGAACAACACGCACTACGCTCACAAAACATAACAACTTACATCCAAAATCTGCAATAGAAAGGCTTACTATCAAACGGCAAAATGGAGGGAGAGGCCTTATAGATATCCAGCACTTGTGGCGGAAGCAAGTCTATCGACTAAAAACATTTTTTCATTCAAAATCTCGCACAAGTAGCATCCATAAAGCCATAGTTCTTAATGATATCAACCACACTCCACTTAACTTAAATGATCAGACCAATGATACACCACACGTTATCAACGATGACCCACAGACGCAAAAAATTGAGGACTGGAAGAAAAAAGTACTTCACGGTAGACACCCTCACGATCTAGAACAATCCCATATTAACAAAGTAGCTTCAAATAAATGGCTTAAAATAGGTAACTTGTTCCCAGAAACTGAAGGATTCATAATAGCGATACAAGACCAGATAATCAACACTAAGAACTACAGAAAATATATAATCAAAGACCCTTCAGTAACAAACGATAAATGTCGAAAATGTCACACCCAACCTGAAACCATTCAGCACATAACAGGAGCATGCACTACACTCACACAAACCGACTACACTCACAGGCACAACCAGGTAGCAAACATTATTCATCAAAAATTAGCACTCAAATACACACTCATACAAGACACAAACACTCCTTACTACAATTATACACCACAAACTATACTAGAAAATGACACACACAAAATCTACTACGATCGCGCCATACTCACTGATAGGTTAATTCACTACAACAGACCGGATATAACCCTTCAGGATAAACTAAATAAAATTACGTACATAATAGATATTGCAGTTCCCAACACACATAACATACAGAAGACAATAACTGAAAAAATTGGTAAATATGCCGAACTGAAAGAAGAAGTAACAAGAATATGGCGACAAGAAAAAGTTTATGTGATCCCTATAGTCATCTCCACAACAGGCGTTATCCCGAACCATCTTCTCCATAGCTTAAAACTACTAAATCTTAAAGAAACTCTCTATATCGCCCTACAGAAAGCTGCCATATTAAATACATGCCGCATTGTCAGAAAGTTCATGCAATTAGATGAACACGAAATTGGTCCCCAACACAACACGTCCTATATCTAATACACACCACACGCTGCATTTACTTGGCTTCGGCCCGTAAATGTAGCTGAATCCAGCCAAAGTGCTGAGAAAAAACAACACATTCGAAAATAATAATAATAATTTATTGGCAGACCGAGATCCATACTGTTAGTAGATACATTCAAACTTATTAAAACTAATGTTAGTACACATACAATGACGAAATAAAGATAAATAAATAAATAAAACAGTCACAATTTGTATCTGTCCACTTATCTGGCTGCGACGTGTGTGTGCAGTCCCACCCATCGGCCGAGCATTGGACAGTCCCACCGCTCACATAATGCCCTCAGCATACTGTTGGAGCTACCCCGTGTTCTGTGCCGCAGAGAGGCGCAACGCTTACGGATAATTGCGTAGAAACATCCACCCTCGCATCGGCAAACATACCCGAAGCGCTACAGAACCGCGGCAGCCCCATAAGCGTTCTGAAAGCATTATTGTACTGGACACGCAGAGCGCTGTATGCCCCCTGCGTATACTTGACCCACAGACTGCAGGTGTAGAAAGTTTGACAATAGGCTCGAAAGAGGGTCATTTTAACCTCATGCGTACACCGTGCAAATCTGCGGGCCAACATATTACCACGGACAGACAGCGCTCTGCGCTCCCTCTCTACGTCCAAGTCATCACTTAGGTTCTCGGTGACCCAGTGGCCCAGGTACTTAAACTTTGTAACCCGGTTTAAGGGTGTATTTTCCAGTGATATGAGCGGCACATTCACGTCACCTTTGGCGCCGACTTTGAAAACAAGAAACTCACTCTTACTAACGTTGTACCTAAGCCCATGAGCCACCGCGTAGACCTCACACAACTTCAAAAGTCGTCTCAACGCACTGATCGATGGGCTCAGCAAAACCATATCGTCCGCATAGCTGATGTTGTTCATAGCAACACCATCAATATGACAGCCAATGCCAGTACTGCCGAGCTCAACGATCAGTTTGTTTATATATAAGTTAAATAGGCGCGGGGAAGTGATTCCCCCTTGCCTCACTCCACATTCCAATCTATACTCATCAGAGAGATTCCCTGCCCATCTAACATTATTTACTTGGTTTTCATACCAAAACTTTAGTAGATAAGTAACTTCAGTTTCTACTTTACTCTCGCTTCTTATCTTTTCCCATAAAAGGTCATAGGACACGAGGTCAAATGCCCTGGATAGGTCTAAAAAGCACGCGTTTACAGACGTTTTCCTATCCGTATAGTACCGGACAGTTCGCTTAAGACACATAATGGCACTTTCTGTTGATAGGTCGGGCCTGAAGCCAAACTGAGCATCATGCAGACTAATTCTTGGGGCCATATATGTATCCAGCAAACTGTCCAGCACCTTAGCAATGACCGTTGCGAGGGATATGGGCCTATAATTGGTGGGATCTGCAGCATCACCGGTTTTATTTTTAATAATAGGTACGACTATAGTTCTCATAAGCGGGCTGGGCAGATAGGCGTGTCCTATACACAGATTAAAGAACATCGCCAGAACTCTCGGCAAGTGTATACCCGCGTATCTAAGGTGCTCGACACTGAGGTGATCATGTCCTGGGGACTTACCTCTAACCATTTTTTTAATGACATTTGTGACATCTTTAGCTGAGAACTGTACTCCCAGCTTCATGCTCACGTCAGTGTCCGTCACCGTTTGCATTACATTAACTGCCGGATTTACTACAGGGTTCACTCTAAATTGATTTACAAACATATTTGCAATGTGCGTGGGATCATGTTTACCACCAACACTTACGGGGAGGCTCGACTTAGGGTTAAGTTTGTTCGTGTTTTTCCAGAAGCTTCCAAAGTCCTTAGTTCTATGATTTTCAGCCATTATATTTAGTTTAATATGCTTTTCATTTGTACGACACCATTTCAATTTACTTTTAAAAACTCTACGTGTATTACGCATCTTTTCAAATTCATTGCCCGCATCTGGTTTGCCACAGAACTGCCACATTTGAAATGCAAGTCGAGCCTCCTCGTAGGCGGATTTTACATATTTATTCCACCCTGGTAAAGTTTTATACGTCCTATTATGGGACGCAATGGGTCGCAATTATGGGATGAATTTGCAAGCGAAAAATAGCGATCAAAAAGTAAACACACCTTTTCCCAACTATGTACGTTGGTGTCAGCTTACCGGATGCAGCTGAATACCAATGTTTTACATAGAGCGACTGCCTTTCTGACCTCCACAACCCAGTTATACAATATAATAATAATAATAATATATAATATAATATGTGAGGACATTTCACACACGGCCATCTGACCCCAAACTAGGGAGACCCTGTACTATGGGTGTCAGACAGCTGATATACATACACAAATATATTTTGACCCTCAACACAATGTCCCTCGGTAAGACTGGTTGTCAGACTTTCTGGCTTCTGATTACCGATAGCGACTTAGCGAGAGTCAAATATACGTTTTTATTTATTTACAAAGGACAGTCGGGACTCGGGACCAACGGTTTTACGTGCTTTCCGACTAAATGAAATGGATAGTCACTCATCTACGAACCGACCGCGGCAAGCAACCGATTGGTCCGTACGGCTTTTATTTAGCCATTAGCCACTAGACTTAGCAAATCCAAAATCTATACAAAAAAAATACATTATTTCTAGAACAGTCGGGTAAAATCTGTAGTTTCGCCCTAAGCCCTATACAATACACCTGTTCGTGACTGCGATTGAATGAATTTCCCTGAATCAATATATCACAGAATACACTCATTACAATGACTTCGTATGGCGCCAGCGAACTTCATTCACACGCTCAGTGAATAAATGTTCCAAGAACTAAACATCAATAAGTTTCTACAAGACTTTACATTAGCATTCTTGTTCACTAATCTAATCGTATTAGATCAATATTAATAAATTCTCACCAATAGCTGGACATCCCGTGTCATCGGCCTGTTTCGGAAAGGGAAATGCCCGCGGACGCGTGATTGGTGAACTAAACGGTACTAAATACCGGCCAAGGAAGTAATTTGTATGAATAGTAGCGAGTGTGAACTATCGCTGGGAATCGATGGCGTGTGTCTATTAATACTCAATTAATATTTTATGTCCATGAAAATATTACTGAGCAGGTGCTGTTTCGGTTGAAAATAGTGTAATGTTTTCTTTATAAAATACTAGCTTTTGCCCGCGACTTCGTCCACGTGAATGTCGGTTATCGTAGATGCAGACGAAGTCCTGGATTAAAGTAGCCCATGTCCTTCCTCAGGGTTCAAGTTATCTTCATACCAAATTTCGTCAGAATTGGTTCTACCGTTTCTACGTGAAAACGGCACAGACAGAATTTTAATATTTAATATTAAGTAAGTATATAATATAATGTATTAATAATCTACGAATTTACATTGTGTGTAGCGCATGACTGCGATTCTTCAGGTACACCAGTACGTCGGTGAGAAAGTTTCCAAGAAAAACATTGCTACCGTATTCATAATCAAAAGCAATTAATATTTTACATATAAAAACAGTTTAATAACACTACGCATATCGGTTTCAGGAAACAAATTATTTTCTGTTACCTAGTTGGCCATTATTTTACCTGCTGATAATATCTTGATAGAAATGGTAATGATGAAGAAAAACCAGGAAAAGCATACAGTGTATTTTGATTACGTACAATAAATTGGGAACGAGCAAACCAGCGAAGGTAATCATGAATATTATCAGACCGTAAAATACTGCAGCCTAAATTTAGGGCTTCGGAAACAGACGGCTGAATCGAAAACTCGTTATTTGTCGTGATCGACATCGTCACGTCAGTTAAGCGCCCATCAAGTCAAAGATTCCATACAAACGCAAGTACGAGGCTGTGTGAACTTGGCGCCCGACTTTAAAAAAATTTTTTTTTTTTTGGTTAGTTTGATAGATTTCGGTAAGTAGTGGATAGTAGTGAAGATAACTTCGTTTGTAGTTGCACCAAAAAAAAAATAAAAAAAAAAATAAAAAAAAATCATACCCCGACCTTGAAAAAAAAAATTTTTTTCGGCTGTTTCTTATAGTAAACCGTAAGTAGTGGATTGTAGTGCATTTTTTTTCGTTTGTAGTAAAATAAAAAAAATAGTAAAAAATATTTTTATTTTAGGGTATTTTTCCAAAACGATATTTACTACATAAATGCAATTTAAAAGCCTATTCGAATACTAGGAAAGCTAAAACTGACTGAGAAACGATTGCAGAGGTTAATAGTAGCAGGTTTCTTAGGTGCAGTGGAACAGAAGTATACATAAGAAGCGATTAACCCGAGTAAAACTTGTTTCGGACTGAATTCAAAGTTACTTTCGATAGAAAGGCACTACTAACGCTAAAACTGACTGAGAAACATTTGTTTAGGATAGCAATAGTATAAGTTAATTTACTACGAATGATATTCATGTTACTACAAATAACTACTAACGAAAAAAAGTTAAACAAAAAGAAGATACTACAAACGAAAAGAAGTTACTACAATCGAAAAGAAGGTACTACAAACGAAAATCTTTCTACTACAAACGAAAAGGAGTTACTACAAACGATAATCTTCCAACTACAAACGTAAAAATGTTACTACAAACGAAAATCTGTCTACTACAAACGAAATGAAGTTACTACAAACGAATTTCTTGTTACTACAAACGAGAAAAAGGTACTACAAACGAAAATCTTTCTACTACAAACGAAAAGGAGTTACTACAAACGAAAAGAAGTTACTACAAACGAAAATCTAGCTACTACAAACGAAAGGAAGGTACTACAAACGAAAAGAAGTTACTACAAACGAAAAGAAGGTACTACAAACAAAAATCTTGCCACTACAAACGAAAAGGAGTTACTACAAACGAATTTCTTGTCACTACAAACGAAAACAAGGTACTACAAACGAAAATCTTTCTACTACAAACGAAAAGGAGTTACTACAAACGAAAATCTGTCTACTACAAACAAAATGAAGTTACTACAAACGAATTTCTTGTTACTACAAACGAAAAAAAGGTACTACAAACGAAAATCTTTCTACTACAAACGAAAAGGAGTTACTACAAACGAAAAGAAGTTACTACAAACGAAAAGAAGGTACTACAAACGAAAATCTTTCTACTACAAACGAAAAGGAGTTACTACAAACGATAATCTTCCAACTACAAACGTAAAAATGTTACTACAAATGAAAATCTGTCTACAACAAACGAAATGAAGTTACTACAAACGAATTTCTTGTTACTACAAACGAGAAAAAGGTACTACAAACGAAAATCTTTCTACTACAAACGAAAAGGAATTACTACAAACGAAAAGAAGTTACTACAAACGAAAATCTAGCTACTACAAACGAAAGGAAGGTACTACAAACGAAAAGAAGTTACTACAAACGAAAAGAAGGTACTACAAACAAAAATCTTGCCACTACAAACGAAAAGGAGTTACTACAAACGAATTTCTTGTTACTACAAACGAAAACAAGGTACTACAAACGAAAATCTTTCTACTACAAACGAAAAGGAGTTACTACAAACGAAAATCTGTCTACTACAAACAAAATGAAGTTACTACAAACGAATTTCTTGTTACTACAAACGAAAAAAAGGTACTACAAACGAAAATCTTTCTACTACAAACGAAAAGGAGTTACTACAAACGAAAAGAAGTTACTACAAACGAAAATCTAGCTACTGCAAACGAAAGGAAGGTACTACAAACGAAAAGAAGTTGCTACAAACGAAAATAAGGTACTACAAACAAAAATCTTGCCACTACAAACGAAAAGGAGTTACTGCAAACAAAACTTTTTCTACTACAAACGAAAAGGAGTTACTACAAACGATAATCTTCCAACTAAAAACGAAAAAAAGTTACTACAAACGAAAATCTAGCTACTACAAACGAAAAAAAGTTACTACAAACGAAAATCTGTCTACTACAAACAAAATGAAGTTACTACAAACGAATTTCTTGTTATTACAAACGAAAAGAAGGTACTACAAATAAAAATCTTGCCACTACAAACGAAAAGGAGTTACTACAAACAAAATTTTTTCTACTACAAACGAAAAGGAGTTACTACAAACGATAATCTTCCAACTACAAACGAAAAGAAGTTACTACAAACGAAAATCTGTCTACTAAAAACGAAATAAAGTTACTACAAACGAATTTGTTATTACTACAATCGAAAAGAAGGTACTACAAACGAAAATCTTTCTACTACAAACGAAAAGGGTTACTACAAACGAAAAGGAGTTACTACAAACGAATTTCTTGTTACTACAAACGAAAACAAGGTACTACAAACCAAAAGAAGTTACTACAAACGAAAATCTAGCTACTACAAACGAAAACAAGGTACTACAAACGAAAAGAAGTTACTACAAACGAAAATCTAGCTACTACAAACGAAAGGAAGATACTACAAACGAAAAGAAGTTACTACAAACGAAAAGAAGGTACTACAAACGAAAAATACTATTGCTATCCTAAACAAATGTTTCTCAGTCAGTTTTAGCGTTAGTAGTGCCTTTGTATCGAAAGTAACTTCGAATTCAGTCCAAAACAAGTTTTACTCGGGTTAATCACTTCTTATGTATACTTCTGTTCCACTGCACCTAAGAAACCTGCTACTATTGACCTCTGCAATCGTTTCTCAGTCAGTTTTAGCTTTCCTAGTATTCGAATAGGCTTTTAAATTGCATTTATGTAGTAAATATCGTTTTGGAAAAATAGGTACCCTAAAATAAAAATATTTTTTACTATTTTTTTTATTTTACTACAAACGAAAAAAAATGCACTACAATCCACTACTTACGGTTTACTATAAGAAACAGCCGAAAAAAAATTTTTTTTTCAAGGTCGGGGGATGATTTTGTTTTATTTTTTTTTATTTTTTTGGTGGTGCAACTACAAACGAAGTTATCTTCACTACTATCCACTACTTACCGAAATCTATCAAACTAACCAAAAAAAAAAATTTTTTTTTAAAGTCGGGCGCCAAGTTCACACAGCCGAGATATACGGCTTTTTTTTCGGCTGTTTCTTATAGTAAACCGTAAGTAGTGGATTGTAGTGCATTTTTTTTCGTTTGTAGTAAAATAAAAAAAATAGTAAAAAATATTTTTATTTTAGGGTATTTTTCCAAAACGATATTTACTACATAAATGCAATTTAAAAGCCTATTCGAATACTAGGAAAGCTAAAACTGACTGAGAAACGATTGCAGAGGTCAATAGTAGCAGGTTTCTTAGGTGCAGTGGAACAGAAGTATACATAAGAAGTGATTAACCCGAGTAAAACTTGTTTTGGACTGAATTCGAAGTTACTTTCGATACAAAGGCACTACTAACGCTAAAACTGACTGAGAAACATTTGTTTAGGATAGCAATAGTATTAGTTAAGTTACTACGAATGATATTCATGTTACTACAAATAACTACTAACGAAAAAAAGTTAAACAAAAAGAAGATACTACAAACGAAAAGAAGTTACTACAAACGAAAAGAAGGTACTACAAACGAAAATCTTTCTACTACAAACGAAAAGGAGTTACTACAAACGATAATCTTCCAACTACAAACGAAAAGAAGTTACTACAAACGAAAAGAAGGTACTACAAACGAAAATCTTTCTACTACAAACGAAAAAGAGTTACTACAAACGATAATCTTCCAACTACAAACGTAAAGATGTTACTACAAACGAAAAGAAGGTACTACAAACAAAAATCTTGCCACTACAAACGAAAAGGAGTTACTACAAACAAAAATCTTTCTACTACAAACGATAATCTTCCAACTACAAACGAAAAGAAGTTACTACAAACGAAAATCTGTCTACTAAAAACGAAATAAAGTTACTACAAACGAATTTCTTGTTACTACAATCGAAAAGAAGGTACTACAAACGAAAACACAGCTACTACAAACGAAAGGAAGGTACTTCAAACGAAAAGAAATTACTACAAACGAAAAGAAGGTACTACAAACGAAAAAAAGTTACTACAAACGAAAATCTAGCTACTACAAACGAAAAGAAGGTACTACAAACAAAAATCTTTCCACTACAAACGAAAAGGAGCTACTACAAACGGATTTCTTGTTACTACAAACGAAAACAAGGTACTACAAACGAGTTTCTTGTTACTACAAACGAAAACAAGGTACTACAAACGAAAAGAAGTTACTACAAACGAAAATACAGCTACTACAAACGAAAGGAAGGTACTTCAAACGAAAAGAAGTTACTACAAACGAAAGGAAGGTACTTCAAACGAAAAGAAGTTACTACAAACGAAAAGAAGTTACTACAAACGAAAATACAGCTACTACAAACGAAAGGAAGGTACTTCAAACGAAAAGAAGTTACTACAAACGAAAAGAAGGTGCTACAAACAAAAATCTTGCCACTATAAACGAAAAGGAGTTACTACAAACGAAAAAAAGTTACTACAAACGAAAATCTAGCTACTACAAACGAAAAGAAGGTACAACAAACAAAAATCTTTCTACTACAAACGAATAGGAGTTACTACAAACGGTAATCTTCCAACTACAATCGAAAAGAAGGTACTACAAACGAAAATCTTACTACTACAAACGAAAAGGAGTTACTACAAACGAAAAGAAGGTACTACAAACGAAAATCTTTCTACTACAAACGAAAAGGAGTTACTACAAACGAAAAGAAGGTACTACAAACGAAAATCTTTCTACTACAAACGAAAAGAAGTTACTACAAACGAATTTCTTGTTACTATAAACGAAAAGAAGGTACTACAAACGAAAATGTGTTACTACAAACGAATTTCTTGCTATCTTTATGAGATATGTAAAAAACGTTTTTTAGTCACATCAATTCCTAATCCAATGCGTTCAATGCGTTGTGTTTAACTTTCTGCGAAATGAAGTTTATGCTATCCGCTGTTATGTAAAATAATATTTAGACATAAAAAGTTCTGCTATAAAGGGTAGTCCCACAAGAAAAAAAAAACCCGAGCAGAAGACAAGCTTCCTAACATCGTTCAAAATTCTTGCCTACTTTCATAGGACTGTCACTCGGTAATCCATACTTCCATTCTAATATTATAATTGCGAAAGTAACGCTGTCTGTAATGTTTTCACGATGAAACGGCTGAACTGATCTTGATGAAATTTGGTATGTCGGTCGACGTCAGGTCGACGGAGCCCCGCTACTCGGGCTCCTATTTCTGTCTGCAGGGTTTAAAGGAACCAAACCAAACCTCGGGGTGCCCCTGACGTCGACCGACCTAGCGCCATTAGCGGCCTATTTATTTTTAATCTAAGGATAATAATTGTTTCTTTTTTCCAAATCCTAGTTATGTACGCTGTACAGTCACGGAATTTAATTACTTGTCATTGGTATCATTTCCATGGTTTTCGGGGGCACTCATGCCGAAAATGAAGTGAATGTGTGTGAATGAACCTATGACAAATATTTCGTAAACCATTATAGCCGCCATCTTGAATTTTGAATTAAACTTCTTTTTCGGCAAAAGCACCCCGGAAAACCATGAATACTACACCCATGACGCCCATTTCATAAAATTTCAGAAAGATTTTCGTTTGTAGTACCTTCTTTTCGATTGTAGTAACAAGAAATTCGTTTGTAGTAACTTTATTTCGTTTTTAGTAGACAGATTTTCGTTCGTAGTAACTTTTTTTCGTTTGTAGTAGACAGATTTTCGTTTGTAGTAACTTTTTTTCGTTTGTAGTACCTTCTTTTCGTTTGTAGTAACTTCCTTTCGTTTGTAGTACCTTCCTTTCGTTTGTAGTAGCTAGATTTTCGTTTGTAGTAACTTATTTTCGTTTGCAGTACCTTGTTTTCGTTTGTAGTAGCTAGATTTTCGTTTGAAGTAACTTCTTTTGGTTTGTAGTACCTTGTTTTCGTTTGTAGTAACAAGAAATTCGTTTGTAGTAACTCCTTTTCGTTTGTAGTAACTCCTTTTCGTTTGTAGTAGAAAGATTTTCGTTTGTAGTACCTTCTTTTCGATTGTAGTAACAAGAAATTCGTTTGTAGTAACTTTATTTCGTTTTTAGTAGACAGATTTTCGTTTGTAGTAACTTCTTTTCGTTTGTAGTTGGAAGATTATCGTTTGTAGTAACTCCTTTTCGTTTGTAGTAGAAAGATTTTTGTTTGTAGTAACTCCTTTTCGTTTGTAGTGGCAAGATTTTTGTTTGTAGTACCTTCTTTTCGTTTGTAGTAACTTCTTTTCGTTTGTAGTACCTTCCTTTCGTATGTAGTAGCTAGATTTTTGTTTGTAGTAATTTATTTTCGTTTGTAGTAACTCCTTTTCGTTTGTAGTAACTTCTTTTCGTTTGTAGTACCTTGTTTTCGTTTGTAGTAACAAGAAATTCGTTTGTAGTAACTTCATTTCGTTTGTAGTAGACAGATTTTCGTTTGTAGTAACATCTTTACGTTTGTAGTTGGAAGATTATCGTTTGTAGTAACTCCTTTTCGTTTGTAGTAGAAAGATTTTTGTTTGTAGTAACTCCTTTTCGTTTGTAGTGGCAAGATTTTTGTTTGTAGTACCTTCTTTTCGTTTGTAGTAACTTCTTTTCGTTTGTAGTACCTTCCTTTCGTATGTAGTAGCTAGATTTTTGTTTGTAGTAATTTATTTTCGTTTGTAGTAACTCCTTTTCGTTTGTAGTAACTTCTTTTCGTTTGTAGTACCTTGTTTTCGTTTGTAGTAACAAGAAATTCGTTTGTAGTAACTCCTTTTCGTTTGTAGTGGCAAGATTTTCGTTTGTAGTACCTTCTTTTCATTTGTAGTAACTCCTTTTCGTTTGTAGTAGAAAGATATTCGTTTGTAGTACCTTCTTTTCGATTGTAGTAACAAGAAATTCGTTTGTAGTAACTTTATTTCGTTTTAAGTAGACAGTTTTACGTTTGTAGTAACTTCTTTTCGTTTGTAGTTGGAAGATTATCGTTTGTAGTAACTCCTTTTCGTTTGTAGTAGAAAGATTTTCGTTTGTAGTACCTTTTTTTCGTTTGTAGTAACAAGAAATTCGTTTGTAGTAACTCCTTTTCGTTTGTAGTGGCAAGATTTTTGTTTGTAGTACCTTCTTTTCGTTTGTAGTAACTTCTTTTCGTTTGTAGTACCTTCCTTTCGTTTGTAGTAGCTAGATTTTCGTTTGTAGTAACTTCTTTTCGTTTGTAGTAACTCCTTTTCGTTTGTAGTAGAAATATTTTCGTTTGTAGTACCTTTTTTTCGTTTGTAGTAACAAGAAATTCGTTTGTAGTAACTTCATTTCGTTTGTAGTAGACAGATTTTCGTTTGTAGTAACTTCTTTTCGTTTGTAGTACCTTCTTTTCGTTTGTAGTAACTTCCTTTCGTTTGTAGTAGCTAGATTTTCGTTTGTAGTAACTTCTTTTCGTTTGTGGTAACTCCTTTTCGTTTGTAGTAGAAATATTTTCGTTTGTAGTAACTTCTTTTCGTTTGTGGTAACTCCTTTTCGTTTGTAGTAGAAATATTTTCGTTTGTAGTACCTTTTTTTCGTTTGTAGTAACAAGAAATTCGTTTGTAGTAACTTCATTTCGTTTGTAGTAGACAGATTTTCGTTTGTAGTAACTTCTTTTCGTTTGTAGTACCTTCTTTTCGTTTGTAGTAACTTCTTTTCGTTTGTAGTTGGAAGATTATCGTTTGTAGTAACTCCTTTTCGTTTGTAGTAGAAAGATTTTCGTTTGTAGTACCTTGTTTTCGTTTGTAGTAACAAGAAATTCGTTTGTAGTAACTCCTTTTCGTTTGTAGTGGCAAAATTTTTGTTTGTAGTACCTTCTTTTCGTTTGTAGTAACTTCTTTTCGTTTGTAGTACCTTCCTTTCGTTTGTAGTAGCTAGATTTTCGTTTGTAATAACTTCTTTTCGTTTGTAGTAACCCCTTTTCGTTTGTAGTAGAAAGATTTTCGTTTGTAGTACCTTTTTTTCGTTTGTAGTAACTTCATTTCGTTTGTAGTAGACAGATTTTCGTTTGTAGTAACATCTTTACGTTTGTAGTTGGAAGATTATCGTTTGTAGTAACTCCTTTTCGTTTGTAGTAGAAAGATTTTCGTTTGTAGTACCTTTTTTCCGTTTGTAGTAACAAGAAATTCGTTTGTAGTAACTTCATTTCGTTTGTAGTAGATAGATTTTCGTTTGTAGTAACTTCTTTTCGTTTGTAGTACCTTGTTTTCGTTTGTAGTAGCTAGATTTTCGTTTGTAGTAACTTCTTTTCGTTTGTAGTAACTCCTTTTCGTTTGTAGTAGAAAGATTTTCGTTTGTAGTACCTTTTTTTCGTTTGTAGTAACATCTTTACGTTTGTAGTTGGAAGATTATCGTTTGTAGTACCTTCCTTTCGTTTGTAGTAGCTAGATTTTCGTTTGTAGTAACTTATTTTCGTTTGTAGTAACTCCTTTTCGTTTGTAGTAAAAAGATTTTCGTTTGTAGTACCTTTTTTCGTTTGTAGTAACAAGAAATTCGTTTGTAGTAACTTCATTTCGTTTGTAGTAGACAGATTTTCGTTTGTAGTAACATCTTTACGTTTGTAGTTGGAAGATTTTCGTTTGTAGTAACTTCTTTTCGTTTGTAGTACTTTCCTTTCGTTTGTAGTAGCTAGATTTTCGTTTGTAGTAACTTCTTTTCGTTTGTAGTAACTCCTTTTCGTTTGTAGTAGAAAGATTTTCGTTTGTAGTACCTTTTTTTCGTTTGTAGTAACAAGAAATTCGTTTGTAGTAACTTCATTTCGTTTGTAGTAGACAGATTTTCGTTTGTAGTAACATCTTTACGTTTGTAGTTGGAAGATTATCGTTTATAGTACCTTCCTTTCGTTTGTAGTAGCTAGATTTTCGTTTGTAGTAACTTATTTTCGTTTGTAGTAACTACTTTTCGTTTGTAGTAACCCCTTTTCGTTTGTAGTAGAAAGATTTTCGTTTGTAGTACCTTTTTTTCGTTTGTAGTAACTTCTTTTCGTTTGTAGTACCTTCCTTTCGTTTGTAGTAGCTAGATTTTCGTTTGTAGTAACTTCTTTTCGTTTGTAGTAACTTCTTTTCGTTTGTAGTAACTCCTTTTCGTTTGTAGTAGAAAGATTTTCGTTTGTAGTACCTTTTTTTCGTTTGTAGTAACAAGAAATTCGTTTGTAGTAACTTCATTTCGTTTGTAGTAGAACGATTTTCGATTGTAGTAACTTCTTTTCGTTTGTAGTACCTTGTTTTCGTTTGTAGTAACAAGAAATTCGTTTGTAGTAACTCCTTTTCGTTTGTAGTGGCAAGATTTTTGTTTGTAGTACCTTCTTTTCGTTTGTAGTAACTTCTTTTCGTTTGTAGTACCTTCCTTTCGTTTGTAGTAGCTAGATTTTCGTTTGTAGTAACTTCTTTTCGTTTGTAGTAACTCCTTTTCGTTTGTAGTAGAAATATTTTCGTTTGTAGTACCTTTTTTTCGTTTGTAGTAACAAGAAATTCGTTTGTAGTAACTTCATTTCGTTTGTAGTAGACAGATTTTCGTTTGTAGTAACTTCTTTACGTTTGTAGTACCTTCTTTTCGTTTGTAGTAACTTCCTTTCGTTTGTAGTAGCTAGATTTTCGTTTGTAGTAACTTCTTTTCGTTTGTAGTAACTCCTTTTCGTTTGTAGTAGAAATATTTTCGTTTGTAGTACCTTTTTTTCGTTTGTAGTAACAAGAAATTCGTTTGTAGTAACTTCATTTCGTTTGTAGTAGACAGATTTTCGTTTGTAGTAACTTCTTTTCGTTTGTAGTACCTTCTTTTCGTTTGTAGTAACTTCTTTTCGTTTGTAGTTGGAAGATTATCGTTTGTAGTAACTCCTTTTCGTTTGTAGTAGAAAGATTTTCGTTTGTAGTACCTTGTTTTCGTTTGTAGTAACAAGAAATTCGTTTGTAGTAACTCCTTTTCGTTTGTAGTGGCAAAATTTTTGTTTGTAGTACCTTCTTTTCGTTTGTAGTAACTTCTTTTCGTTTGTAGTACCTTCCTTTCGTTTGTAGTAGCTAGATTTTCGTTTGTAATAACTTCTTTTCGTTTGTAGTAACCCCTTTTCGTTTGTAGTAGAAAGATTTTCGTTTGTAGTACCTTTTTTTCGTTTGTAGTAACTTCATTTCGTTTGTAGTAGACAGATTTTCGTTTGTAGTAACATCTTTACGTTTGTAGTTGGAAGATTATCGTTTGTAGTAACTCCTTTTCGTTTGTAGTAGAAAGATTTTCGTTTGTAGTACCTTCTTTTCGTTTGTAGTAACTTCTTTTCGATTGTAGTTAGAAGATTATCGTTTGTAGTAACTCCTTTTCGTTTGTAGTAGAAAGATTTTCGTTTGTAGTACCTTCTTTTCGTTTGTAGTAACTTCTTTTCGTTTGTAGTATCTTCTTTTTGTTTAACTTTTTTTCGTTAGTAGTTATTTGTAGTAACATGAATATCATTCGTAGTAACTTAACTAATACTATTGCTATCCTAAACAAATGTTTCTCAGTCAGTTTTAGCGTTAGTAGTGCCTTTGTATCGAAAGTAACTTCGAATTCAGTCCGAAACAAGTTTTACTCGGGTTAATCGCTTCTTATGTATACTTCTGTTCCACTGCACTTAAGAAACCTGCTACTATTGACCTCTGCAATCGTTTCTCAGTCAGTTTTAGCTTTCCTAGTATTCGAATAGGCTTTTAAATTGCATTTATGTAGTAAATATCGTTTTGGAAAAATACCCTAAAATAAAAATATTTTTTACTATTTTTTTTATTTTACTACAAACGAAAAAAAATGCACTACAATCCACTACTTACGGTTTACTATAAGAAACAGCCGAAAAAAAATTTTTTTTTCAAGGTCGGGGGATGATTTTTTTTTATTTTTTTTTTATTTTTTTTTGGTGCAACTACAAACGAAGTTATCTTCACTACTATCCACTACTTACCGAAATCTATCAAACTAACCAAAAAAAAAAATTTTTTTTTAAAGTCGGGCTCCAAGTTCACACAGCCGAGATATACGGCTGGAGCGATTCTAAGGTTTCCCTTAGCTGGATTCAAGGATCCCCGGAGCGCTGGAAGCCTTTCGTAGCGAACAGGGTGAAGAAAATTGCCAGCATTATGCCACCAAACACTTGGCATTATGTAAACACCAAAGAAAACCCAGCGGATTCAGCTAGTAGAGGCCTGACGACCTCACAATTGCTAGAACACGAATTGTGGTGGCAAGGACCGACCTTCTTTTCTTCATCGCACTTCAAACCTACGGGTCATACGAAGTATACTACTGACGAAGTGATAAAAAGGCACGTAAACATAGTTCAGAATCCAATCATAGATAGCAGCATAGTCGACGATCTATTACATCGCTACAGCTCGTTTACAAAAACAACACGCATTTTAGCCTGGGTACGGCGGGCATTGACACCTGTCGTTAGTAAACAGAAAACAAAGCATCTCACTTTACACGAACTTAGATCAGCAAAACTAATAATAATAAAAAACGTACAGCGAGCTGAATTTAAAACAGACATTGAACGCTTATTGCAAAACCAGGAAGTAAAGTCTGATAGCAAGCTACTCAACCTTAATCCACACTTAGATCAGGACGGGATCCTTAGAGCAAAGGGAAGACTCAGGCAGGCCAACATAAGCATAGAAATGAAGCATCCAATCATCATTCCATACAACAGTCGACTGACTGAGCTTCTCATCGCGCAAGCCCATGAGCTCACATTTCACGGAGGAGCTCGGCTTACTATGTCCTTTCTTAGACAAAAGTATTGGATAATTAAAGGAAATCGAGCCGTCAAAACGCAACTTCATAGATGTGTTACTTGTAGGGAACAGGAACCCAGGAAGCTACAGCAGATTATGGGAGATCTACCTGATTTCCGCACCAACCCAGCTCCAGCGTTTTATCACACAGGTGTAGACTACACGGGCTTCATATCTGTGAAGGCAAATAAAGGGCGTGGAATAAAAACAACGAAAGGGTACGTGGCTTTGTTCGTCTGCATGGTTACGAAAGCCGTGCACATAGAATTGGTGTCGGACTTGACCAGCATTTCCTTTATCGCAGCATTGAGGAGAATGTCAGCACGACGAGGAGCCCCGAAACATGTGTACTCGGACAACGGCACTAACTTTGTGGGAGCTAACAAAGCAATGCAGGAGGAGTACGAGCAGCTAAAACAAGTTTTCGGTGACTCATTTTATAATGAGATAGCGGAAATGGATATAGAATGGCACTGGAATTGCCCTTCCTGGCCTAGTGCGGGAGGATTATGGGAACGATCAATACGAAATCTTAAGCAACACCTCAAACGAGTTGTAGCGGACCAAGCATTGACGTTTGAAGAATATAGCACCATTTTAGCGCAAATAGAAGCGGGTCTCAACTCTAGACCACTATGTCCGATATCTGAAGATATAGACGATTTAGGTTTCTTAACACCCGCGCACTTCCTAACCGGTAGAGCAGGTCTAACCGTTATTGAAACAGCCAGTGACGCTACTAGATAGCAATGAACAAGATTTTGCAAGACTTTTGGAGGAGGTGGAAAACTGAATATCTTAGCCAATTATCGGTTCGTAGCAAGTGGCTAAAGCCAAAAAGCAACATTAAGATCGGCAATATGGTGACCATCCACGATGATAATTTTCCTTCTGGAAAATGGCCAGTGGGGAGAGTCATCGAGGTACACCAAGGGAAGGACGGGTTTGTAAGGGTTGTGACATTAAAGACGAAGAACGGTTTAATAAAGCGACCTATTATCAAATTGCCCGTCTTACCAATCGAGCAAGAGGACGAAGAAAAGGAAGCTGAAGAGCAGAGTAAAAAAGCCAAACTCAAGATCACAAAGGATGAAACACAAGCAAGTACGAGAAAGCATCGTAGTTTCGTCAACATCGTTTTATCACTATTATTTTTTATCAGCATTTTGAGCAGTAGCGAAGCATCGAACCACATTACCCAATTTAGCGGTAATCAATCCTTATAATACGACCCAATAGGTAAATTAAATCTAATACGGGATCAATGGAAAATTGTGTCCTACTACAACATGCAACCTTATTGGCAAGGTGATAAAGCCGGGGACACCTTCATTAAATATCTAAAGCAGACATGTGAACAAATCCAAGAGCCTAGCCATTGTAACATGATTTTATTACAAGTGCAGCACGATTATAACGAGCTCCAATATCACAATCAGCTGCTGCTAAATCAGCATTTCGGCACTCGGTCAAGAACTCGACGCGGCCTTGTCAACGCGGTCGGCTCCATAGCCAATACATTATTTGGAGTACTGTAATAAAAAAAATTAAAGGGGTCTATATTTATTTAACTAACTAACAAACTATGGGTGTGATTCTAAAGTTGAGAAGTTAGGGAGCTCAAAATTAAACAAAAATAACTAAAAGGAATAAGATTCGGGCGCCAGAGCTCACTAGGTAATTTAAAACAAAGGGAATCCGGGATAGCTAAAAGGTAAAGGACAGGACTTCTAATCTAGGTCGGAGATACTGAAATTAAGCTGCAAATTCTTTAACAATAGCTCATTTATTTCTATCGCAGGCAGTGGTGAGCACAACACAATAATAGAAAGCCCCTTTCTTTTGAAGGGCAAGTTGTTTTATAACCATTAAATTCTATAACCAAAGTTTATAATTAAGTTGTCAGTATTGCACGTTTTTAAGTGGAAACTACGAGAAAGAATTTAAGTTAACATACCACAGGCTTCGAGAAAAACTTATTTAAATTAAACCTGATTGGAGACACGAGGTGAAGCGCATCAGCTCATCCATGATGAAGTTAAATTTTAAGATGAAAAAAATCCAAAATATAAGTAAGAACGCCTTTGGGGCTGAAAACAAAACGATTTCCTTAGTTAGATAAACCCACGCGTCGAGCAAAATGGCGACGAGATAAATCGGGAATTGTAAATTACTCACCGATCTTAACGAAAACTAAAACAATGCCAATCACTCGTGCTATGGGCACACTCAATACGCGATGGCGATATAGGAGCTGAAACAATGGAAAATCGACGAGGGTTAGGACACATGACCTCAAGTTTATTGTCAGGTCATGGCGAGGAAAATTCAACCAGCAAAATACTCACGATTTCCCAAAATATTACCGTTGCACGGCTGCTGACATCACTACCAAGTGATTCCAGCCAGGGGTGGACCCTTGAAATATTCCAATCTAATGATTGGCACGGAATAGAATTTTATTCGTGCATCATCTTGGTGACTTCGGTCGGAAAGTGAAAGTTACATATCCCAAACCGGAAACGTCAAAATAATCTGACAGCCGGGGAAATAAGGTCCAACTGTCAAACTGATGGTCTATGGTTTTATCGATTACTCTACTAAATCCTAGCCAATCTATCAAATGTCTGAAGTGTGTGTACTGCATTACCGTGAAAACTTCCAAAAAATGACGAGAGAGGTCGACACTATGTAGCGAGTAGAAAATACTCGTTACATTACATCCCTCCCCGAAAAAATAAAAGAAAGGAACTTTCTTTTATTAGAAAGAAACAACGAAAAACGAAGTGAACAAAAAATTCAAAAACAAAAAACTATCATAGTGCAGTTAGGCGTCATGGCCACTGACTAAAACGTCGGTACTACACCGATCAACAAAGCCAAACAACAAACAAATCCAAATTCAGTTAAACCCGAGGGCCGCTGACTAAATCTTGAACAAAACTACTAAACATTAAACACTAACTTTGAGTACAGTTAAGCGCTATGGCTACTGACTAACTTTACACTAATTTACTAAACTATCCTACACCTCTTAAGTTCAGTTAAGCACTATCGCCACTGACTAACTTCAGCCAACCTACTAATCTAAACCACTCCACTTAAGTTCAGTTAAGCACTATCGCTACTGACTAACTCTACACATCTCTACCAACTAATCTGGAGTGCAGGTAGGCACTATCGCCGCTGACTATCCTCAACTAACCTACAGTTCAGCTTTGAGTACAGTTAGGCACCATAGCCTCTGTCTATCTCAGCAACAACCAATTAAAAATAACAATACCTAAACATAAATTCTAGATAGAGTTGAAGGACTCTACCTAAAAGTATAGATTCCGATCAATAAAGTCAGACAGAGTTGAAGGGCTCTATCTAAAAATATTGATTCCCAACAAAAGGTTAGATAGAGTTGAAGGGCTCTATCTAAAAAGGTTGGATAGAGTTGAAGGGCTCTATCCATAAGTATGGATTTCCAACAAAAAGGTTAGATAGAGTTGAAGGGCTCTATCTAAAAGGCTGGATAGAGTTGAAGGGCTCTATCCAAAAATATTGTCACAGCAATAACCTGTGACAAACAAAAACCATATTGTGATCACCACCGAACTTCCGAGCACAATAGTAAAAAGGTATGACGAAAGTCAAAATTCCACCTTGTGACTGGCACAACAATGACCAACACAAGGGCAAAAAGGCAAATGTAAGCTGTGATTGGCTCTACTCTACCAACCTTCCAAGCACAGACAAACAAACAAAATATATTGGATTTCCGAAGGGGAAAATCACAATACCTAAAGGCGAAAGCCAAGACGAAATCGAGGTCAAAAATTACACCAAGATCCAAAAACAAAGTACATTCTTTAACAAAAGTTTCAGAATGACCGCAAAAACAAGGTAGGACGTTCTATAACAAAAGTTACAGAATGACCTCAAAAGCAAAATCCGGTATGAACGCGTTACTAACAAAGTCAAATCCAAGTCTAGTATCGAAAAAATATCTAGACAAAAAACAACACTGTCAACAAACAGTAAAAAAAATAGAATTAAAATCAATAACTATTTAAAACTACGAGAGAAATAGAATGATTTTAATCTACCCAAAAAAATAAGATTACAAAAAACTTGAAATGAAATTTAAGTTTTAAAATCTTTTTAGGTAATAAAAAACCCAAAGTGTAAGGTTGTATAGGATCTTTCTCTTACAAAAAAAAATGTAAACAAGTAAAGGATTACCTTTAAAAAAGAAAGAAAGAAAAGATATAAGATCCCACACAAGCTCAACAAACAAACAAAACAAACAAGATAAGATCCTTTGATGTGTAAAATGTATAGTGTAAAGAGTAGGTATTTCTAATTTAACCAAAATGACCTAAGTTTAATATAGTAAGAATTGAATTGGAATCTAATAAATTGTAATGAGGTTGCCTAACATAATAATAACTTCCAGACCGTCCTAACCTTTCATTCTTCATTCTAACAGGGACGGATCCTCACACAATATTACTCAATACCAAAACCAAACCTATGAATTCCCCAAAATTTTAATATTTGATAATATCTTTTACATGATAACGACCCACGGAACCCTTATTTAAATCTTTCAAAACATAAACGTTATCAGAAACTTTTTCAGTTATTTCACACTTTAAAAACTTAGGTGCAAGCTTAGCCGAAAAATAAGCAGGTGCATGAGATTGAACAAAACTTCTTCTCCACACAACATCACCCACACCAAAAGAAATGACTTTCCGACCCTTATTATAATAAGCGGCATTTCGCTTATACCCCTTTAACAAATAAGTTTGAACTTTAACAAAAATATCACTAAGTGAATTAAGAGAAACTGCATAAGAGTTTCTATTTGAAACCTCTAGTTGAGATAAATTATCAACAGAGTTACTAAAATGATGTAAGGAAGCATCTAAGACAAGTTCCCTACCAAACATAAGAAAATTAGGTGTAAATTCTGTAGCAAGATTTACACTATTATTTAAAGCTAATTGAACATTGGGCAAAAAACTTGACCAAGTCCTATGATCATCTTTAACAAAACACGATATGCAAGTTTCGACTGTTTTATTATATCTCTCAACAGGATTATTTTGAGGTGTATACAATGTGTTATAAAATATTTTAGTTATATTAAAACCTTTCAAGAATTCTACAAAATGTTTTGAAGTAAATTGAGTTCCATTGTCACAAACTACTATTTTTGGACAACCAAACTTAAGAAATATTTCTTTTTCAAAATGTTTACAAATTACTCTAGTAGTTGCATTAATCATTGGAAAGAACCAGCAATATTTAGTAAAAACATCTACAACTGAAAGTATGTATTTATGACCAGAATAAGTTTTAGGTAAAATACCTATTATATCTACTGAAAGCATAAGCATGGGGCGATCAACCTTTTTAGGATTAATCATAGTACCAAAAGGAGGAGAAGTAGTATGTTTGTAAGCTTTACAAGTATCACAAGACAAAATGTATTGGTGAACATCATTAAACATACCTTTCCAAAAATAATGTTGTTTTAATTTCTTTAAAGTTTTATGAATACCCAAATGACCTGAATTTACATCATCATGATTTGACCTAATAGTATCTAAGATATTCTCTTTAGGAATAACTATCTTCCAGTCTAAAAGACTATGAGGGTTAAATTTATTTTTACAATATTTATACAAAGTGTTATTTTCGACTCTAAAATTCTTATACTTTCTAGGAGATTTCTGGCATTGAATAAATATTTTTCTATACCAAGGATCAATAATATCATCATCAGGGGAGACTAAACTATCCTGAGTGGTTATAGCTGTGACTTCTATACGAGATAAAGCATCTGGAACTAAATGTAATGAACCTTTTTTATGAATAATATCAAAAGTAAATTGAGAAATTCTAGCAGCCCAACGAGCTAAGCGTCCACTAGGATTATTTAGACCTAGGAGCCATTTCAAACAAGCGTGGTCAGTAATAACAGTAAACTTCATTCCTTCAATATAAGGTCTAAAATGTTCTATGGAATCTAAAATAGCTAATAATTCGCGTTCTGTGGTACTATAATTTCTTTCACATTTATTAAGTGATCTAGAATAAAAAGCAATGGGATGTTGATCTCCATTATCATCTTCTTGACTCAAAACACTACCTATGCCCACAGAGCTGGCATCACAATGCAAAAAGAAAGGTTTTTCAAAATTAGGACATTGCAAAACAGGAGAAGTTATTAAAGAATGTTTTAATTCTTGAAATGCATTTTCAGCTTCGTCATTCCAAGTAAGTGACTTTTTAGAATTTTTACTACCTGCTGTCAATTTAGTTAAAGGAGAAGCAATATCAGCAAATTTACAAATGAATCTACGATAATAAGAACATAAACCAAGGAAACTGCGAAGTTGTTTTACCGTTTCTGGGCGTGGGAAATTTTCTATTGTCTCTAATTTAGAAGGATCAGTATGTAAACCATTACTGTCAACAATGAAACCAAGATAGCGAAGTCTGTCCTTGCAAAAATTACACTTTTTTAAATTTACAGTTAAACCTGCCTCTTTTAATATACTATGAATTTTATGCAACTGTGCTATATGGCTATTAAAATCAGAATTAATACAAATTAAGTCATCTAAATAACAGAATACAGAATTATCATACTCTGGACCAAAAAGTTTATCTACTAGTCTCTGCAACTCAGCCGGTGCATTCGTGAGACCAAATGGCATGCGAACAAATTCGTACAGACCTTTTCCAGGTACTACAAAAGCAGTTTTTTCGCGGGAGGATTTTTCAAGTGCAATTTGCAAAAATGCTTTAGAAAGATCTATAGTACTAATATATCTAGCACCTCTAAGGTTATCTAATATTCTAGAAGTATAAGGAAGGGGATAAGAATCTTTAATAGTAACAGAATTTAAACGTCTTGAATCTAAACACAATCTAGTACCTCCATCTTTCTTTTCTACCGCCAATACGGGTGAACACCAAGGAGACTTAGAGGGTTGAATAATACCTTCTCCTAATAAAACTTCTACTTCATCAAAAAGTTCCTTTTGCTTAGCAGGACTCAGAGGCCAATATCTCTGTTTAAAAGGTTCACTAGTAACGTTAATTTTATGTTCAACTAAATGAGTAAGACCTAAACCTCTTTTCTCATAAGAAATATCTTCAAACAAAGCAATAATATTATCTAATTTTTGTTTCTCAGAAGGAGAAAGTTCAGAAAAAGAGGTAATTGAACAAACTTGTTTATTATTTTCTGGAACAAGTATAATGTTCTTCCACAATTCTTCAGCTAAATGAAATTTAATCCAAAAGTCAAAACCTAAAATAATTAATGGATCAAAAGAAGGAATAATTAAAAACTCTACGGATTTAGTTATATTATCACAAGTTACTGGCAAATCCATGGCACCAATAATTCTCCGGGCGGAGCCATCCGCAGTGCAAGCAGCGCCACTAATAGGTCTAATTTTATAACCCAACTGTAAAAATCGTTCATGTGTATTTGAGCCTAAAATGCATTTATCGGAACCACTGTCCAACAAACCTGAAAAAATTTGATTACCAACAAAAAAAGTTAAAAATGGTCTAGCATCATTCTGTTTTGTAAATAGAATAGGAGCCGAACGATAAATATTAAAAAAGGTTTTTAAATAATCTAACCAGTTGGAAAATTCTTTGTCACGGGCAACATCATCAGGCTTGTGACTTCTAACAATTTTTTCACACATCGAGACGCTCGAAGTTTTATCAAAAACGTGGGCTCGATGCTGCCTAATCAGTTTTTTGACTCTTGCGAGTTTTTAGTATCCAAATTACAAACGTCACAAGTCTTAGAAGTGACCCCAGCTTTATGACACTTAAAACAAACAACACCTGGAATAGACTTGCAATTTCTATATAAATGTCCAGGTTTTTTGCATTTTAAACAAACTAAATCATTAGAAACGGCATTAGATTTAACAGAGGGTTTAATTGATTCTTTAAAGTTGAGTTTATACATTTTTAGTTTAACCGTTGACCCCCAAACTAAGCAGGGCTTGTATCTTGGGGGTCAGAGTGCGAATGAGCATAAAGAAAGTTTACAAGGTAAATTAAGTAAAACGTGCGTTAAGTTGTGAGTGTGTGTAAAGGTTTTCTATTTACAACAACTTCTAAGTCTTTTGCAAGTTCCAGAAATTGTTCGATTGAATCTATTTGTCTACGAAACAAAAAGGGTGTGTAAATTGGTAACATATTTTGTTGTATCACGTTAACTAAAGTGTAGTCAAATAAAGGTACTGAAAGACGACTAGCCATGTCATAAATTTCCGTAATGAAATCAGGAAGCGACTCAGACTGTTTCTGTTTCCTTGTGCGGAGCTCATTTTCTAAAAAGTGATCAAAATTAGGTTTATCAAAACGCTTTAAAAGTGCAAGCTTAAGTTCATGCCAAGAAGGAATATGAATTCGTATAGATCTAAACCATTTGAGTGCAATACCATCAAGCAAAAGTGTAAAAGAACCAACCAGCAAATTTTCGTTGTAATTTCTATAAAGAAAATATTCTTCAACTTGTGTAATAAAATCGCGAACACAAGTTCTACCATCATAAATTATTTTGCTCTTTTTCAAATCAGGCAGTTTAGTAAGAGGAGGAAAGTTTTTTCGAATGTTTTCGTTAACAAGCGCATTCAAGGAATTGAACGAAGGCAAAGCTCGAGCTGTAAAATCCGAAGACGAATGTGCGATTCCAGATTCAAAAGGATTGCCAACATCGGTGGCATTAGCCATCTCGTGACCTAATGTCAACTCTCTCTCAACAACATTAGCATTAGCAGCAGTAGAAGCTTCGACCTCAACCGAATCCTGAGGCGGTGGAAACTGAACTCCCTTGTCCTCCATGACTAACGAGTAACAAGGCAAATAGCAATGAAAAGCAAGGACTAAACTTCAAAGAATTTCAAAATAAATCAAAGTTTGAAAAATAAAATTAAAGTTTGAGGTTAAGTATCAAAATCAATGTGATATTTCCATGAAAAATTGCTAAGTTATTTAACGTTAAAAAGTGCAATAATAACTCACAAAACGGCTTAAAATTAAATAAACTAGGTGCACAATAATGTACTTAATGTTTAAATTTAATTATTAACATAAAAAGTTAACTTAGATATGAATTATATCACTGTATGAGATTTAACAATAACACGGTCTACACTTAACAATTGTTGGTTTTGCTAAGGAAAAAACATGTTAAAACACAAGAAAATAAACAAATTATCCAATGTAAAACTAAAACATTGTTTGCAAAATACAATATCAAACTAAGTTACAACTTATGAGTCTAATTATTCAAAGTTTATAAACTAGATCAATTACAATGTAAAAACAATATGAAATACAATATGAAAACTAAATATTGTAAACAATAGACTCATTAGTTAAAATATAAATGAATTTAGTGTGCAATACTGACTGTACTCACCGTACAAACCTGCTTCATGTCCCTGTTCTAGTGCGACAATTGTAATAAAAAAAATTAAAGGGGTCTATATTTATTTAACTAACTAACAAACTATGGGTGTGATTCTAAAGTTGAGAAGTTAGGGAGCTCAAAATTAAACAAAAATAACTAAAAGGAATAAGATTCGGGCGCCAGAGCTCACTAGGTAATTTAAAACAAAGGGAATCCGGGATAGCTAAAAGGTAAAGGACAGGACTTCTAATCTAGGTCGGAGATACTGAAATTAAGCTGCAAATTCTTTAACAATAGCTCATTTATTTCTATCGCAGGCAGTGGTGAGCACAACACAATAATAGAAAGCCCCTTTCTTTTGAAGGGCAAGTTGTTTTATAACCATTAAATTCTATAACCAAAGTTTATAATTAAGTTGTCAGTATTGCACGTTTTTAAGTGGAAACTACGAGAAAGAATTTAAGTTAACATACCACAGGCTTCGAGAAAAACTTATTTAAATTAAACCTGATTGGAGACACGAGGTGAAGCGCATCAGCTCATCCATGATGAAGTTAAATTTTAAGATGAAAAAAATCCAAAATATAAGTAAGAACGCCTTTGGGGCTGAAAACAAAACGATTTCCTTAGTTAGATAAACCCACGCGTCGAGCAAAATGGCGACGAGATAAATCGGGAATTGTAAATTACTCACCGATCTTAACGAAAACTAAAACAATGCCAATCACTCGTGCTATGGGCACACTCAATACGCGATGGCGATATAGGAGCTGAAACAATGGAAAATCGACGAGGGTTAGGACACATGACCTCAAGTTTATTGTCAGGTCATGGCGAGGAAAATTCAACCAGCAAAATACTCACGATTTCCCAAAATATTACCGTTGCACGGCTGCTGACATCACTACCAAGTGATTCCAGCCAGGGGTGGACCCTTGAAATATTCCAATCTAATGATTGGCACGGAATAGAATTTTATTCGTGCATCATCTTGGTGACTTCGGTCGGAAAGTGAAAGTTACATATCCCAAACCGGAAACGTCAAAATAATCTGACAGCCGGGGAAATAAGGTCCAACTGTCAAACTGATGGTCTATGGTTTTATCGATTACTCTACTAAATCCTAGCCAATCTATCAAATGTCTGAAGTGTGTGTACTGCATTACCGTGAAAACTTCCAAAAAATGACGAGAGAGGTCGACACTATGTAGCGAGTAGAAAATACTCGTTACAGTACTCAACCAAAGTTTCGCTGATAAATACCAACGTGATATTGAAATTATAAATAGCAACGAAAAGCACCTATTACAGCTTTGGAAAAACCAAACGTCAGTGGTAGAAGCTGAGTATAATATTCTGAAACGAACTGAGAAGACTATTGATACACAGTATAAGCTCATAAATAGACATCTAAACCTCTTAGATCAAGCGAATAAGCAGATACAATTGCAAGGTAAAAGTACATCAATGTTACAAGAATTCACTCTCGCAGCCATGGCTACGACAAACATGATACACAACTTAAAGCGTGTCCAAGATACTTTAATCGACACCTTAGCGGATATTTATCATAGTAAAATTAGCATGCATCTACTTACTCCAGAGCAGCTCAGCAACGAACTTCAAATCATTTCCGGTCAAATATCAAAAGAACTTACTTTACCTATCAACAACATCCAGTCCGATTTATATGAAATCTACAAGCACCTAAAGATCAAGGCGAGAATGAGTAAAGAGTACTTCATGTTTGAGATCTCCGTGCCACTCATTAGCAGAGACAGTTTCCAACTGTACCGCTTGATACCTGTTCCTCTACAGGTGGGAAAGGACATGATCAGCATTATTCCCCTCACAGATTACATAGCAACTAATCTGATGAGGGACTCCTATATCGAAGTCAAGAACGACGATCTTCAAACCTGCACCTATCAGGATGAAAGTTATATCTGTCAGCTACGAGGTCCAATCCAGCGACTGGGTCCAGAAGAAAAGTTCTGTCAAACCGAACAAATAGGTATCTGCCAGCCTAAGAAAGAAACCTGCAAGAATATGTGGTTACAATTACACGACCTATCGTCTTATTTGTATTTCGCATGCGATACCTATTCATTTACAATCATATGTGACAATGAAACCCGAATGTGCCGTGTCAGCAAGGCCGGGCTCATTCAACTCGATAAAGAATGCATAGCTAAGGGCCGCGACATAACACTTTATTCATATCAGCCGGAAAACAAGCTGACTTTAAAACCTGACCTATTATTAGCGAATATAGCTCCAATACAGCACCATCATTTGGTCAATATTACGCTACCGCTTCTCGAAACAACAACAGAGGAGGCACAGATCAACAGCACACAAACACGTCTCGGCAATCAGATAGCCGCTATGAAGAAAGCAGCTTTAGAAGAAGGAACATTAACTACGCATGATATACATCACTATGCCATATCATACGTATTGCTAGCAGCAGTCGTCGCCGTCGTAGCGTTCCTGGTGTTCCTGTGGTGGCGAGGCAAGCAAGCCTCACCCGCGCCCGCGCGTGACCCGCAGGCCCAAACGGTGGTCCAGTTTACGGTACAAAAGAGACAAATCAACGTCACCTATCAGTAAAAGACAATCGGTCGTTACGGTAGATACGGTAGATCTAGATAGGGATTAGCTATCACTTAGGATAAGAACATTCAGCATTGTATTAACCTTCATTTAGCATAAACAAATACTGGTTCCCCTAATTGTGTAATCATCTCATCTCATCTTTCCCATATAACTCCTTTTCGTGCTATAAAAACAGTCCATACCTTTAGTTTAAAATATAAAAAACACCTACTACAAAAACAAAAGGACTATAATAGCTGAAGTATTTTACCTTTGGTTTGCACGTAGCTGGGAATGCTGACCTCAGTGAAACTCGGCAGCGAGTGTCTTCTCTTCTTTTATTCCTTTTAATCATACAGATCACCGTATACCGCTTTATGTTATTAATAATACTTGTTGTTCGCTTTAACATAAGGAATAACTCTTTTTCGCTTTAAGAACTAAGACGACCCACTGACCAAATTCCCTGTCGTGATCCACACCACACATACGAGATTACAGTACATAATTATTATACATTAAATTATCATAATACTACATACACTACACTTTTTTAGTTTTATTTGTTGTCAATTTGAGTCGTCGGTGTCCCTTTATTTGTCACAAACTCACAACCACTGACCACAGAGTAATATAATAAACCTCTTCTCACAACGCCAGCGGCATAGACAAACAATGTGGAAACACATTGGCCGATAGTTGCAACATTAAAAAAAAAAAAAAAAAGGAAAAATGCTATATTATGTATTCACTTTTATTTATTTATTGTTTTAATAACTTTATTTATTTAATAGTTATGTCGGGTTTACATATTACATATTTTTTACATAATGTTAGCTTGCATATTTTTGTAGATATTTATTATTACAACTTTTTTATTTATTTTTTACCTTAAGTCATGACTGTGGCCGCCCGTGGCATCTCTGCAAGGCCCTGTCAGAATACCAGCGCTGCGACATTTCATGTCGTAGCATTGTGCTGAGACAGGAGCCTTTTTGGTCTCGTACAGGTTTCATAAGGCTTTTCTTTTTATGTTTTATTGTTTTATATAACCCTTTTTTATGTTGTAATAATAATAATAATAATAACCTGTTTACCTGTACGAGGTTACAAATAAACCATTTTTCTTTCTTTCTTCTTTCTTTCTTATAACTTACATTTTCCGACTGCTTTATAATAATAATAATAATATAATAATTTGCGAATGATGGAGCTACTGAAAGTAACAGAAACTTTCAGTAGTGCCATCAGGATGGAATTTGGTGTGGACAAATGTGCAGTCATGCATGTGAAGCGAGGGGAGATTATGGAATCCGTGGGAACCCAACTCTCGGATTCCATACGCCTAAGATCCCTCTCCTCAACCGAAACCTACAAGTACTTGGGTATGTCGGAAGCGTTAGGCATCATTGCTGCCGACATGAAACAATCGTTGAAGGAGCGCTTCTTTGGCCGCCTGAATAAAGTGTTAAATAGTCTTTTATCAGGCGGAAACAAGGTACGCGCCTTCAACGGATGGGTCATGCCGGTTTTGATGTACTCTTTCGGCATACTCAAGTGGACTCAGACGGAACTTGACGCCCTGGATAGGAGGGTCCGTACATTGCTGACCGCAAATCGGATGCATCACCCACGGTCATCGGTAATGGGACTGTTATAGTGTTTCGGTTCAACTCGAAAAACTATTTTTACTTTTCATAAGCATAAAATCATCCATCGCACGATATGTCTACATTTTATAATATTTGTTGTATGGATTCTTGGAATCTTATAAGTAATATATAATGTACCCACAGTTATATGTGCTGGTTTTGTCTGTGTTGTAATTGTATTCCTGTATCATCTTCATTTCATAATTATCATTCATTGTTTAATATTTACAAACCCTTACGCTTTTTTATGCTGTTCCTGTCGTCATCCTTTGTAATTTATTCCGGTATAATTGGATCAAATTAATATTTACAAACCTGAAAAATAAATAATGCTTTCCTTTGACATGTCTGTCAGTGACAGTCGTCAAATTGACGACTTGCCAACATTTCTTCTAAAATAAGTTTTCGGCTACTAACGTAAAACCTCTATGTTGTATATCTTGTAAGCTTGTTTGTCTGTGTTAGATAGTAAACGGCTGAACACCCGCTGTATTATCGTGTGTTCCTTTAGATCTAATTCGCACTATTATTAAATAAAAATAAATGGCATTCGACAATTATTGAGTCTGGCCGTTGCTATATAAAAAACGATTTGACCGTTCTAGAAAGAAGATTCATAATTGGATTTTTTATGAATTTTGGAAGAGCGGTCAGAAAAGGAACCTGTCAAATGGGTCAGTCTGGATTTGGGAGCCGTTTGGTAAACATGCGGATTCCCCATACGCTTACGTTGCTGCAGTCTGGATTACGGAGCCGTTTGGTAAACACGCGGTTTTGCTGATACGCTTACGTTGCTGAGTCTAGTTCTTGGAGCCGTTTGTTGGACACGCTGATTGTTCCTACGCTTACGTTGCTGCAGTCTAGATCTCGGAGTCGCTGGGGTAACACTCTGATTACCCATATGCGTACGTTACTGAAGACTACCAGTCTACTTACTGAAGTCTACCAGTCTGCAACCGAGAGTCGGTTTAGAGGCTAAGTCGAGCTGTCACGTGCCTCTTGCTGCCCAGGGCTGGTCCTACTGACCGCCTGGGGGGGCCTCCGTCCCCGAGCTGATCGCGTCAGACTTCTCTTCGGCTGATCCTGTACGCCGGCCAGGCTGGGGATCATAATCCTCCTGGATACTGCCTAACCATAGTGCGTTTAGGTCAGTCCTTATTTTTATACTTACTTGTTTTTGATACGCATCACATTTTAACTTTCGTGTGAGAGCTATTAAATTCAATACGTACAATTCTGCATAGCCTTTTATTTCTCGTAAACTATCAGAATTGTTACACTGTATATCCCACGGAAGTGCGTAGGCCGAGGCTTTCTTAATGCTAAGTCCCTGCACAACCGTGAGGTATGCAGTCTCCGGGAGTACTTCCTTAAAACCGACGTGGGGATGCACCGAGATGTGGTCTCAGTGGACAAGGGCCTCACTCCGTTCTCCTAGCGAACGAGAACTGGCGCAAACCTGTAGTACTCGATACTAATCACCGCAAGGAGGTATGGCAGAGCAAGGAGCTTCACGGGCGCTTCTACCGGGCCCTACATGGGCCTGATGTAGATTTCTTGGCGTCCGTATCCTGGCTGCGGTTTGGTGACCTATTTGGGAAAACCGAAGGTTTTGTCTGTGCGATTATGGATGAAGTTATGATGACGAACAACTACCGGAGGTATATTGTGAACGACGGCGCGGTTGACATTTGTCGGGCATGCCACCGGCCAGGTGAATCAATCCGACACATTATCTCTGGGTGCTCTCGTATAGCTAACGGAGACTACTTGCATAGACACAACCTTGTAGCTAGGATTATCCACCAGCAACTTGCTCTAAAGTACAGGCTTGTGGAGTCGGAAGTACCGCACTACAGGTATGTGCCCGACCCAGTTCTCGAAAATGGCAATATCACGTTGTATTGGGATCGATCTATCATCACTGACAGGACTATTGTTGCCAATAAGCCTGATATAGTGGTGATAGATCGATTCACCTGGCGATCGATCGATCGCGCAATGATTGTTGATATAGCGGTTCCGCATGACGAGAACCTCGTGAAAACCGAGAAAGATAAACAAATTAAGTATCTTGACTTGGCTCGCGAGGTTGTCGACATGTGGGATGTGAATACAGCAGTCATTGTGCCGATAGTCGTTACGGCCAATGGACTCATTTCCAAGAGCCTCGACCAACACCTAAGGAGGCTCTCGTTAGGCAGCTGGATCAAGGGGTTGATACAGAATGCGGTACTCCTAGACACGGCGCGTATAGTCAGGAGATTCCTCTCTCAGGAGCCCTGACCACCGGTAGCTTGGACCCTGTTCCCGATACCGGTGGGCTACTATTATTTATATTTTTAAATGTTTTTTTTTTTTTGTTACTAATATTTAAATATATAATGAAATATATAAATTTATGAATAAATGAGAATAATAATAATAATTCTTTATTATTAGGCAACTAAGGCCCATAGATAAAATTACACAAATTAAATAAACAAAACATAAACTAATACATATTCATTAACCTATATCTATTTGCTACGTTGGGTCGGCGACGTATTGCGCTGAGTCATAGTGTCGGGTAATCTTCCGCGAAAACGCCGATACACGACACCCAACGGCCAAAAATCTTCCTTCAAGAAGGTCTCCAGATGATGAGTCGGAACCCGCACCACAAAAGATTTAAAGTTAATTTTGTGCCGCGACTCCAACCACTCGACTCTTAAGGTGAATTTGGTCTTCATCCATAAGTACTCTACAATGTCCTCTACCTTCGTGGAGTGGTGTAGACGTGACACGTACAGCTGCGTCGACGGAATACGCACGGAATACGGACGCAACAACATGTTCGGTTCGGTCAACGCGGTACCGCACTGATTGCGACGAGTAGGCTTCTTCTTCTTCTTCTTCTCCACACAAATGAAGCCTTCTGCATCGGCCTTTCCTTGGCTTGGTCCCATTGGTACCGAGCTTCGGACGAGATCGGAGTTCCCTCCGATCTCGTCCTTGGCATCCCTCGCTAGCTTTGATTGAGGCTGTTGTTTTGCCGAAGTAGCAGTAACAGCAGCCGAGTAAGCACGTGCCGGAGATGTCGTGCTAACATTCGTCGGCGCCCCAACGACGGGGGATGCGGGGAGAGCGGGGCGCGCTTGTGCATCGCTCGCAGTGACGGCGGCCGGCGACGAGTCGAATTTTGCTGACTCGAAACTCAGCTGCGATGCATTATACGCGCCGTGACGTGTGTTGACCTTGGTAGTTGGCGCGACTGACCTACATACCGTATTGCGTAAATCCGCCACCTCGGTACGTAGATCACTGATGGTAGTTTGCGATACCTCCAACTTCAACTGCACCTCAGCCAGGCTCGATCTCAAGGATTTGATGTCCCGCAGCAGCCTGGTGACGTCGACGTGGTCGAATGTGACTGGGGGTAGCTTGCGCAAATCCTTCGCCACGAAAGTCGGCACGTCGTCCGGGTCGCCTAAACCGGGTACCGGGGGTCGGGTCGGGTAATTGGGTTTATGCCTAAACTGTGTGATTTTTTCTCGTATAGAGTAAAATACCCTATTCTACCTTTATCCTTTTGACCGCCAATGCCAATGCAAAACTTGATGACAAACCAAAATGTGCCCAGCACGCCACTGTCACCACTACATGACTGGCATGACAGACGAATTACTACTCTATGGTATTACGTTTATAGAAACGTAGTACTTCCATTCCATAGTATAGAGTAGTAATACTAGTAATTTAATTCGTAGCTTAGCGGCGCAGCAACGCGAGGGCACGTTTGTTTCTTTGATGTGGCGGTCAATAGGGATTAAAATATTAGTCTAAATAAGAAGGACACGTAACGACGACGTAACGTAGTTATTAGTTTAAACTTAGTTTCAAACACCCTGTTACGAGCGCGGATCGTGCCTGGTGTTCTAAGGCCTCTGCCTCCAATCTTGCGGGCAGCGGGGCGGCGGCGGTGGCGCGACAGCGGCAAGATCTAATGCGTAAAATCAAATGGACCGGCCCTCGAAAACGGCGCGGCAGAGGCGCGCGGGCGGGCAATGAGCACTCCAGTCAAGCGGTGACCGCCCGCGCTTCTGCATTGCAGTGTTGTGCAATTTATTTTTAGCGTTAGGAAATAAATTTGAATCAAAAAGATGTTTTCGCTGTTGTTCAAACATTTCGTTCGCGAATAAAAACAAATATCTAGACGACACAACCACAAACACAACACTACGCCGCTATACTCCGCTATAGTGCCGCGCGATCTGCCCGCTCGTTTCGAGAACGGGTCTGCGTTGCCCGGCCCGCTACCACGCCACCGCCGCCGCTGCCCCGCTGCCCGCGAGATTCGAGGCAGAGGCCTTAGGGCGGCCGGTGGCGCGCGGCGGCGGCGGCGGGCGGGTGCAAGTGCAAACGGATCGGCGACATCGACATCAGAATTAATTTACTCTAGCGCAAAAATATGCATGTATATCGTCTTGATTGATAGCCCACAGGCGAACTGTCACGTCAGTAATTCTAAAAGAGTTTATCACATAATCCAAACCAATACAAATAAGCTTGTATTTCTCTTGTCAGCCAGTCTCCACAGTACTTATTAAGTAGTGGCTTACCAAACAAAGGCAATTATTGTAATTTCGCAATAATTTCATGAGCATGCGAGTTTGTGAGTCTTAGCATGCTAATTGAACGGTAAGGTTCGTGATGCTCGATATTTCGGGTGCTAAATGATAAGTCTGAGCTAAGATTCAGAGTACGTTTATTCCGACACTTTACGCTAATTAATGCTAATGATGATAATGAGTGTTACAAGTATGCCGGTCGATCGCGCACTGACTCGCGTAGCTCACGCTTTCCGCTGGTGCGGGCGCGCGACCTACTTGAGTCAAAACTGCTGATGATGATGATTGTGTTCGATGAGTATCGAACATGCTCCCGAGGGGAAGTTAGTTCATAAAATAACAAAACAAAATTTTAAATTCAATTCAAAGTTTTCAGTATTTTTATAAAATCTGTTATAAAACACCGTGAAATTATAGTAGCGGCCATGTTATTACGCCGTACGGCTGTGTAAACAAAAAATTGTCAACAGTAACTGTCAGTCAACCGATTGGCGTAATATATAGGCTTTGTACTTTTTTTTTAATTTTTTCATTTATTTCTAATTGAAGTCAAAGTCAAAGTCAAAGTCAAATCATTTATTTCAATTAGACCATTAAAAGGCACTTTTGAACGTCATATTGTAAAATTTGAATCTAGTTGCCCATTCCAAATGGTAGTTTCGTATGGAGAAGAATGGGCAAGAAACTCCATACATACTCTTTTAAAAAAGGGTGTTTACAATATTTTCATTTACAAGAATGATTTTATGTGAATACGATGTATCTTGTATAAAAATCACTATATTATGGTATGTACAAAGTATCACAAGTTAAGAAAATGACAGCTAAGTTATGAACATAGACACACAGTGTTCACATATTTACAATTAATAATACAGTAGACGATTACTTCTTCTATTCCAACAAACAATGAATAGTGTGTGAACCAGAGTAATACAATAAAGAATAGTATGTACCTATATTATATGTAGTATTAGATTTAGTCATTTGAATTAGCAATCAATTGATTTTGTCTATACTAAATTATGTCCTATGGAGCCGGACCAGCATGTTCCTAAGCATTCTTATCTTGGATATAATCCTCTAACTTATAGTATGCCTGTTTATAAAGTCTACCTTTAATGTATCTTTTAAATTTTGTTTCATTTAGTTTTAATATATCACAAGGTATTTTATTGTAACATTTAACAGAGTACCCCATAAAAGATGTGTGTACTTTAGATAATCTAAAAAATGGTTGAGCTATTTTATCTTTATTTCTAGTATTAAAATTATGTCGATCACTTAATTTATCAAAAAGATGTATGTTTTTTCTTACATACATAATATTTTCATAAATAAATTGACAGGGCACTGTCATAATATTAATCTTTTTAAACAGTTCTCTAAGAGATTCGCAGCGACGTAGATTATAAATGGCTCTGACAGCTCTCTTTTGTAAAATAAAAATGGATTCAATGTCAGCAGCCCGACCCCACAGTAAAATGCCATACGACATAATACTGTGGAAGTAGCTAAAATAGACCAAACGAGCGGTTTCGACGTCTGTTAACTGTCTTATCTTTCTAACAGCGTAAGCGGCTGAGCTTAGCCGTCCCGCAAGAGATGTTATATGTGGTCCCCATTGTAACTTCTCGTCTAGCGTGATCCCCAGGAAAACCGTGTGATTAACCAATTCCAGTTTTTCTCCATTCAATATAAGATCACATTTGCTACTTCTAACATTTGGTAAAGTAAATCTAATACATTTGGTTTTATTTTCATTTAGTACCAAATTATTTACCCTGAACCAATTTTGGACCTGAAGTATAGAGTTATTCACTTCGTCAAGATTTTGAGAACATCTGTCTATTTTAAAAATTAATGATGTATCATCTGCAAATAACACCATCTTCGGTTGGTTTTGAAGTAATTGGGGTAAATCATTTATATAAACTAAAAATAGAAATGGACCTAATATCGATCCTTGAGGAACGCCCATAGTCATTTCAGACCCCAATGAGTTTACGCCGTTAACCTGAACTTTAACCTGTCTGTCCTTCAGATATGATCTAAGCAAATCAAGGGATGTTTTAGTAATTCCGTAGTGCTCCAGTTTCAGCAAAAGTGTCTCATGGTCAACGCAATCGAAAGCCTTTGAGAGGTCGCAAAAGATTCCAATGGCATCTCGTGCTTCCTCCCAGGCGTTAAAAATGTTCTTTATTAGGGTGACACCGGCGTCAGTTGTACAACGTCCTTTGGAGAAACCGTACTGATGTTCGTGAAAGATGGAATTTTTATTGATTGATTGATTGATATACAATTATCATATATTATTATAGTATGAGCTCATTTGATACAAAACGAACTGACGTCATTTACGCTGAGCAATATGGCGTCCAGTAAGAGCCGATTTCGTCAAACTACGCGCGTTTGAAAATTTAAAAAGATGCATTTTTATGGCACTTATCGATTGAATAAAAATGTTGTGTTTTTTTTTATGGCATATTAGCACTACAGAATTTCATTGAGACACTTTTCAAAAATGGGTGTAATACCCTATTATGTCGCACTTTAGAAAATAAACTTTAGAAAAGAAATAAGCTCTTCTTTACACTGGTAACACTGCGTAAATTTTAATTTATGTTTTTTGTTTTTCTGTTGACAGTGGCATATTGATAGGTACTTTGATTGATGTAAATGTGATGATGTTAAAACGAGAAAAGTTTACTTGACATTATAAATACGGAAGTAACTCTGTTATTCCTAGTGAGGGACAAACATTTTAAAACAAAGGAAAAAGGTAGAATTACGTCGAACTTTAGAAAAGAAACACCTCTCCTTTACACTGGTTGCACTGCCTAAATTTTAATCTATGTTTTTTGTTTTTCTGTTCACTTGTTCAGTTATTGTTCTGTGATTAATGCACCTTATTCACCATCCTTCTTGCTGTACGTCCCGCCAAGGTCATGCACGATGCACGATGCAAAACGATCGTGAATAAGCTTGCTGTACGTCAATAATTATTATTAATGGTTTTTTTTACGGTACTTTTGCATGGCGACCTTGGCGGGACGTACAGCAAGATGGATGGTGAATAAGGCGTTTATGACAATTTGACAGTGACAATTTGACATGTTGATACTTTGATGTTTGATGGATGATTGATGTAAACAGTATGTAAAAGTAATGTCTGATGATGAGAAAACGAGAAAAGTTAAAGTTTACTTGACGTTTTTGTTTTGGCTGATTATGTATATTTCTTATTTTCAGTATTTGTGTTTACTTCTAAGATTTTAAAAAATAAATAATATAAAATAGTAAGGCAATTACTAATAGATGGGCTTATACTTGATATGAAGTTTGTCTTTAATATTTCACGATTTTTAGGTTTGCTGGATGAACCTCCACCGATAAGAAAAAACTGTAAGCGCTACAGGTACATATTTATTATGATAATACAACGTTTACAACTCTTGAAGTCTTGATACATTTTATATAATGTGTTTACATTGTTTACAACAACGTTGTGTTACGCACGCCAGCGCTGTACGGAAATTTAAAACAAATACAAAGTTGAAGTTTTCTCCTCTTAAATTACGTCGCAAATTTTTATGTTCCAAAGTGTCACAAACACACAGCTTAGCTAAGAAGTAGGGCCCACAACACTATTCCATAATATTTACCATTTATTAAATACATTTTCCAGGGCCTGTGATGATTTCTTAAGTGATGATTTCTCATCTGATGATGAAACACTAGAGAACGGGTTCGGATTCAAGCAGTTGAAAAAATTTCGCTGGTCAGACACCATACCCACAAATGGTATGTGTCTATGACCTTACCTACCTTTATAAAACCTGCATTTTTATTATTAAAGTAACCTATTTCATGTCACATTATTCTATTTTATTACTTATTTGTAATGCTGTCTTGAAATAGTAATTTTAATTATTAAAATTGTAGTATTTGTACTTTATAATAATTTTAGCTCTACATTACATTTCCAGGGAGACGCAAACGAGAGTGTAAACACAGCAATCCTGTAAGGAATGTGTGAGAACCGATAAAGTGTGCTTATACCACATGCACTCCAAAAGAGTCCTACAAACAAACTGTGGCAGTTGATCTTCCAGAATTATCAAGAAATAGGCCATCTTCACTGTCATGGAAAACCACGCAAGAAGAACCAAAAGTAAATCATAATAATTATACTAAAGCCCAACCACTTATCTGAAACTGTTCCTTAGGTAGCTGTAAGCGCGGGTAGGTGGTGGGGACGTGATGCGAGAGCTCAATGACAAGTCAACTCATGACAACTAGTACTAATTACTAATAATATAATAATAATAAATACTAATTAGTACTAATAATGTGATTCATTCTAGCATTTAAGCGTTTTGGTTCTTCACTATGAGCTTATAATGTACTCGTTAAATAAATAAATAAACTGTCACTCCTTCCACACCGCACAGCTACCTGGAACGGTCTCAGTTAAGTAGTTGGGTTTAAATGTATATTGTTTTTAAACCATTTTCTTTTAAAGATAATCTAACACTAACTGTTACACAGAGACGTCACTTAATAATAATGAATCATTAACTTTAATTGGCCAATATAAATTGGAATGCTGTCAGTCAAAAATGAGTTGTTGACATGTGCCAAGTTATGTTGGTCAATTAAAGTTAATGATTCATTATTAAGTGACGTCTCTGAGTGTGGCAGTAATCCTGTTTATTGCTTATAATCATTAAAATTCACACTATGATTAGACAACATAGCTAACAGTTTACTAACATTTTTTATAGACATTACACATTATCAGATCTCAAAATCAAAGTAATCATCACCCTCATATCAGCCTATTACCGCCCACTGCTAAACATAGGCCTTTTATTATCAAAGTAATTAAACTCCTTACCACCATTTTCATTTTTGTTTCTTTAATGGTGTGGGTTATACACAAGGTGAAATTAAAATTTGAACAAGTCATTGAACGTGCGAGCGAGTCATAATGAATGCCGCTGTCAACCACTGCCATCCCCGTGTGAATTGACCATAATGCTTCTCAGATCTTGAAGGTCTCACGATGGATCACTGTTAAAAGCATGATGTTTTATAACTATAAGTTAGGACTATCATCATTAAACTCAATATTAAAACTAAACTATAACTAACTAAACTTAATATTATAGACACGTGATTCTAATCTTCTCAAAAATTATGTTGTACAATCGTCGATTGCCTTGTATGTAATAATAATGTCTGAACCTACCTACCTACCTACATTTTCATAAATAAATTGGCAAGGCTGTCATTATATTAATATTTTTAAATAGTTCCCTAAGAGATTCGCGGCGACGTAGATTATAAATGGCTCTGACAGCTCTTTTTTGTAAAATAAAAACGGATTCAATGTCAGCAGCCCGACCCCACAGTAAAATACCATACGACATAATGCTGTGAAAGTAGCCAAAATAGACCAAACGCGCAGTTTCTACATCTGTTAACTGTCTTATCTTTCTAACAGCATAAGCCGCGGAGCTTAGTCGCCCCGCAATAGATGTTATATGAGGTCCCCATTGTAATTTCTCGTCTAGCGTGATTCCTAGGAAAACCGTTTGACTAGTAAATTCCTGTTTCTCTCCATTAAGTATGATGTCACATTTACTATTCCTAACATTTGGTAAAATGAATCGAATACATTTGGTTTTTTTTTCATTAAGTACCAAATTGTTTACCGTAAACCAATTTTGAATCTGAAGAATAGCGTCATTTACGTCGTCTAGATTTTGTGACCGTCTGTTTATTTTAAAAATCAATGATGTGTCATCGGTAAATAACACCATTTTTGGTTGATTTTGAAACAATTGGGGTAAATCATTTATATAAACTAAGAATAGAAATGGACCCAATATTGAACCTTGAGGAACGCCCATAGTCGTTTCAGACCCCAATGAGTTCACGCCGTTAACCTGTACTTTTACCCGTCTATCCCTCAGGTATGACCTTAGTAAATCAAGAGATGTTTTACTAACCCCGTAGTGTGTAACGAGTATTTTCTACTCGCTACATAGTGTCGACCTCTCTCGTCATTTTTTGGAAGTTTTCACGGTAATGCAGTACACACACTTTAGACATTTGATAGATTGGCTAGGATTTAGTAGAGTAATCGATAAAACCATAGACCATCAGTTTGACAGTTGGACCTTATTTCCCCGGCTGTCAGATTATTTTGACGTTTCCGGTTTGGGATATGTAGCCTTCACTTTCCGACCGAAGTCACCAAGATGCAGCACGAATAAAATTCTATTCCGTGCCAATCATTAGATTGGAATATTTTAAGGGTCCACCCCTGCTTGGAACCACTTGGTAGTGATGTCAGCAGCCGTGCAACAGTAATATTTTGGGAAATCGTGAGTATTTTGCTGGTTGAATTTTCCTCGCCATGACCTGACAATAAACTTGAGGTCATGTGTCCTAACCCTCGTCGATTTTCCATTGTTTCAGCTCCTATATCGCCATCGCGTATTGAGTGTGCCCATAGCACGAGTGATTGGCATTGTTTTAGTTTTCGTTAAGATCGGTGAGTAATTTACAATTCCCGATTTATCTCGTCGCCATTTTGCTCGACGCGTGGGTTTATCTAACTAAGGAAATCGTTTTGTTTTCAGCCCCAAAGGCGTTCTTACTTATACTTTGGATTTTTTTTATCTTAAAATTTAACTTCATCATGGATGAGCTGATGCGCTTCACCTCGTGTCTCCAATCAGGTTTAATTTAAATAAGTTTTTCTCGAAGCCTGTGGTATGTTAACTTAAATTCTTTCTCGTAGTTTCCACTTAAAAACGTGCAATACTGACAACTTAAACATAAACTCTAGTTATAGCATTTAATAGTTATAAAACAACTTGCCCTTCAGAAGAAAGGAATTTTCTATTATTGTGTTCGCCATACTGCCTGCGATAGAAATAAATGAGCTATTGTTAAAGAATTTGCAGCTTAATTTCAGAAATCTCCGACCTAGATTAGAAGTCCTGTCCTTTACCTTTAGCTATCCCGGATCCCCTTTGTTTTAAATTACCTAGTGAGCTCTGGCGCCCGAATCTTATTCCTTTTAGTTATTTTTGTTTAATTTTGAGCTCCCTAACTTCTCAACTTTAGAATCACACCCATAGTTTGTTAGTTAGTTAAATAAATTTAGACCCCTTTAATTTTTTTATTACAAGTGCTCCAGTTTCAGCAAAAGTGTCTCATGGTCAACGCAATCGAACGCCTTTGAGAGGTCGCAAAAGATTCCATTGGCATCTTGTGATTCCTCCCAGGCGCTAAAAATGTTCTTTATCAGGGTGACACCGGCGTCAGTTGTACAACGCCCTTTGGTGAAACCATACTGTTGTTCATGAAAGATGGAATTTTTATTAAAGTGACGCAACATTTGATTGAGCATTAACTTTTCAAACACCTTGCTGAGAACTGGCAGAATCGACACCGACACAGGCCTATAATTGTTGGGGTCTTTACTATCACCGGATTTGAACAACGGTACTACTTTACTGTGTTTCATCAGATCCGGAAAGACTCCTTGGTCTACACTGGTGTTAAATATAAGAGCTAAATAGGGCGCAATGGTTTCGATAATAGATCTACAGACTTTTACAGACATTTCCCAGAGATCTTCTGTTGATTTAATTTTAAGATCTTTAAAGGCTCTTATAACAGCCTGGGGGTTTGTATGTTCAAACCTAAACTCCGAACGCCATGCCTTAACATTATTCCTAAGTAAGGCAGCAGAGAGCGCGGGAGAGGAATTTAAAGCTTCAGTAGTTTTAATGGGAATTTTTCCAAAAAATGCTTCAAATTCCTGAGCTACTTCTATATCTGAATTTATGGGGCCATGTGCAGTCTCTAAATTAAATTCAGTATTACGCTGTTTTTTCCTACCTGTTTCATTATTTATTATTTGCCAAGTAGTTTTTATTTTGTCATCAGCTAATTTTATTTTATTTCTAATATAAAGGGATTTGGCTATTTTGCAGACACTTTTAAAAAGTTTTGAATATTTCGCAACATACTGATGAAAGCTTGTATTCATTACATGTTGCTTTAGACCATAAAGTTCAAATAGTTTTTCCCTGCTTTTACGAATACCTGGAGTCGCCCAATCGCTAAATAAGAACTTTGTGCAAATACTTTTAGTCTTTAGTGGAAATGTATCATTAAATTGCGTGTTTATTAGTGAAAAAAACTCAGCGTAGAACTCATTTGGGTCATCTATATTATTAAAGCAATGAACACTTAGTTTACTTTCCAATGAACTATTAAATTTATCTAAGTTTTTACATGTAATTGGCCTAAACCTTATTTGAATTTTTTGTAAAGGAATGTAGGCGCAAAACGTTATTGTCTGTCCACTATGATCAGATGGTAGCTTATTTATAATTTCTTTATGTAAATAATCACAATTACAAAATATATTATCAATACAAGTGGCAGAAGAAGCTGTCACTCTGGTTGGTTCCATAAAAACATTTGACAAATTAAATGACCTAAAAAGACTCAATAATCTGATACTACTGGAGTTGTTTTCTAACAAATTAATATTAAAGTCACCACATATGATGATTGATACTAGTACTAATTTTTTTCAACACATCTTCCATTACAGAATCAAATGTAGATAAATTCTGGTAACTGGGGGGTCTGTATACACATATTACAATATGCTTATCCAGCTCAACACAGGACAATTCAACAGTATGTTCTACTGATAATCCAACGATGTCTTTTCGTTCTTTACACTTAATAGAATTTTTAATTAATATTAATGACCCACCATGTATCATATGTTTTCGGCTAAAATGGCTAATTACACTATAATTTTCATTATTAATAGACATCACTTGATTATCTTTTAGCCAATGTTCTGTTAAACAAATAATATCATATTTGGTTATTTCTAAGAACATTTCTATTTCAAGTAATTTGGAAAAGCAACCTTGAATACTTTGATTAAATAATTTTAAAGTATGTTGCTTTCCTTTATTTGTTAGGTTGCCAGAAGTTACCTTTTTATTATTCAATAATAATAAATGATTATTTGAAGGTGTAACTTCTGTTGTCTCACAACTTAGTTTAAAGTGTTATCCGGAGTGACCTCCACAACTACATTTGAAGAGTTCATAGTCCCTGTTTGTGTTCCAGCAGGAAGAGAACACCCTATCTGACTGGTTGTGGCATCTAAGGATGTTGGCATTGTAGGTGGACCCTCCTTCGTACTATTTGAAGATTCACAAAAATTTATCCCTATGTTGTTAGTGCAACTAGACAACATAAGTTTGTCACTTAACCCACAGTTTGTTATATTAGCAATAACATTGTTAATATTATATGCTATCAACATAGCAATTACATGTCTACATTCTCCAGACAGAGATAAAGTTCTCTGAGTTAACTTAAAACCACTAATAAAGTTATTAGTGTCAAAATATAATAATTTGTCACTATGACAACATGTCAACATATGAATAGTACTATTCAATATATAAATGTGATTGTTTTCTACTTCTGATAAAGTATCAGAGTAAGGAAAGGCACACAGCATGAGCTTTCCTATGTTTAACTTTAATAAGGTGTTCACACCATCCACTATGTCTTTTTTAGTAATACCAGTACTATTACCTAAAAGTAGAACCATTGTACAGTAATGGTCTATGTTTGTATTTACAATTCTCTTCATTATTTGTTTAAAACTAATATTATGGTAACTATGATTCGTAAAGCTATGACTAAGGTAATTGTGTAGTATTTTCCCAAAGCCTGAACCTAATTCATCACAAAATAAAATAGTTTTATTAGTTTCCTGTGTATTGACACAGGTGTTTGCTGGAAAAGCTGAGGCTGAGGTGATGGTGGTTGGTTGGCACTACTGCACGAAAGATTATTAGTCAAATTCTCGTACTTCTCAGCATTGTCCTTCACCAGGTCCAGTAGTTCCCCAGCCTCAAACAAGCGTTCACTTAGTTGATGTTGAGAGGATTCATACTTTTCAAAAATATCCTTCAGCATGTGTTCTTTGTGTAATAAATCATTATAAAGGAGTTGAATATCCGTGTCATATTTTTTCCTACATTTATCTAGTTCAACAGTACAAATATTTAAGTCTTTTGATAGGGTGACACGTTGCTTTCTAAGGGAAAGATTTAATTTTAAAAGATTTTGTTTTTTGATTGATTTTTGTGACCGTTTAATGAATTTCTTGACGTTAATATATTTCTTTAGTTTTTTGTGACTCATAACAACGGGACATAATGGCATGGTATCATCACCAGTCAAATCTATTGTTACCGCTGACTCACACACTGATTTTGACCTACTGCCTACCAACTCCTTGAACAGGTTATCGGTGTTCACAGCCTGTTGCCTGACTTTGACCGATTCTGAGTGAGATAGGGCCTTATGGGCATCACACAATTCATGTTGAAGTTCTGTAATTCGGTTTAAAGCTAGTTCGTGGGTGTCACTGCACTCTTGAAATGTTGTTAACTTAAACTGTAGTAGTAGTAGTAGTAGTATGACGGGCCGGTGTCCGCAACTCCACGATTAAGCGCGTATTTTGCGTACAGGTGGGAAGTAGGTCATTCGATCCACCCGAGCTCCCCAAGAAAGGCCAGCAGCGCCTTGACGTCGCTGGCGATCTCCCGCAGGTTACCTGGGTTTCCGAAGTACTTTGCCCTGTATGAAGCGACCTCAGGGCAGTTCAGAAGCACATGGGCTGCTGTCTCGTCCGCCCCCATGCAGGCTCTGCACAAAGGGCTGTCTGTGACTCCTATGACAAAAAGATGTTTATTGAAAGACCCATGACCAGTTATGGCGGCTGTGACCGTGCGCAGCTGTTGCTTGGACAGTCGGAGGGCTTGCCTCGTAAAGCGGCCCTCAATTGCAGGAAGAGCCTCCTTGGCTTGCCTGCACTCGCCATGTTCGGTCCACAGTCTTTGGTGTAGATCCTTGGTACGTTTTCTTACCATGGTGCGTAGGTGCGCGAAGGGGAGAGGCACTATGGGTTCCGGACCCACCGCGCTCATGCTCGATCCCCTTCTGGCAAGCTCGTCCGCTGCATCGTTACCGCGCGAACCGCTGTGTCCTTTTATCCATTGAATGGTTGTATCATTAACCCTCTATTAATAATAATAATAATAATAATAAAACTTTAATTCGGACAACAAAGATCCATAGAATGTTAATTATGTCAGTGCGGCAGGCAAGTTGCAAAAAAAACCGAAATGATTTGAACAGATTTATTGACTGATTTATTACAATTAATTATCGATATAAAAATGGTGACAATTGTTCGATGTGGGAATCAAAAGTGAGGTAAATTATTGAATTCGATGCCGCCGTCCGGTCGGCGTCGCGCGTCACGTCGAGCAGATTCAGCGTTTTCACGGTCGTTGCCCGGCTGATGCAATGTAATATGTAGAACGGAGTTATTTCCAATAGTTTGCGAATTCCATGGATGGTTGGTACTTAACATCTCCCTCCCAAAGATCAGCGACTATTAGAAGATTGGTTCGAGAATAGCGCTGATAATCTTGGTTGAGCTGCAGCGGTATGATTGTTGATCTCGGCGTAGACTTCGCCGCGTTCCGTCTCGACATCTGTTTGTTCCAATGTTGCTTTCAGTGAACGCCGTCTTATACATTTGTATAGTGCGAACGCGATGCCCAGTGCACTTGCACTTAATAGTACAAGGTATAGCGGTGTGATGGTGTAGTACACGCTATAAATATCGGATTTATTCAGAGTCAGTGGCGTTTCCATAGATATCTCTTTCGTAGCGACATGGAGGCTGCGAAGATCTGCCGAGTTGAGTGTTAGTATTTTGGCCTCGGTATCGTGGCTGGCAATGTTGCTGAATGGAATGTTCATAATCTTCAGTGCTTGTCCTCTTAGCCGGTCGTCTTTGTTTGCTAGGATCAGATCCGGAGTTTGCACCTCACAGCCCTTTGGAATAGTAATGAGATAACTTCCTTGTATTGTGTTGTATTGAGTCCCGGTGCAGGATAGCCGAACCTTCGTAGATGTAGGAAAACTTGCTACGTAGTGTCGATCGTCGAGTGCTTCCATCGCTTCATTTCTTAATTTGGCTATGGTGTACTGGCAGGACTTGTCGATTTGCTGCGTAGTTATCAGATGGTAAATGCAGTCGCCTTGACTCCTGTAGTGTTGATTTATCATGTCCTCGCAGATATAGTATTGGCTGGACTTCGGGCATTCTGCCTCTATGTACATAAAATCTTTGTCGTGAATTGCTAAGAAGGGATAGGAAGGTATTAGAACTCTGTTATCTTTATTGGGAACTACGGATAATTTATAAAGGTCATAGGTATATGGAAGTACAATCGGGAGCTTAAATACCAATACCAAATTTTGGCTATTAAAATAGTAACCTAATTTAACTATATCAAAGTATTCCCTAAAACTAATATTCAGTACATGTTCTCTGCCATAGAGAGCATTTAACTGTTCTAACATCCTACTAAACATATCTAATTTAAACATACGAAAATGTGCGCTCTTAGCGCGTATAAAAGCTAATAAGTTTTCTAACCTAAACAATTCATCAGATAATGATTCTATGTTATCTGCTAACATCATTATATATTGAGCCAGATGGGCATACTTAACTATGTCTTTTTCCTGTCGTAAGTCGCTGATCATGATCTCATCTACGGCTGTCTTAATTTTGTTCTGATTATGTATCAATGTTTCAAGGATATTCGAATTTTGAGACATCCAATGCTTATTTAGACTAACGCGATTGTTTAATTCCGTAACCATTTTATTCTCATTTTCCTGCAAAGTTTTAATTGCGCTATCATAGCGAATAGCGTCCGTGTAATCTAGGTTTCCGGAGATGCTTTTTATAACTGAACCTAACCCATCAATTAGACCTCTCTTAGCTCGATTAGGCTGAAACAATTCTAACTGGTCGGTTAGTTGCGCGACTTTATTGTAGAGATATTCGATATGCGGTTTATATAAAGATAGCGTTTTATTGTGGAACCGAGGTGAAATATCATCTAACTGTTTTCTTATTAAATCTATGTTACTATGAATAGTATCTAAGTTAACCGGTTGAATGAATGAGTGGTAGTGGGAAATAACTTTTGTTTTTCCTAGCATGAAAGGTAAGATGCCTGGTCCATTGTCCAGACTATTCAGCGTTATTTCCTCCGCTTGTGCCAGGCTCAGGATCAGAAGGGCAATCCTGTAACAAGCGGTTGCTATTAGGAACCCGTTTCAGGCGGGACTTAGCGACGGGTCCGCGTTTCTTTTTAGTGTAGATATGGATCGGTAGGTCAGCTAGTACTGTATCGCGCGTAAACCTAGGGGCTAATTTTTGACGACTAGCGGTCGGGTTCCGTACAAAGATTTGTTGATCTGGCAAATATTCCTGTTCGGGCTCCCGATCTTTATTTATATTTTCGGTAATCCGTGTTCGGTCGTGCAGGGAGGACTCATTAATCATCTCAAACACTTTTTGCATTTTACTACGATGTTCCTGACTGTATAACTGTAATATGTTCTCTGTGAAATTTATATCTGATGGATCGCGGGGATCTAAATGGCCGGTGATTAAATCTAAGGGCCTACACTTGGTGAAGCTATGAATGGAACTATTGTAACCTAGAATTGCATATGGCATCAGATTTATAACAGATTCTCCACGGTGCGAAAGTTTTAAAATACGTAAATGTTCCAAAAGTGTAGAGTGTAACCTTTCGACCATGCCGTTTTCGTTTGGTGTGCATGCTAAAATTTTGTGATGTTGAATTTTATGCATTTTAATAAACTCCAAAAATAGTTGATTGGTAAATTCTGGACCTCTGTCAGTGACAACGGTTATAGGAAGTCCGTGGTGCGTGCTAAATATTAAAAGAGCTTGTATGACGCTGACTGCTGTTGAATCTCTTAGGTGATAGGCTTGAGCATATTTCGAAAATGCATCAATGATTGTAAGATATTTCTGCGTTTCGACGCTTAATAAATCAAGATGTACTATTTCAAATGGTCTAGTTGGAGGTGGCACAATATGAAACCTTTGTTTTATGGGATTTCTGTCATACTTGGCCTGACCACACACGTTACACTCATTTATGTACTTCGTTATATGCTCCTTCATTTTAGGCCAGTAATATTTGCTGGATAAAGACAGGTAACACTCATTAATGCCACGATGGTTGGTTTTACCCTCGTGGTAATTGCGAATTATATCCTGTTGTTTTAAGTAGTCTTTAATATTGTCTAACTCTACTTTAGTTAAAATTAAATCCATTGATGAACTTTTGAATTTACTCTGAATAATGGGAATAATTTGGTACATGGCCAATGGGGGATTAATGAGAATACCAGTCTTTACCTTGGGGTTAACATACTCTTTTACAGCGTTTACCACATCTTCTTCGAGATTACTTTTAGAAATCTGAATGTGTGTCCTAACGTGTGACTCAAACGGTTTTGAAACGGAAGGGCGACTTTTCACATCGTCTACCAATGTAAAGACGATCTGCTTGTGGTACTTGTTAAGTGGGAAATCGGTTATAGGGACTTCTAATATCGGATTTTCAGCGTCAGTATGAATTGTATCGGTCCTTGAGTTATTTAATAGTGAGGATGGTTTTTCAGTAGGGTTGGCGGTAAGGGAACTAGTCTCCTCGTTATGTAGTTCAATACGGGATAATGCGTCAGCGTTAGTGTTGCATTTTCCTTGCTTGTAAACCACTGAAAAATCATATTCACTTAATTTCAGGCGCCATCGAGTAAGGCGCGAGCTGGGTTCTTTGATGTTCATTACCCATTGGAGAGGCCTATGGTCCGTAACAATTTTAAATTTCCTACCAAAAAGGTACGGCCTAAAGTATTTGGTAGCCCAGACGATCGCAAGAAGTTCCTTCTCGATGGTGCTGTAATTGATTTCGCTACTGTTCAGTGTCCTAGAGGCATAAGCAATCGGTTTATCTGTGCCTATAGTACCCTGAGATAAAACAGCTCCTATGGCTAAATTTGATGCATCAGTTGTTAAGATAAATTCTTTTGTAAAATCCGGATATTTTAGAATAGGATCATTAACTAAGAGTGTCTTACACTTCTCGAAGCAATTAATATAATCTTGGTTTAGCGTGATTTTTGAACCTTTTTTCAAACACTGCGTCATAGGTTTTGTTATTTTTGCAAAGTCGGGTATGAATTTTCTATAGTATCCGAGAAGACCTAAAAATCGTTTAATCTCGGTAGGGGTTTTCGGGAGTGGATAATTCTTTATTGCGGATATTTTGTCAGGGTTCGGCTTAATACCATCTTTACTAATAACATGGCCCAGGTAGGCTGTTTCCAGCTTGAGGAATTCGGACTTGTCCATTTGAATTTTAAAGTTGGACTCACGTAACCTATTAAAGACTTTTTCTAAATTCACCATATGTTCTTGTAATGACGTAGAAAATACGATGACGTCATCTAAGTACACTAGGCATATTGTGTTCTGTAGGTCTTTGAGAACATTGTCCATTACCCGCTGAAAAGTGGATGGACTATTTTTCAGACCCATGGGCATTCTTAAAAATTCAAAATGGCCATGCTCTACGGTGAATGCTGTCTTTGGAATGTCCGCAGGGTTCATTTGTACCTGATAGAAACCACTTGCTAAGTCTAGGGTTGTAAAATAATGGCAGTTGCCTAATTTGTCCAAAATATCTGCAATATTTGGTATGGGGTACTTATCATCCAAAGTTTTATCATTTAACTTCCGAAAATCCACTACTAATCGCCATTTAGTCTTGCCTGAAGCGTCCGCCTTTTTAGGGACGACCCATATAGGTGAGCTCCACGCAGACTCTGATGGTCGAATAATACCTTGATCCAGCATTTTATTAATCTGATCTTGTACCTCCTGTCTATGTACAAAAGGATACCGGTAACTTTTAGTGTATATAGGGATCTCGTCACTAGTTTTAATTGAGTGTTTTATTTTATTAGTAAAAGTTAAGTTTTCTCCCTCTAAATAGAATACGTCTGCGTAACGCGCACATAATAGCTCTAGATTAGCTCGCTCCTCTTTATTTAGGTGATCGGTACGCAAACGCGATAGCACTTCCTTTACGCGTCGGGGCGCTTGTTCGGTGCGCGTGCACTCAGTATTATAAAGCTGCGCACACACCGGGCGATCCATGGAGAAAATAACATCGCTACGATTCGGATTACGAACTTCTAATATACCTCTCTGGTTTTTTACAGTAGTTAAACATTCGCTAATGTGGCAGTTAGAAATGATTTGTTCCGGAATGATAGCCTCTCCGTCTTGAACATTAATTGGTAACTTAACTAATTTCGAAGAACCGGCGGGTATAATATCTTCGTATAAATTAGCATTTCGCGAATCGTAAACTTGTATAGGATTCAACGCATGTTTTGTAACTAACGACTTTGTCTTAAAATCAATGGAAGCTTCCCACTTATCTAATAAGTCTGACCCTATTAATCCGTCGAAATAGTCGTGGAAGTTATAAACAAATAGTGTAATGCAATCCTTATCGTTTAATTCTGAGAAACAAGGTAAAGTTATTGAATAGTTGCTACGTGTCACAGCGTGTACATTACAAACTTCAAAGGGGTCATAATTTAATTGTATGTTATTAAAATAAGTTTCAACTGCATGGGGACTAATGAAAGATTGGTTAGCACCAGTGTCTATGAGAAGCTTTAGTGGAGGGTCTCGAATTTGTAAGTAAGGAAGTTGGCGTTGTGTTTGAAGGTTAACCTCTATTTTGGTTTGTCTGACTTCTGAGCATTCTGAAAATCCTCTTTTACAGTAACTAACTTAGATGATTCATCATTTACCGTATCGTTAGATATTTCAGGCTGCTGCTGACAAGTTTGATCGTAACCGGCGTAATTATATCCATCATAATATTCGTTAGGTTCGTAATACGAGTAGAAATCGGTAACGTAATCTCCGTAATCGTAAAAATTTGAACAATCATTGAAATTCATTTCCTTACTCCTGAAATAATTGCTAGCCGGGGGATTACCAGACTTAGCCCAGTCATGACCCTTAAATGCGCTACTAGGTGGTAAAAGTCTCGGCACAAAATGACTGACACCACTCATAGGTCTAGGCTGTTGAAAATTGTTTTGAGGCGTGGGCGCGTTATTCCGTGGCACAAAATTAGGTGCGTTATTCTGATCATAATTAGGAACAGGGGCGCGGAACATTTGTTGTGTGCGTGATGGACCAGCTTGATACTGATTCATAAAATTAGGTCGCCATTGCATGGGTACCTGTGGCATCATAGGGTGACCATATGGACCCCTAGAAGGTCCGGGCATATTAAAAACGAAAGGTTTAGGTTGTGGCATGTTAAAATTTTGTCCGGGTTTAGGTGGCGTGATTTGTAGGGTCGATTTCTTGTCTGAAATTTGGTTACTACGCTGCTGCAAGTATACTACGTTTTGCTCCTCGTGAACGAACTCTAATGCTTTTTCGATACTTTCAGGCCGCATACACCTAATCCGTGAACCTAGTGGGTCCTTAAGACCACGTACGAATGCCTGTAAAGTCAACTTCTTATAGAGGTCCCTTTTTGCCTCGACAGTAGTTAGCACATTCTCGTGTAGAGATACATAGGTCATTAATGTGCTGAACAGGTTCTGACATTTTTCATAAAACTCCTGAGGGCTGTCGGACCCTTGTGACAATAAGGCCAAGTCATTATATAATGCCGTCTCATCTCGTTGGTCTGAGAAGTTATTTACAAGAGATTTGCGTATACCAGACCAATTTGATGGGATGCCATTTGAATTAATCAATCGCGCCGCTTGGCCAGTTACTTTATTTAGTATACCGTTAATAAGAGCAATCTCTGAAAGTCTATTAGGCGGACTCTGCTTGGTAACAAATTCATCCACCAACTGGTCACATAACTGTATGAACCTGGTTAACACATTAACATTACCGTCAAACTCGGGCACCAATCGAAGGGCCTTAAAAATGCTATCTAAGTCTGCCATCTTACACTCTAATCTATCTAAACTATCACTAGCACTTAAATTGATATCTCTATTTGAATCTTGAGCACAAAATCTACTACTACTCTGCCTACCCTCTAGCCTAACGCTCCGCGATTCTCTTGGATGGAAAATAATAATAATAATAATAATAATAATATGTGGGGACATTTTCACACACGGCCATCTGACCCCAAACTAGGGAGACCCTGTACTATGGGTGTCAGACAGCTGATATACATACACAAATACATTTTTTTTTTGTAAATACATACGTATATAGATAAACAACAAAAAAAAATATTAAAATCTTGGAAAAATTATAAGTACGGGAAACTTAAAGGTTAGGGTGAGCAATCCACTAAAAAGATTTTAATGTACTCACATGAACTGCATTTCAGCCTTCTTGCTGTATCGATGTCTGGATACCCTTGCTGCTGATCACGACGTGTAGATTCGGATTCTCGAACGGGCTTGATAACCTCCAGGAGAGCTTTTAGAAACTCTGTGATCCTCGAGAATCCTACCGACTGCGCCAATTATGTCAGTGCGGCAGGCAAGTTGCAAAAAAAACCGAAATGATTTGAACAGATTTATTGACTGATTTATTACAATTAATTATCGATATAAAAATGGTGACAATTGTTCGATGTGGGAATCAAAAGTGAGGTAAATTATTGAATTCGATGCCGCCGTCCGGTCGGCGTCGCGCGTCACGTCGAGCAGATTCAGCGTTTTCACGGTCGTTGCCCGGCTGATGCAATGTAATATGTAGAACGGAGTTATTTCCAATAGTTTGCGAATTCCATGGATGGTTGGTACTTAACATGTTAGTAACATAGAAAAACTTATCACCTAGTGTTAGTAAACATCAACCTCCGCACAAACTGCTGTACAATTGGAGAGCCGAAGCTCTCTGCAACAGTTTTCAGGATGCTGTTTTGACTGTCCCTCACTCTCCTCAGTAGCGACGCGGTTTTCTTGCGTATAATCGCATAGAAACCGTCTGTACGGGTTTGCGCGAACATTTCCGACGCACTACAGTAACGAGGCAGTCTCAACAACATCCTGAAAGCATTGTTATATTGGACGCGCAGGGCATCCAGCGATCTCTTAGTATAATTGACCCATAGATTGCTCGTGTACAGACTTTGGCAATAAGCCTTGAAAAGTGTTACTTTAACTAGGTCTGTACATCGCGCAAATCTACGAGACAACATATTACTCCGGACCGCTAGAGCCCTACGCTCCCTCTCAATGTCTACATCGTCCCTGAGGTCGGCGGCAAGAAAATGCCCCAGGTATTTAAAAGTGGACACCCTCTCGATTGGTGACCCGTTCACGAGCAACTCGGGTCCTTCTCCACGGCGTTTGCCGCCGACCTCAAAGACCATGTATTCACATTTCTTCACATTATACTTCAACCCATGTGCGGCAGCGTAGGCTTCACAGGTTCCAATCAGCTCCCTGATTCCCCCCACCGACGGACCCAGCAACACCATGTCATCTGCATAGCTGATGTTGTTAATTCTAACCCCATCAACACTGCATCCGACACGCATGCTGCTGAGTGCGACTATGAGGTCATCCACGTAGAGGTTGAATAGCCTGGGAGATGTTAGACCCCCCTGCCTCACCCCGCACTCCAGCCTATACGGCTCAGAGAGTGTATCATCCCATTTCACGTGGTTGGTTTGGTTGCCATACCAATATTGGAATAGTCCACATATTTCTGCCGGTACACCCCTGTCACCCATCTTTCTCCAGAGCACGTCATATGAGACAAGATCAAATGCCCTGGAAAGATCAAGGAAGCAGGCGTACACCGGCGTCCTGCGATCTATATAATATTGAACAGTATGCTTGAGACTTAAAATAGCACTTTCAGTCGATAGTCCGGGACGAAACCCGAACTGTGCGTCATGAAGATGTATGTAATTATCTAAGCAAGAATCAAGCACACCGTCCAACACCTTGGCTATTATTGTCGCTAGAGAAATGGGACGATAGTTACCTCTGTCTGAGATGTCACCCGTCCTGTTCTTCACAATGGGAACTACGATGGTCTTCATTAGATTAGCAGGTAGGTACGCGTGGCTAATACACATTGTGAAAAACATAGACAAGACTCTCGGCAGGTGGACACCCGCGTGCTTCAGGTGCTCAATGCTGAGCCCATCATGTCCTGGAGATTTACCACGGTTCATGCTGTTTATAATCTTGCGTACCTGTTTAGCAGAAAAATGTATCAAAGGTTTCGCACCAGGACGGTTGGGCCCACCATCATTCACCAAGGTTGAGGGACCGAGTGGGGATTGTGCTTTGAAATGCTCCTTGAACATGCTCGCAATTCCCCTCTTATCACTTATCCCTTCCACACACGCAGAGAGGCCCGGCTTCGCATCCAACTTACACGTGGACTTCCAAAATTTACCAAAGTTTTTATTAGCTCGTTGTTCGGCTAACCTATCCATAACAATTTGCTCAGCGTTGTTTTGGCAAAATTTCAGTCGACTTTTAAAAATTTTTCGCTTCTCATGCATGTCATCATAAACCGGGCCTGACGCGGGACGACTGTTCAGTTTCCAGGTCTGAAAGCTACACCTAGCCTCGCGGTGGGCGTCTCTCACACATTCATTCCACCCACACACACGCCCACCCCGCCTCGGTCCCCCCGCAGATGTCCTTTTAGATTGCCTAGCTGACGCACATAGGATTTCTACAATCTTTTCGTACAAATTATCCAGAACAACTTTATGCTCATCCAGACCGCATGACCCAACGCTGCACCTTTCAAACTCATGAGGGAAATGAACGTCTCGCAATTTACTAGTACATAAATTATGATAACTTTGCGTTTCTGACTGAGTCCTTTCACCCCAGATGACAGAATTACGGCCAGCACCCCTAGTCGTCAATTTAGGCCTCACTACTTCCAAGTCGCAATCCAGATGTATAGGTAGATGATCCGAAACATAAACATCTTCGGATACATCAACATTTGCAATTGTATGCCAAGCTGATAATGACACCACACAGTGATCTAACCATCTCCTACTTCCGTAGACATCACTTATAAAAGTGTAGGTATCACTTTCAACCCCCCGTTTCTCAACATCAGCACAAACCCAGGATTGGTCAGAACAAAAGTTGATTAACTCTTTAAAGAACAACTCTTGTGGATGAGCGTTGAAATCGCCTAATATAAAAACATTCTCTATATCATAGCTTGCTATAGTAGCACTAATCTCACTTAATACTTCTGTAAATGTCGGTAAGTTGTCTGGACAATTTGTAGGCATGTATACAGAAAATACAATAATAGTACGACCATTTGACGTGGCTGTGATGGCCGCTAACCGAGGACTGCTACATTCAATAACAGAGACCGACTCAAAAATGCCTTTCCTCCAGAGAATAGCAACCCCCCCATGGGGTCTTCCTCTCAACAAACCCTCAGAAGTGTCGACAGCCGACTTACCCGTATATTCGAAAACAGGGCTTATTGTTCCCAACATTGGAATGTCATGGGGGAGCAGCCAGGTCTCTTGCAGGGCCACCAAATCAGACCACACACATATATCCTTAATATTATCTATAGATCGTTTAGCCGACTTACAATTAAAGCTCGTTAACTTAAGATACTTATTATTATTTTTTCTATCCATAAATTATGACAATGAATTGACTTTAACTTTATAATCCTGAGGTTTCGTTCGATACATGAAATGTACAAAACGCCTAAAAACAATTCCATCAGGCCATAACTCGTTGTCTAAAAACAAATCTACCTTGTATTTGGAAACATAAAGTTTGTACGCATTATACTTTCTAATTGACTTCATGTTAATCTTTTTTAAATTAAAAAAATGAATGAATGAATGAATGAATGAATTATTAAATTAAAAAGAAAAAAAATATTTTTATGTTTTAATGTGTTTTAATAGGGCTTGTAAGACAAAATATAAAGTGAAAAAAAAAAATAAGTATCTTATTTTAGAAAAAAAAAAACAGAAGCCAAAATTGGCTTCCCATGCAATAACGTCTGTGTATGAGCTGCCATTTTTGGCTTCCTATGCACAACAACTTACACAAGGTGAAATTCTCTAAAACAGTTTCTTTTCTCATTCAAGCAAAGAAACACGTCACATTTCTCACATTTTATATGAGAACGCAAAGAACAATCATTCTGACATAATTGACGATTCTTTTGGTGTATCGGGAAATGGTCAATTTTGTCTGTACGTACTGAATTTAGAGGTAGGTCTTGCACTTTTGCTAGGGTTTTCCGTGCCCTTTTTCGAAGTGCGAAAGATTCATTTCTACTGGTAGGAGTACCCGTTCTAGATGACGTAGGAGTATTTCCTCTTGACAAGGTAGGTGTACCGGGATTACTGATATTAGGACGGCCTCTTTTTCTTGAGATGCTTTTGCCAGCCTTGCAATAATGTTCAGAAATGGCTAGCTTGAAGTCAAATAGTGACATGTATTGGTCAGTCTTGCGTCGCCACAGTAACCAAGCATTAACTGCACACATATCAACCAAGTGGAAAAATATTTTTTTATACCACTGACGGAACATCGTCATCGGAATCAGATAGTGAATCATCGTTACTAAGAGAGCCATCACCAGGAATAGGTTTAATGCAGTTAGCAGTGCCATAAAAGCGTGAAGGAAGCATTCTGGAAAGATAAAAATGCATGCGAAGCCATTTTAGGCGCAAACATAATTCATCGTAAATGCATACGAAGCCAAAATTGGCTCCTGTAGAAAATATTGAAAATGAAGTATAAGGAGCAAATATTTTGAATAAACTGTGATAGGGGTCAAAAACAGAGGTTTTGCAGAACATTATTTACATTTTTTAACATCAATTTTCTTACCTTTTCTATTTAATTTCCACCAACAAAGCTGCAATAAATTTTACTACGAACGACTTCGCGTACGCACCGGAGAAAAGTGACACATGACGTTGGCCATAGACAATAAAAATTACGTTTCGTTTCAGTTTGAATTCCCTAATTAATATTAAGGAATTCAAACTGAAACGAAACGTAATTTACAGTAGAAAAACAGCCGCCATAACTGGTCATGGGTCTTTCAATAAACATCTTTTTGTACTGTTGTAATCTACAGTGACATTTTATAAATTTTGTTTAAAATTAGGGTAGAAATAAATTACTAAAGTTGAGCAGCCAAAATTGGCTTTGTATGCAGTAGAGGGTTAAGAATACCCACCTCGTTCAGTCTCTGATGGCATTCGTGTATCAGCCCGGAGTTGACCGTGTGGCTGTTTAGAGCTTGTAGTACAGCCATGCTATCCGACAGTATGCGAATTGGTTGTCCTACTACCTGCCTGTTTAGTATAGCTGAGGCCGCCAAGCAGATGCCCATGCACTCGGCCTGGAACACCGTGTTGTAAGCACCCAGCGGCATTGCTATATGTATGTTGAGGTCTTCCGAGAAAACGCCGGCCCCCGTGCCGGTACCTGTTTTAGATCCATCTGTGAAGATCCGCAGCTCTGTCGGGCGAAGGCCCTCACACCGCCGATCCTCATGCAGTTGGATTTTGTATTTTTTGTCAAATAAGAATTGTTTAGGAATTCTGTCGTTAATAGCTTTAGTTATAGGAAACTCCTTACTAAGTTCCTCTAGTAACGCAGAGTGTCTAGTGCTAGTCTTGCTCCAGAGATTTAGTGTTTTCAAGCGTAATGCAGCCGTTGTCGCCTCTTGTTGGATGAATAAGTGAAGCGGCGGGAGCCCTAACATCGCCTCCAGTGCTGCCGTCGGAGTGGTCCTCATGCAGCCCGTGGTCGCCATGCAGGCTAGTCTTTGCATACGCTGGAGTTTGTTTGCGGCTGTGATTAGCTTGGTCCTCGGCCACCACACTACCGACCCATAAGCAATCATGGGGCGGATTACCGCGCTATACAGCCATAGTATTATTTTAGGGGATAGGCCCCACTTCTTACCTATCATTTTCCTACATTGCCAAAAGGTGATGCAGGCCCTGTTTAATTTGTTGTCTAGGTGGTTACTCCAGTTTAACTTACTGTCTAAGATGACCTCGAGGTATTTTACTTCGTTGGCCAGCTGGAGCTCGGTATTGAATAGTTTTGGTAGGCGATAGGGTCCTAGTGCACGTTTGTGGGTAAACATGACTAGTTCGGTTTTATTGGGATTGACGGATAAATCAAATTCCCCGCACCATCGCTCCACGATGCGTAGCGCCCGCTGTGTGAGGTTGCAGATGGTCCCAGTCACCTTCCCTGACACAAGGATGGCGAGGTCGTCTGCATAGCCTATAGTGTAGTAGCGTTCGGCATTGAGTTCCTTGATTAGAATGTTGATTACCAGGTTCCACAGGAGAGGGGATAACACCCCTCCTTGGGGGCAGCCTCTGGCAATCATGGCTACTTGCTGCTCTTCCTCAAGCCGAACTACCCGTTTACTTAGCATATTAGTAATCCAGTCAATTAGTACCTGTTCTACGCCGTGTTTGGATAGGGCGGCGCTAATGCTGGAGAAGCTAGTTTTGTCGAAGGCCCCTTCGATGTCTATAAATGTGCCCAAGCAAGAACCCTTTTGGTGGATGTCCTCCTCAATCCTACTGACCACCATATGTAGGGCAGATTCTGTTGACTTACCTGAGCTGTAAGCGTGTTGATTACCGTGTAAGGGTAAGTTTCTTAAAGGCCCGTCCCTCAGCTCCCTTTCACATAGTCTTTCCAAGGTCTTCAGCAAGAACGAGGTCAGACTGATCGGTCGGTGGGATTTGGCGTTTGTGTAGTCACTCTTACCTGGTTTAGGGATGAATATGACCTTCACTTCCCTCCATCCTATAGGAACATATCTGAAGGCCAGACACGCTCTCATTAAAGGCAGCAGTCTATCGGTGACCAATGCACCACCCCACTGAAGTAGGGCGGGAAAAACTCCGTCTGGACCGGCTGCCTTGAAGGGATGGAAGGACTGAATGGCCCCTTGGAGCTTCTCCAAGGTGATCATCCTGTGTGCGTAGTTCCAGTCATTACCTGATGGTGTGTAGGTCGCATCAGACCAGTCAACCGTCTGTGTGAAGACACATCCGGGAAAGTGAGTTTCTATAAGAACCCGTCTCGCTTCGTCTGGCGATGTTGTGAGTGTGTTGTCGGGTTTGCGGAGAGTGGCTAACCCAGGTGTATTCTGCTGTGCCAGTATCTTCCTTACCCTGTTTGCTTGTTGGCAAGATTCAATGTTTCCACAGAATTTGCGCCAACCCGTGGTTCTCCTGAATCTGATGCATTTCTTGTAGCTGGATTTGGCCGCGTGGTACGCGTCCCAGTCATCGTCAGCACAAGTGTTCATAGCTCTGTTCAAGGCTTTTCTTACCTTACTGCGCTTACGCTCCAGCTCGGCACCCCACCAGGGTTGTTTCCCTGGCGTCTTGGGCGCGGTGGTCATTGGGCATGCAGCTTGGTAGCATTCTATCATTGTTTCAGTTACATGTCTTACCTGTGCATCGATCAATGTCGTGCACTCTAAAGGCAGCGAGTTAGCTATCGGTGTTAGCTTGTTTGCAAGGTTGTGTGTGTAGGCCGCTCTGTCCGTGTTGCGCGGATTACGCCGCGGTGGCGTCGGTGGTATACAGACCTGAATGTCAAAGCGGATCCACCTATGATCGGAGCAGGAGGCCTCCTTAGAGACCTGCCATCCGGTGATGATTTCCGCTGCACCGTCTGATGCTAATGTCAGGTCTATGATTGTGCGGCTCCGTCTAGTGACAAAGGTAGGTTCGGAGCCTGTGTTAAGTAGGGATAGGTTGGTTGTGAATAAATAGTCCACTAAGGCCTTACCCCTCTCGTTTGGTGTGTCCATACCCCATAAAGGGTGGTGGGCGTTGGCGTCAGCCCCAATCACCATCTCCAGTCCGTTCCTCTCGCAGTCAATCACGAGGCGGGTGAGGTCGTGAGGGGGCGGGTTCTCCGCCTCAGGCATATAAGCCGAGGCAAAGACTATCGGTGTGTTCTCGGCGCCACGCTGTATCAGCAGCCTAGCTGCAGAGAGGTCTCTGCAACAGAAATCATTTAGTGGCTGTGCTTTGAGGTTACCTGTCACGTAGATGATCCTTCCAGCCGGGTCGCTGTGTATCCTCCATTGCTGGGGTTGAGCTTGCTTCGCTTGCTGGTGGTTGGCTGGGCCCTGGCTGACTGGTGTCCTCCATAGCCTGCTTACCAGCTGCGAAACTCACTTGCTTAGATGAAGAAGCCTTGCCCGCCTTGATCGCTGAAAATCTAGCCTGGCGACGCTCCTTCTTCGTTTGTTTATCCCTCCTTTTGTTCAGCCCAGATTGAGCTGGTGGACCAGAAGGGTCTGTGCGAGGGCGTCGGGTGAATTGAGTGCGTTTGCCCTTGCCCTTGCGTTCCTGCACCTGCCAAGCGCTTTCGAAGGCGTCGGCAGTGCTTGTCGTCCCCGGTTGTTCGGTGACTACCGTCGGTGCTTGAAGAGCACCGGTAGGAGGAGGGCGTGTTGGTGTAACCTCGGTGGCCGAATGACTCGGTGCCGAGACTTGTGTGCTGTGGCTAGGGCTAGCACCGGTTTTACCCGGCGACAAAACCTTCGCCTGTTTAGAAAGGCCGGTACTGGTCCCAATCAGCGCCGTTGCCCTTTGTTTTTTGTGGGACTTAGTTTTGGTCTTAGCCGCGGTTTTCACCACGGCCGGACCAACACCCGCGCTAGCGCCAGTAGCTTTCGCTACCGGAACGCCAGGGGCGACAGGGCTGCTAGAAGCACCCTGTTGAGGAGTTTTGTCGGCTTTCACCGACTCCACTCCTGAAGGTGGTTTTATACTTGGCCGGAAATTGTCCATAGTATGTTCGAAGTAAAATTCGTCTCTCTGGCTCCCACCCTCCATGGAGCCCGCAACTGGGAACGTCGCACTTAAAAGAAGTTTGACGTTAGGATTCCCAGAGAGATATAGGAGCGCAAGGCTGGCTTACAGTGCGACATCGGGTGCTTGATCGGGTTGGCGTCATAGGGCGAATTGGCCAACCCCAGACGAACTGATCAACCCTCACTTACACCGTCAGCATGACCTTAACCCACCGCTGCAGCCGTCCGAGGACGACCGCAGCGGACCTCACGCACCTCGCCTGTGGCCCTCTGACGGGACACAATGGCCATTTCCCTACCCCTGGCTAGGGGGTAAGGCCACCGTTTTGCCTGAAATCCAGACCAAAGGGGGCGTGTTGCCTCACGGACACATAACCACCAGCGCCGATCGGCTCAACCCCCCAGGACTCCTTCATCCCTGCATACGGCGCTCAACTGCGCAGGTCCTAGCGCAGGTGACTAATTGCCCCTACTCGCCAACACTCTTGGGGCGAGCTCGCGGCCACCCAGTCACAAGGGGCCGCGATTATTGGGCTATATATAAGACAATATTATAAAATAAACCTTACACAGATATATACAATATATAATTTATACAAAAGCGCTCGGTGTTTTCTGTTTGAGCCTATTTTCCTAATGAACTAGACCCAGTAACAGGGCTGGCAACCTCGAGAAGGCTAGTCCGCCGAACTTGCCTTGGGGATCTTTGCGACCAACTTGTCACTCTCCCCCAAGACCAACGCCCCCCTATCGCCTCTGAAGGAGGTGATAGGGTAGGCCTGCATCTATGCTAACATGTTAAGCATGCCGTACGGGAACCGCTAAAGCATAGACCCAGACCCGCCCCTTAAACTGTAACTGAGTGTGTTGGTCAGCTAAGTCCATGTGTTGTGTATGTAGCTCAGCCAGTTTATTCTTAAGGAAGGTGTTTTTGTCAACTATATTCTTTACTTCCACCTCGCTGTCATCTCTTTCCTGGAGCAACTGTTTACATAAAGCTTTAGAAGCCTCGAGGTCCTTTAGTGTAGCTCTAAGTTTTGCTTCCATCTCTTTGATTGTAGCACTGCGGGTCATCATTTTCTTTAAAATATCAGTCACCTGGAATGTGTGTAATAAAGTGCAGCTAAATGATAGTGAAAAAGAAAATGTTTCTTGTTTATATTAATAGGAGGTAGGTGGTAGGAAAAAAAATGTTTTAAATGAAAATAAGTATTGAGTTGGGAACAGAAAGATAATACAATTGGATGAGGCTGTTAGAATTGAAGGGAATGTTAAACATAAATAAAGTAAGATGAATAGGTGGGTACAATACCTACAATATTAAAGTTAAATTTTAAGTTTCTACAAGTTTAGGGCACATTACAAGTTTGCAAGTTTTATCTAGGGTTTATAATTATAATTACATACAAATAATAATAAGCCTATTATGTGTAGTACACTATGAAGTGTTTACTGTCTGGGCGAATGTTTCGTGGTCGATTTTGCTTCCACAACTTGTCAAGCAAAAGGAGACATAAACCGAGCCAGTGTGTGATGGACGTAGCTCAGAGACCTGAGCAGTATTTCGTGATGTTCAGTGGTATGTTAATACAACTTAGATAAAACAAAATACTCCCCGGGTTCGATGATATTTCAAATCCTTCACCCGTTATAGTGGTGACTTGACAGCCGATTTTTGTTATGCTTATTGTGCGAAGTTTTCGCGACAAAAACACTGCATATGTACTGTACGTATAACTTATCACTTAATTTTAGTTATATAACACAAATTCACGTAAATTAAAGACTTTTACACATTTTGCAAATTAATAAAACTAAGAGGTCGTTTTTTTGACGACCGGCTACCAGTGTGGCCAGCAAAAAAAAAAAAAAATAATGGATGGGTGACCATCCATTTTATACTAAAACCCTCCATGCCTCAGAAAGCACTTAAATCCATTCGTCATTCATAGATATTTGACGGTCTGTATGGGTAGTCAGAAAGTTTGACAACCAGCCTTACCAAGGGGTATCGTGTTACCCAGTAACTGGGTTGTGGAGGTCAGGCAGACAGTTGCTTCATGTAAAACACTGCTATTCAGCATCACCCGGTTAAACTGGAAGCCAACCCCAACATAATTGAGAAAAGATTAGGCAAATTATTAGAGTATATTTATTGTCCTAAATTCCTGTTTTAGGTAAATCATTACCCTAAATAATGTCTAAACTGTATTTTAGGTGGCATGTATGTAATCAAAAATATCTGAAAATACAAAAAAGAAACCATTGCACATGTAGCTTTAGATGACAATAACAGTAATGAAAACCAGCAGGATGATGACGTGATCTTTGTAAAAAAGGTCACTACTCCTCCCCCAAATAGACCATTCAAACACTTCCACGCATTAAACAACCATGCTGCAAGTCTCAATGATAATATTTTAGAAGAAGTGAAGTCATATGAAAAAATAAAACCAATGTCGAAAAGGAAACCTATTGGTGATGACAAACTGGCGAAAGACGCAGCATCATTTAAAATGCAACAGAATACACGGACAAACGTATTTAATAGTATCAAATTAGACAATAAATTAAATTCTGACACGGATTTTAGCGATTCTGACGTAGAAGTAGTTCCACCGGAATCAACGACAACATATTCAATAAAGAAAGCCTCGAAAAAGGATATAACAGTCATGTCAAGAAATTGGCTATTGGAACTAGATACTAAATATAACAAGCTGCAAGAAAAGCAGGAAAATAATACTGAAGCGCATCGGGTATCAGATATCACATCAAATGTGAACAGCAAGCAGACTGCTCGCTCGTCCAGTCCAGAAACGATCAAGAACTGGCTCGAGAAATTAGATGGAAAATATTTTTTAACGCCCGTAAAGACGACAGAAAATCTTAATGATGAGCAAGGCATTGGATCACAAGTAAACAGTAAACAAATTGAAACTCAGTCATACAAGCCAGATACTGCTATAGATAAACAGTTGAAGTTAGAATCTAATCATAACAGTGGTCTAAAGTCGCAAGAAAAGATTAACGAAGCGCCGCAGGAGTCCACGATCACATCAAAAGTGAACTCTGAACAGGATGCTCACTCAAATAAAGTCGATAACATAAGAATATGGCTGACAAGATTAGAATCAGAATATTTTTCAATGCCCCAAAAAACTCAAGAACACTTTAACAACTCGCGTCAAGGATCGAATATTGTGCCGAAAATGAACCGTGAGCAAGATGGTGTTCACTCTTTTAATCTCAATATTTCAAGACAATCAGAATATGAAACAAAACTAAAGACACTAGAAAAGTTTGTTGGTGAATGTCGGGAATCTGACAGACTAAAAATGAACAAGGAAAAAAACGAAGCTCGCTCGTATTTGCCAAGTACTTCACGAGAATGGTTGCTGGAATTAGATGCTAAATATAAATTAAAATCCCAAGAGAATCAGGAGAATCTAAACATTGCAAGGCAAAAGTTGAAGACCTTGTCGAAAGTCAACAGTGAACAAAATGAAGTTCACTTACTGTGTAGTTGTTGTGCCGAACTTAAATGTAAATATAGTGACAAACATAATGAGATGCGTCGGGTAACCTTAGTATCGAGGGTAAACAGTGAACAAAATCAATTATCGAAATTAGCCCCTAAACATAAACCTAACCAACCAAAGACCGTAGAAAAACTTAATGATGAATATCAAGAGGTAGACAATTTGTCAAATGTGAAACAAAATACAGTTCGCTCATTCAAGTTCAATAACTCTGAAGATTTAATATTGAAATTAGGTACTCTGTATGAGAAGGATCGGCAAGAGACACAAGAAAAATATAACAATGCTAATCTGAGACCAGACTACATAAAACTAGTGGGTCATGAATATGGCCAAAATCAGTCCAATGTTGACCTGCCTGCCTTGACTCGAGCTGAAGAGGATTTGGTAGATAGAGCACTAGAACCAGAACCACAGGAAGAAATACTTATAGAAAAATTCAATATTAGGATTTACAGGTTAGTCTAATTTTAGGAACTTGCAGCCAGTGGCGTGCCTTCCATTAAAGCCTAAAAGCCGGGCTTACAATCAATAATGCGAGACAATAACAAAAATAAAAATAAAATAGCTCTAAGTAGGCATTGAATCATTATCTCATCTGTCGGGCTTGCCCTAACTTTGCCCTAGGCACGCCACTGCTTGCAGCTTCTGTTTTAATTTTGAATATTCTCTGTGATACAATTTTGGGAAATGGTTAATCTGAACCAAAACGGAAACAGTTCGTATGAATAGCGTGATAGTAGTTGTGGTGTGACAGTGACTCGTTTGCATTCCAGGCGCGACCTGCTAACTCTTTCAGATCTAAATTGGCTAAATGACGAAGTGATAAACTTCTACATGAACCTAGTAATGCAGAGGAGTGAGGAACGGAAAGACTTGCCTAAAGTGTACGCCACGAATACCTTCTTCTATCCTAAACTTATGCAAAGTGGGCAGGCTGGGCTCAGGAGGTGGACGAGAAAGGTACGAAATTGATACTTTAAAGAGTTTCTTGCTTCATTAAATTGCCTCCTTCCTTCTGCCTTCTTTTTTTATTGCACCTGCGTTTTTATTTTATTTTACTGCCCTTATTTTTATCCTCAGACGAAAACAGACGGATGTTTTAAGTTTGAAGTGTGTATCTGTGCCTATCTGTGGCATTGTAGCGCTCAAAAGGCTGAAGCGATGTCAATTTAGTTTTTCTGTTTAAAAGGTGATTAGATCGAGAGTTTTCTTAGCTATAATTCAAGGCAATCTGCTCAGTCGTTTGAAGATTGTCAGCTCTTTTATGGTGATGAATGGATTTGAGCGTCTTCCACGTGTCTGATCGAGTCGAAATTTATATTCCGGGTTTTTGTTATTTTCAAAAAAAAAAAAAAAATCTTTTAGTTGACTGTACGTAATCATCAAGTTCTAATGAAACTATTACCAAATGATTGATTAAACAGCAATTAAGACTAATAACAGGTACCTATAATTCAAATCCAATGACTATAATCCACCTTCCAGGTGGATATATTTACGTATGACCTCTTCGTGGTGCCCGTCAATATAGGCAATCACTGGTGTATAGCTCTCATTGACTTCCGCGCGCGCATGATTAAGTACCTGGACAGTCAAGGTATGCCCAACCAAGACTGCCTGGACGCACTACTACAGTATCTGAAGGACGAACATCAAGAAAAGAGGGGCGCGCCGTTCGATACCAGCGGCTGGAAGGCAGAGTGCCTCAAGGTAACTTGTCAAGACTTTAATAATGTAATCTAGCTCTAAATGTGCAATGGCGTGTGCACAATAATGTAGTAATGAATACCTCCTCGCTCCCGCAGGACATCCCGCAGCAGATGAACGGCAGCGACTGCGGCATGTTCGCGTGCACGTTCGCGGAGTTCTCGTCGCGGAACGCCGCCTACAGCTTCACGCAGGCGCACATGCCCTACCTGCGCCGCAAGGCCGCGCTCGAGATACTCATGGGCAGACTGCTGCTGTAGGCTCCCTATATTTGCTATTTCTGAGTTATAATATGAATAGGTTTCTTTTCAAGATCGGACGGGAGGCACTAGAATCCATTACGGAACAACTTATATTCGTGTTTGGGCTTGTTAGAATTGTCACAAATCCCAATCTCTGAATTGCCAAAAATACAAGTACATATTATATCATTAATACCAAGACTAAAAAATAAATTAATAGTTTCAAAAATCATGCTTTTGGCACCGCACTAAAAAGCGAAGAAGTATTAATAAAAGTGTAGTGCTTTTACATACTGTTTGTCAAAAATGTTAACTTCTATTTTTTTAACTTGTAGCATTTCATTTCAGAAATTAAAAATATACAGTAGCAAGTAGTACTGGTAAAGCAAATTCGCAATAATTTCGTGAGCATGCGAATTGGGTACTTGATAATAGTGGTGTATTAGTATTCGGTGCTTTTTATAGGCTGTCAAAATGCGATCCCCGCATAGTATGGCCATAGTGACAATGACAATGTTGACAATGTCTACGTGAATAGTATCAGTTATGCTGACGACATACTGCTGAGCCCAGCTATCAGTGCATTGAGACAGCTTTTACATGTTTGTGAGAATTATGACCAGAAACATGGTCTCTTGTAAAACTGCACGAAAAGTGAGTATTTGGCTTTCAAGGCTTCTGGTAAATGCCCATCTAGTGTGAAGATAAAACTAAATAAAGTAAAATTTAAAGATGGTAAACCATTTTAAATACTTGGGACACTATATTACTGAAGATCTTGATGACCAAATGGACTTTGAGTGGTAACGTAATGGCACTGGCAGCTAAGAGTAACATGCTGGCACGCAGGTTTGTTCGTTGTAGCGAGCATGTTAAGAGCGCCCTCGAACTTCAACGCGAGCGTGATTGAAAAATTTTTTGTTTCAACCAACGCAAAGCTCGAAAACAAACGAGTGAGTGAGAACGCGATAACATCACAGGAAAATTGGCGCGCGGAAATTTCACAAAACTTGTTCCAGGACATAAGTGTTTTTAAAAAAGCCTTACAAGTTTTTGGTAAAAATGTTGTAAATGTAATTTAGAATCTCCATTAAATGTGCAAGGTTTCTATGAAGCTGTTTTTTTTTTAATTTTTCAATGTATGAGTGCATTATGAACGGCCAAAGATCAGATAAAATTGTGCAAAATAACTTTATTTTTGGCTTCATACAAACCTACATTTTAACCACAATATACCTGTGTAAATATATTTGGAAAATAATTGGTTATAACGCTGTAATCGCGTACGAGCGTTTGTATGGAAAATATGACGAGTTGGGCGCTCTTAAGATCTCACTTTTTAAAGCATACTACCAGACTTTTTACACTAGCAGCCTGTGGACTTGTTATACACAGAGATCGCTCAGTGCCTTGCGCGTCCAATATAATAATGGGTTCAGGATGTTACTGGGGCTGCCCCACTTCTGTAGTGGAAGCTCGCGTGGATGGCTTTCATGCCATCATTCGCAAGAGAACCTCCTTACTGCACAGAGTGAAGGGCAGCACTTGTTGCATCCTGAACGTAGTCGCGGACAAAGTCGACTCTAAATCAGCCTTCATGCGGGTTCTAGTTAGTGTCTAGCTGACCCTTAGTACTGACCCTGCATATTATGCCGAATAAGTAACTGTACATCGCGTTTTTACTAACATAGGCTTTAAGTACTTTGTGTTACTAACCTGGACATTGTCCCAAATAAATAATAATAATAAAATAAATAATAGTGAAATGTGACGTCACTTATTTGCCAACACTATTTACTTCAAAGCAACTAAAAATCTAATTTTACAATTAATTGAAAATGAATCAAATTTTAAGGGTTTAATAACAAGTGTTTTTTTTAGGGAACTTGTGTTAATTAATTATTGGTTAATAATGTCAACTACCCAATTCTTAGCATGCTAATAGCTATTGCTATGCTATCTACCTTCTTCTATCTAATATATACAGGGTGGGGATGGTAATAGCACAAAAAAGGATCATGGTAGGATTTGGTAATTTGGTGTAATTGTTTTTATTGAGCATTTATAATATTAAATTATGAAGTTGCCGCTCTTCTCACAAGTTAGAAAACCAATATTTCATATGGTGTTTTATTTTGGTTATATTTGTATGCTCTTTAGTATATCTGAGCTTTTTTTTTTAATTTCGTTTTTAGGATTTATTCAAAATATTCATATGAACTAGTATTACCAGTATTTTATTTTTTTACATATCGTCGTCCCCACCTTCTATAAAATCTCGTGTCACTGTGTTTGTTATCGAACTCCTCTGAAATGGAATATGTGGTAGGTCTGAGAATAGTAGGTATATTGTAGATATACACTTCTGGACACATCTATTGGCCCACCTTAGAGTTTAGGTTTCGATGGCCCCTACCGAAATATGATTGCTAGATTGAACAAAAATTGTTGATGCAGTTTTAAACCTGATACATTTTACCATCTTTTTCGATCGCATTGTTTTAAATTTGAATTCAGAATACCATACGACATGGAGCTACGCCTAACAAGTCGGATATGCGCCTTGTTAAAGGCAATTGATTTTTGAATAAAAAACATGTTTTATCAAATAAAGGTTTAATTTAATAACGCGTGTTGCCTCCATGGGCATCTACCACAGCTCTCATACGATTAGGCATAGAGTTTATCAACCGCTCTATGAAATTTTGAGGGATCATCTCCCATTCCTCTTCTATGGCAGTTTTCAACTCCTGCATCGTCTGGGCAACTGGCTGACGAGCCCTAACACGTCTTTTTAGCTCGTCCCACATGTGCTCAATGGGGTTTATGTCTGGGCTTCTAGCTGGCCAGTCCATAACTGTGATGTTCACATCCCGAAGATATTCCCTGACGATGCCGGCCGCATGGGCTCTTGCATTATCATGCATAAAAAGGAAATTTGGGCCCACATAGTCCGCGTATGGTATCACGTGAGGTTCTAAGCACTCACGAATGTACCTTTCAGCATTTAATGTTGGCAGCTGTGGTCCTGTAACAACCTCAAGTTGAGTTTTGCCGCTCGCGGATATACCGCCCCAGACAGTCCATGAGCCACCGCCATAAGCAACCCTCTCTTCAAAGCAGCATTGTGCGAAACGCTCTACCTTACGTCGGTAGACCTTCTTCCTTCCATCATTGCCATGTAACACAATTTTAGACTCATCAGAAAAGAGTACACGGCTCCAATCTTGCTGTGTCCAATTTAAATGACTGCGTGCGAAATGAAGGCGCGCTGTTCGGTGGGCTCGCGTTAGTTTGGGCCCATTAGCTGGCTTGTGTGGTACCATATCGCGTTCTTTTAACCTTCTCCGAACAGTTCGAGCGCTGACAGATACTCCGTGGAAGTCACAGGCTCCAAATTGTCTTTTGTTTCTTTAAATTCTGTGTTCGGAATTCAAAAAAGACTATTGAATGAAATTGTGAATGTGCCAGGTTAAAAACTGCATAAAAACTTTTTGCTCGACCTAATATAAAATTTTAGCTAGGACCAAACGAAACTGAAAATACAAGGTGGGCCAATAGATGTGTCCAGAAGTGTATATGTCAAAACAACGTTTCCCGGGTCGGCTAGTATAAATACAAAAGGAGTCCCTGACTGAGTGAGGTATCAACGCAGCCGAAACTGCTGGAACTACGAAGGTGGAAAAATTGTACACGAGTTCCTTGTATCATGAGGCCCCTCTTTCCCACTGGGCACGATGGGCACGTGCCCAGGGCCCCGCGGTCGATAGGGGCCCCCAATTGCCAGATCACCAAACGATAACCGATATCTAATAATTTAAAAACTATAGGTTTTGAAAAATCGAACGGTAAAAATAAAAAAAGCTTTTTACAAAAAAGACAACCGCCTTCAAAAAGTCAAAAATAACTTTAGCACAGAACACACATTGACTTTAGTTTCGAAATTCAGTGGCTTTGTTCTGTTTGTTGTTTTGTATTGCCACCGACTTCCGAAACTAAAGTCAATGTGTGTTCTGTGCTAAAGTTATTTTTCACTTTTTGAAGGCGGTTGTCTTTTTTGTAAAAAGCTTTTTATTTTCCGCTTTTTAGTACCTCCTTCTCATCCAAATCTACTAGGAAGAGATTGAAAGTTTACTACTACAAAGATTGATGAAACTAAAACGTCGTCTATGTAAAATTTTTGGGTATTGGTTGATTTTTCAAAAAGTACTGAATCAATTTCGATAAAATTTATATGGGACCACCCCTGAAGTATACCCTATCCATAAAACAAGAATTTTCAAAATCGGTTTACGTTTGCCGGAGAAATCGCGTAACAAATCGCGCACATACTTAATGCAAAGGACATGTTAGGTTTTTTGTATGGAGGCTGGGCTTTAATTCGGAGCTGCTGTGAAAAGGGAAGAGATTATATTTTTATGAAAGTACATAAATTAAGACTACTTTATGTATTTTATTTTTTTTTTTAAAGCACGCTTTCTAAGTTATTATATTTTTAATTAATTGTAATGTAAAACATAAATTGCAACCATCGGTAATTATTGATTTTGGCAACACTTTTCGGTTGGATGTCATTATTGTCATTATGAAAAGTGTAAACGTCAATCAAGTGTCAAATTCAACCCTTCATCCGTACAAAAGCCTCCTGACGGTCGCCGTCAATTGTTTTACTATTGTGTCTGCTGATTAGTCCGTTGAGCTGATAATTGCGTACCTATGCGCGCCCTATTATTAATATACTCTGCGTATGCGCCTGTGGTTTGCGTTACAACAACGGAACGGACACAAGTGATTTGTTTTCTTTTTGTTTTTGTTGTGTTATTGATGTTCAAGTTTCTTGTAATCTTTAAGTTATCTTTATTTGACCTGGCTTTTAATTTGGATTCTTTCCTGCACAGTTTCTTAATAATATAATTATAAGGGATGATGTTGAAAATGAATAGGTAGAATAAATACAGTCAAATATAAGTACACCTATTCTGACCTGCTGGAGCGACTATTTATAAAAATTAAATTAAAAATTTAAAAAAACCCCCAACGCAAAACATTAAAGCGATTAAGTAAAAAGTCAAAAATAATACCTTTTGTTGAGCCATCAAATGTTTGTTCGTTGAAATGGCGCTATAATGTCGCGGCGGGGTACCTACCGCGTAAGTAGGTCAGTCCCTTAATTTCATTCACTGTCTATTAATTTACCAGCATTTCCGACCAATTTGCTTTGATATTATCAAATTTTTGTTGCTAATCTAGTTGTTAATCTTGTTGCAAATCTAGTTACCATCAGTTCGCTATTTTAGCTATTTAGTTATTGCTTTAAACTTAGCGGTACCCCGCCGCGACATTATAGCGCCATTTCAACGAACAAACATTTGATGGCTCAACAAAAGGTATTATTTTTGACTTTTTACATAATCGCTTTAATGTTTTGCGTTGGGGGTTTTTTTAAATTTTTAATTTAATTTTTATTTTAAATTTTTTAAGCGTAATTTAGTTCAGTGTGGTCACCTATAATAATATGTTTGAAAGCAAAGTGAACATCCGGTATGCGTCTAAGATCCCTAGCGCAGCTAACAAAAGAGCTGATAACTTTAAAATTGCTGAACCGATTTTGATGAAACATGTCTAAGAACCATCGCTAGAGAATCTGCTTTCAAATAAAAAAAACCGCATTCAAATCGGTTCACCCGTTAAAGAGCTACAGTGCCACAGACAGACACACAGACACACAGACACGTCAAACTTATAACACCCCTCTTTTTCGTCGGGGGTTAACAAAAGGTGAACAGGTCAAATTCATTTAAGTCTCTCTGTATCTAGACTGTTTGGTTTACTGGCCTGCCTTGGAGGAGACGTAAAACCATCAGTAATCATTTTGCAATTTACTGAATTCATGATGATAAAGTCATAAAGTCCCAAATTGTAGGAGAAAATAAGGATCTTTGATTCAAATAAATTTATACACTGTTTTAAGCTTTCACGGTTTAAAACTAAACTTATATTGTCACACGGGATTTCTTCCGTGATACGCGATCATGGCGCTTGCCAGCGTCGAAATATCGGGAGCTCAAAACAATGAGCAATCACGGAAGATATCCCCTATGTGACAATATAAGTTTATATAAATTCATTACCTATCCTTATCATAAACCATTTACTGTTATTGAAAATAATAACATTTCTTCGTTAATACAATTTCGCTATTAAAAATAAATTCAGTCCATTACTGGCCCCTTGCTGGGCACGGGCCTCTTAGAATGAGAAGGGTTAGGCCTTAGTCCACCTCGCTGGCCTGGTGCGGGGATTACACACCTCAGATGATGATTTTACTAATATCAAGTAGAAATTACAAATATTAAACCTAACTATTCATAAGCAATCGGAAAAATAGCGATTTTAACAATGAGACAAGGGCTTGACATGGGCCGACATGACAACTGACATGTGTGGTGTGACACTGACAACCTTACTGACACAACACAGTTAATGTTTTCATAGATTCCGGAATCAATACATGCATACAAATCATGGAGATAATTCGTCGGTTTTATAGCCATCTAATAATGTTTAAAAATATTTTAAATAACATTAAGGAGTTTAATGTACTTTAAAAAATGATATTTAACCCTTTTTTCTTTGTTTCAATGTACTAAAATAATATTACGATACAAAAAAATATCTGGATTTAAAATATTTATTTATTAAATAATGGTGCTTTTAATTTTTTTTTTGTTTTTGTTAGGCCATCTTGAATAATTTTCCCTATCAGAAAAACCAAACATGATAGCTGTTCAAAAAAAAAAAAATTTTAAGCCCATTTCATAACATGTCCTTTAAGACTTATACGGTTTTCTCATAGATGCCATTGTCAGAACTGGACCAAATTACCACACGGGAAGCACTAGCTTTCAAATAAAAAAAGAATTATCAAAATCGGTTCACCCAGTCCAAAGAAATCAGGTAACAAACAAAAAAAAAAATACAGACGAATTGATAGCCTCCTCCTTTTTTGAAGTCGGTTGAAAATACAATTTAATGGTGCACTGTAACTACTAAAAACTGGAAGAGACCCTTCTAAAGTAAATCTATGCGCTTTGAGTGAATTTAATAGGAACATTATATAAGGCTTATTACTAGGTTACAATAAATTGAATACCCTGACTCCTAAACTAGGTGTATGTGCCTGTGACTTAGGAGTCAGTGATTCTTCGTAAACAAACAAAGCCATAATTATATTAGCTCGGACGTTTTACAGGTTGTACATTTTGGCGCTTATAACATAGAATTGACGCTTGGCAAAGGCAGTTCTATGGCGTTCGTGAGGGAAAACATTGTACTTAAGTCTGCAAGTCGGTTCCTTTAGGGGACGTGCAGAGTGTTTGCGAAGGGTAGACAGGAGTACAAAGAGTTGCCTGACTGTAAGTACCTTACAATCGGAATAGAGCTGCACGGTGGGATACCTACGTGGCAGAGAGAGCATCACCTTAAGGACAGCTCTCTGGGCTCTCTCTAGGCGAATAAATACATTTTTTGTGGCACACCCCCATACAGGCAAGCAATACAGAGCGGCATAGGGCAAAATAAACAAGTTTTAGCGTTTCATGATCTGCAGAATTTCGCAACTTCCTGAAGACATATATTAGTTTCCGTATGCGGGACGTGACCTTGATTACATGGGGGTGCCAGTTAAGATGCTGATCAATAAGTACTCCCAAATACTTTACACAGGAGGATTTAGTGAGGAAGAGGCAGCTACACGGCATTAGCGAATTACACGCGTGTGCTTTTAGGGTAAGGGAGTTAGAGGGACACAAATTTGATCTAAGAGCAAAGGGAACGTATACCGTTTTATCAACGTTTAAGGTGAGCAAGTTGTCGGAAAAACATTTCATCACAGAGGAAAGCGCAACCTCGGCGTTTTGGTAAGTCTGGGGCCAGTCATAGCCATCATCACCACCAATTGGTATATTACCGTGTTAATTAACTATAAAATAAATAAATAAATAAATAACAAGAGCAGTATCGTCCGCGTACGTAAAAATTTTGCAATTTTCAAGAGGGAGTTTGCAGAGCTCATTGATATAAATGACAAAGAGAGTAGGCCCCAGGATGCTGCCTTGCGGGACGCCATATGTAATTGGAAGCTCATCACTTACATGCTGGCCAATTTTTACTTTTTGGGTACGACCACTAAGATAGTCTGCGAAGATTTTCAATGGATGTCCACGTATTCCAATGCTTTCCATTTTATTCAAAAGGGCTGGGGCAGAGACGGTGTCAAATGCCTTTGACAGATCAAGGAAAATTCCCAGGCACTTGTGCTTTCTATCTAGCGTCCTAGCTACGTGATTGGATAAGTCCATATCGGCGTCTTCGGTACTTACTCCATTTCTGAACCCGTATTGGTTATTGGCTAAGATATTGTTCGTTGCGAGAAAACTGGTTAGGTTCTTGTTCAGTACGCGTTCTAAGATCTTTGAAATAGCTGTCAAAATCGAAATTGGACGGTAGTTATTGACATCGCCTTTGCACCCAGATTTATGAATGGGGTGAACTACTGCTTTTTTAAACGCCGACGGGAAAACACCCGCTCTTATACACAAGTTACACACGTGTGTAATAATTGGGACTAATACGAGTCTCGAGGCCTTTATTATTTTAGACGGTATACCGTCTAATCCAGTTGCACAGTCAGTCCTGAGACCCAAAATAATGGAGTCGATGTCGTCTTCGGTTACCTCAAGGAGGGCCATAGAGCTACAAGACTGTGAGTTTGCCACGCAATTGAGCATCGTTGAGGGTGCTTTAAATTTTGACGCCAAGCTACTGCCTACGTTAGCAAAAAAGTTGTTGACGTGATTAAGCGAAGATTTAGGATTATCGAATGTATGTAATAAGTCAAAAGAAGGAGAACACTGAGTCTGAAGATCTGACACTTTCTTAATAACATTCCAAGTAGCCTTAACATTATTTTTTGCATTACGAAACTGTTCTTTTTCATACGCGCGTTTAAGTTTTCTCAGCAGAGAGTTACAGAAATTACGATAGCGTGTGTAGGTGATTTTTAATATTTCATTATTTACCGATTTTTTTAGTTTGATATGCATGCGATCACGGCGCCGTATACAGCGGAGTAAACCAGGCGTAAAAAAAAAAAAAAAAATACGCTAATGCGCTAATTACGCTCTCTTTTTGGAATTGTTTGTACCCGTGTATGCTTTATGACAATGGAGGAGAGACTACCTATTACTGCATCTGCAGCTTCATCTCCAATGCTGTCTATCTTGGATCCTATCCAAGATAGACAGCATTGGAGACCAGTCATGGGTTTTGATGTTCTCTATAATAGATTCGTAGTCTATTTTTGACCTAGTACGGGTAACATCCGAGGTAGCACTCCTGGTTTGTAGAAAAAGTAGCAGCGGTTCATGATCTGTTATTGAAGATTCAATAACAAAAGTCGTAGCCGATTTATTTGTTTTAAGTAAGATGTGGTCCAAACAGTTTGTGAGCCGTGTCGGAAACAGATGAGCTGGGAGAAGTCCGTTAGACGCAGCACAGGTTAAATACTCATCCGAATGACTATCAACATTGCCGATCTTAATGTCAATGTTCATATCACCGATCAAGACCACGGTAGGGGTTGTTATTTTGAGAACATTATCGAGACTATCAATAAAGTTGTTTATGTTTTTAAAAGAAGGAGGGCGATAAATAGCCACTATTGTAGCGTCTTCTATGCAACAAATAAGACAGTTTGCGTCAGCAAAGTTTGGTTCTTTGACGTCAGCTTTAATGGAAGATTTAACGTAGATGGCACACCCGTCATTTTGGTTGTATGTGTTTTTAGTGCAGTACGAAGTGAAGCCATCCAAGGTCGGCAAATGTGAAAGTATGCTTAACCAGCACTCCGTGAGAACGAGCACGTCGCATTGGAAACCGAGCAAACGCATTAACACTGAGACTTCATCGAAATTTTTAGAAATGCTGCGTATATTTAAATGTAATATTTTTAAACCATTTGTTGGGTCTTTTATAAACTGCGCGCAGCCCTTAGCTTGACACTTGAGTGATTTAGAAACATGAAGCACGTCTATTTCATTATTAATAATATCTATATTGGCCATTTATTAATAGGAAATGCAAGATAAACGTTGAGTCGAAAAGTCGTTGAAAACGTAAATAATAAAAAAAAAAAAAAAAACATAACCCTCTTTTCGCCGTAGTCGGGTAAAAAAGTTAGTATCTTATGGAGTGTAGCAGACTTATGGACAGAGATACTTATGTGCAATAGTGATCGAATTATTGATATATAATGGTATAAAACAGTTTGACATGTGCATATTGTGTTATTGTGTATGGTGATGGGATAAAGTACTTATATTGTTGTAGACTTGTGTATATATAGTTTGTATGCGTTGTATGTAAGGTGTTCAATATAATTATAGGTGAGAGTGACTTGTTTCGTGTATAAGTTAATTCTAAAATTGTAATAAAAAATAAACAAAGAGTGAAGACAAATAAATAATTAGGAACTTTCTGTAATAGTCAATTGACGTAATTTGGGTTCTCCGGATTACTGAGGAAATTTTCAGATCTAACTAGAATCTGTTTGTCTCCCTCTATCTTGCGCATAAATATATTGCCATTTGAGATCCAGCAAAACTTATAGGAATTTTTGTTGGCGAACTCTCTTGCTTGGTAGAATAGCTTCTTGGTGCTAGCTGGTAGGTGCTCAGAGATATACACGGCTTGACGATCACCAGGCAAACCCATGATTGCGGTGTTTAGTTTGTCGTCTTTTCCTCTTCCTTTGTTGTACGCCCGCACGGTCGACAGGAGTGTCTGCTTAGTATGCACAGTCGTAAACTCTGCTATTATTGGGCGCGGGGAAGTTGAGGTTGCAGATTTACGTGGAAGACGATAAATATCACGCAGCTCTGTTTCATCAATGCGGACACCAACAGCTGCGCCTACGCCATATACCGCTTTTATTAGAGTGGTGCTGGTTTCAGTACTTAGGTACTTGCGGGATGTTACGCAATTTTATGCCGGAAGATCTCGATTTGTGCTGGAGATCTACAATTTTTTGTTCGAGAGATTCAATATAGATTTGCTGCTCGCGTCGCAATACTTCCACTTCCATCTTCATATCTTCAAACTTTTCATTAAAAAGTTCCATTGACTGCACGATACCGGCGTTTGACTTACATATTTCTGAGTTGGATGCCTGTATTTTACTGTTTTGAATTTTTATCTCTTTTATATTCGAAGAGAGCTCAGCAATAAGAATATTTTGGTCGGCCAGTAATTCAGCAATTCTATCGTCCTGCTCCCTCTTCCACTTTGCAAGAATATCTCGTAGCTCTTGTGGTTCTTGTGAGCACACCTCTGCCGAGACGTCTTGTGGCGTAACGATTGGACGTAATGATTGGAAGTACACTAATCATATAATTTGAACACATCAAAACAGCCCAGTAAAACTATGATGACTTGTCTGGCACAAAGTAAAGCGGTTGGTAGATTAGATAACGACTTGTCTTCTCAACATCAAAAAGAAGTGGATTCCTGGAGAAATGTCCTTTGACCAATTGTAGCTGTTGTAAATTAGTAGTAAATTTTTGGCATCGAGAGGTGACAATGAAATCCTCGGAACTTCCAACAATGGAAATTATTTAGGCTGTGTGGAGTTACTGAGTGAATTTAATCCAATATTTACAGATCATTTAAAAAGATTTGGGTATCCTAGAAAAGGTAATATTTCTTCTTTTCTTATTTAACAGCAAATATCTGTAATGAATATGTTGACGAAATGGAATAACAGGTCCTAAAAAAAAAATTCATGAAGTAAAGCCTTCTAAATGTGAAATAAACCTTGCAGACATTACTGACAGGCAATCGACCTTAGAGAAAGTTAATGCCCCAGACATCCACATTTCAGGCAAAAGTTCTTTACATCTCCTGGGTTATCCTATACTGGAAGATAGTTTTTCACTTTTTATTGAAGAAAAAATTAAACACTTTAATGATATTTATATGTATTTAACGAACTGGCCGAATTCGTCCAAAACTGGTGTGATGAGGCCCAGGATCGGGAAAGATGGAAGGCATGGAGGGAGACCTTTGCCCAGAAGTGGGACAGAGGAGGCTAACAAAAAAAAAATAGTTATATATGTATATTTCGGATTGACTTTCCAAAATTAATCTACATTCGACTTTTACCCTCATTAGATGTTGTTGTTTTGGCCCAAATTGTATATACTACCTCAGCTCTTCATCTTTGTGGAAGCAGCCACACCTCTTGGACCTAATTGATCAAATGAATAAAAATACTTTAACATCAATTTTGAATGTGGCGCTGGATGACCGAGCGTGGCTACAAACCACACTACCCATTCGTTTTGGTGGTCTCAGCGTCCGCAAAATTTCCAGTGTCAGATTACCGGCGTTCCTGTCCTCTGTCCACCGCACTGAAAAGTTAACCCATTAAAAATTATTCCCATCACTGGTTGACTTTGAAGTGCCGTGCTTGACTGATGCGGCGAACCCCTGGAAAGTGGCTTGCCCAGATACAGATCGGCCCGTAAACCCATCATCCCAGACACAGTGGCATGAGCCGCCCTTAAGGTTGGTACGGAATAATCTAATCAATACGTCCACCAATTCTGGTGACCGTGATCGCGTACTGGCTGTGAGTGAGTGGGAGCCGGGCTTCTGGCTTCAGGCACTTCCGTCACCCAACATCGGTGCCATGCTGAGTGATACTACCTTCCGTCTCACTACATGCCCGCGTCTGGGCGCTCCATGCGGGGCTCCGCATCGCTGTCAGTGTGGTGAAGCTGTCGACTGCCTCGGACATCATGGCCTATCCTGCAGTAGGAGCGCAGGCCGAATGGCACGGCACGCCAGCATTAATGAAATCCTCCGTGGTGCTCTTGCCATCACCGGGGTGTCTGCTATTTTAGAACCCAATTGTTTAACACGCGACAATGGGAAGAAACCAGATGGGATAACCATAATGCCTTGGAACTTGGGTAGGCCTTTGGTGTGGGACGCAACTTGTGTCGACATCCTTGCGCCATCTCACCTTTTTAGCACGACGTGTTGTACTGGGGCGGCTGCTGCAGGTGCGCAAAAACCCCAAACGGCGCAAATATAATAACCTTCTTGGAAGCTATATATTTGACCTGTTCGGGGTGGAGACTATGTGGCGGCCATGTGGTTCGAGTGCTCATCTTGTTTTTCGGGACATCGCCAAGCGGCTGATCGACTCTTCATGTAATCCGAAGGCTGGTCTATTCTTGGGTCAAAGAATTAGCATTGCCATACAACATGGCGTTTACAGCATTTACAGCCTACCATTTAGGTTTAAAAAAAAGTTGTAAAAAGTATTTCAAAAACCCGATGGTCAGCCTGAGCTGATTCAGTAAGCGCCTTGGATTAAGGTCATAAACAAATTATAACTCTGAGGTTCATGGCTAAAGACGATAAACCTAGAGACGACGCACTTAATCTGTTCTGAAAAATGGGAAACTTTGAATTTATTCTAATATTTGTAGGAAATTTGGAGCTCTACCTATATTGGAAAGAAAAGACCAACAAGTCGATAATTATGTTCAGAAAGAAACAATAACACTAGACGTTGTAACAAATTTGTTTACTTCACTTGATGATTTTATTATTTACCACAGGGATACATTTGATTATCGAATCGTCCGCCAAGGAATAAAAACCCAGAATCTGACTACAAGGACCTATCTCAAAGAACAAGGCAAGTCGTAGAAACTCACGCCAGTTTTTTGAGGGCGCCGTCATTTCAACTGAACGGAAGAGAGAAATTCGAAGTAGAAACCTTTCTTCCCATAAGAACATTAGACAACGCTCCGGTTTATTTTTTTGCTTGAAGACTATAGCTACATTTTGATGAGTTGTGACAAAGTTGCAAAGAATTACCTGAAATCTGTTATAAAGACGTTAATATGAGAAAGAGTTGGAAATTGAATGTATGCATTTAACAGAACGCTTGAAAATTGTTCATAGTGAAAATGAAGGAAGAAAGAATAGTCTATTGTAAATATATCATATTTTAAAAGAAAACAAATTTGAATTCATTTCCAAATGTAGAAATCATATTGAGTATATTTTTAAGCATGATGGTAACTGCAGTGGGGAGCCTTCCTTCTCCATATTAAAAATTTAAAAAAAAGAATGAAGAAGTGCAATGCTTCAAGAGAAATTAACCAGTTTGTAGCAAATGTTCATGTAAGTAAAGAAGTGGTTAAAGATTTTGTCCATCTCAAATCAGGAAGGGTACCTAATAATTTATACAAATCTTTCCTCTTTAATATTAGTGTCGATTTATTGTCATTGCAGATAAATAAAAATAAATCTAGAACTTTACTTATCTTACTTTCTTTGTATATACTAACAAAATAGTGTTCTGTTTAGAGTTTAGGTCATAGGGGCCCCATTATCCTATTGTGCCCAGGGCCCCCAATAAGTTAAAGACGGCCCTGCAGTACATAATATAATAATGTAGGCGTCCACTAAGGAGCGATTTTTAGAAATTCAACTCTTTGAAAAGGGCAAGTTGTATAAAAAATCTTATATATCAGGTTAATCAGATTGAGTATTCCCATGCTCTAACGCTAACAATGAATGTGAATGCTTATTTATTAATTCGATGTATTCTCGTTGTCCCCTCTATCTGTGTCCCCGTCACGGAGACAACAGCGCGTCGCTCCGTCGTTTTACATATAAATTTAAAAACATGCCACACTTCTCCGTTGCGTTGCTTTGTCGAACGTAATTGCGTTGTCGCCGAAACGAAGCGAAGGGAGGTGATGCGAAGCGGCAACGTAGTTAACTTTGTACTGGCAGAGAAAAACACACGCAGCGCAAGACAACGCAACGGAGAAGTGTGGCATGCAGTGCGTCCAAATCTTGCGCTGCGACGCAACGCAACGCAACGCATGGAGCAGTGTAGCTTCACTCTTACATACGTGTAACGGGGACAATAGACTGTTAAGAAAATAAAATATAAACAATTAAACGCCTTTAAAGTTAATTTCAGACCAAATATTTTATGTTATGTATCTCTAAATAGATTTTATCAATATTTTCACGACTTTCAATTTAATATTTTTTGCTGATTCCAATGAGGCCCGGTGGACGGAGCGGGCTCGCTTCTATTTCTGGGTGGTGTTTCTAACCTCACCTGTCCGAGTCGGGTGCCCCAAGTTTCCCCTCACTCAATATTCGGTACAATAAATTAACGCGGGCAGCGTACGGGGACAACGGAAAGTAATTTTAATTATTTCATCAATGACACAGTCTTTGTAAAGGGACCAGTATAATTAATATGTAGCTACATAGCATTTGGTAGGGTAAAATACACAAAACAGACCGATATATTAATATTACATTAATATAATGTTGTTACTATAATCTTCTTAGCTTGTCGATCGCAAACACCACACGTGTGTCATAATTATGCGGAAAATATGTTAAATAATAACAACCTTCGTTAGTTATAGCTAAAAGTATTCATAATTATATATTTAACTATTCTATGTTTAAGGAAATGGTGAATAGATTAGATACGTTATACAAGATGATTTTTTATGCACGCTCCAAATTTCTCAGGGTGATAGTACCCATGAAATTGAATAACTTTCTCCAAAAAACATGGGTCGAAATATTAAAAAAAAAATCGGACTTCCCATACAAAGTCGATCAGCTGACTATTGATTTTGTATGGGAAGTCCGTTTTTTTTTTTTAATATTTCGACCCATGTTTTTTGGAGAAAGTTATTCAATTTCATGGGTACTATCACCCTGAGAAATTTGGAGCGTGCATAAAAAATCATCTTGTATAATAAGGATCAATTGCCAGATATTAGTTTCAGAGAAAATTTTGACATAATTAGACTAGGTTATTATTACAATGGGAATGAAATAGTGATACTTATGAAATGTCCAATTCTTTATCCTACTAACTTTATCCTATATAAATTATCCCTGGCTCCTATTCGCGACAATAAGGTCCTGATCCTAACTTATTCTTTCATAGCGGTTCACGAAAAAGATCTATTGTACATGGAGACTGAATGTCCGAAGTATAGCCACGGTCACCTTTGCGAGGATAATTTAAGTCATCATCATGGCAGACAATCCGATTGTATCCAGCATCTTATATTACATCAGAAAATAAATGAGTCCTGTCAATCAATGATTCTCCTTCACCATTAGAAGTATACCATTAGGTAACCACCTCGTATAAAACGTCAATATTTTTGAGATTTTTAATAGATGATGATTAAGATATTAAAAATCAGGGTAATATTATACTTTACTTTACATTGGGAATAAGCTCGCTAAGTGGGAATATGCAACCACTTTTTTTCTTGACCCTCGATTTCTTGGTAGAAATCTCAAAAATATTGACGTTTTATACAAGGTGGTTACCTCATTTTATAGTTTTGGTTTGTGTGAAATGTAATTTTTTTTTGCGTAATTTCGACAATTGTCCCCTTAATTAATAAAAAATATTTATCTTAGTGTAAGTAAACAATCTGTGATTTGTGATTTTAATAGAAGTTTATATCTTAGTGTAAGTAAACAATCTATGATTTATGTGATTTTTAAAGAAATAAAGATTTAGTGTCTCTTCGTTTCATTTTAATTCAATTTAGAATCCTTGGGACATGATTTCTATTACAACAGGTGGAAAGTTTTCTGTAAACAACAAGGCATGGTCACCCTATCGAAATATTCAAAACACATTGCAAGGCTTTGTATTATGAATAAAAAATATGTTTTGCATATTATCGGTAGTTCTACATATTAATTAGGTGTTGTTTATAAAAAAAAACTCACTAATACTTACTTTCTTCGATAGACAATCAAAACTTATTTTTACACGATACCGCACTACTGCCCCTGAAATATAAACCTAGGTATTTTTTGTATATTTTTTACATTCTCGACAAATTCAAATCTGGGTATTACAAAAAACTTCAGACCACTGCGATGCTTTTTCAGCGAGATATCAGCGATAACGTGTTTTCCATCGTTTCAATGGCGCGGCCATGGGGTTTTAGTCTTACAGCTCCCAAAATCTAAACCTAGGTATTTTTTGCATATTTTTTACATTTTCGACAAATTCAAATCTAGATTTTACAATGAATTTCAGACGTCTGCGATGCATTTTCAGCGTGATATCGGCGCTAGAGTGTTAAATTCACCGTTTCAATGGCGCGGCCATGGGGTTTTTGTCTTGCAGCTCCTAAAATATATACCTAGGATTGTTTTCTGTATTTTTACATTTTTTTTACAAACTCAATCTGTTATTTACCTGAATTTTAGGTCTTTGCTACGCTTAGTTTTAAAGATCTCCGTGGCCGCGCGGTTCTCCGCGTTTCAATGGCGCGGCCACGTTCAAACCCTTATAACTTTTTAACCATATCTTCGACAAATTTATGGTTTTGGGAATAAAATTTTACAAAATTTAACATAATCTTGGAAAAGTTTTTTTTTCGAAATATCGCCGTGGCCGCGCGGTCGAAACGCACTCAAATACTTTTAAGAAAATTGTATCGGTTTCTTTTGCACCCTCGACGGCAGCCGAACGTAATTTGTGTAGATTTATATTACATTGTTTGTTAACAAAATTGTATATACGACTACCAAGGATTCTGAAATGTCGTTCTGCATGTTTCGTTCTATGCCTGTCTATGGGACACACGTTTGTAGGCTACGTTTTGTCAAAAGATTACGATCAAACTGTAAAGAAGCATGTTGGCGCAACGTACTGTTATTAAGCACAAAGAGCCGCCTCACGCACAAGACCTGACATTCATTGTACAATTGAGCCGTACTATACCAATAGTGTTTAAAGGGGGTGCGCCAAAGTTCACCTAAATTTATTACTCCGATAATTGGAAATCCGAAAATGTTCTTCCTAACATTTTTCATCCTAACAATCACAATTCCTAACTACTCTGTCTCTAATGTTCATAATCCGAAGCATTCAACTTCATAATGTCAGTAGCAATAAACATCTATTATACTTTTATTCGTTTTCCTCAATTTTCTCAACATAACCATCTTTTACACTATTATTCAAAGTCATATCTTTTTTGTTTAGATTTCTTTTTACCCGACTGCGCCAGAAGGAGTTATGTTTTTCGGGTGTATGTATGTATGTATGTATGTAAATTTCTTTGGCACGCTCTGTAGCCCAAACGGCTCAATGGATTTTGACCTGAGAGGTGTCGATTCATTCGTCTTAATTGTGTGAGTGACACTGGGTACATCAAAATTAGAAAAATTACACTGGCCGATTTTTGGCGACATATCAGTGTTTTAAAAAAAAATATTTTTCCTCGAAACTTATCGAGTGGGGTATCAAAATAAAGGGTTTTATAAATAGCTTACAAATATATAAACCACTTATATGTTTAAATGTAATTTGGAATGAGAAATGCTAAAAAACAACAAATAAATTTAGGTTCGTTCCCTTTGAGTTCCTTTACTTTGAGTCTGAGAGCTTTTAGCTTGAAAGGTGTCGTTTCAATCGTCTTAATTGTGTGAGTGACACTGGGTACATCAAAATTATAAAAATTAAACTGGCCGATTTTTGGCGACATATTAATGTTTTCAATAAAAATATTTTTCCTCAAAACCTATCGAGTGGGGTATTAAAACAAAGGGTTTTATAAATAGCTTACAAATATATATACAACCATTTGTTTAAATGAAATTCGGAATGAGAAATGCTAAAAAACAACAAATAAATTAATTTTGGTTCCCTTTAAGTTGAGTTCCTTTACGTCGAGTCTGAGAGTCTATTGCTCTTGCAAAATATTGCTATTTTACGCTATCTAACTCCGTTACGTCGAGTTTATATAATAAGTACAGTCAGGATATAAATTAAAAGCCAGTATCATTAAAATATTGTTTTATTATTTGTTTTTTAACGTTTCTCTATACTATTATTTACTTACTATGATGATATCAGTAGGAGAAAAAGATGAAATGTTTTCGAGAATATGGCGGTTTCGCGATTTCTTGCAGCTTTGAAGAGGTTCCGAGAGGCTCAGAAGTATTATCTTCACAATGATCCTTTTTTAACTCCCGATCCTTGCGGCTCTTCGCCATGTAAACTCCTGACGCCATTTAGGACATACGAGCGGAAAATGGGGTCATGGTGGGAAAAGCCAGGTGCAGAATACTGAATTACTGATCATGAGTGGACTCAAGAGAGGGTCAGGGTGTTGGGACTAAGTTCAGCCACGTGTCATACCCTGAGATATTAAAACAAGTATAAGTATACAATAGGCAACACCAAGTAGGGTTTTAACACCTTTGATATGGATAATCTCATTCAAAGATAATATCATCTTATCAAAGAATATGAAAAACCATACCTCTCGTTCCCGTAAACTCTTACATATCATCGAGTCTGTTAGTCTCTTATGTTCTTCCTCTGCAACCTACTCGTTTTAATATCTTAGGGTATGAGACGTGGCTCGACTTAGTCGTAACGACCTGTCCGTCTCTAGTATTGGAAATAGGTACCAACTCAGGGGAGGCACCGTAAAGTGAAGAAGAAGAGGCAATATTTTTTAAAGGAAAATCTCTACGACGATAATTAAATAGCAACATAACCTTCTTCTTTCCAATTCTAGCGTTACGGATAAAAACGAAACCGGAAAGGGGGGTCATCTACCCCCCTTTCCTTTTAGAAAGAAGATTGAGGTTTGTACCAACTCTTAAAAATCAGAACGACGTGAACGTTGGCATTAGAAAAGGTGTCTTACAGATCACTGTAGTAACTTGGCACACATTGGGCATTGTTATGGCAGACATTAAACAAATGGTATTTCTATGGACTGAAGCTCCGACGCACAGTCACCAAGAGTGTCGGTTATTGAACTAAAACTTGCATCAGCGGAAGAATTAAAGGAAGCATTGGAAGTAAAAATGCGACTAAGTTATAATTAAACTTTTTGGTGCTACACCAATATCTGTGCACCACCCACCAACAACACTAGTAGGACAATACGTAACAACATGGAAGAGAAAAAATATAAATAAATGTTCAGTCAGTTTAAGGTTTAGGTTAGTCCAAGGTTTGGGGCCGAGGGGCCCGCTAAGCTTTGGACCCTGGTGCACTGCACCGCCTAGCCCTCCGATAGCTACGCCACGGAAAAGCGGGGTACAGAAACTCGACGTTAAGGGAGTAAAAACGGGACAGAAATAGTAGACTCGACGCGACGTGGGGATAATAGAAGTGAGGCAAAGTTTTCGGCTCAACGTAAAGAGACTCGACGTAAAGTTGTCTAAATACTAAATTAATTCACTGCGAAAACTAAAAAGATTAAAATAAAAAAAATATTTAAAAAAACAAAAAACCCGACTGCATGAAAATTGTTAAACTCAAAAGATAGAAATAAGTGAAAATTTAAATATTTTTTTGGTTTTGAATCATCCTGGTTGACAGTGTTCACAAAAGCAAAAAATGTAATATAATATTAAAAAAACTACATCGCGGGCGGCCCGTTTACCGAGAACGCTCTTAAGCGATAATTGTTTTGTGTTTTATATGGATATTTTTTTAATTTACGGGAAATGCATTTTTATTGATTTTAGTTAACATTGAGATGAACATAGCACCTGAGTGAGTGCCAAATAAGATATCGGAAGTGCACATTTTTGTTTCTCAGTAATAATTTTCTTAGAACAGTAGCGAAAGTACCAGATTCAATATTCACACAGTGTTCGATCACATTGAACACTATCGAATTTGGCACTTTCGATGAAAGTTTGACTATTGCAAGCGAAAAACAAAATCGAAAGTGAAATATTTCAAAAAGTATATGAAATATGAAATTTATTGTCGAAGATAACAAAACTGTATAAAATCTTCTATTTATTCAATACATAATTTCACTGAAGTTAATAATACATTTTATTCTACATCGAATTACAACTTTGAATCGCTCTCCTCTAAAGTACGTGATTCGCAGTTTCGATAGTGTTTGTTGCGGCAGTCGATTATAAATTTCTCTAACAGCTCTTTTGTAAGATAAAAATGGATTCACTGTCGGCAGTCCGACCCCACAATAAAATACCATACGACATAACTATCATAACTACCATACTGTGAAAGTAGCTAAAGTAGACCATACGTGCAGTTTCTACATATGTCAACTGTCTTATCATTTAAACAGCATAAGCCGCTGAGCTTAGCTGTCCCGCAATAGATGTTATCCAAATGTATGTAATGAATAGTAAATTAATTGTGTAACACAAATCAATTCGGTTTAATTTATGATGTAAATACTGATGACATTTGTGATGACATTAGTGAACATTTTCTAAAATATTTTGATACCAGTAACTCCGACTTAGATAACGAATTTAACTTGCCAATTATTTATAAGAAGGGCTCTTTAGCATGAAATGAGCGGCAAAATTATCAAAGAAATCGTAGGCCTGCGCCTAAAATTATTTGTGGTATTTAATAGTTTACTTAAGGGTCTTGGCTATTCATATTGAAGATCCAAAGGCTATAAAAATGCATTTTTATCGCCACATTAATAATTCTTTAGAGTATACAAGGTTATTGGCTATGTTAAATGATATGGAATTTGTATTACTTGGGTTGCTCAAGTAGACACTTCAAAAAATATTGTACAAACCTTGCTTTCCTTAGTAACAATAACGAAACAAAAATGTATAAAAAAATGTGTTACATAATCGTAACACTGTCTAAAGTTTTAATGCAATAAATTAAATCTCTAGACAAAACAATAACGAAACCTAAAGGTATAAAAAAATGTGTTACGTAATCGTAACACATTTTTTATACCTTTGAGAAAAAGGATTTCAAGGTTATGGCGCTAATTTTATGCGAGTTACTACTGCTACTTGGAGTAGAATCGAGTCCTCTAGACCATGATAGCGTCACCAGTATTGAAGAGTCTCGCCGAGTTACATTTCAGCTACACCAAGACAAAAAGGGACATCGACAAATTGTGGCAATGGAAGACAAGCCGGATCTGTACAACTCGGGAGTATTGATAAACGGCCAAACTGATCCAAGCGCACCGATATCAAGAATATTGAGTTCACAAACAAGTGATATTAATAATATTTTGTTTGAAAATTTTAAGCTTACTACAAGCTTGACACGTCAGCGTGAAAATGACCAAAAGGTATAAAAAAATGTGTTACGTAATCGTAACACATTTTTTAAATCTTTTATTTTCGGTATTGTTTTGCCTAAAGTTTTAATTTATTGGATTAAAACTTTAGACAAAATAATAACGAAACCAAGAGGTTTCGTTATTGTTACTAAGGAAAGCAAGGCTTGCACAATATATTTTGAAGTGTCTACTTGAGCAACCCAAGTAATACACATTCCATATCATTTAACATAGCCAATAAAGAAAAACCAACTCCCAAGCCATACTCCAGCCATACTCTAAAGAATTATTAATGTGGCGATAAAAATGCATTTTTATAGCCTTTGGATCGTCAATATGATTAGCCAAACCCTTAAGTAAGCTATTAAATACCACAAATAATTTTCTTTACTATTGGGATATTGAGAAGAATATAACACAAAATCAAATGTATACATTAGATTTGGACCATAGCAATTCCAAAATCGCCAAAAATCATCATAATCGAACGCTAAATCCATGGGTGTTAATGGACTCGCCTCAGCTATCCAATAACATTGAGAAGGTACTTTTTTCACAAATTTACGAGAAAAATAAAGGCAATCCTTATTACTCGCCAAGTTTGGATCTATTGGTCTTACAAAATCAAATATGTCATTTTCACGCTGACGTGTCAAGCTTGTAGTAAGCTTAAAATTTTCAAACAAAATATTATTAATATCACTTGTTTGTGAACTCAACATTCTTGATATGGGTGCGCTTGGATCAGTTTGGCCGTTTATCAATACTCCCGAGTTGTACAGATCCGGCTTGTCTTCCATTGCCACAATTTGTCGATGTCCCTTTTTGTCTTGGTGTAGCTGAAATCTCACCCGGCGAGACTCTTCAATACTGGTGACGCTATCATGGTCTAGAGGACTTGATTCTACCCCAAGTAGCAGCAGTAACTCGCATAAAATTAGCGCCATAACCTTGAAATCCTTTTTCTTTGTTAATAAAATATTTTCCAACTTTTGGCCAATCGCAACCACCCATAAACTCCATATGAAATTCCACATCACAATTTATGCATGAAATTGTTTATAGAGAACTATTTATAAAATTGTTTTGTTCCGTTGCCGGACTCAATGCAATAAACGCAAAAGATGAATATTCGCCTGGATGCATATGCACTCATAAATACAACCTTTTACAGATTAGTAGTAATATAAAAGCATTATCGGTGCCTTGTGTAGTAAAATTTTAATGTACATATCGTTCGTTTGCATGAACAGGATAATAAATTAACATTTATGACTTTTAGGCTTGTTTCACACGTACCACAACCACACCACATCACAGCGTCAAAAGGTGGTCAAGCAGGGGTTACGTGTGCATAGTGACGCTGTGGCTTTTTGTAACTGCCTCAGGTAGCTGCGTTGTCGTACCGACAAAGTGATCAGCGTGAATTACACTATTCATTTTTATAATAAAAATAGTGCTTCGAGTTTTTGTCGTGGTGTGGTTGTGGTACAGACAGCGTCATTAGAGTTAATAGACGGGCACAGCACCATGACGACGTAAATGACGCTATGCTTAAGGTTCATAATTGGTTTACTGTAAATAATTTAGTATTAAATGAGAAGAAAACTAAATGCATAAGATTCGCTTTACCGAATGTTAAAAGTAGTGAATGTAACGTTGTATTGAATAAGGATATACTTGAATTCGTCGAAAAGACTGTTTTCCTAGGGATTACGCTTGACTCAAAGCTGCAATGGGGTCCTCACTTAACATCTCTTGCAGGGCGGTTGAGTTCGGCCGCTTACGCTGTCAGAAAAATCCGGCATTTGACAGACGTGGATACCGCTAGGCTAGTATATTTTAGTTATTTTCATAGCATCATGTCCTACGGTATCTTGCTTTGGGGGCGGGCTGCAGATATTGATTCTATTTTTATTCTGCAAAAGCGGGCTGTCAGAGCCATCTATAATCTCAGCAGTCGCGAGTCTCTAAGAGAATTGTTTAAACAGATTAACATCTTGACGGTACCTTGTCAATACATATATGAAAACATTATGCATGTTCGAAAAAACCTTCGTCTTTTTAATAAAATAAGTGACAGACATTGTGTTTATACTAGAAATAGGAACAAATTAGATCAGCCAAGATTCAGATTGTCAAAAGTTCATACTTCTTTTATGGGGTACTGTGTAAAATTTTATAATAAAATACCTCTTGATATTCTTCAACTAAATGAAAGACAATTTAAAACATGTATTAAACGCACACTGTGTAGACAAGCATATTATAAATTAGAAGACTACATCAATGATAAAAATGCTTGGCTAAATGCTGGTCCTGCTCCACAGGCAGTTTAGGGAATTTCCTAATTGGAGGAATGTTGTTTCCTACCCCTTTTTTTATTGACATGAGTAACGAGTATCGTTATTATTATACACAAATATATATTTTAATTACTTTTTCGACATTTTAGAAACATTGGAAACCTTAGTTTTGTATAATTTAGCAGCATTATTTCAATTTTGTAAATGTGAGTACCATGGAGCCATATTTTAAGTAAATTATTATGTGTTTGACTTAAATGAGCATGGCGGTTGAGAGAATTGTCATGCTCACTCAAATGTCTCGCTGGTGGTGGCGCGTGTGTTGGGTCATTCGGCTCCCTCTAAAATGGTTGAGCTGAATGGTGCTGATTCACGCGTCATGTTCGTGAACGGGCGCTGTCAGTAGAGATTGGTCAACTCTTAACTGCCATGGTTTTTATCTTGATTATTTTTTATATTTTGTATTTCTAGATTACCTTCATTGTTTTCACATATAGAAGCAACAAGAATAATGTAAGCAGTATTTTGTAAAAACCTGATTTTAAAAGAGTGTCCGTGGAGTTTCTTGCTCGTTCTTCTCCATAGAGACCTACCTACGTTTTGGAACGAGCAACTAGCTTCAACTTTCTGACTAACTGACCGACTCCTTGACAATTCAAAAGTGCCTGTAAATGGTTTAATTGAAATAAATGCTTTGACTTTGACTTTGACTTTGTCATCAACTGCTTACCCTCCGCGCATACAATTTTTTTCGAATAGGGGGTAAGCAGTTAATGACGCTGTCTGTACGTCTGAATAAATAGCTTCCAAGAAGGTCGAAGTTATATTTCAGCCGTTTGAGGTTTTCGGCACCTGCAGCAACCGCCCCGCACCGCACGTCGTGCTAGGAAGATAAGGTGGCGCAAGGGTGTCACATGTTGAGTCCCACACCAAAGGCCTACTCAACTTCCAAGGCATTTGAATTTGCTCTATATAATATCGCCGAGGCAACTTAGAGAAAAATCAAAATTGTCAAGACTATCTCTTGGCATTTAGACCGACTTCTGTCAACATAATCATAAACAAAGGTACCTGTATATTAGGAGCTTTGTACTTTTCACTGCGTGTATTTCGTGGTTTGCCATACAGTACATTAATTAACAATACAAATAAATTAATTTCGCCAAACCAATACGGCTTTGTATCAGGAAAATCTACTGAGGACGCGGTAATAAAACTAACAGATCATATTGCAGGTAAACTAGACAGCAAAAATAAATGCTAAGGAGTCTTTCAAGACCTAGCAAAAGCTTTTGACACCCTTTCTGTACCTAGACTGGTGGATAAGATAGAATATAAGGATGGATAATAATTTACGGACATAGATCGGACACTAACAGAACTCAGATAGTTAAAAGTGAACGGGAATGTGTCCCTATTGAAAAAACAAACTGTATAAAATATCACGGAATATAAGTGGACGACCAGTTAGACCTGTACCATCATCTTCCCGTCCTTGTATAATGTTACTTGAGGTCAGCGCAACATGTTTTCTCCTTCTACCCCGTCCTGTCAACCGTCATGCTTCCACTGACTTGACTCTGACTCACTTTTCATTCATATCATTCTTCACACAATCCATCGACGTTTCTTTGGCCTTCCTCCTCCTCTCCATCCATCTACATTTATATTCATAAATCTTTTGGTCAAATGCGCTTCCTCCCTTCTCTTCACATCCCCATACCAAGACAAAACATTCCCTTTCACCTTTTCTGTGACTTTCAAACTTTCCCAAACATATTATCATTCTTCACACAATCCATCCAACCTTTCTTTTTTGTTACCAGTAAGATATTAATGAATAATACCACAATGTGAATCACATCATCATCATCATCATTATTTGATCATTTTTTTTAAATGTGTAGACTAACTTCTAGTCTCTTTAAAAAAATATATAAATATAAATATTATAAATATTACTTTCATTTGTTCTCAATTACTATCTATATCTACACCAAGGGAAAAGATCAAGGTCGACCCCTTGATCTCTACAAATATCTATGGCTCTAAACCATAGGTATCTTCAGGAGCGGTCAACGACTCCTTAAAAGTAAGCCTACATCAAAACCGATCAAGGTCTACACCTTGATCTCTTCAAATATCTATGGCCCTACACCATAAATATTCTATGGAGCGGTTGATGACTCCTAAAAAAGCCTTAATCACACTATTCATCTTACTACTGGAGCGGTTGTGATTACTCTTCTATGTTCTATGTTAGGGGGATTTGGTTTCCGCACTTAGTCCTTAAAATGGACCATTGTACGTGAGCCATGGCGGCCGATTACTCAAACCAGCTCACCTCCCTCCAGAAGCAGATCAATCTTCCCAGTCTTCTCAGTGCGTTCACAAGGGAGTTTGGTGTTCCAAGGGTCTCCCTGCGGATCTGGGTGACGCCAGTGCACTCAAGGAGTACATGCGCCACCGTTTCTTCCGCCTCTATGCAGGCCCTGCACAGAGGACTATACCTGTGTGAACTTGGCGCCCGACTTTAAAAAAATATTTTTTTTTGGTTACTTTGGTAGATTTCGGTAAGTAGTGGATAGTAGTGAAGATAACTTCGTTTGTACGTTTTTATTTGTTTTTTTTTGCACCAAAAAAAATAAATAAAAAAAAATTCATCCCCCGACCTTGCAAAATAAAACTTTTTTCGTCTGTTTCTTATAGTAAACTGTTAGTAGTGGATTATAGTGCATTTTTTTTCGTTTGTAGTTAAATAAAAAAAATAAAAGAAAATATTTTTTATTCCAGAGTATTTTTCCAAACGATATTTATTACATAAATGCAATTTGAAAGCCTATTCGAATACTAGGAAAGCTAAAACTGACTGAGAAACGATCGCAGAGGTTAACAGTAGCAGATTTTTTAGGTGTAGTGGAACAGAACTATATATTAAAAGCGATCAGCCCGAGTAAAACTTGTTTCGGACTGAATTCAGAATTACTTTCGATATAACGACTAGACAACAATACTAACGCTAAAACTGACTGAGAAACATTCGTTTAGGATAGCAATAGTGTTAGTTAAGTTATTGCAACTACAAACGAAAAGTTACTAGGGACAAGCAGATTATTGTTACTACTAACGTAAAAAAGTTAATAGAAGATACTACAAACGAAAAGAAGTTACTACAAACGAATTTCTTGTAACTACAAACGAATTTCTTGTTACTACAAACGAAAAAAAGGTACTACTAACGAAAATCTGTCTACTACAAACAAAAAAGACTACAAACGAGAATCTTCAAACTACAAACGAAAAGAAGTTGCTACAAACGAGGATCTTGCCACTACTTACAAAAAGACGGTACTACAAACGAAAATCTTGCCACTACAAACGAAAAGAAGGTACTACAAACGAAAAGAAGGTACTACAAACGAATTTCTTCTTACTACAAACGAAAAAAAGGTACTACAAACGAATAGGAGTTACTACAAACGAACTTCTTGTTACTACAAACGAAAAGAAGGCACTGCAAACGAAAATCTTTCTACTACAAACGAAAAGGAGTTACTACAAACGAAAATCTTGCCACTACAAACGAAAGGAAGATACTACAAACGAAAGGAAGATACTACAAACGAAAGGAAGATACTACAAATGAAAAGAAGTTACTACAAACGATTTTCTTGTTACTACAAAACGAAAAGAAGGTACTACAAACGAAAATCTTTCTACTAGTAACTTTGTAGTAACTTCTTTTCGTTTGTAGTAGAAAGATTTTCGTTTGTAGTACCTTCCTTTTGTTTGTAGTGGCAAGATTTTCGTTTGTAGTAACTCCTTTTCGTTGGTAGTAGAAAGATTTTTGTTTGTAGTACCTTCTTTTCGTTTGTAGTGGCAAGATTTTCTTTTGTAGTAACTTCTTTTCGTTTTTTTTGTTGTTGGAAGATTATCGTTTGTAGTAACTCCTTTTCGTTTGTAGTAGAAAGATTTTCGTTTGTAATACCTTCCTTTCGTTTGTAGTGGCGAGATTAGTAACTTTTTTTCGTTTGTAGTGTGAAGATTATCGTTTGTAGTAACTCCTTTTCGTTTGTAGTAGAAAGATTTTCGTTTGTAGTACCTTCCTTTCGTTTGTAGTGGCGAGATTTTCGTTTGTAGTAACTTTTTTTCGTTTGTAGTGTGAAGATTGTCGTTTGTAGTAACTCCTTTTGTTTGTAGTAGAAAGATTTTCGTTTGTAGTACCTTCTTTTCGTTTGTAGTAACAAGAAAATTGTTTGTAGTAACTTCTTTTCGTTTGTAGTATCTTCCTTTCGTTTGTAGTATCTTCGTTTCATTTGAAGTGGCAAGATTTTCGTTTGTAGTAACAAGAAGTTCGTTTGTAGTAACTCCTTTTCGTTTGTAGTAGAAAGATTTTCATTTGTAGTACCTTCTTTTTGTTTGTTGTAATAAGAAATTCGTTTGTAGTACCTTCCTTTCGTTTGTAGTAGCTAGATTTTCGTTTGTAGTAACTTAAGTAAGCAAACCTATTTGCCTCTCTTTTTGCAGAATCTTCGCATCTTGATGCAGGAGACGCGACTCCTCCGACTTTGCCTGGCAGCACGACATCGATGTCTGATTTCCGCATTCGCCAAAAGGAGGTTCGAAAAGCGTTATGCAATCTTGATGTGAATAAGGCCAGTGGACCAGATGGTATTCCTGCTATAGTTCTGAGGACCTGTGCACCTGAATTGTTTCCTGTGCTGACACGCCTCTTTCGGCTCTCTCTCGAGTCTGGATTAGTGCCGAAGTCATGGAAGCTTGCCAACGTGCAGCCCGTGCCCAAAAAAGGTAGTCATGCCGATCCTACCAACTACAGGCCCATCTCGGTCACGTCCATTATCTGCAAGACAATGAAACGTGTCCTTTATAACAGGCTCCTGGCGTACCTTGAAGCTAATGACCTCCTCAGTGATCGTCAATATGGCTTTCGCCGAAATCGGTCCACTGGGGATCTTCTCGCGTACGCCTCTCACATCTGGAGTGAGGCCATCGAGAAATATGGGGAAGCGCTTGCCGTCTCCCTGGACATCTCGAAGGCCTTTGATAGGGTATGGCATGGTGGCCTAATTAGCAAGCTTCCATCTTTTGGCTTGCCCGCTGGTTTCTGTGTATGGATATCGGACTTCCTGAGAGATCGTTCAATACGAGTAGTCATTGATGGCTGCTCGTCTGATCAAATGGCTATAAATGCCGGGGTCCCTCAGGGCTCGGTACTCTCTGCAACCCTTTTTCTGCTGCATATTAACGATTTGCTGAAACCCGGTACCATTGGGTACGCAGATGATAGCACAGTTGTAGAGAGTTACATATCCAGCGCACGTGCCAGTGCGGCTGAAATCCGGACTCACAGGGAGTCCATGGTCGAGCGCTTAAACTTGTCCCTCAAGGCTGTCTCCGATTGGGGCGATGCCAATCTGGTCGAGTTTAATGCAGCCAAGACCCAGGCGTGTCTTTTCTCTGCCAAGAAGAGGCCTTTCAATCTGGCCCCTGCTTTCCGAAATGTATCCGTTCCGATCACCGACCATCTTGAGCTTCTTGGCGTTACTTTGACGTCGAATCTCAATTTTGGGTCATACATCGAGTCAAAGGCCCAACTAGCTGCCAAAAAGCTAGGAGTCCTCGCAAAGGTGCGAAAGTACTTCACGTCGGAACAGATGCTGAACCTATACCAAGCACAAGTTCGATCGTGCATGGAGTACTGTTCGCACCTCTGGGATGGATCTGCCAAGTACCAGTTGGAGGCGTTGGAAGTTATTGAAAGACGTGCCAAGAGGCTCATAGACAACGACTTCCTGGTTAAGGCTAAGCTCCAAAGCCTTGAACACCGCCGCGCCGTTGCCAGCCTATCGGTCTTTTATCGGGTACATTTCGGACAGTGTGCTTTGGAATTGCACAACTTAATTCCCCCATCCCCATTCCATCACCGGACAAGCAGGGATACGGCGAAGCGTCACCGCTATACGGTTGAAGTTCCACGGTCTGGAACCAAGCGCTTTGACTCCACATTCATTGTGCGAACTGCCAGACTGTGGAATTCACTGCCGGCCTCTCTATTCCCCGATACATATAATCTGGGTATCTTCAAGGCACGAGTGAACCGGTTTATTCTAGGCAAGCGTGCTCCACCTTAGGCCGCATCATCACTTAAGATCAGGTGAGTTGCGGTCAAACGCAAGCCTATAACAATATAAAAAAAAAAAAAACTTCTTTTCGTTTGTAGTTGGAAGATTCTCATTTGCAGTAACTTCTTTTCGTTTGTAGTATTTTCCTTTCGTTTGTAGTATCTTCCTTTCGTTTGTAGTGGCAAGATTTTCGTTTGTAGTAACTCCTTTTCGTTTGTAGTCGAAAGATTTTCGTTTGCAGTACCTTCTTTTCGTTTGCAGTAACAAGATGTTCGTTTGTAGTAAATCCTATTCGTTTGTAGTAGACAGATTTTCGTTAGTAGTACCTTCTTTTCGTTTGTAGTAACAAGAATTTCGTTTGTAATAGCAAGAAATTCGTTTGTAGTAACTTCTTTTCGTTTGTAGTAGCTAATAATAATAATAATAAGCCTAATTGGAAGTCCCCAGGGCCGGACGGGCTGCACAACTTCTGGATCAAATGGTTCAGAAGGTCGCACGTTTATTTGGCTTCTCGGTTTCAGTCGGCCTTGGAATCAGGATCGTTACCCCAGTTCTTGACGACAGGAATAACCCACCTGCTCCATAAATCAGGTAGTACTGCGGAGCCCAAAAATTATAGACCTGTCACATGTTTACCGACGGTCTATAAAGTTTTTACATCCATTTTGAGAGCTAAAATTAACCAACACGTAGACAGCAACGGTATCATGTCTCCCTCTCAGAATGGATGTAGAAATGGGTCCCGCGGTACTAAGGAGCTGCTCCTGATTGACATGGCCATAAGTCAACAGGTTCGCCGATCCCGAAAGGATCTGTCCACATGTTGGATAGATTACAAGAAGGCCTATGACTCTGTGCCACATACATGGCTCATGAGGGTGCTGACCTTGTACAAGATAGATGCCACTCTGCGCATCTTCCTGATGTCGTGTATGAGGCAGTGGAGGACGGTCCTTCGCTATCCAGGATGTCGACATATCCAGAGGAACAGCGAACCAATAAGGATTGAGCGAGGTATATTTCAGGGCGACAGTTTGAGTCCGCTTTGGTTCTGCTTAGCCTTGAATCCTCTAAGCACACTGCTAGAGAATTCAAATCTAGGCTATCGGTTGAAGAGAGGAGGTCAGGTAATATCTCACCTTCTTTACATGGATGACCTAAAACTCTTTGCCCCCAACAGTTTACAACTGATGGAGCTACTGAAAGTAACAGAAACTTTCAGTAGTGCCATCAGGATGGAATTTGGTGTGGACAAATGTGCGGTCATGCATGTCAAGCGAGGGGAGATTGTGGAATCTGAGGGAGTTCAACTCTCAGATTCCATAAACCTCAGATCTCTCTCTTCAATTGAGACCTATAAATATTTGGGTATGGCGGAAGCGTTGGGCATCAATGCTGCTGACATGAAGCAATCGTTGAAGGAGCGCTTCTTTGGCCGCCTGAGGAAGGTATTCAATAGTGCTTTGTCAGGCGGAAATAAGGTGCGCGTCTTCAACGGGTGGGTCATGCCGGTCCTGATGTACTCTTTCGGCATACTCAAATGGACTCAAACGGAACTCAATGCCCTGGATAGGAAAGTCCGTACATTGTTAACAGCATATCGAATGCATCACCCACGGTCATCGGTGATGAGACTGTATGTCCCGCGGAAGTGTGGAGGTCGTGGCTTCTTAAATGCTAAGACCCTGCACAACCGTGAGATATACAGTCTCAGGGAATATTTCCTAGAAGCCGACGTGGGGATGCATCGAGATGTAGTTGCAGTGGACAAGGGCCTCACCCCGCTCTCCTTGGCTAAAGAGAACTGGTGCAAGCCTGTAGTGCTTGAGACTAACGATCGCGAGGAGGTTTGGAAGAGTAAGGAGCTTCACGGACGCCTTTTCCGGGCCTTACACGGGCCCGATGTGGATTTCTTAGCGTCCGTATCCTGGCTACGATTCGGTGATCTATTTGGAGAAACCGAAGGTTTTGTCTGTGCAATTATGGACGAAGTTATTTTGACGAATAACTACCGGAGATTTATTGTGAAGGATGGCACGGTTGACATTTGTCGGGCATGTCACCGACCTGGAGAATCAATCCGTCATATTACTACTTACTACTCTGGATGTTCTCGTCTTGCTAACGAAGAGTACTTGCATAGGCACAACCTTGTGGCCAGGATTATCCATCAGCAACTTGCTCTGAAATACAACCTCGTGGAATCAGAAGTACCATACTACAGGTGCCCGATCCAGTTCTTGAAAATGGCAATGTCACATTGTAATGGGATCGATAAAAAAAAAAAAAAAAAATAGTTTATTTCTCACCATGAAAAAATTACACTAGAGGTACATGAGTAATAATATTTCTTATTTTCTGTGGTGGTTTATATAAATGCACAGAGTATCGATCCATCATCACTGACAGGACTATTGTAGCCAATAAGCCTGATGTAGTGGTGGTGGATCGATTGGAGAGGCGCGCAATGATTATTGACATAGCAGTTCCGCATGACGTGAACCTCGTGAAGGTCGAGAAAGACAAGCAGATAAAGTATCTTGACTTGACCCACGAGGTTGTCGACATGTGGGATGTGAACTCAGCGATCATTGTGCCGATAGTTGTCACAGCCAATGGCTTAATATTCACTTTCTATATGATTAAGAGAATGTTCTAGTTCAACATATATTTTTTTCAAATCATTTACACTGCACATTTTGACGTGATTGTCAGTTTAAAATCTGTAAAAGTCGTATGTCGTCGCCTTAACGTCAGTATAGACCAAACAATTAACAACAAATGATGCAAAAAAAAAAAAAAGTGCATGGTTTCGTTTGGTCCATTCGACTTTTATGTATTTGTGTTATGAATGTAATGTGTTGCACTTATGCATTAAGGAACTTCTCCGTGCCTTCATAGTCCATAACTGCTAGATATTTTGAGAGTTCATTTTTTATTTTATTTCTAGTCATGGGAAGTACATTTATTTCAGTGTTAGGCTTGCTGTAGATAAATGGTCCCATGTAGTGAAAGCTTCTGCGGCCAAGAAGGAGTCTGCAGTTGGGTTTTTTCCATTTGGGTTTATTTGCATTCCTAAGAGACCGGAGCTTAGGGTAGGTGATGGAGCTGTAGGCATTTTTGTGATACCTCAGTGCCACAGCCATTATGTATAGTTGGCGCACACGCAAAACACCAGCCTCTTGGTATAGTGTGTCAGTCGAGAAGCGCCTTGGTTTCATGAAAAAGACCTTGAGAAGAGCCCGTTGTGGTGCGTCTTGTGTGCTATACCCCATGCAACAATGCAATAATTGAGAACCGATTGGCAGAGTGTAAGATAAAGCATTTTTATAATGCTGTTGTTCGCAAGACGGCCCATTTTTTTGAAAATATGTAGTAACTTACGCACTCGTGCGCTTACATGGTCTAATTGTTTAGTCCAGTTAAGGTGTTGGTCAATATAGATTCCAAGATATCTTATATGTTCGACTTGCTGAAGGCTTGAACAGGAACATTTTGTTAAATTGCTATCACAATAGTTGCTATCACGAGTGCAATTTAACTACTAAATGTTTTGGGCAGGATGTTCTTGTGCTGACGCTGAAATTGACAACTTTAGTTTTATCCACATTTAGCGTAAATAAGTTATGGGTGAGCCAACTTGCAACCAGACTTACACCCGCGTTAGCAGCTTCTTGAACGCCTTCCCAAGTTTTGTCAAAAAAGACTATGGCAGTATCGTCAACGTAGGCAAACATTTTAGCTCGGTCCAAGCCCAAAGTGCAGAGGCTGTTTATGTAAAGAATAAAGAGCGTTGGCCCGAGCACACTTCCCTGAGGAACTCCGTAGTTTAGACTGGCACAACTACTGCACTTGTCACCCATGCGGACCCTTTGCTCGCGATCTGTCAGATAAGACTGAAACCACTCGAGAGCCAAACCTCGAACACCCATTGCTTCCATCTTTTTGAGAAGAATACATCTGGATACCGTATCAAAGGCTTTTGCCAGGTCAAGGAAGACACCAGTACATTTGTAGCCATTGTCCACTTTGTAAGCTACGAAGTCAACTAGGTTAGTGACTGCATCTTCCGTAGACCTGTGCTTGCGAAAGCCATATTGATTTTCCGATATGAAGCCGTTTTTCTCAAGATAACCAAGAAGTCTGGTATTCATAATCTTTTCCAGAATTTTAGATAGAGACGTTAGTAAGGATATCGGTCGATAATTTGATGGCACAGTTTTGTCACCGGATTTAAAGATGGGGCATACATTCGCTGTTTTCATTAGCGTTGGTACTTTCCCAGTTGAGATGCTTAAGTTGCACAGAAAGCTTATTGGCGCAGCAAGGTAATTCTTACATAACTTAAGAGTTCTGTTTGTAACTCCGTCACATCCAGGTGCTGAATTGTCTTTGAGGTTTGCTATGACCTTTTTGACCTCAAGTTCGTCAGTTGGCATTACGAAAAAAGACTTGTCAGATGGGTTTGAATCCTGGAAAAGTGTCATAGCAGCGAGTTCAGTTTCAGTCTTATTAATACGGAGCAGAGTTCTATCAGCAAGTTGCTCACCTACTTTAGTAAAGTATAGATTCACGTTATTGAGCGATTCTGTGGGATCCGAGTGAGTATTAAATAGTTCTACGCCACTCTGGTTAGATTTTCATTTGTAGTAACTCCTTTTCGATTGTAGTAGAAAGAATTTCGTTTGTATTACTTTCCTTTCGTTTGTAGTGGCAAGATTTTCGTTTGTAGTAACTCCTTTTCGTTTGTAGAAGAAAGATTTTCGTTTGTAGTAACTCCTTTTCGTTTGTAGTAAAAATATTTTCGTTTGTAGTACCTTCTTTTCGTTTGTAGTAATAATAATTTCATTTGTAGTAATTTCCTTTCGTTTGTAGTACCTTCCTTTCGTTTTTAGTAGCATGATTTTCGTTTATAGTACCTTCTTTTCGTTTGTAGTAACAAGAAATTCGTTTATAGTATCTTCTATTAACTTTTTTACGTTAGTAGTAACAAGAATCTGCTTGTACCTTGTAACTTTTCGTTTGTAGTTATTTGTAGTAACATGAACATCATTTGTAGTAACTTAACTAACACTATTGCTATCCTATACGAATGTTTCTGAGTCAGTTTTAGCGTTAGTAGTGTCGTCTAGCCGTTATATCGAAAATAACTCCGAATTCAGTCTGAAACAAGTTTTACTCAGGTTGATCGCTTTTAATATATAGTTCTGTTCCACTACACCTAAAAAAACTGCTACTATTAACCTCTGTCAGTCTCAGTCAGTTTTAGCTTTCGTTGTATTCGAATAGGCTTTCAAATTGCATTTATGTAATAAATATCATTTGGAAAAATACTCTGGAATAAAAATATTTTCTTCTATTTTTTTATTTTACTACTAACGAAAAAAACTGCACTACAATCCACTACTAACGGTTTACTGTAAGAAACAGACGAAAAAAGTTTTTTTTTATTTTTTTTTGGTGCAACTACTATCCACTACTTACCGAAATCTATCAAACTAACCAAAAAAAGTTTTTTTTTAAGGTCTGGCGCCAAGTTCACACAGGTGAGGACTATCAGTGATACCTATAGTGTGTGAAAGTGCTTAATCAATGAGCAGTGTCCGGTGATGGTCCCCGCCACCAGTAGCAGGCTATCTCTGTCCAGGTGCAGAAGGCGCTTGGTCAGCTTCGTATCCAGGGATGGCATAGCCTCCTTGGACCGCCTGCACCCTGGTGTCGAGGTCCACCATTTGTCCGTTTGTGTTTGTGTGTAATCTTTAAACCAACTTCTTAACTGATTTGTGCTGGAACCCCTTCTGGCGAGTTCGTCAGCCGCATCGTTACCTAGTGAACCACTGTATGCCTTGATCGATTGTAGTGTCACTGTATTGCGGTTTGGTACTGTAATGCGTTCCAGTGCATTATGACATTCTAGTATTAGTCTCGACGTGATCTTGTTTTTCTCTAAGTATTGAAGGACTGAGGCACTATCGGAGAGTATACGGATTCACTGGCCTCAATGGCGTGTGCTGCCTGGATGATGCCTACGCATTCTGCTTGGTAGACAGTGTTGAGCATTCCTAAGGGCCTAGATATTTTAATGTTTAGGTCTTTAGAGAGGACCCCGACTCCAGTGCCGAGGTCGGTTTTTGATCCATCGGTGTTGATCCTTAGCTCATTTGGGCCTGAGTAGTCACACAGCCCCGCTGTGAGCTCTATGTTATAGTGTTTCTGGAAACAGTGTATTTGCAGGGTTCTGTCGTTAGGTGATCCCATCTTGGGCTGTCGTTTGATTGCTTCCTCTTTTATCCGTGTATGTTTGATTCTGGAGACTTTGCTTAGGGTGCCGGATATATCGAGCCTAAAAACCGCTAGAGTCACTTCCTCTCTCACGACGAAATTTAGGGGTGGCAGTCCCAGCATCGCCTGTAGGGCGGCAGTGGGTGACGTTCTCATACTGCCGGTAATCGCTACGCAGGCTAATCTTTGTAGTTTCTCGAGCTCCTTCTGGGCTGTACTCAGATTGGTCCTGGGCCACCAAACTAGAGAACCGTATGTGACAATTGGTCGGATGACTGTGGTGTATAGCAAATAAGTGATTTTGGGGCTTATGCCCCAATTCCAAGCAGCCAAGCAGTCTTTTGCATTGCCATAGGGCTATGCTGGCTTTTGTGGTGATGTAGTCGGTGTTTTTTGCCCAGGTCAGCTGTTTGTCCAAATATATGCCCAGGTATTTGGATTCAGTCGATAGGCTTAACGTGGGTCCAAAGGAGTGTGGTAGCTGTAGGGTTGCCAACTTCCTTTTCTTTGTGAAAAGGACAAGTTCGGTTTTAGTAGGGTTCATTGCTAATTTATACTCCTTGCACCAGTCCTCTACTATCTTCAAAGCTTGGCGCATAAGGTTGCATAGTGTGTTATCATGTGTGCCGTTTATTATAATGGTTATAACTGTGGTGTCAAAGTAAAAGGGGATGAGTCTAAAAACAGCACTTCTCACCAGGGGCGAATTACGTAAACGCTCTTTAGTTTCAAATGATAAATGTGGTGTTAATCAAGAATATAAATGTTACTAACCATAAATTGGTTCATATTTTTATCTAACAATATTGTTTCTTGTTTATCGTAATTTGAAAACATATTTTTATTTATTAATAATTAAAATAATTGACATGTCTCGTTTTTCCTTAACAACAATAATAAATATTTATATTCATATTATTGACTCGTCTCTCTATGCAATATTTATATTCATACTTTAAATACTTTTTAATAGGCTTTGGAAATATTTTTTATCATAAATTAGTATTTTGATTGGGATAGTTTAGCTTTAGTACATTGACTGCCCGGGCCAAAAATGTTGAAGGTACTCCACTAGCGTCGGACACACGTTGTCCGCCATGGCGTTCAAAGTGTTGACAGGACTCGCTAACACAGACTAGAAAATATGCACGAAAGCATGGTTTATTAAAGAAAATAAATATATCATAATCAAAAGCCAAATATTCAGGTTGAAAATATTAATACATATTAATTTAATTACCAAAATTAACACGTTGTTTACCATGACGGACACAGTGTGTCCGACGCTAGTGGAGGTTTTACCTTCAACGTTTTTGGCTCGGCAGCCAATGACTTAAAAACAAAAAACCAACATTAAAAATTGGGTCAGACAGGCTGTTTGCGTGACACACACAACATTAGATATTTCAAACCAAAAACATATCCTTCAATTTCGGCATCTATGTCACTTGTGATTGTCATCATCATCATCATTATATCAGCCTATTGCCGTCTACTGCTGAATGTAGGCCTCCCTTAGAGATCCCCGGGTGGTCTTGGGCAACTGGCATCCATCCGCTGCCATCCACCTTCTTCATCGTTCACACTACGCTTACCAAAACGCGGTCTCCACTCTAAAACGAGTTGCTCCATCTGCCGTTGGTTCGTCTGCAGACGTGGCCGTCCCATTTCCACTTCAGCGTGCTGTTGACGCGACTTTATTGCAAATTCTATCAGAGAAACCCCGAGCATCGTTCTTACTACTGCAAGGTTGCTCAGCGTGCTCGCTGAGCAACCTTGAATTTGTAGTCCAGGTCCATGGTGAATGTTTAGCGTAAGTCATTATGGGTAGGACGCCCTGGTTAAAGATTCTGGTCTTAAGGGATTGTGGGATTGACGACTTTAAAGATATCACGTAGCTTCCCCAATCCCGCCCAGCCCAAGCGTATCCTTCTGCTAGTTTCGTCCTCAAAGTTGTAGGTACCGCCCCAGTTGTATATTTTGGCCAAGATATATGCATTCTTGCACAACCTAGAGAATAGCGCTATTTAGAACTACGGGTCTCGGAAAAACATGACCATTGTACATGATTTTGGTGTTATCTAGGTTCATCTCGAGGCCCGCTCGTCTTGAAGAATCGCTTAGGCCGTTTAGCATCACTTCATGCTTCTGCAATGACTTTACTGTGATGACAACGTCATCCGCAAATCGTAAGTGCGAAATGTACTTAGTTAAGCTAAGTTTCTGCCCTGACTTTTTCAATTAAGCGCCTTGAAAACATCCCTCAACGCGTGTGTAAATAGTTCCAGAGAGATGTCGTATCCCCGTCTTACCCCTCGACGCAGTTAGATTAGTTTTGCGCTTCGTTCTTGTACTTGGACGGTTATTTGTTACGGCCTTATACAGACACCTCAGCACCTCGACGTATCCGCAGTCGACGAGGCATTTCCGCCTAGAGTCCAGCACAGCCCGGGTATCAACCCAGCCTAACCCAGGTCTTGTGTATGAAATGGTACTATAAACTTTGGTATAATCTATTAGCAAATCTGGTTTCATCTTGCTTATGCATGTAAACATAGCAGCGACGGGCTTTTTTTATTTTGTCCGGAATAAAAGGTTAGGTACTGCATTTAGGTATATGGTGTGACAATGGCATTACAAAATTAAACAGATACGACGCTATTTAGTTTGCTCCTCGTCTACCAACAGCTGTAACAATCGTAAATAGTTAAATTGAATGCCCATAGAAGCCGTAGTTAAAATACGATATTATTATTACTTATTAAAAAAGGCGTCGTCAAAGTCAGTTTAATTTTCATCTTGTATGTAGGAATCACAGGCATTGTAGGTTTCCAAACTTTCTTAAGATACAGTACGAAAACATTTCCAAAATACGTGTATGATATGGAACTTGAAACACAAAATTATGATTTTTTGCGCAGCAAAACACGTCAACTGCGCGCGCGTCATGTAACTACCGGAATACAACGATACGCAGTAAGGGACGAGTCGACTTATCTCAATATGTATATCGCAATAAAAACATATTATGGACGCAATAATGAGATGAGTAAACTTAACTCTTTTTACTTTATTAGTATTTTCATATTTTTGAATAAACTCAATTTTTCAATTTGCGTTTTACGAAATTGTAACACTACAACTGACTCATCTCCTTTTTAGTTTAATAGATATTAATGTTAAGTATCGATTTATGCAAAAACTCGTTTATCAATATTTCTGACTTATCCCCTTTTACCTTAACACCACAGTTATATCATCAGCGTAGCCCACTGTGAAATATCCCCTGTCATTAAGGCGCCTTATAAGGCTATCTACCACGAGATTCCATAGGAGTTGTGAGAGCACGCCTCCTTGCGGGCATCCCTTCGCCCAGGGGCGTAGCAACCGATAGTGGCGCCTAGGGCACGCATCATTAGTTGCGCCCCTATGTATTTATTTAAATCTTAAAACAGATACAGTAATCATTAATCATATTACATACAAAACAGAGTTTTATTATCTTTTTTATAATGCAAATCTGTAAATAGGACAACTGCATTTACAACTGCACCTTCCTGGTCTTCTTGAACGCAAACATATAGATGATGTTTTCGAAATTTGTTTTATCTGTCTCTTCTCGCTCTACACTGAGCAAATCTAGCCTAATCTTTCTTGATCTTTCTAAAAGCACAGTATAAGTACGACCGTACTAAAAGATCGCTCACGACTTGCGATGGATACTGCAATTGTAAACAAGCAGAATTTGAAAAGAAATGCGCAGATTTGGAATACGATTTCATCCCCGCTTCACAATTTAATTCAAATAGTTCTTCTGATTTCTTCAGGTTGACGGTTTTTCTTGTAGATATTAGCATTTGAATATCCAATATTTCTTCGTATAACTGGCCTCCGTCGCAACATCGCAACTATAGAAATCTCCAAATTATTTTCATTTATTTTTTAACCGTCGTCGCAGCCGTAACACAGAGTTGTAACATCTAAAACCAGAATACTCAGAAGTTCTAATCAAATACAAAAAATGAATTGCATCTCAGTGGAAGGAGTATTTAACCGACTTCAAAAAAAAGGAGGTTCTCAGTTCGACCCGTATGTTTGTATGTATGTATGTATGTTTGTCCGCGATTATCTCCCGTTTGGCTGAACTGATTTTGATGCGGTTTTCATAAAAGTGTTTGTTACATTCTGGAGAAGGTTTTAGTTTTAGTATCAACAAACAGAAATTTATTCAGCGCTTTTTGAAAAAATCAACAAATACCGAGAAGACGTTTTCGTTTCTTCCATCGTTCCATCTTTGGAGGACTTTCTATCTCTGTTTTAACTGTGTTGCCGTTACTTAGTGGATTTGGGTGACAAGGAGGCACTAAAAACTGGAAAATAAACCGCCTTTAAAAAAAAACTAAAAAGTGATAAATAACTTTAGCACAGAACACACAACAACAAGGCGGGTCTCTTTTTTCAAAAAAGATTTTTTTGACATTGTTTCTCGCGATAATGGGATATGGTACAGGACAATACAAAGTGAGCCTCCTCACATACCATGGAGTGCCAATGTGAAGCTAAATCGTAAGCAAATTGTAATTCCTCATAGGTTGCGTTCCGGACACATGCCCGTTAATAATTTCTACTTTTCTTTGAATGTTGTTGAAGATTAGAAGGTCACTTTTTGATGTAGTAGTGTGTCCGGAGGAACACCACTCATAGAGTCATAGGGAGTGGTGCGTTCCCAGCTCACTCTGCGCTTATTCGCCGCGAAGTGCGGGAATCGTAATCGTGATTGTTTGTTATGAAGTAATAAAATGAAAATAACATACTTAAGGGTTTATTGCACTGTATTTAGATTTTTAAATTTAATAATTGGCTATTTTTGCGCCCCCCTTCGAAAGGCGCCCGGGGCACGTGCCCTACTTGCCCCACCCTTGTTACGCCTCTGCCTTCGCCACAATGGCTCTTGTGGTATCATTCACCGTGACTTGTACGGCTCTCAGTCTGAGCATGTTGGTGATCCATCCTCGCAGGGTCCACACCGTAATCCTCGAGAGCTGCGTTGATGCTATGGAATATGGTTTTGTCAAAAGCGCCTTCTATGTCAATAAAAGCCGCTAGTGAGGAACATTTGTGGTCTACCGCACATTCGATCTTGGAGATCACACTGAGCAGTGCTGATTCCGTTGATTTCCCTGTGGAGTAGGCGTGTTGTTGTTTGTGTAGTGGCAGCCTCCGAAGAGGTCCGTCCCGGATGTGTCGGTCACAGAGTCTCTCAAGGGTTTTCAGTAGGAATGATGTCAGGCTTATTGGCCTGTACGCTTTGGGCTGTGTGTAGTCCTTTTTGCCTGGTTGTAGGCATAAAAATAACTTTCACCTCTCGCCATGCAAGTGGTACGTAGTTGTGTGCTAGGCAGGCACGATAGATTAAGACCAGCCACGATGTGAGGAGATCAACTCCCCATTGCAGTAGAGCTGGGAAGATTTCGTCTAGGCCTGCAGATTTATAGGGTTAGTTAGTAGGTTAGATATTAGTAGGGAAGACCGAATAAGGTGGGCAATTAAAACCTTCAGTTTTAATTGCCCACCTTATTCGGTCTTCTGTTACTATGGTACTGGTTCTATACCAGTCCTGGTTGTTTGGTGTATGTGTTGGCTCACTTGTCCATGTCCAGTCCTCGGAGAGGCTGCAGTCCGGGAAGTGAGTTTCTAGTAGAACTTTACTTGTTTTAAGTCCTGTTTTCGTGTATGTGTTATCTGGGTTTTTCAGCTGCCCGAGGGTGCGATTTTGGTCGGTGGATAGGATTTTTATACCCGCGCGGCCTCGCTGTGTGATTCAATATTCTCGCAGAATTTCCTCCAGGCTGCTCTACTGGCAGCTCTGATTTGTTTTTTGAATGTATATTGGGTTTCTTTGTATAGCTCCCAGTCTTCAGGTAGTCTGAATTTTTTGACTTTGTTGAATTATTTGCGTACCGCTAGCCTGAGCTTACCTAGTTCCGCATTCCACCAAGAGTTTCCCTTACAGCAGCAGGTGTGGTAGGCTTCAATAATATATTCTGAGAGCTTCGTTACGGTGTTCTCAAGTTGTTTGGGATTCTTTATGTTTAAAGGTATTTGGTCCCTGGCTAGTGAGAAGGCCAGGAGTCGTTTGTAGCCAGGAACATTGATTCGGCGCGGGTTGCGCATTTCGGGTTTTTTTGTGTTAGCTAATAGTGAGAAACGAATCCTTCTGTGATCAGAACAAGAAGGTTCGTTGGATACGTGCCAGTTTGAGATAAGATTTGCAGCGCTTTCTGAGGCAAGGGTTAAGTCAATAATTGTTTGTCCGCGGGCGCCACGGTTTATAATATTAAGGTTAGTTGAGAAAAGATACGTGCATAATACCTCGCCCCTGGAGTTGGCTTTGTTGCAGCCCCAAAGTGGGTGATGAGCGTTTGAGTCCGTGCAAATGACCAGGCTCAGGTTGGCGTCTTCGCAGTGCTTCACCAGGTCGGTCATCTCTTTTGTTGGGCAGTCTTCTTGTTCGCCTGGCATGTATACCGACGCTAAGACTATGTCGGGTGATTCGCTGTCAGTGTGCCTGACGGCTGTTAGATCTCTGAAACAGAATTGCGTGAGTGTTGTGATAGGTACATCTCTGGGTATATAGGCACAGGATCGTGGTTTGTCTGTGCTCTGTGTGTCAAGAATTAGCTTACCTTCGATGTTACTGAGGCCGCATATTCTGTTGTTTCTGATCCACGGCTCTTGGATCAGTGCGATGGTTCGGGGCTGTGCAGTTGCTCCGTCGACCCAGGTGATGTGGGTGATGGGGGCGGACGTATATTAAACCAAGTAGGTGCGATACACGTCGCTCCGGCCCCAATACCTTTTCGGCTTCATCCGGTGGGATACCCAGGGTCAGGTAGTGTGATTACTCTTTAAATACGCCATAATCACACTATGCATCCATATATTCATAGCTTTAGTTATATGTAGATTGGTCTGTATTATTTATGCAATTTTATTAACTTTCATCGTTTGTCGATAAGATTCAAACTGCCTTTTACTTTTTTTCAAAGAAAATTTTCTATTTTCCGGGGTTCTTGGGGTAATGTGGTATTATACATTAATATCTTACTTGTAACAATAGTGAAATACTCTACTAGTGGAATGTATATATATAAGTACTTCCAAAAACAGTTGCACGCAAGTAGTATATTATTGGGCATTCTACCCCACCTGCCGCTTCCCTCGGCTCACTCCGTTCGCCTCCGTCACTTTGGTGAGGTAGAATGCCCATTAATATCCTACCTACGGCTCACAACGTTCGCCTCCGTCACTCTCGGTGTGGTAGAATGCACAACATCGTCTTATTATAACGAACTCTACATATCAACCACTTACCTCGATTATCAAAAGCAGCTCTACGGTTTAAGCTCTGTTTCACTACACTACTTTACTGTAATTCTTTCATAGTTTCACGACACATTTCACCACTATTACATCAGCACGAGAGAGTTATAACTGAATTTATTCCTAATTGAAATCTACATGAAACGTGGTAAGCTAAACTTCAGGACAGATTGTCTCATGTCTCTCCACAAAGTTAGAGATAGCGCATTACCACAAAGGTTCTACACACACTCAGTTTATGCGACCAGCAGTGCGATTCTGTAAGAATTCACCCGCGAATTCGAATCCTATCTCATTTCCGATTTCACTTACCTGAAGTGAAAAGTATTTGGTATTCGCTAAAATAGTAACGTAATAATAGTTCGCTTCACCTAAGTTGGTACTCAGTGGCGCTAGAGTAGTAGTTATCGAATTACAGTATACCTAAAACAGTTTTCACCGCGGAATCAGACGTGAGAACTGGAGTGAGTTCTTACAGAATAACATAGCAGATTGGTACCGAGGACATCTGAATTTTAGGATATCGTATACATTAAACTAAAGTTTGGGACAGATTGTCACTATGTCTCTCCACAAAGTTAGAGATAGTGCCTTACCAAAAAGGCTCAACACACACTCAGTTTATGCGACCAGATTGGTACCGAGGACATCCGAAATTTTAATTTAATTCATTCACCCAGACGACACTACTTACCCGTTAATTACTTACACCACGATACTTACACGTCACGTCTTGTACTGGTTACTATCCATCCGCACGTTGCGCTGGGTTAAGGCGTATATACACTAATAGTTACCGTCCGGTATGTATAAGTCCGGTCAGTGTCACCACATTGTATTCTTTATTACACATTATTCTTTCATGAAACCTGACGGCGGTGTCGGAATCGATCGTATCAGACAACTGTTGCGAGTGGGTGTAAATGAGCCTTTACAGTCTGTGAAACTGCAAAATTGCAATAATTTGCTGTGTGATGTATGTGAGGTATGATGTAGGTGTACATGTGTGCGGGTGTGTAATTTCCATGGGAACATTTGTATAATATGAAAGACAAGCATTGCGCTTGTTGCAAACATTGTTTAAAATTTGTCTTTCATAGGACTTCCTATGTTTATAAAATAGGTACATCAGTTTCGGTACGGCATACTCATCTTGGAAATTAATTTATTGTAATATACGACTTTATTAATATAGTATAGGTACTTTATATTTCTATTATAGTTGATGGTTTTTATATTTGCAGTTTGACTGCAACATACATACAGGGTTTCCATATAATAATGTAACATACTTTTATGTCAATAAAGATTATTATTATTATTATTATACATATGTCGGAGGTTGATCAACCACGTGGGGTAACTCTTCGCCGGAACCGTGATTAGACATGTTGCAGTCACAAAATAAAATCTCCAATATTTAGCACTGATGTTTGTTTGCTTAGTTTCACTCGATAATGTCAAAAATCACAATTAACCAAGCCGATGAAAACGGATTACAACAATTTTATGGAAAACGCGGCAAGTTCGATTCAGGAAAGACGAACCAAAGTTCGCGTCCGAGTCACAATCAAAAGTGTCCGCTGCTCTGTCGTTTAGAAATCACCATCTGCCAAACGTCAAATAAATTTGACAACTCATTTGCAAATGACAGCCCTCAAGTCGGTAACTCGGTATAGTCACTTCCTGTATCGACCTTACCCAACTACTGCTTGACTGTACTGACTGTACTGCTTGACGTTTCCTAAAAATATCACAAGATGGCGTTGTAATCAAATAACAATTTCATTTTGATTGATAATATGGCACCTAATCCTTGATTCCGCGACACGGCCATCATGACAACTCACACGTCCTCGTGTGTGGTCTCTGAAACAAGAGTTCATACAGAGTAACTTTCGCTCGGCCTTTCTGACCGAGGTGTCAGAAGTCAAAAGGATAAGACCTCATACCACTTAAACCATCATAGTCTCTAATTCTAGTCTGATTGTATCACTCATTTAACTTTGATTACAATAATAACAACCACCAAAAATTAAACTAATCTAGTATGCAATGCTCTATACCTCGACCCATCGGGACCTCCATCCGGTACCCAATTTCAACACAAAACACATCACAATGCCTCCATCCGGCAAACAAGTGGGACCTCCATCCGGTACCCGACTTTAAACCACACACACACACTCGCAATGCCTCCATCCGGCACCCTTACAAGTGCTTACATCTCCACGCTAGACGTACGCCACACAAGTCTTACACCTACGGCTAGCATAGAGGTGCACGCAATCTAAGCTACTTGCAAACTACACTCGCATCTCACACGAAGGTCTCACCCCTTCGTCATCATTATGTCTCGTCTCGTCAATCTTACTAGAGTCAGCGTCCTTGTCGTCTGTATAACTAAAGTCAGCGTCTTGGTCGTCAAAATTGTCGCTGGCTGGCATTTTTCGAAGACGATCATGTGCATACTTGTATGTTCGGTTTGAATTAAGGGCTTTAAGTACACAACGGTTACCATCTAGTACCTCTGTAACTTGAAAGGGGCCTCTATACTTAGGATCGAGCTTTGTTTGATTTCGTTCTTCGTTCTGCAGCAGAACGAAGTCACCAATAGAAAATGGCTTCAGTTTGGCTTTAGTAGAGTCAAAACGTACCTTATCGTAAGCAGAGGTTTTATCCATGTTCTCCACAGCTTGTGACCTGACTTCTTCAATATCGATTTCGGGATCATCGTAATCATCATCTTAATAATTCAAAAACAAAAGGTTCCTCTAAGCCTCAAAATTAACCAAATTTTAGTATTGACACAATAAGATCACATACAACGCTCATGGCTCGGCTGCCCCAGCAGCTAGTAGCACTGATGCCACCCATATCGTCATCACCTCATGTTATACGACCAACACACAACTACATATAGAGTCTACGACTCCCAGGTCATTCAAGACCAACATAACAATTATTAACACAATAATCAGAAACCTTGTGAAGTTCAACATAGTCTAAATCAATTTTAAATTCAACAACATTGACATTATGATTCGCGCTTGCTTTAGTGGCCCAGTTGCACCATGCAACTAACAGATCACTGTCTGTTCACCAAAATAGACTCTCAAAGTCCCAGGTCTATCCAGACCAATAGCCATAAGGCCCAAGTCACGCCCATGTGACTAATAGTCTCTTACGAGACCCAGGTCCCCACCACACCACAAGCCACTCATCACGCCCTGAACGACAACGTACGCAGTTGCGACTGCGTCTTGTGGATGCAGATTGACCAAATAGCCAACAAGCGCCATCATAATATGTCTGTAGAGGTTTCTTCGCCCTCAGAAATATCATCTATTACATACTCTGTTGGGACTTCACAGGTTGGCATCTTACGAACACGGTCATGTGCGTACTTGTAAGTACAATTGCCGGTCAATGACTTTAAAACGTATCGGTCACCATCAAGCAATTTTACAATTTTGAACGATGGGTACTTTGTATTTAAGATCTTAGTTGGTCTGATTTATTTCCTTACCTTGTATCAAAACCAAGTCACCAAATTAAATTTTACTAGTTTAACTTTATCGCTATCGAATCTAGATATGTTGTAAAATATTATCACCATTTTCTGCCTAATGAAGTATCAGTGTCAATGCAATTAAAATCATTTTTATGTACGAGGTAACCATTACTTGAATTGCAAACATTTACTTACAATATTGTTCTTTGACAAAGAAAACTCAGTTGCGGTCATACAAACTCGAAAACCGTTACAAAAAATCTCTTGACCCAATTAAATAGCACTAAATACGTAACGTAGGTAGTCGTGAAATAATGTCTTCGTCGCAAAATCATTATTTACTACCTGACACAGCAATTTATTGCAAAGTACTATTAACATTATTATTGCCTATTAAACCAACTAAAGATATCACATTCATTTACTTTTCGACCTCTAAATTTGCAAGAAATACTCCTTCATTAAAAAACATTCAGAAGCAGAATCAAAATCAAATTTGAAACACTCACTTTCATATTCGTTGCCGCTTGCTCTCTTATCTTGTTAATGCCTATTTCCGGTTCTGTATTATCAAAGTTAGAAGATAGCCTAGTTACGCACCATATCAAAAACTTGAATGGGCTTGCCCTACCTACACGAAATAGACAAGGTAATTGTCAAAGTAAGTATTAAAATAAGTCATCACATTATATTTTCAAACAATAACCTGCAGGTAACACATGAAATAAAAATCGTAAAAGATTACCACCAATTAATACGTCACAAAGAATTTGTTCAGTACAGTCTACTTTAGCAAAACCTATACCCTGTTTATGAACAAGCAAATGTAGGTACGTTTATCTACGAAGTTACGGCTAACAGATTGCTTAACAAGAGAGCATTCGGCACCAGAAACAAAATAAAAATAATACGACTCACCGGATTCGGTAGATAATAGATCAGTAGCTGGTTTAATGGTACAAATATCCACTCGATTTTCAACTTGATTGTTAACGGAGCCAGCCTCCTTCTTTGGACAGCGTGTAGCGATGTGCCCCGGCTAGCCACAGAAGGTCATCGCAGGTCATCGGCGTCGATACTTTCTTAAAAACGCAGTCTTGGGCCCGTTGCGATCCATTATTTCCTGAAAACTGAGATTGAGAGTTAGCAGAAGAATCGCGGTAGCTTTTATTCGAACATTCATTTGCCATATGGCCCAGATTGCCATAGTTGTAGCAACACCTTGACATGCCAGGTTATTCCAGGTAAAGTATTCTAAGCTAACCAAGAAGCAGTCGACCCCTTAATTAAGGGCTTTACTCGTTTTCATAATTAATCAACTGCTACATTTTTTTTTGCATGCACAAATTAAGGGTATTGCACCAAACTCTAGTATCACTTTCTCGAAAATCGGGATTAAATTCAGGTAATGATAGCTTATTTTATTCTGAACTAGGTGCTTTTATCCCGTGAATTGATTTCAATTTTTAGCGATGCTGCATTTCGAATAAAAGTTTCCAACGGTTATTTTCACTTGATAAGAAATCAACACTCTGACCTTTAGATTGTTCCTGCGACGTTCCGTTAGATGTTATGTGATTTTTGCGATAGTTCACCGCCTTATGCGCCGGTTTACCCGCAGTTGATTGAGTTTTGATGTTTTGATCACCTGCATCATATTCCTTAGCTGCATCTCGAACATGGTGTGCGAGTGGGTTTCAGATCCCGCTTCTGATGTCGGAGGTTGATCAACCACGTGGGGTAACTCTTCGCCGGAACCGTCGTTAGACATGTTGCAGTCACAAAATAAAATCTCCAATATTTAGCACTGATGTTTGTTTGCTTAGTTTCACTCGATAATGTCAAAAATCACAATTAATCAAGCCGATGAAAACGGATTACAACAATTATGGAAAACGCGGCAAGTTCGATACAGGAAAGACGAACCACCGTTCGCGTCCGAGTCACAATCAAAAGTGTCCGCTGCTCTGTCGTTTAGAAATCACCATCTGCCAAACGTCAAATAAATTTGACAACTCATTTGCAAATGACAGCCCTCAAGTCGGTAACTCGGTATAGTCACTTCCTGTATCGACCTTACCCAAGCGTACTGCTTGACGTTTCCTAAAAATATCACAAGATGGCGTTGTAATCAAATAACAATTTGCATTTTGATTGATAATATGGCACCTTATCCTTGATTCCGCGACACATATAATAAACTAGTTTTGGTACGCGTATCCGTTCAAAACTTTTCTGCACATAAATTATCTGGAATGCAACTTATTGATTGATCACTCTGACATCATCCCTATAATTATTATGACCCAAGTAGAGCGTAAATTCGACCCTGCAAACAGGATTGCGAATAGCTCTAGTAACATATAGGCTTATGTGTATTTCGAGGCTTTAGGTTCGAATCCCTATCGCAATCCCTTTTTTTCTTTTATGGTAATAATTAAGTTAATAAATTCGCTCAGCATGCGTTAGTACCCTAAGTATTATAATTATCATCCCGCCATCTCCGCCTGGGCCTCTAATAAAATTTCTAAATCCTCTGGTAATTCCATTTTAGAAGACTTTTTAACCAATTGTGCAGAATTAAGTTTTGGTTCGTGACAGTCCTCAAACTTTGTAGATGAGCTAGTATTCATGTCTTCCAATTCAATGTTTCCAGAATTAGTGTGTGTTGTATTTTCTAAATGTTTTATTTTTTCCATATTTATATTTGAATCAACTAGAGTTTTAAGGGGATCTGTGACAGGTTTTAGCATTTTATTGAGCGACAAGTTAATTGAGTGTTCCTGGTTCTTCATTTGTTTTATTTTATTCTTTATGGAGTCTACAGACTTCATTAATTCTATTTTAATATTATTCTCCACTTTTTATTATAACAACTGAATTCAGCTAAAGATCAAATTATACTGAATTTGATTTCAATGTTAATTACTTATATGTATAAAATTTCAGTCAAATTTAAAAATAAAATCAAAGTTCTGTCTATACCTTCCATTATTTAATGGCGATTCTTTATTAATAAGTAAAAAATTATAAGGTTTAGTCCAAACAGTTTGACAAATACTTTTGAACTCTTTCCATTGTAAATCAGAACTAACATGCTCTTTATAAATATGTTTCAAATTCACGTCATCTTGTTTGAATATAATAAGAAAATTAACATTGTCACGTACTTAACAATTGCTTTGGAATTTTAGAATAGGTTTGAGATAAATAGAAACAATCGATTTGTTTATGCCTACCCTTACAAAAATAATTACGGATATTAACTTGATTTTCACAAGCAACATCATCAAAAATAAATACAGAATTTGTTAAAGCTTCACTCGGAGAAATCACATCTTTATCATCACTGAACTTATAGAAGTTAATCTGTGGCACTCTTTTTAGTACTTCAGTCAAAAAACAGTATTTTGGTTGAAAATAATTCTTAGAGTAAAGATAAAGATTTCTGAACTTGAGTCCATTTTCATGCAGCAGTAAACTAATCATAACATTAGTTTTGCCACAGCTTGATGGACCGCATATAATACAGCAAATGGTGTTGAGCAATAAACCGCTATGTCTGATGTGGTAGACAGAGTCACTTAATCTTATATTATTGACATTGAGGGATATGGGTTTCTTGATCAACTTCATCTTACCGAATAATTAAAAAACTATTTAACATGCATATATAAATACTCCTGTAACTAACAGGTCGAAACTTGTATTGAGTACAAGAAAGATGCTGTTCTCATCTTTCAAAATAAGTATGAACATAATATGCATAAGGAGTGTACTTCTTACAAGCAATCACTTCACTTCGTTGCTGTCTTTTTCATAAGTAAGTCGTTTCGTGCCACTTTCGTTTATGATCTAAGAATATTGTCAAGGTATTTAAACATTTCAATTCTTTTGTTATTTGATCTAATATAAAATATGTAATGCATACTCTTTTTACAGCATCATGTCACAATCGCCATCCTATAGTCCTGTTGTGGATAATATTGACCAACAATGTAACGTAAGTATCTAAATGAATATTACTATTATTTTTTATTTTTTTATTTATTGAAGAACCAACAGCTAAAACAGATGAGTAGCAATTGTTTAAGAAACATACAGCCAACTACAAGTTCTCACGTTCTTATCAATTCACTTCATAGTTGATGCCTTTAAATAACATAAAAATTAATCTTTGTTTTTCAGAATTTGATTGAGGACCCAATTATAAATCCATTCTACTTTGCACAAGATAGAGAGAGTTGGTACGCTGAAGTAGCGGCAAGTGCGTGTAATGAGAGTCGACAGCAAAAAATAGAAGAGCAAAAACTGAAGAAAAAGAAAAAAGTAACAAAATCTATTAAAAACAAATCTTTTGTCATGCGTAAAGAGCAAGGGCAAGTTCGCCAAATAATAAAAATAATTATTCATGATTTAGACGGTCGTCAGATGGATGAAATAGACACTGATCCTGATAGTGCAAGCGTGAATGTACAGTACTTAGTGAGAAGTGATTATGACAATATCATGAGTGAAACTGACCTGTGTGAACTTGGCGCCCGACTTTAAAATTTTTCTTTTTCTTTTTGTTAATTTGATAGATTTCGGTAAGTAGTGGATAGTAGTGAAGATATCTTTAACTGTAGTTGCACCAAAAAAAAAAAAAAATTCATCCCCCGACATTGAAAAAAAAAATTTTTTTCGTCTGTTTCTTATAGTAAACCGTAAGTAGTGGATTGTAGTGCATTTTTTTTCGTTTGTAGTAAAATAAAAAAAATAGTAATAACGTTTACTACTACTCGTTTGTAGTAACTTCTTTTCGTTTGTAGTATCTTCTTTTCGTTTAACTTTTTTTCGTTACTAGTTATTTGTAGTTACATGAATATCATTCGTAGTAACTTAACTAATACTATTGCTATCCTAAACAAATGTTTTTCAGTCAGTTTTAGCGTTAGTAGTGCCTTTGTATCGAAAGTAACTTCGAATTCAGTCCGAAACAAGTTTTACTCGGGTTAAGCGCTTCTTATGTATACTTCTGTTCTACTGCACCTAAGAAACCTGCTACTATTGACCTCTGCGATCGTTTCTCAGTCAGTTTTAGCTTCCGTAGTATTCGAATAGGCTTTTAAATTGCATTTATGTAGTAAATGTCGTTTTGGAAAAATACCCTATATTATAAATATTTTTTACTATTTTTTTTATTTTACTACAAACGAAAAAAAATGCACTACAATCCACTACTTACGGTTTACTATAAGAAACAGCCGAAAAAAAATTTTTTTTTCAAGGTCGGGGGATGATTTTTTTTTATTTTTTTTTGGTGCAACTACAAACGAAGTTATCTTTACTACTATCCACTACCTACCGAAATCTATCAAAGTAACCAAAACAAATTTTTTTTTTAAAGTCGGGCGCCAAGTTCACACAGCCGTGAAACTGAGCATGTAGTTGGTAAGATAGTTAAAAAGTTAAGTTCCACTTTATAGTTTATGAATTTTGAATGGTATTTATTTTGTATCATTTTTAAAGTGTGTTTTATTTATTAAAGTTTTAAAAATCTTAAAGCATCTATGCCTGGGTGTTAGTATTGACAACTTGAATAATAATAATAATAAGTTATTACAAAAGTCCATCTTATATAACTTTCGTACAAAGGAAACCAATAAAACAAATAAAGTAAAAAAAAAACAATCTTTTATTTAGCTAAAAGGAATAATAATAATTAAAGCAACTTAATTAACTTAACAGTACACAGTATAGGGAAATAGTGAAGTAAGTAATACAATTAAACCTTCTTATAACTAAAATATAATTTTGTAATGTCCCCAAGGTAAGGTTTCTATGTTATTTGGTAGTACGTATCTTTTATCATCATTTCTATTCATCACCGCTTTACTCACTTGTTGAGAATATAATACGTGTTTCATAGATTTAATCGTATTCATTTTATAACACTTGTTTTCATTTTTGAACAATGTCTTATTGTAATCTGAAATGCACAGTTTATTTGTAACAGATTTTGAAATACCTTTTGCCTTCTTAATTTCAATTTTAGATGTTAGTAAACAATACAATTTCGCTCTTAAGCCAGTAAATTCACTGATCACGTCTCCACCCAGCTCATCTTTGAATAGTCCAGGTATTTTAGCGTTGACTAATGGTATTGAATAAGGGTTGTTTGCGTCGTAATTACTAGTATCAAATTCATTTAAATTATATTTTATATCACTATAAATATCTTCTGTGTTAATTAAGTACAGTAAGCTGTCAGTGTCTGTATAGCAAAGTTTAATGTTAGTCATATATTTATTTTTCATACTGTAATGATAATCATATAGATGTGACTTAGCATATTCTAAAACAGTGAAACCTATGTAGATCGGTTTGTCTAAAACAATTACTTCCGGTTTCAGTTGAATAGCTACGAAATTTTCTGAAAATACAGTAACGCATTTCAAATTTGGTTTGCAAAGTAGTTTCTCAGCACTCAGTTGTTTGTTTGTAATATTATTGGTATCAGTCCATTTAGTGACTAATTTAATATCTACTTGTTTCCGCTTATTTTCTATAGTTTTACCAAAAATTGAATTATTTAAAAGCTTGAAAAAGTCTTTTTCAAATGCTGTTGTGGATGATTGTCGGAGACTAGTGTTTAAATCTATATATTTTTTTAAGTATTGTTCTTGCCTAAACGTGAGAATGCGATGTATTTTTCTGAGAACAAGTCCATACTTCAAACATTGTATTAAATTAGTGTAATGAATTATATAATTAAATTTATCGTACAAATTAGCTATGAATTTGGCTGTTTTTCCCCCTGGTGGTATAAATTTTTCTGGGGCGAAAGGTAAATCACTATGAACATCATGTAAGTAGTCTGGATATTCAAGGTCCACCTCTAGTATAAAGCCATAGCTGCTTTCATCTGAAATACTCGCAACATCAAAAGAATCAATTTCCTCTCGATTTAAAAATCTAAACTCAGAAATAGGAAACTTTTTAGTCATTGCGTAACCGTACAGATTATTACAATCAAGATACAATAAATAGGTAGAAGGCAATCGGTCATCGTATTCAGATAAATACATGTTATTAGCTTTTGCATGACGTAGAGAACACTGTGCTAAACCACCTCGTATTCCCCTTTCTAGCATTTGATATAATAATATTTCAAGGTTGTCAATTAAATCTAATTCAACACCTGTATACAAAAGCATAGCGTCCCAGCTCAAACTAGGTGCCGTTACATAGTATGCAGGGTCTAATTTATAATATTTCAGACTTATTTCTCGAAAATTTTCAAATACATCACACAACAGCAAAATATCACATTTTAAATATAAATCAGTATAGTCGCCCATAGTACGGATGTTAAATGTATTCCATACAGTTTTCGCGTGTTCATATTCAACATCAGTAATATGTTCCAATTTCAATGTATTATAGAAATATTTTTTATTCGGAAGTTTTGTTTCTTCATATTTTTCCCAAGCGTTCATGTAATCATATGGATAAATACCTATACTCTTAAGCAAATGAATATTTTCGCCCTTGAATTCCGTTGACAAGTGAATAAATTCATCATGTGTCAAATTTTTACTTAATGTTTCCAAACTTGAGCTAAGAAATTGAAACGAATCAATGAATTTCATTTGAACAGAAGAATTATCGTTATCGCTAGCAATGTATTTGGTGATGGTTAAATATTTTTCTTTAGTTTTAGGTATAACTTTAATTTGTCTTTTGTACTTTACTAATTCTTTGATAAACAAATGGGAGTCATAGTTAGATAAATTGTGAAAAACAATAGGTATAAAAGCACATACTCTAAACATTTAATTACAATGAGCATGTGCAGCTCCTCTGTACTTTCCTGTGACATGATCGTGATCACATACTTTGTCATTAAATAATAACCGATCACAAATATGACAAGTACTAGCACAATTATATCTATGTTTTTCTTTTTTTGACAATGGGGTCATAGGCGCTTTAATAGATAATATTTTACTTATTTTCTTTACGTCTTTCACTATTTTAGTAACAAACACTTCAACACAATCTGAGCCTCTATATGTAACATACTTATTTTGACTCGGATCATGTGAACAACATATATAATAACCAAAGCATGAGGGTTCATGTTTTTTGAAGTTCTGTGTTTTTTCAGTAATTTTTTCTGAACAACTTAGTAACAGACTTTCAAAATCAGCATAGATTACATAATTTATTCTTTGTTTTCGTTCATAATTCTTAAAACCAAGTCTTCTATTAGTTTCAGGCAGAACGGTTAAAACTTTAGAACACATATGCGATTTATACTTGGTTTCACTACAGTAAAATTGTAGACATGATTCGCACAGAAAAACATTACCTTTATGATTCGTAACTTGACGTCGTACCAATCGTACCAGATCTTTAATCAGACAGTAATGAGCGTTTCCATTTCTCTCTAAGTATAGTAAATTCACATGGTTTGATTTTCTTGTATTTGTTAAATATAGAGGTCCAGTCACTTTTTCATTATTCGCATCTATTCCATAAACATTAATGCTTATGTTGTTATTGGTTTCAAACAATTTTATGTCCTGGTATGTGACAGGGAAAGACATTCCTTCAATATTTAAAACAGAGCTGTAATGTGGATATGATACTGTCCTACATACATTCTGCTTAACAGGGTATAATGCTGCTACAATACTACATAAGAAACAATGACTGTCATTATTTTGTATATTCACACATCTTTTTGAGTGTCTGATTTTTTTTGGTAAAGTTAAATACGTTCCACCTCTCAATTGACAGTATTTTCTCATTGATTTCCAGATGGCTTACTGAGTGATAAGACCATCCAGACTCTTTATGTTCGAATTCCAATAATTTATATTTTAAAAGTTCAATTATATTAGAGTACCATTCATTAATATTCGTGTTTCTACAAATTATTTCATATTTTGTATTGAAAGACTTCAGTTGTTGCTCTTTGTTCTTTTCTAATTCAAAGTTAGCAAATAGTTCAAAGTTCACTTTAATACAAATATTTTTCAGTAGTGACATATCAACTAGTTTTAAGATATCGTTTTTATTTTCACACAAGAAATCCTCAGGCGTGAGGTATTCAACTTTGTGTGAAGGATTTAAACGATACGTCACGATTCTGTTTTTGAAAGCACATGAAATAATGTAAATGTTTTGAAATTCGGTTCGTAAGAGACTATTAGACTTATGCATATTGGTTCTCAAATGATATTTGTATTGATTCAAAGGTAATTCAATAAGACATTTTTCACATTCAACAAATTGAGAATTATTATGTTTATCATCAATATTAAAGCGCCTTCGATGTGTAGACAGGTATTGTACTGTAAAGTAAAAAACAAAACAAATGTGAGCTTATAACACATGTTTTTTAATTGTACTAAATAGGAGACATGTTAGGTATTTTATATGAGTACCTATATTTCTATCTAGAAACATACATAATTATGATGATTAAAATATTTTTAAACACTGAATATGTAAGTAACTAATAGAAAACAAAAGATTATTAGTTAAAAAGTTTACATAAGAATAATAACCTAAACCTAAACTGTGTCCTTAACACTTTGTTATTATATACTAGTAATAATGACTAACAAAATGTAGAGGACAGTGTTTGAACTCCTTTCTAGTTTCGTTCACAAATTCTTTTAACTGATCCCATGCTGGCGTTCTATCATCAGTACGATTTTTAACCGTTAATATCGCATGTCGCCAACGGTTTATAGGTGCTATGCGTTCAATCTCTTCTACGTTATAAATAAGCTCCACATAGTACTTCCCAATTTTACTCTCATCGCTTTGTCTGCTAAGACCGTTGGCAACTCTACGCGTGAAATATGAATAAACTGGCGGTATTTTTTTACCCTGTGCAGTTGAAAGAGGTTCCTCTTGTGCTTCATCTCTATCGGTGCCAAATAATTCGTGCGACGTAGGCTTCATGCAAGTGCTGATTGACTTGACGATGGTCTTCTTCTTTTTTTCCTGAGATGATTCACCTCCTGCCGGTCTTTTCTCTCGCCGAATGGTCGATGATGACGGCGACGAACCCCTCGATTTTCTAGGCTGGACTTGCTGCTCAGCTTCGTCTTCAGACGAGAACAGATGGGTTGCGGTTTGCCTCGACCTAAAAAGATAAAAATAAGTATGATTAGATCTATTAATAATAGCTAGTGAATAGTATAATAAACAACACGATAACATACCTATGTGCTTACAAATTGGGAAAAAAGTTAAATTAGTTGAATAGATTGAATGATTAACTATATAATAGATGAATTTACTGAATAGAAGAAAAGACGAATAGAACGAGACATGACGTGTGTTTGTGATAGAAAAAGAATCGATCAAAAGATGAATACTTAGTTGAAAAGATCAATTGAAAATGAATAGAACAATACTTACATTTTCAACGCTATTTTTTTTTACAAGGACACGCTTGTTATACAAATTGAAGAGTGCTGGCTACCCCCAGAGGTTGCTTCCAGAGGTGGTCTGATAATGAAGTCTATCCAAGACCCATTTATATAGGCACAGAAATGGTCTCACACAACCATATTTGTCAAATTCAATAATTGCAGAAAATCCTTTTCCGTTTATATCTTACGTTGCACTTTTATTTGAGAAGATAATCTTATAGACGAGCGTGTTAAACGCAGCGGTTGAAACGCTGTGGTTTTTTCACGCTAAATTAACTTCTGTTACTTTTAAAGATATTGTAGAATAGTAAATTATTGATACAAATACACATAATATCTGTATCTTGCTTATAAAGCAATGGTGTATAAGTCATTTCTATAGCTACCTACTGTTGTGCAGGTTAAAGGTATTTGTATTTGTTGTAATACATTACATCTGTATGTCTGTTATATTAGAGTAAAATTTTTGACGAACGCAAGACAGAGCTTGTGTAGCAGTAAGCGGTTTACGCGCTCGTGTGTATTTACCGTTACTTATAAAAACAATATGACACGTGGAGGTAATAAAAGCTGCGTTTGCCCGATTACTTAAAAGGAAACATAAATGTTATGCTTCATCTTGAACCTTAGTAACGAAAAAAAATAATTCTGCTAAACTATATAAACCAATACAGAGTACCTGAAAATACATTAAAGTTTGTTTATCTGCTCTACAATGTCGGTAAGTAAATACAATATTAATAATATCATACTAATAATAGATTAATTCATTGTCTAATTCCCAGTATAATCTACAACTTATGTTTTATTTTTTGGCAAAAAAAATATCGCGTTAGGTACATGTCATATGATAAGAGATTAAATTATATTGCTTTATTTCAGGAATCCATTGACATTTTCATCAACAATTCAGTATACTCACCATCATCACCCATCCCGGAAGGGCAAACCGTGCGCGAAGTGAGCGAAAGAGAGAGACCATTTCAACCATTTCAATTTGTAGAAACTCCTCTGAACACAAGAGCTAGAAGACGAGGAGGTCCTGTTATTTATTCATATGTAAAAAAACCTGCAAAGGGCATGCGATGTAAAATCATACGTGTACATCATTTCAGCCGAAAGACGTCCACTGCTGGACATAGGCCTCCCCCAAGTGGCGCCACATTGACCGGTCCCGTGCGACTCGCATCCAGCGGATCCCCGCAACCTTTACCAGGTCATCGGTCCACCTAGTGGGAGGCCTTCCAACGCAACGTCTTCCGGTTCGCGGTCGCCACTCTAGAACTTTTCGACCCCATCGGCCATCTGTTCTGCGAGCAATGTGCCCTGCCCACTGCCACTTAAGTTTGGCAATTCTTCGGGCTACGTCGGTAACCTTGGTTCTCTTGCGGATATCCTCATTTCTGATTTTATCACGCAAGGACACTCCGAGCATAGCCCTCTCCATTGCCCTTTGGGTGACTTTAAGCCTTCTGATGAGGCCCATTGTGAGCGACCACGTTTCGGTCCCGTATGTAATCACTGGCAACACACACTGGTCATAGACTTTCGTCTTGAGACACTGCGGTAAGTTGGACGAGAAGATACCACGCAACTTCCCGAACGCTGCCCAGCCGAGTCGGATTCGACGATTGACCTCTTTCTCGAAGTTAGACCTACCTAACTGGACCGTTTGTCCCAGGTAGACATAATCGTCTACAACTTCGAGTGTAGAGTCTCCGATCTTGATAGGAGTGGGTGTTACATGGGCATTCAACATGACCTTGGTTTTGTCCATGTTCATTTTAAGACCCACTCTTGCGGAAGCTCTACTGAGGTCACTGAGCATTGTACTGAGGTCCTCCGTGGTCTCAGCCATGACCACTATATCGTCGGCAAACCGAAGGTGAGAGATGTACTCGCCATTGACGTTGATGCCTAGCCCGCTCCAGTCATGAAGACATCCTCCAATGCAGCGGTGAACAGTTTCGGAGATATGACGTCTCCCTGTCTCACACCTCGCTGCAGAAGGATAGGTTCCGAGGTCTGGTCCTGAAGCCGGACTGACATGGTGGCGTTTCTGTATAGACACTTCAACACCTCGATATACCGATAGTCGATTTGGCACCGTTGGAGAGACTGCAGTACAGCCCAGGTCTCGATCGAATCAAATGCTTTCTCGTAGTCCACAAACGCTAAACAGAGAGACAGGTTATACTCTTCGGTCTTCTGTATAACCTGCCGCAGCGTATGTATGTGGTCTACGGTGCTAAAGCCTTTTCGGAAACCGGCTTGTTCGGGAGGCTGGAAGTCGTCAAACCTGCGCGCGAGACGATTCGTGATGACTCTTGAAAACAACTTGTAGACATGGCTCAGAAGTGAGATGGGCCTATAGTTCTTCAACCGAGCATTGTCGCCCTTTTTGAAGAAGAGTACCACCACACCTCTGCACCATGCCTGTGGCGTTTTTCCCTCGAGTATGACGGAATCAAACAGCTTCTGAAGGGCCTTAAGTACCGGTTTTCCACCCGCCTTCAGGAGTTCGGCCGTAATTCCATCATCACCCGGTGCCTTGTTGTTTTTAAGCTGTTTCAGAGCCATCCTAATCTCGTACAGGCTGACGTCCGGGATGTCTTCGGTATAGTGTCGGGTTAGTCTAGCTCTTGGGTCGTTCGCTAGATCTACAACGGGTTTACTGGTTGACGTGTACAACTGCCCATAGAATCTCTCGATCTCCCTCAGAAGCTCCGGTTTGGCGGACACAATCCTGCCATCGTCGGTCTTCAGTTTCGTGAGCTGGCTCTGCCCAATAGCCAGATCCCTTGCAAATATCTTGGAGCCTTTATTCTTCTCAATTGCGTCTTTAATACGTTCGGTATTAAAGCGGCGGAGGTCGCTCTTCAAGGATTTAGAGATCCGTCTATTTAACTGCCGGTATTTCCACGCCTCATCTGAAGACTGCAAGATCATCTCACGCCGCTCCTTCATGAGCTTGAGAGTACGATCAGAGAGTTTTTTGTTCTTATCTGCACGACGTGTCTTGAAGAACTTAGACCCAGTCGTATGGACAGTTTCCACGAACTCGTCGTTGTATTCGTCCACTGAGCTTCCTAGGCACTCGAAACGATTCTGGAGTTCGAGCTGAAAGCTCTCGGGGTTTTGAATCTGGACCTGTGCTGGACGGAGCGTAGACTTCATCAGTCGAGACCTTTCAAGCTTTATATTGATGTTCAATGTGCCTCTTACCATGCGATGATCGCTCCCGGTTTTCACCGAATTGATGATGATTGATTGACTGAAACCATGCATGGCTTTAGAGATATCCTCATACATAGTCTCCACTTCGTCGTCGGGGTGTGCCGAGGTCGGGGCGTAGACCTGTATGACCTTCAGCGAATATCTTGAGGATATTCTGAGTATAAGGTACGCCACCCTGGTCGACACACTCTCGATCTTCACCACGTTGTTCACGAAGGACCTGTGGACGATAAACCCAACACCACCCTGGGACTGCCGGTCACCCTCTCGGAAATAGAGCAGGTTGCCGGATTTCAGGGTTATCGTGTCCTCCCCCTCTCTTCGGACTTCAGATAATCCCACAATACTCCATCGCAGCCTGCTCAATTCCTCTTCGAGTTCCGTTATCTTCTCGTCGGTCCGGAGTGTACGCGTGTTGTATGTTGCCAGGTCAAGTCGTCGGTGTAGGCAGCCTGATCCCTTCCGGAGATTCTTCGCACCCCTTGCCACGCCGTAACCTCGACCGCTACCATAGTCGAAGCTAGACGAGCTGCCGGGTACTAGGGGCCGTTTTTGTGTTGCGCTATTCATTTTGGGGGGTTTTGCCATAATCGCCACGCTTGGCAGGCGGGTTGGCGATCGCAGTATGGTTGTTACAAAGGCACAGAGAACGCTGCTGCCCATTCTCTGGTAAGTCCCTTAGTCGCCTTTTACGACACCCACGGGAAGATATGGGATGGTGCTATTCTTAACGTCCGACACCATACGGACACAACACACAAACACAACACAAACACACGACACAAATCATACGTGTACAAATAATTGATATTGAAGACTACAAAAAAACCTCGCCATGTGACTGTGAAGCTACTGTATGTGCTCAATATGTTGTAGAAAATGTATTCAATGATGAAATTTTAAAGAGTGCTAATGACATTATAAGTAAAATTAATAAAAAAATGTAATTAAACAGATGTTATAAATATCTTGTTTTATTTTCTATTACATTCATCACCAACTATTTTCTTTCTAGATAGTAGGTACCTAAGCATTGTAATATTTTTCATTACATATAGGTGAATAAATTACAAGTTGATCTAATTGGTACTTCTGAATACTAACGTAAAATCTGAATCTAAATAAATAATAAGTACACGAATCTATAGCAAAGAGGCGCCACATGGGTAGGTATAAGATAGGAATGCAAACAGTTTCCTTAACGGGATCGGTCATGTGGTGTAAACAATCACTCTCGGGCGACTCAACACTACAATATAATCGTGTGCTAGGTAAGTACATTCCAATATAATAACATAACGCCTGTATTCCCCAAAGGGTTAGGCACGGGTGCATCGATGGAACACCCGAACACCTATGGTAGGTATGGTGGCATGGTGGGTAGATGGCAATACTGTCATCTACCGGGCGCAAATCCAGACTCCAGCAAAAAAAAAAACACTATCTAGTGGTGTTTTTTATTCTCTCATGTGCATTCATCATTTGGAGTAAACATCATTTAATCATCATTAAACTAGACACCTATGTTCATTTTGAGTAGAGAAACTATAGAATACATTCATCGTTTCAGCCTGAATGGAAGAACCGTTCAGTTGTGAGATTCCTGAATAGATGTATCGTTTTAAATAGAGATTACTGAATAGAGAATAATTGAGCGTGAATGGAAGAACCGCTCAGATGTGAGATTCCTGAATAGATGTATCGTTTTGAATAGAGATATTTGAATAGAAATATCATTTCGAATCTCTATTCAAAATGATATTACGATATTCTTTTCTTATTATTCTCTAGTAATAAGCGTGAATGGAAGAACTGTTCAGAATAGAGATCTTTGAATAGATGTAACATTTAGAATAGAGATTATTGAATAGAAATATCATTTTGAATAGAGCGTATTGGGGGGTATGGATCTAGTATGATCCAGACCCCCCAACACTCTCCTACTGACACCATTAGACAAAAAAATACTCAAAAACAAATTTATTGAGGCGTCTGCATGTTTGACTGATACTGGTAACGTACAAGAATTTTACTCCTCAATCATAAAAACTATTAAGAATGTGATCTTAACATCAAACAAAAAGTCTACGAAACCAACACTCAAATCAGATTTTTCACATGATATTGCTAAACTAATAGAACGTAGAACACTCTTAAAAGTAAAGAAAAATAAATCAAAAATCGAAAAGCAGGAACTTACCAAGCTGTACAGAATAATTAATAAAAAGGTTAAGAGAAAGAAACACACCGATAGACTAATAATAATTGAAGAAGAGCTAACGTTTCATAGTTCAGTCAAGAGGGGACAACAACGTCTAAATGATGTCATCATTTCAGCCGAAAGACATCCACTGCTGGACCTAGGCCTCCCCCAAAAGGGGGGTTTTGCAATAATCGCCACGCTTGGCAGGCGGGTTGGCGATCGCAGTAGTTGCCACGCCGTAACCTCGACCGCTACCATAGTCGAAGCTAGACGAGCTGCCGGGTACTAGGGGCCGTTTTTGTGTTGCGCTATTCATTTTGGGGGGTTTTGCCATAATCGCCACGCTTGGCAGGCGGGTTGGCGATCGCAGTATGGTTGTTACAAAGGCACAGAGAACGCTGCTGCCCATTCTCTGGTGAGTCCCTTAGTCGCCTCTTACGACACCCACGGGAAGATATGGGATGGTGCTATTCTTTACGTCCGACACCATATGGACGTTTCGTAAATGATGTACGAAAATGGATTCCCTCTCTAAAATCTAAGGACGGGCGAATTACTTCCAATAGAAAAGAGCTAGTGGGGACTGCTACAGAGTTTTACGAAGATCTATACCAACGTAGGGACGATAGTGATAGTAATAATACCTGTACAACATTGGGACCCAATGACGTAAACAAAGAAGTGAAGTAGTGCTATCTCTTCTCTTAAATCCTTAAAGAGCCCGGGGGAAGATGGGGTTACGAATGACGTACTTAAAACTCTAATTGAACCACTATCCCCTATTATCACGAAATTGTTTAATAATACATATCTTAACATATGAAAACATACCTGCGGAATGGGAGACATCAGTCATAACATTACTGTACAAGAAAGGAAATCCTGAGGACATAGGTAATTACAGGCCTATAAGCTTATTACAGACTACGTACAAAGTATTTACGCAAGTATTGCTTAAAAGAATTATGCCGACTCTAGAATTCAATCAACCTAAAGAACACGCTGGTTTCCGCCCAAGGTTCTTAGTCGATCATATATTTACTGTGACACAAATCATCGAAAAGTATGAAGAATACGGGAAAAGGCTGTACATTGCTTTCGTTGATTATTCAAAAGCTTTTGATTCAATAGGACACGTAGCTCTGTGGAAAGCCCTAGACCAACAAGGAGTGCCACAAAAGTACATAACTATATTAAAAGAGATTTACAAAAGAGGTAAAGCCAAAGTTAAATTAGAGAGACAAGGAAGACCTTTCGAAGTACAACGTGGTGTCCGACAAGGCGACCCGATATCACCAAACCTTTTTACGGCTCTCCTCGAGGCCATTTTCCGTAACTTGGAATGGGACTCTATGGGGATCAACATTAATGGAGTAACATTAAACCATTTACGCTTCGCAGATGACATTGTACTAATATGCGACAACCACACACACCTACAATATATGCTGCAATCTTTAGATAATGAGAGTTGAAAATGTGGGTTGACTATGAATTTGGACAAAACTCGCATAATGACCAACGGAGAAAACAAACCAGTAAAAATATTATCAAAGGAAATACAGTACGTGGAAGATTATGTATATCTAGGACAGAGAATCACGTTCAAGGAGCAAACTGCAGGCGAAGTAGAGCGTAGAATAAAACTAGCTTGGAAAACATATTGGTCATTGAAGCACATTTTCAAATCCAAATTACCAATAAAACTAAAGAAAAAGGCCTTCGAAACTGTCGTGACACCCACACTACTCTACGGATGCCAGACTTGGGCACTAACAAAAGAAATTATCACGAAACTACTAGTCTTCCAGCGGGCCGTCGAACGAAGTTTGTTGGGACTGAAACTGCAAGACAGAATTCGAAACTCTGAAATTAGAATGAATACTAAACTGATAGATGTAGCAGACTTAGCCTGTAGGCTAAAATGGCGCTGGGAGGGTCACGAGGCGCGCGCGGACGATGGTCGTTGGAGCGAGCGCGTACTGCACTGGTGGCCGCGCGGCGAGGCGCGACGACGCGGCCGCCCGCGCCGCCGATGGAAAGACGACGTCGCGCGAGTCGCGGGATCCACTTGGACCAGGATCGCCAAGGAAAGGAAATTATGGAAATGCATGGAGGAGGCCTTTGCCCAAAATTGGGTACCCCAGAACTAATTAACTATTTTAATCATTATTTATTATTATTCGAATTCAATTATTAAATAAACTGCTATTAATTTCGTGTCTATATTTATTAAATTAATTATTATGTTTCGAATGTATAATAATTAGATTTTATTGAATCAATTGTTATTATTTTAGTTAAATTACATTTTAAAATTTATTTATGCTATTCTAAATGTATTATTATAATGGAATCAATTGATATTTGTTCATTAAAAGTAATGTATGAATAGATAATAGTAAATATTAAATGCTAATGAAGAACAATAAATGCAATTATAACATTAAACTAAGTCAAACTGTAGATAATAATAGATAGGTAGTCATTGAAACATGTTAGGTAAATAAATAAATAAAATAAATAAATATCTTGGGACAACTCACACACGGTCATCTGGTCCCAAGCTAAGCAGAGCTTGTGTTATGGTAACCAGACAACTGATATACATACTTATATAATTTATAAATACATACATATTATAGATAAACACCCAGACACAGAACAAACAATCATGCTCATCACACAACGTTTGTCCTGGGTGGGAATCGAACCCACGACCTCCGGCTTAGCAGTCAGGGTCAGTGACCACTAGACCAACAGGCAAAGACTATTTATTAAAATTAAGTCATTTTAATATGTTTTTAAGTTAAAATTAGTTGTTTATGTATATGTTGCATGGGATTTTGAATACTGTATGAAATAATAATAATTGAAAGAATGTGTAAGGATAAAGTGTAATATGTTATGTTTTGGGAAATAAATGGCTTTATTATTATAAGTGAGTGTATTTAACTCATAACATTGAATGGGTTGTGACTCGTCCTCTCGCCATAGAATACGCCGCAAACTACGATCTTCTTTGTTTACTAGGACCTGTCGGTACATTTTTTCAATGTCCCCGGTCAACAGAAACTTGTATTGTCTGGCGCGTATTAATATTGCGAAAAGAGAATCTTGAAGGGTCGGACCTACCATTAGGATGTCGTTTAATGCATAACCTGACGTAGAAACTGCAGACCCATCAAAAACGACACGCAATTTAGTCGATTCACTTTCTTGTTTTAGTACCGCGTGGTGACATAAATAATAAATTATGCTTCGCTCGTCTTTGACTAACGAGCAATGCCCTAATTCAGCGTATTCCCTAATAAATTTAGAATATTCAATTTTTAATAATGGATTTTTCCTAAACCGCTTTTCTAAATAACACAATCGTTTTTTAGCAATTTTATAAGTGTCACCCAGGCAGTCTGGAGTGTCTTTAAGTGGCAGTTTTACACAAAACCTACCAGTTATTTCCCTACGTGTATGAGCGATAAAGTTTATGTACGTGTATGAGCGATAAAGGAATTCGCAAGCCCTTCCACTTTCACTCATTATACGTTTTGTGGGAACTTCTTCTAGTTCCCAGAATTTGGCAATTGAAGTTTCAATATCAATCTGCTTTGATACGGTATCTACAGATGCTTGATTGCAATGAGTTGTCTCATTGGCAACTGTTGAATATATAGGACCAGATATTATCCAGCCTAGGCATGTATTTCTTAAATTTGTATTTTGTGGACCAAGGGAAAATTGCTCGTTTCCCAATATGTCCCAAAATAAATCAGCGCCTATTAAGACGTCTACGGGTGCTGGCTGATTAAATGTAGGATCAGCTGACACTATGTCTTTAGGTAAATTTAATGTATTAATATTAACCGGGTATTTTGGAATTAAACCGGTTAATTCTTTTAAAACAAGACATGAGCAATTTGCACTGTACTTATTATTAAGCGAGCTAATTGTAATATTGCAACTTTCGGCAATATGAGAAGAAACTGTATTACCAATTCCTATGACCTTTAGCGAGTCAATTGGGAATGTTTTTAATGAAATACTATCCTGTAATGCTATTGAAATAAAAGAAGACTGGCTACCGCAGTCTAGCAGCGCTCGAACCTTCGCCTTTTGTAGGGTCAATGGATTCAAGACTTCTATTATAGCCGTTGACAAAAGAATTTGACAAGAATTTCGTTTCGAAAAACTAGCAATGGTTTCGCAACTACTATCACACGGCTCCTCTACCATTATCAGATAATTGCTATTTGATAATGCAGCAGGGTCATGCAACAACGTGTGGTGCCTTTTATTACACTCACGGCACGGTCCCATGCGACATGAACCTATGTGGTGTCCCTGCCTAAGGCAGTTGACACACAGCTTGTATTTATTTACATCCTTTAACCTATCCTCTATCCCCTTTGCTTTGAAAGAGGGACAATCAAAAATCCTATGATTTTCATTACAAATAACGCATAAAAAACATTACAATTGTTAGATTTGTGAAATTTAGAGTTAGACGCAGCAAACGATTTTGTATTGTTATTTGAACTTTGTTTATGATTATTTGTGACAGAACTGTTACGTGAACTAGCTACTTGACTTTTGGGCAGATTGCTGTCATTTTTATTATTATTACGGTTTAATGCCTCCAGCACATCTGCACGGTTTATAATGAATTTATAGAACTGCTCTAATGTTGGCCATCACCATCAAAATAATTTCTGCATTCCTCCCACTTAGTTAAAGTATTGCCATCTAACTTGGCAGATAACATAAAAATTATGAGAACGTCCCATTTGTCCGTGGGCTGTCCCAGGCTGGCCAGAGCACGCAAGTTTTTGGTGACATGGTCTACCAAGAATCTTAATGACCTCTCTGATTCACGTGAAATCTGCTTTACGTTAAACAGTGAATTTAAATGGTAATTAATTAAAATTCGTTTGTTGTTATAACGACTACAAAGCAAGTTCCATGCGTCAGAGTAATTTGTGGAAGAAACCTCAAGATTTGAAATAATTCTCGCAGCATCGCCTTCTAGATAAGACATAAGGTAATGAAACTTGTGGATTGGTGTTATACGTTCATTTTTGTGTATCAAACTCTCAAACGTGTCCCGGAATTCCAACCACTGAAAATAAGCGCCATCAAATTTAGTTATTTGGATTTGAGGAAGCTTTAAACCTGTCGCTTGAGGATCCGAACAACAAGAACTATCATGAACTGAAGCACGTAATAGATTCTCCTAATTATAGGTATTGATATTGTTATCATGAGTATTCCTTTTTACAAACTTGTATTACTGTTAAAACGTGATAAAAGTGAAATGTTTTGCATAACCTAAAACTTTTATACCTAATTTACATTATTCAATCATTCTTTAATTATTTCAGTATGTCTGTAAAAGTCGACTAGTTAAAATATTAAGGAATAATATACCAAAACTTATAAAACAGATATTCACCTTTTATGTCGTTGATATTTTAAACGACGGTTGACAGAAACATCAATGTTGTTTGTTCACGATTATAAAAGGGGAAGCTCTGAATGTGGGAGACCGACTCTTCGCTCGACGCTCGCCGCGCACGGACGTGTCGCCTCTTCGCTCCACGCTCTGCCGCTACGCTCGTCACCTGCTCTCGCTGCGCCCGCCGCAACGATTCCTGTAGTCAGCCGACTGCAACCAACTGTTCAAAAGTTGCCTTTTTCAAGGCGACGGCTGAAATTCCTATTCCTTTAAACAGAGTCAGTCGTGTAGCTTCACTAGGCCCCTTCAGGGCAAAACCACTGTTTCGTGGTACTCGGTGGATACCTTACGGTGCCAACGAAGCCGAGTGGGTGTTGCCCCAATCACACCCGCCAAACCCCTTCAGGGCGAGGCAGTCAATTGGAGTCGGGAGCTAGTGTTTCGGCCTTGGGGGGTCTCCTAGTCGAACCTAGTCTCTGGTTTCCTTCCACAGCTACACACCTAGTGTCGGTTGGGCGTGTCTACACCCTTCGCACTAGACTGGCTAGGGCCCCGTTCGCACAATAAGACTGGCGACGGGTTTACAAGCTTAGGGCTCACCAATAGGTACTCACCTCCCAGTCTACACCCGACAGGGAGGGTTACACATCCCCAGGCCACTCCACCCGGGGAGTTAGAGTTAGGTGTTAGGTTTAATTTAGGCTTCCCTGAGAGTTAAATCTCTCAAAATTCCCTCCCCAACTTAGCTTTCCCTCCGACCATGTCGGACGCTGAAATATTAGCGCACGTCAAGGCCCGTTTATCTAAAAGCGCCCTGTTCCAAGCCGATCTAGCGATATGGCTAGCGAACTCCGCGTCCGCGTCCCGTAAAGCAGCCGAAACAAGCGTCGCTGACTTCAGTGACGTATTTGATAGCCCGTTTTCCCCGGATAACGCCGACGAAGGCACACCTGTGGCGGCATCCTCTATGCCACCGCAAATCCCGTCCCTATTGTAAATTAAGACAACAAGCCCGTACGCGGAAACACCTATTGTTTCCGAACCCATTGTTTCCAAGCCCATTGTTCCCCCGACCATTGTTCCCATGCAGCTGCGCTCTGCGTCGCCATGTGTCTCAGAAACAATGGATACCTCTGTCCCTGTCTCTGAGCCATCTCACTCCGACTCTGAGGAAGCCCACTCTGCCTCCGGGTCCTCGGACGACGACTACCAAGTTGTCGGTCCGGGAGGCAAGAGAAAGAAGGGTAAGAGTCCCTCTCAGGCCACCAAGGCCAAGAAAGCCGTAGCCGCGCCCACCCCCTCCTCCACCCCCTCGGTTTCGGCCCCCTCCGTCTCAGCTACCTCTCGTCCAGAGGGCAGTCGTCCCGCTAGTCCCATGTCCACTGCTGCCCCCAATCCTTCGGTTTCAAAAAAGAAACTACCCGCCCCGCCTCCCTTGACTCCCGCCTCCAGGACAAGGCGAAGTGGACTGACGTGTCCAAATTGTGTAATGATCGTAAGATCAAATACACAAACGCGCGCTCGACCCAACAGGGTATCAAAGTCCAAGTTCCCACGGTGAACGACCACAGGGAACTTACCTCCTTGTTAAAAGTGAGGAACATTTCGTTCCACACTTATTCCCTGCCCGATGACAAACCCACCCGTGTGGTAATCCGACGCGTCCCTAAAGAAATCTCAACGGAAGAGATTCTCGCCGACCTTCGGTCGCAAAATGTTCCAGTATCCGCTGTGTATCGTCTGCACAAAGCTAGGGGTGCGATTGCATACGACTCGGTTCTTGACGTGTGCGATCACACCGACGGCCACCATCCGATCTTTAAAGTAAAGTCGGTATGTCACTTGTCGGGCATCTCGATCGAGAGGCCTTATAAATCCGATACGGTTGGACAGTGTCACCGCTGCCAACTTTACGGTCACGCCCAACGCAATTGCTACGCGACCCCTAGATGCGTCAAGTGTCTGGGTGAGCACGCAACTGCTGACTGTCCCCGTCCGAAAGACCGCAATCTGTGCACAGAACCTCCCAGCTGTGTGCTATGCGGCCAATCAGGTCACCCCGCCAATTACCGCGGCTGCCCCAAAGCCCCAAAATCCTCTTCTCCCAAGTTGACCAAGCGTGCGAACGCTCGTCAACAAAGGGAAAGCCCCTCTGTTAAGATTCGCTCCTCAGAGATGCCCGAGCGTCTCAGCCCTCAGAGGCCCTCCGCATGGAACTCGCTGAATCATCAGAGAGCGTTCCCTGCATTGAGGCCCTCCCAATCTCTGCCCATGTCAGCGCTGATGGATTCGCCAGTCCCCGCGCCGAACCTAGCCTCCGCGACCACGCCCCCCCTATCTAAGGTCTCCCCCGCCGCTCCTAAGCCGCCCCCGCCGTTTCAACCGCGCCCTCCCGCGTACCTGCATCTCTCCCTACCGAGAGGATAGGCGAAGTCATCAACCTCGCCTACCAAATTTACCGCAACCCCGCTGCTGAAGCTATGGCTAGGGATATACTCGCGTGCAAAGCTAATATTAGCGACATCCTTAAGGTGTTCAAAGCGTATCCGGAGATTACGCAAGCCCTAGATAAACTTTACCCTAACTAATCCAATGGATAAGGAAAGGCCGTGTACTACCAAACCCCGATCTCTTAAGTTAGGATTCTTTAACGCCAATGGCATTATTAACCAACGTGATGAGATCGCTAATTTCCTCCGCGACCATCAACTTGATATCCTCCTCATACAGGAGACCTTTCTTAAGCCCCATCATCGTGACCCGAATATTGCCAACTACCGTATAGTTCGCAATGATAGGTCTCGTTGTCACAAGGGCGGTACCCTAATATACTATAGAAAGGCTCTGTACTGCATTCCTATGGACCCTCCTCCCCTCGCTCGCCTCGAGGTCTCTGTCTGTCGGCTCGGCATGACCGGTCATCAGCCGTTAACTATTATATCAGCATACGTCCCTCCATCACCATCGGAGGATGATCCTATCCTCCTCAAGGATGACCTTTCTGCTCTTCTTGGCCTGGGTGACTCCGTCTTACTGGCGTGCGATCTCAATGCCAAACATCCCTCCTGGAATAGTAACAGGACCTCTTCCAGAGGTAGGATCGTGTTTAACCTCTGTTCCCAACTGAACTTCGACGTCATCGCCCCGATGACTCCCACTCATTTCCCCCACGATCCCAACCATCTTCCCGACATCCTCGATATAGCGCTGCTCAAGAATGTGAACCTCCGTTTGCAATCTATAGAGACGCCACACGAGCTTAATTCCGACCATCGTCCAGTGATATTAGAACTAGCTCCCCGTTCAGGTCCCTCTGACCCCAGCCAGCCCCCTCCGACCCAGATATTACCGACTGGAGGAAAGTAAGCGAAAGCCTACAATCCACCACGTCGCCTCACTTGGACGCTATCCCCGACCACTTGGTGACAGTCGCAGACACGACGGGCGCGATCGACTCGTTCACAAATCATGTACAATCCGTCTTGAACGATGGTTCAAGGGAGGTTCCGGCGATGAGCGATCATCGCTGGAAACTGCCTGACGATGTGCGTGATCTGTTGACCGCGAAGATCGCGGCCGTCCGTGCGTACAGTGCCTTCCCTTGCGATGCGAAGGCTCACATGCGCTCTTTACAGCATGCTGTAAAGTAACGCATCGAGGAGCTGCGCTCCGGCCGCTGTGACAAGACACTTAGCGAACTCGAGCCCACCCACCTAGCCTTCTGGGAACTCCAGAGGAAGCTCCGTTCTTCTAACGAGGCCTCCAGGCAAACCCATGATCCCACCAGTTACCGTCCCATTAGTCTACTCAATGTTCTAGGCAAAATCTACGAGAGGCTTATTTATAAGCGGCTCAAAGACTTTGCCGAAGCAAAGAGTCTCATTCCCGACGAGCAGTTTGGCTTTCGAACCGAACACAGCTGCGTCCAACAAGTCCACCGCATCGTCGAGCACATAAGCGCTGGTTTTCAGCGTGGCTTGATGACGGGTGCGCTTTTCTTTGACATAGCGAAAGCATTCGACAAAGTCTGGCACAACGGCTTACTATACAAGCTTTACCAACTCGGAGTGCCAGATCGTCTCGTGCTCATCTTGCGTGACTTTTTGTCGAATCGCACCTTTCGCTATCGCATCGAGGGTGCGCTCTCTTCACCCCACCCGATACGCGCTGGCGTCCCTCAGGGCTCCGTAGTATCCCCCCTCATTTTCACGCTGTTCACCAGCGACATCCCCAAAGATAAAAAGGCCCAGTTGGCTCTATTCGCTGACGACACGGCCATCTATTACTCGGGTTGCAACCCAGACTGCATAGCTCGTACTCTCCAATCCGCGGCAAAAGCCTTAGGCGCTTATTTCCGGAAATGGAGAATCGAGGTAAACCCCATCAAGAGTCAGGCAGTACTCTTTTCCAAACCGCGTTCGTCCCCCTCTCTGCCCAGTCCGATAACCATGTTCGGTAAGCCTATCCCTTGGGAGAAGCAAGCCAAATACCTAGGTGGGATTCTGGACCACCATCTTACTTTCGGAGAGCACATAAAGACGGTGCGTTCGCACGCCGCTTTCGCTCTCGGTAGGCACTACTTCATGTTGAATGCACGCAGCAAATTGTCACTCAAGTGCAAATTGCGCATTTACACAGCGTGCATTCGTCCCATCATAACGTACGCCTGTGCTGTATTCGCACACGCGAAACCATACCGTCTCCATAGGATGCAGACCCTCCAAAACCGTTTCTTGCGAAGAATCACAGGAGCCCCTTTTTACCTTCGCAACGAGAACCTCCATCTCGATCTAAAAATACCTACCATCCAGCAGTTCATGAAACGCTCTGCCAAGCGCTTCTTCGACACTGCTGAGAAGCACTCTAACCCGTTAATCGTATCGGCCGCCCGGTACACTCCCTCCCGTATTAGTAAGACTCGACGACCGAGACATACTCTGACCGACCCTGACGATGCTATTACTCTCCTCCAGGAGAGCAATAAAGCCACCAGTACAGTTAAGAAACACAGACACAGACCGCCGTTATTCCGTCCTCGCCGCCGAGGCCCGCCGCGACGACCCCGTACGTCCCCTCCCCGACCCTTGCTCTTGCCAGCCCGCGCCGCTGAGCCTGTAGTTTTAAATTCGTCCCTAAATAATGGAAATCCGATCCAGCCTGTCCCTTTGCTGTCCTCTCCCAGCGACGCCCTAAGCCGAGGCTCGTACCCCGCAGGGGGTGCCCTTAGCGTGTAGTCGCTTAATTTGTAAGCTATTTTGCCCTGGCTGGAGGCCCAAAAAATAATAATTTTTAACGCACCACAGGAAAGTCCGGTTAAGCAGCCGACAACCTCCTAGGTTGACCTGCGAGATGCCAATCCGAAAAAAAAAAAAAAAAAAATGTTGGAGACCATTCTTGTTCGAGACATCGACCAGAAGCTCTGAGCTCTGACGACCTACAGGTAAAAGTTAAGTTAATTTTATTACTGTTATTATTATATTGTGGTGACTATTTTTAAATGTTTGTTGTTTTACTATTGTTATTATGTTTGATTGCTATGGTTATTATGTTGGATAGAATAATGGTCATGGACCATTATTTACATAAATATTGTATATCTATAACCATATGTTGCTATAACTATGACTATTATAATATACAAGATGTTGTTTTGCATCCTCGTCAAATTTCAGGTGGTTGTCCTAAAAGACATAAATAATCAATTGAAAATACAGTACCGGGCAATAACTAATAAGCGCGGTTTTTTTTTATTGTTGAAATTTAACAGTATTTCAGAATTAAATCTAAATTCAATGAGAATAACCCGACTGACTACGCACACAGCGACAATGCAGCTGTGTGCGTGAGCGTCGACGTCTTACCTACTAAATTCAAGCGTGCGTGCCGCGTGCGGACGGAGCGACCGGGGTAGCAATAATTTTACCTAATTTTATTTCGAACATCACCTACATTATTGTCATAAATTTCGATTCATAATTAACTCATTTTAAGCATCATTAGAATACGGAAATCTTACTAATGACAGTAATCCTAGTGTGCCAAAGAAAAGTTCACTGGCCTGCTATCAGATGATTAATAAAATGTTAGTTTTGCTTTATTGCTGTCGTTCAGCATAAACTGTTCGTAATGATATTGTTTTTATTTGTGGATTTAAGTGGATTAAATAGGTTGATTTGAAATTTTCCTTCCTACTTAACGGGCTTAGGACCGGCAATAATACCTAAAGTTGTTGTACCGATCTAGCAAGTGTAACAATGTTTTTTAAAGATTTGCTAGTGAAGTGTACCTACTTGTAGGTGTTGATACTTTCGACTCTTAGGTATTTTTGGCGTAGTTAAAAATTTTAAATCAACTTATTTACACTAATAAAATTGATTAAGCTAACAACGTATTTACAAAATGTACAAATAAATAAATTACCTACTTATGTTACCCGGAGGTATTGTTCAAAATTGTTACCATCACACTCTTGGCACAATCGAGCACGACGTAGCTGGTTTTCCTTCAGCTTACGTAAAACTAACACATTCGTTTTTAAAGTGTCGAAAGCACTAATGATCCTTGCACGTAATTCTGTTACACTTGTCACTTCCTCCGTGTAAACTAACCTTTTAACGTCTCCCCACAAATAAAAGTCTAGAGGCGTCAGGTCCGGAGAACGCGGAGGCCAGGCCACAGGTCCTCCGCGACCGATCCAGTGGTCACCAAACCTTTCGGTCAAGTACTCGCGTACTTGCCGACCATAGTGAGGGGGGGCACCATCCTGCTGGTAGTAGAGGTTGCGATGGAGTGCCAGAGGAATATCTTCCAACATCTCCTCGACAACGTGACGCAACAGCTCCAGGTATGTTGCACTGTTGAGGTACCCATCGATGAAGTAGGGTCCAAGCACGTGTTCCCCTAATATGCCAGCCCACACATTCAGTCCAAACCGCACTTGGAACGCATGCCGTTTGGTTACGTGCGGGTTATGGTCGCGGTGAGCCCACCAATGTTCGTTATGAACATTGTAGACGCCAACTCGAGTAAATAAACACTCGTCCGTCCACAGGATGTTGGCGTCTTGGTGTTCCAGCAACCAGCGACAAAATGTAATCCGCACGGCATTATCACCTGGGTGAATGTCTTGTGCTTTGCGGTAGTGGAACGGGTGCTGCAGTTCACGCTTCAGTAGGCGCCACACTGTGGTGTGGTGCACTCCAAAGCGTCGACCAGCCTCCCGCGTGCTTGCCCGTTATAGTGTTTCGGTTCAACTCGAAAAACTATATTTACTTTTCATAGGCATGAAATCATTCATCGCACGATATGTCTACATTTTATAATATTTGTTGTATGGATTCTTGGAATCTTATAAGTAATATATAATGTACCCACAGTTATATGTGCTGGTTTTGTCTGTGTTATAATTGTATTCCTGTATCATCTTCATTTCATAATTATCATTCATTGTTGTTTCGGTTCAACTCGAAAAACTATATTTACTTTTCATAAGCATAAAATCATCCATCGCACGTTATGTCTACATGTTATAATATTTGTTTGTTATTTGTAACTTGGAATCTTATGAATAGAATGTGTTTATCTACTTACGTTTTTTTATGCTGTTCCTGTCGTCATCCTTTGTAATTTATTCCTGTATAATTGGATCAAATTAATATTTACAAACCTGAAAAATAAATAATGTTTTGCTTTGACATGTCTGTCAGTGACAGTCGTCAAATTGACGACCGCAAACATTTCTTCTAAAATAAGTTTTCGGCTACTAACGTAAAACCTCTATGTTGTATGTCTTGTAAGCTTGTTTGTCTGTGTTAGATAGTAAACGGCTGAACACCCGCTGTATTATCGTGTGTTCCTTTAGATCTGATTCGCACTAATATTATAATAAAAATTACTAAAATAAATGGCATTCGACAATTATTGAGCCTGGCCGTTGCTATATAAAAAACGATTTGACCGTTCTAGAAAGAAGATTCATAATTGGATTTTTTATGAATTTTGGAAGAGCGGTCAGAAAAGGAACCTGTCAAATGGGTCAGTCTGGATTTTGGAGCCGTTTATTGAACACGCTGATTGTTCATACGCATACGTTGCTGGAGTCTGGATTTCGGAGCAGTTTGGTAAACACGCGGATTGCTCATACGCATACGTTGCTGGAGTCTAGTTCTTGGAGCCGTTTGTTGAACACGCTGGTTGTTCATACGCTTACGTTGCTGCAGTCTAGTTCTTGGAGCCGTTTGTTGAACACGCTGATTGTTCATATGCGTACATTACTGAAGTCTACCAGTCTGCAACCGAGAGTCGGTTTACTAGGATAAGTCGAGCTGTCGCGTGCCTGTGCTTCCAGGGCGGGTCCTCCTACTGAGAGACCGCCTGGGTGATCTCCGTCACCGAGCTGATCGCGTCAGTCTTCTCTTCGGCCGATCCCATACGCCGGCCAGGCTGTGGATCATAATCCTCCTGGATACTGCCTAACCTTAGTGCGTTTAGGTCAGTGCTAACTTTTATACTTACAATTGTTTTTGATACTCATCACATTTTAACTTTCGTGTGAGAGCTATTAAATTCAATACGTACAATTCTGCATAGCCTTTTATTTCTCTTAAACTATCAGAATTGTTACACCGTGGTTCTCGCTGAAAGTATTCCAGGATGTCTTCCTGCAAGGCGACAGGCAGGCCTACGCTGCCGCGAGCTTGAGCATGCCGGGGAACGTCAAACTGCCGATGATCCCGCAGTCTCTGCGTAGCAGCCAGCATGACGCTCTGTGATGGGGGTTCCCGATCGGGAAACATTTCCGTGAACATCCGGATGGCTCCACGTAGGCTGTCTCCACTGATGGCATACAGGCGGACCATCTCCACCAACTCGACATTGGAGTAATTGTCCGTCATCTTGCACTTAGTAGAACTCGCAAAGCGCAGCGTACGCTCACTGCGGCGACATCAAACAAACTGTCACAGAGTACATTATACAAACTGTTGTGCTCCCGCCCGCGCGGGTGGGAGCGAGAGCGGGAGCGCGAGCGTGGCTAGGCAAGTAGGCACGTGCGCGAGTAGTACCTACAAAATTATTGAATGATCGTTGCGTATGCGTTGTTTATGTATTGTTTGCGTTTGTTTGTGTGTGAAAGCGCGGTTATAGGGCTAGTAACAGACGGGCCGCTTTTAAATAGGGCTGGTTTACAATTATGGATTTCAGTAAACAGGAAAAAAATATAAAAAAATACCTACTCATTTTATTGTTGATTTGGGTCGAGCAGTGTTGGGTCAATCAACTAATTTTTTCAATCAATTGATTATTCATGACTAATTTAGTGATGACTTATTTAGTCATGATTGATTTAATCATGAATAAAAAAAATAATCATAATCACGATTAAATAAATTAGTCATCAGTCATTCAATCATCATTTTTGTTTGATGATTAAACTAAAAAAACTAAGTTAGGTGACTCTTTTTTAGTTTAATTGAACACATCTATAAAACTATAACTGATCACCACCTTAAGTTGACTGATAGAGAATAAGTCCATTATTTATAAAATCTGTTTTTCTTCACCTTTTTTTTACTTACTACTATTGTAAAAAATTTAAAGTAAATAAGGAACGGACGATTTTTGAACTGTGCGTCTCATTACGGATACGTGGAACAGGTGGCGTGATAGGCCACGCACTCACCAATCATGCGCCGCTCACGCCACTAGCGTCTGTTCGTCAGTTCGTGCAACTGGCAGCCATTTTGTTTTGTTCAGTTACCAAGCATTCGTAGCATTCGCATTCGTTTATTATTTTTAGTTAGTCATAAAAATTTTAGTCATGATTTAATAACTAACACTAACACTAATTAATCTTCAATCACGACACATGATTGATTTTTTTTTAGTCATTATTCATTAGTCATGAATAAATAATTTAATCTTAATCATCAATCATCAATCAAACTAAATTTTGCCCAACACTGGGGTCGAGAATCATTAGCATAATTACGTCCTTGAATTTGACTAGGATGCAAATCAACAGCTTGTATAATGTACAATATAAAATGTTCGGTGTAAACTTAAATGTATTGATGATTAAACTGTATTGTAAGTTATTTAATGGCTTATTGACTTGATATCAATGATATTATATTAAACAGATATGTTATGAGCGCCCAATTTTGACGATTCAAAAACGTCCTAATTGGGACGTATTGCCTTTAGTCTGCGTCACGCATGGCGACGAATGGTACGCTTTGTTAAAGCAGCTTAAAAAATAAAAAGATGCTATTTTGTGTATTTAGAAAGTGTACCAATTATGATACCCAATTTAATAAAGCACAAGGGATCTCATACCACATGTAACTACGCAATATACATCGATTTGTTTATATATTTCAATTATTTTCCTAATATTCTTATATTTAGAGGTTAGAAAAAAGAAAGAAATGGAAGTACATTGTTTCACGTGAGTAAGACAAGGACGCGTTCACTTCGGACATAGAATAAAAGTACAGATGCGATATCGTAGGCAGTAAAGTCATTGTTTACCCACAGTTCTGTTTTTCATTTTTCTAACCTTGTAATATTTAATCATTTTGTTTTATTCAATCATTTATATACCTAATTAGAAATTAAATAATATGACAACAGATATTTATTATCCTTTCTTCGTTAAGGTTATCCAATGAGATCTGGCTTCAAGAATGGATCGCATTTGTTCGTAAACAAAGAAATTAATTTTATTACAAAATAAATATTTTCTACTCTGTATATTATTATAATTATATATTCTATTATACATTTAGCCCTGTTTATTAGTTGTTATAGGTACAAACCGCGTGTATAAATGTACTCGCGGTTTGTACCTTCTGTCTCGTTAAATTTTGCTAGTCTGTGATGCCAAGACGCTGTGATTGGTGGCCAGGATAATGTCCGTTTACATTCACGCGCAATTGACAACACTAACTGTCTCTTTTTTTCTTGTTGGTTTTTTCAAGCCATCCCTTTTCAACATTTTGATTTGTAGTGAATTGTAAAATGAATGAAAAGTGTAAATGTGTGCAGCTGCTGCTGCGCGGAACACTTTTTTCGTTTGTTTTGTGAGTGTATAACATATCTGTTTATTAGAATATCATTGCTTGATATCCTTTGCTATTTTACCTTTCATTTTTAAAACACTTAATTTAAGAATCAATTAGTAGGGCAGTATACCTTTGACTTTCTTATTTTCTAAAAATGATACAATAGGTTTTTCATTAGCTTTTTGAGGCTTATCTTTTACTTTAGCTATTACACGCCTGTGTTCACATTCTCTTTTCGAAAATGTGTCTAATAAAGTTTTTGCAGTAGCTATATTGACAATAATGTCACGCTCAATATTGTGACGTTCGTCAATTTCGGCTGATAAGTTACCCAGGTTTAAAACCTCAATCTCATTTTGCAGGTCATCAACTCTTACTGACAATGCTTTACTGGCAATGCTGCTGAACTTTGCAAGTTTCAAACTTAACTCGGTTAATTGTATGTTATTTATCTCCGATGCACTACTAGTGCTATTTAAATAATTCTTAAATTTTGTTATCTGACCTTTAGCGGACGCTCTTTTAGTTAATAAATCTTTTAAACGACTTTTATCTAACGATTCGGTCGGCATTGTGAGTAAATAAAGGTATTAAGTTAAAAAAAAAAATTAACACAAACTAAACAATGACTAATCAATAAAGCAAACAAAGTAGGGCTCACGCTCCTCGACTCGACGACACCTGGCAAACCGGTTACGCTGCACAGCTGATTGCGGCCGGTGAGATAATGCACTCGGCGAATTATCAACCTGAAACTATCGGCGATAACGTCTAAGTATGATTTATATATAGATAATCTAACGAGGTCTAGCGTTGGCAAGAGAAGAAGTCTCTGCTTTGTATTTAAAATATTGTTTCTTTGCAACTAAATTACAGTTCGAAAATTTGAACGAAATAAAGAAAATTAATTATTGAACTACAATACAAATGTTTAGACAAAAATATTACCTAATGAGCACGATTTTATAGAAATATCGTTAATTATTGAACAAAGGAAATGATTTATTTCAACCTTTATGTAGGTTGATAAAAAAATAAAATGATGATGCAACCTTTCTTATCGATTTTTGCATACAAATCTTTGATTTGCGCAAATGGATTTAAATCCCAATAGCTTTAGGAACAATGTATTAAGGAATATGACAAGAATTTGGATGAATTTGGAAGATTGGAATAATTAGGAAGGAAAGGGCACTTAACTGAATTTCGTAGAACTTCAATGCGCGATGTGACTTTCGCTGAATCACTGCTCGCTTAAGCCTGAACTCGTAGATGATCCTGGCTGCACCTCAGTTCTTGAACGCCTTTCTTCAATCTTCAATCACGCCAATGGACATCGCTCACCAAGCGGCCGGCTTCACGTTGAAGAGATTTTTTTTTCGTGTTTTTCTTCTTATTTTGGGTTTATTGCTATTTAGTTCCCCTCATGGGCCACCATTATGTATATTTTGACTATAGACTGGGGCTAATTAAAGTCCAATTACAAGTAAAAGGTTTAATAAAAAAATCGTGTGTACAATGACACAGTGGTCGGTAGACTGACTATGACAGTACAAAAATGTTTTAACGAGAAGTAACTAGCAAACGCCTACTAAAACGATCATAACAATAACGCGACGACGACGTGAGAATTCATCCAATAGTTAGCTTTGAGGCGCTGCGCCGCAACACTATTTATAATTATACATTTTTGTAGAAATAAATTCCGTGGAAAAACACACTGAACAAACAATATTCGTTAAAAAATAATTCTACTGTTTTGTTTGTACTGTTACACAAAAAAATATGATTAAAAACTCATTGAATTGTGTTTCTGTGAAATATGTTTCATTGAAGTAAATAGTTTTTGAAACAATAATAGTCGAAATAAAAATACAAGAACCAAATATTAAATGAAACATTTTCTGGGAAACAAAATTCTATGAAATTTCTGTTACCTACCGTTGTAATTCGATTCTCGCATACCTACCATGCGGGTCGCACTCTCATCTATGCAGTTCTACAGCCATAATCATGTTTGGTCTCTGTAATTAGATCCAATGGTCAGAGCATTGTAGTGGCACCCAATCACATGTGATATTATTTACATGTTGACTAAGCATTTTTTCTTCGCAAGATGCCGTAGCTCCGTGCCAGTTTCTGATAGTTGTGTAGGCGTGGCAGATGTGGTTATCCGCCCCTATTGTTGTACATTGCTGAAGATTAACCTCTTCCATCTTTAAAGGTGTTTTTTACAAGTTCACTCCTATGTACAGTAGTGGTATGAAAGCACTTGTTACCATTCCAAACTGACTCACAGAAATTACTGTTTTACAGGAAATTGTGTTTAACTGTTTGGCAATAAGGTTTAAAATTACTTAGATTAAAGTGGTTTGACTTTTTATCTTAGAAATGTAAAACCTTTTTATTGGTTTGCTGCACAATAAGGGCGGGTTGCTTCAACTAAACATTACTGACCGGTAATAGTCAAAAATGGCGCTAACTATCGTCAAATCAAAAAAATGGGTTGTTTCACAAAATCATACGTCAAAAAGTTACTATTACCATAACCGACCAGTCATCGTAATTTTGAGTTGTCAAACAGCTACTTCAAACAACAAAATATTATGGAATCTCTTTTTGAATAATTTTAACTGACGGATTTTAATGTCATGAAACAACCCGTTACATTTAACGTACGTTAAGGCTGGCGGCATACGTTCGGAATCCGTATTCGATTTCTAAATTAGTTATCTGCGTTCGTAGACCCGAATGCATCAAATCGATAGAAAATACATTGACTGCGCACACATTCGTTTTTTTTTCCGTACGGAAAATATTCCGTACGTACGTTTCGAATGGCAGTCCATGCGTTCGGAACCACCATTCGGAAAAAACCTAACGACGTCATGCGGAACGCAGCCCTTCCATACATTTGCTATGTACCGCCGCACACATTCCGAAAATTAAACATCAATTTAAAGGCATTTTAATGATTTATAGTAATACAAATCGAATTGACATTTATGACCTCTAAAAGACAGTTTTCTTCAATGACCACTCTACAAAACCGTTACTCACACTTAGCTGGATAGTCGTTGGTAAGCCAACGAGACTTTGGAGCTTATCCAATACTAAAAGACAGTGACCGTTATTTAGTTGTGATTGTTTCAAATATTATGTCAACGAAAACAATACAAAAAACGGTTAACTGACATTCCTACGCTAAAAACGTCTATGTACCTTCCCAGTATGCCCATTGAGCGGTTCGAGAGAAACTTCGGATCGCGGCGCCTCCACTCACTGAGAGTCTCCCTACCCGAGCTGCTGGAGCAGGTTCTTTCCGGCAACAGTGAAGCACATTCCGCCTTCCATGGCTTTGCCCACAGCCGCATTCTGCAGAAAATAACGCCATCAGCGTCCCAGGGGTGACACAGGCAGAGATGCGGTCATAATGTGGCTCCGGGGCCCGACTGGGTCCAAGGCCGTGTTTTAGCCCATGCCCTGAAACAGCTAGAGTTCCAACTGAGAGCGTACCTTGAGCGTGGCGTTTTCCACTTTGCGGAAATCTGGCCGCCTAATCCTGCTCAAGAAGTCGGGGCACCCTACAGACTCGCCGTCCGCGTACCAAGCCATAGTGCTGTTAGACGAGCCACCTGCCTCGTCAGCCACTTGCGCACAGAGGGACCGGACAAGAGCTAGTACTGATTTCGGTATGAGCGCTCTACCATCTAGGCACTCGAGCTAGCGCGGGTGAAAGCCCTGGTTGAGGAAGCTGGGTCCTGGGGTGGGGTGATGTTGGCATCTCGATCGGTGGCTCACACCTAGGAACATCGAGTACGACTGTGTACTGAGGGGCGAGCTCCAATCGGGCGTAGAGATGATGTGCTACGAAGACGACATGTTGGTAACGGCCCAGGGGAGCTCGTACAGGGAAGCAGAGTTGTTGGTGATGGCTGTGGTATCACTGGTGGTGTGCGAAGTTTGTGAAGCGTATTAGTTACATGCCAAAGATACAGCTCACAATGCAATGATTCCGGATAACTGTGAGGCTTGCAATTTATACATATGTCATAACCAGAAATACTTAGTCTTGCCATAAATATTGTCACGAAGGAAAAATAAAATAATTTTGCAAATAATATTTATTACTTTTACAATGTGTTAGTTTAATACATAAATATTAAACAATTTAAAATATAAAAAGCATATTCGAAGTGGTCTCCATTGGCTGCAATACAGCCCTTTGAACGTTGAGGCCAGTTATCAATAGAAGCACGCACTCTTTCCATGGGAAAATTCTTCACTGCCAATCGTACGGATTGTTTTAGGGACTTCAAATTATCATGGCGTTTAGAGCAAGCCGTACTCTCTAAAACTGACCATAAATCATAATCCAGCGGATTAAGATCGGGACTAGACGACGGCCAGTCTTCAGCTCTGATGAAGTCCGAAACGTTCACTTCCAACCAAGACTGCGTGGACCGACCTTTATGACCCGGTGCCGAGTCTTGTTGGAAGGACCATACTTGGTTATTGAACTTTGTGTTGTTAAGGGGCTTAACTACCTTCTCAAGAATGGTGTCTTGATACGCTTGTGCCGATGTTTTGATACCTTTTTCACAAAAATATGGCTCAGTCACTCCTTCATAGCTAACACCCCACCAAACCATCACTGAAGTCGGATAATCCCCACGTTGCTCTCTGTCGACTAATTGGGAAGCTTCCTTAGAGCTTTGAGCATAAATACGGTCATTTTGTCAAAAGTGCCAAGTCGCGGCGGTCAGTGCGGACGTGTTTTTGGTTAATTTATTTTACTCAATTTCTTTTTGGAGTAATAATGTACGCTATAATGACTCTTAAAGTGTAACATCAATAAGTAAAACTAAAACTAAAGTGCAGTGAAGCAGTGAATTTGTGTGCGCGACATCCCGGAGCTCGCGCCAGCCGAGGTAGGCTCCTCCTCACCTTGGGGGAAAGAGACGGGCTGCGAAAAATATTTTTCATCCTTGTCGCACCACATTGGACGCGGGGCGCACAGCGGTTATTTGCAATTTGGATTTTGAATTATATTTCTCCGTAAGCAAAACAATGCCTAGTTGCGGGGCTTGCGGCTCAATAATAACGGATAACTACTATATGGAATGCTCTAACGGAAAGTGTAACAAACGTTATGATATAGCATGTCTTGAAGTAAATTTAGACTCATTTAAGTCATATACCGAGGAATATAAAATAAAGTGGGTGTGTCCAGAGTGTAGGTATCTGTTTGATACCTAAAAGAGGGAACACGGAAACCCCGCTCAGCATTAAGATAAATATCTAAGACTGCCACCACCACCACGCCCATGAGAAACATAAATACCCAGCGAGGTAGTCAGGCTGCTTTTTCACCGACAATAGATTCTGATTCACTACTGCTTGAAGAAATAAGGGATTTTCTAGCCGAAATAACAGCCCGTATGGTCAGTCAGGCTAAAACGATTACTCTCTTGTTGACTCAATTCACCCAAACACGAACCGATTTGGATAATATAACAAAATTGATGAGGGTACTGGAAGAAAAAATATGTATTACTAAACAAACTCAAGACGTTACTAATGAGAGTGATATAGTCGACAACCCTCCAATTTCTACATTTGCAGAAGTTGCTAGTCAACAGAACAGTTCTAATAGTCGTAAAATACAAAAATATCAAAAAATGCCACCACCAAAACACAAAACGTAAACAAAGGTGGGGCCACGAAGTCCACTGTATTACCAAAGTCCGCTGTATTACCGGTAACAGAAACTGCTATTATCGCTACCCCACCAACAAGCGCACCTCATGAACAAGCTGATGTTGAGGAAGGCGACATTGGAATGGGTTGGACAACAGTAACAAAGAAAAAAAATAACAGACCACTGAAAAATGTGGCAGTAGGGACAAATAAGGAGTTGACAGCTATTCAAGCAACGGAACGTAAAAAACACTTACATGTGTGGCGATTGCATCCTGAGACTACCACTGAAGCTATAACCGATCATGTAAAGAGTGTATGTGGGACAAATGTGCAAATAAAGGTTGATAAAATCAATCATAAAACCAAACGAGATTACTCATCGTTTATATTAGGAGTACCTGAAAACTGGTTCCAGAAGTTGCATCAACCAGAAATCTGGCCCATCAATGCTGAGTTTAACGAGTGGATTTGGTTTCGAAACTTCACCCAAAACAGATCAAATTAATTTAATTACTTTATATTACCAAAATGTTAGAGGTCTTCGAACGAAGCTGAACGAGTTTAAAAATAGCTTACAATCAGATGTATATGCAATCACGGAATCAGGTTGCAACCCTTCCATACATGACCCGGAATTAATCCCGCCAGGATATCAAATACTTCGCTGCGACCGAGCGGACGGTCGCAAACAGGGCGGAGCGTTTTTAGTGGCCACACGTGGGCTGGAGCTGCGACAAGTGTATGTGAGTGACGTATCTATAGACACCTGCGTTTTTGAAATGATCAATGCAACGGTTTACTTAAATAAAAGATTTTTATTCTTGTGTTCTTGTGTTCTTGTGTTCTTGTGTTCCGCCTGGTAGTTCGGAGAATGACTATATGGTTATGTTTGGCATAATTGAGAAATTGTGTACAAAAGATAAACAAATAATTGTGTTAGGTGATTTTAATCTTCATTCGTGTCCCATAAATGTGAGGAATTATTATGAATATTTAATGTCTTATGATTCACTCAAAGTAATAATGTACCTAACTGTTTAAATAGACAACTTGATCTGATATTAAGTACAGGTTTTTGCGAGGTATCAGTTGTGATGGCGGATGGGTCGCTTGTGCCCGTGGACGCGCATCACCCGCCGCTCGTGGCGAGCGTGCGGCTCGCGAGTGCCGGCGCCCCGCGCCCTGGACCCGCCCCCTTCGTCGCCATCGGCACATGCGCTGCTATTAGGCCGCGTTGGAATTTTTATAAACCGGATTACGAATTGTTATATTCTAAGTTAGCCAATACTGATTGGACCGATATGTATGAGAAAACCGATATCGAAAATATTTTGAATTTGTTTTATGATAAACTAAATCACATTTTAGATGCAAGTGTTCCTAGGAAAAAAAAAACTGTCCAACAGCGATACATTTACCCTAAATGGTACACGAGCGACATAATAAAAAATTTAAAAATTAAAGCTACTCTACATAAAATATATAAAACAACAAAATTAAATAGTGATTACGACGAATATTCTAAATATAGAGCACATATTAAAAAATCAATAGAAATTGCACACAAACAGCATCAAAATAATATTCAAAGTCAGTTCGCGAAAGACCCTAAGTCATTTTGGCAATATATACGAGCACAAAAAAGTACAACGAGTAGACAGGCCATTATGAAGGATGGTCAGTATCTGTCAGATGAGGAGTGTGCTGAGCAGTTTGCGACATATTATGAGTCGGTATATAGTAGTACGCCACCACGACTAGACTCAATAGCGGCGGCGGCGAAAGCGGGTAACACTGGTAGTGCATGCGTTCAAATTAATAAACTTAGTCTTAGGGACGTCAGAAGTGCACTCGAGCGCCTCAAGCCCAAGTGGTCTGCGGGCCCGGACGGTATACCATCTTTTCTATTTAAAGATTGTGGTAGGGTACTCGCGGAACCGTTACTGCATATATATAACGCCTGTCTTCATTCTGCGAAGTTTCCAGCTCGGTGGAAGATTACGCGAGTCATTCCAGTGCCCAAAGGCAAGGCGGGTGATGACATCTGTGGGTATAGGCCGGTGGCGGTGTTGTCGACGCCGGCAAAGGTGTTTGAGTCTGCCATTCAGCGCAGTATGCAAGAGCAAGTGCGCGGACAGTTATCGGATGCGCAGTACGGATTCCGGCCGGGTCGCAGCACTGCTACCAATCTCCTCAACTTCATGGGACGTGTGGTGCCGGCGGTAGATGCTGGGGCGCAGGTGGACGCAGCTTATTTTGATTTCAAAAAAGTTTTTGACACCGTCGACAATGACATCTTATTGCGGAAGCTAGCAGAGGTCGGATGTACCCCACATCTATTGCAGTTTTTTGCGAGTTACATGACGAATAGACAGCAGTAAGTGGACTGCAACGGATGTGAATCCGACTTATATTACACTTGGTCTGGTGTAAGTCAGGGCAGCAATGTGGGGCCTCTAGAATTCGTAATAATGATAAACAATTTGCCGGAAGTCGTGAGACATGGCTCTTGTTTATTATTTGCAGATGACCTCAAGTTGCTGCTTGAGATTAGGTCCGAGTCTGATTGCAGGCGCTTACAGGAAGACATAGATCGGGTAGTGCAATGGAGTTGTGAAAACAAACTGCACTTCAACGTATCCAAGTGCTCGTTGATGAGTTACACCCGTGCTCGTGCGCCTCTACTCTATGAGTACGTGATGGACGCGGAACCAATGCAGCGAGTCACGGAGGTGCGAAACTTGGGTGTTTTCATGACTCCCGATCTATCATTCCGTGAGCATGTAACCAAGATCTGTAAGAAGGCGTATAGAAACTTGGGATTTGTTCTGAGACAGACACAAAGCTTCACAAACATTGCAGCAGTGAGGGTCCTGTATGACGCACTAGTCAGGAGTCATCTGGAACATAGTGCGATCATATGGGCTCCACATGAAGCTAAGTACTCTGTAATGTTGGAGCGCGTTCAAAACAAATTCACGCGCCATTTATACCGGAAGTTATATGGAGTATATCCGTTTTACCCACTGATGTATCCCACTCTGTTTGTCCTGGGCATGGTTGGCTATAATCAACTGCATGTAAGACGGGAGTTTACGCTGGTGGTCTACTTGGTGAAGGTACTTCGTGGAGTGGAGAGTAACCCGGGAGTATTGCAGCGCTTGAGTCTATGTGTGCCGGACCGCTAAGTGTGGAGGCGGCGTCGCCCGCCACTGCTACTGGTACCTACAGCCAGGACTAACTTGCTCGCCAAGGCACCCCTTACCAGAGCTTTCCGTGCCATAAACGACCTCCAAACTCAGATTGATGTCTTTACATGTAGTTGGAGTGAATTCGCAAGGGTATTGCTATTTATGTTATGCTACGAGCAAAATGATAAGTAATTATTATAAAAATGTCAGTAGGTATGTAAATTATGTTAGAGATTAGTGTGGACTATGTACTATGTATATGTGGACTATGTGTAACACTGTTATAAATACTGTTATAAAGACTGTTACTATTGAACAATTACTTACACGATAAGTAATTGTTTAATAGCAATAGTTATTATGTTATTTTGTATATGCTATGTTTTTGGTGTTATAGTGGTGTAATGAGTTAATAATGTTGTTATTTTAAATTGTTGTTATTGTAAGTAAATGTATAGTTTTATTAGTCTAAGGTTTTAACTGTCGCATTAGGGAAACCCCTGTAATGATAGTATAAGCTGTTATAAATAAATAAATAAATAAATTTTGTTTGTTAAAATGTTGCTCAATTGTAAAGATTTTCTCATCCGTAAACAAAATTTTTCTGTGACCTCCCTTTGCGTACCGCTTCAGTAGTTGTTTCGATTTTACCACCTTATTCTGTTTTAAATTATCAGTAAAAAAATGACCAGTGCGTCTCTTATAGGCTGCAAGTCTTAAGTCATCTTTTAAAATACGCGACAAATAGATTTATAATCTATACATATATTATAATAAAACAGTAAAAAAACTGTGTCTGTACATTGAATATATTAAAAAAATAATGATTGAGGGGGGTTTAGAAACAGTAATAGAGCACGAATCCAAAAAAAAAGTCTGTCTGTTTGTCTGTTTGTTTGTACACGCTAATCTTCGGAACTCCTGGACGGATTTGAATGATTTTTTTGCTGTTGTATAGGTATTAAGTCTGGGCAACATATAGGCTATAATTAATCTTGGAAACTTGAACACCTGATGCAGAACCGCAACAGACCAGCTAAATTATAAGAGATACAAAAATGGTACCGTAGCAAAAATTGTTCCAAGTGATGAGCATTTTCTGCTGAGAGAATAAATTTAAAGATCTAGAACACCTGATGTGGAACTCCAAGAGCCCAGCTACACCATAACACATATATTAATGATGTCTTAGCAAAAGTTGTTCGGTCTGATGAGCATTTCCTGTTGACTTATAAAAATCGAAGATCTAAAACATCTGATGTGGAAATCAAAGCTGTAATTTTTAAAATTTCACTGTCTGTGTGTTGTTCTGTATCACTAATTTCACTGTATATTATAATAAGGTGGGAGTACCTCCACGCGGTGAAGGCGGTAACAGTTCAGGACTGATTTTTGATGACGATGGTATATCATTGAAAATTTGACTGTACTGGCCAAAACTCCCAATTATTTATTTATTTTATTGAATAAATATGCCTTTGGGCTTATGTTATTTGAGTGTTTAATTTCCTTTACCATTTATCTTCGTGACACGGTAGCCTACCCGGTAACGCAGGGGAGCAGTCACTTAGATTTTAATTGATCAGGCATCTTCACAATAAAACTATAACCATGCCTAGAAAGAGGTCAAATCTTTCCCAATGTTACAAAGGAGCTAAAAGATTGAGGATCATATGTTCCCAAGAATCTACTGAAGAGCGTCAGGAGAGACTTGATATTGTTCGAGAACATCAGACTGCAACTCGCTCCGTGGAAACCTCTTCAAATCGCGAAGAACGCCTGCGTTCTCAGCTTATTTAGGCATCTACATCCAGGTCTCTAGAGACCAGTGAAGAATATGGTGCACGACTGCACGGATAAAGAATTACGCTTGAGTTCTCCGCGTATCTACGCATCTGCTTCTAGGTCTCTAGAGACAAGTGCGGAACGTGATGCGCGACTAACTGCTGATCGAGATTATCATACATTGTTCCGAACACGCACACAACAAAATATTCATAATCAGTTAGAAAGTGAAAGAGAAAAAACTGCTGGAGTACGGCATGAAGAGACAGAAGAAGAGCGCAACGAACGTTTGAATTCTGATCGACTTCGACATTTTCTGAACAGAATGTCGATGTCATCTGAAGAATCGGATGTGTCTCAAGATATAGCCGTAGAGCATGGCGACCTTTCTTGGGTTGATAAGGAACGGAGTGCATTTACGTATACTCCTATGATTGACTACGCCACATATTCCGCCATCGGAGGTATGATTCAAAATTGTACTTTTTGTTCGACATCAGACGTTTCAGATCTTTATATTATATTCAGACATTATATTCAGAAACTGTATATTAGATTATAAATCTGTATAGTATTAGTATCTCAAAACAATAACATAGACAGTTAAAGGCTAATAACGTTTTTTCACTGGTGCAGTTCACTGAATTTTAATTAATTTACTATTTAAAAAGAAGGCTAAGTGATTTAACTGTTATTTAGCTTTGAAATTGCATTAAACTGTGGCAGAAAGTAAATGTATGGCGGTTACAATAATTGTAACCGCCATACATTTACTTTCTGCAGCCGTCTTATAGAGTTGTAGTGGAATTATTCCACTACAACTCTATAAGACGGCTGTATGTCAGCCAGCCGTTTTTTAGTATTGTAAGAGGTCCCATCATGAAATAGATAAACATGACAAAAACACAAAATCTTATTTTAAAACAATATTATTTTACTTAGCACTAATTAAAACCCATAGAATGAAAGCTTAACAGCTATCAAGTATTTTGGTTTATTTAACTTAGCATTGTGTGTAACCAATTTCTAGGGAAATAATTTCCTGCGTTTTGGACCGTAGCTCAAAATCAGGTTTATTCACCTAACGGTCTTTTAGTCAGCGGACGGTAGAATAGGGTATTACACCCATTTTAGAAAAGTGTCTCAATGAATTTTTGTAGTGCTAATATGACACCACAAAAACACAAAATTTTTATTCAATCGATAAGTGCCATAAAAATGCATCTAAATTTTAAATTTTCAAATTTTGCGCGTAGTTAGACGAAAACGCCTCTTACTGGACGCCATATTGCTCAGCGTAAATGACGTCAGTTCGTTTTGTATCAAATGAGCTCATATTAAATATGATAATTGTATATCATTTACAAATAATTAAAAGCATATTTTGTAATGGGTGTAATGATGAAAATATTACTTTGGTTACGAAAATAATAAAAGTACAAAGCCTATATTACGCCAATCGGTTGACTGAAAGTTGTCAATTTTTTGTTTACACAGACGTACTGCGCAATAACATGGCCGCTATTATTTCATGGTGTTTTATAACAAATTAAAAATACTGAAAACTTAGAATTGAATTTAAAAATTTGTTTTGTTATTTTATGAACAAAAACTTACATTTTTCGACTGCTTTATGCCTAAACTGTCTCAATAACATATTATTTATAGCTTTTTTTTCGTATAGAGTAAAATACCCTATTAGAATTTAGCTAATTTTCAAGCTCTCGATGAATATTGTTAAGTAGACGGGTAGGTAGGTATAATCTGATACAAGATGTTTTGTTTTCGCAAGCGTGTTACCTACTATTATTACCTTTTCGTCCGTGTCCGTATGGTGTCGGACGTAAAGATACGTATTTGTATCTTCCCGTGGGTGTCGTAGGTAAGAGGCGACTAAGGGTCTCACCAGAGAATGGGCAGCAGTGTTCTCTGTGTCTTTGTAACAACCATACTGCGATCGCCAACCCGCCTGCCAAGCGTGGCGATTATGGCAACCCCCCCCCCCCCCCCCTTTTGGGAGAGGCCTATGTCCAGCAGTGGACGTCTCTCGGCTGAAATGATTACCTTTTCGGAGTTTGTCGGCTAGTCACCGCCTGAGGTATGTGAGCGGTGAGACGGGGGAGGGCAGGAGGTAGACAATTAAATACTCAGTCTACCGTAAACCGGCGCATCTTTGTCAATCGCGCCCTCCCCCGTCTCGTCGCTCACATACCTACCTACCTCAGGCGGTGACGAGCACTTGCACACGGGCTATGCCTACTTTCACTGGCGGTCTGGCGGCGGCGGCGGCGTGGCGGTCAGCTGTTTTAGTGCGTTCTTTGCTCGTGGTTAGGTATGAGACTTACGTTTTGTCAGTGACACGATATCTTATTACTTGCCTACCTACTTAAAAAATAAGGTAACGTTAATCCTATGCGAAGTTTGCTTTTGCATGCATGTTTTTATTGTTATTATTGCGCTAGAAATAAAATTCTTATCTTCTCCGCATAGGTACTTACGGAGTTGTGGCAGTCAAGGCGGTAGTAGATATTTGATGCTTTTGGCGCAAAGACTAACCACTAAACTCTTTGTTTTGGAGCCTTTACTACACAATCAATTTTGTGCAAACCTACCTAGGTATCAGAAAAGGACATGGGTAAAGGATAGGTTTCTATAGGAAAGCGTGTGACACTGCGAGCTAAATACCAAAATAAAAAACGGAATAACAATCCTTATTAATATAATATTTATTAAAAGAAAATAACATTAATATAGGTAATATGATGTAATTGAAAACTTAAAAACAATACCTACTCTAAATTAAAATATACTTACAACAGAATTTATAAAACTAAACTATACAATAGATTATACATAATCAAGAAGATTAGGTTGGTTTACCTATTTTTTTTTACAAGCTTTAATTTTTATTGACATAATTTGTAACAGGTTAATTATACAGTCACTGTAATGTCGTTTGTTTTAATACAAACTAGTTTTCGTAATAGTGAAAACGTCAGCCGCTTAGTGACAGTCCACAAGCCAGAGAGAGAGAGGGGGGGGGGGCTTGACGTCTCTCGTGACAGGAGGCCGGAGCTGTCAATGTCATCATTTGACATTTTGCTTTATTACAATGGATGCATTCCATTACATCATCCCCTTTCTATAGTAAAGTATGTTTTAAGTAAGTTTACAAAGTTAACTTTCTATTTTTAATTATACTAGAACTGCCCATTCAGCCAACGATGGAGCCTCTGTCCTGAACACACAAAGTCTATCTATGCTGGTTGTACATGAAAAGAGGTTTTTGTGTAATTTACATTGTGGTGCTTATCTAGGATAACATAATGATCTAAATCCATTGGATTTTACAATCTCACCAGGCAACCAGTGTTTATCATTTATATCTGTAGGTACCTAGTTTTGCGAAAGGCAAATCAGGAATTGTATGTGATAACAAAGGCTCTTTAATATTATTGTTCTGATACATTTGACGGGGGTAGCACGTTTTTACAAATTCCTCTATATGACTATCTATGTGTGGCCAGTAATATAATTGCCGGGCAAGTTTTTTCATTTTATTAGTTCCTATGTGACCTTCATGTAAGCTGGACATGACAGATAATCTTAAACTTTTAGGAATAATTAATCGGTCTCTTATAAATATTAAACAATCATCAACTGTTAATTTAACCTCTTAACTGATAATAATTTTGTAAATAATTAGGGATATGACGACACGGTTGGCGCAGTGGCTGAGCGATCGACTGCTGCGCAGCGTGTTGCGGGTTCGATTCCCGCCCAGGGTAAACATTTGTGTGATGAGCACTTGTGTAGTGTCTGGGTGTTGCTGATCTATATATGTATGTGTAGCGTCAGGGTCCGACATTATTAAAAAAAAACACAAAAGTCTTCGCTCAATCACTTATTTATTTTAATTATATAAACCTTATTTAATTTCACATTAATTCAATTTAAAATCACTAAATTAATCTATACTGAATATAAAAACTACCCGACAAATGATTACTCAGTGATTACGTAACGTGTGCACTGGGCAGCGGCCGACGAACGACTGAGCCGAGTCGTTTTTTTTTTTTTTTTTTTTTTTTTCTGATTGGCATCTCGCAGTTCAACCTGTGGGTTGGTTACTGCTTAACCGGACAATCCTGTGGTGCCTTAAAAGTGACTTTTAGGGCCTCCAGCCAGGGCAAAAACTTATAAACTAAGTGACTACGCTAAGGGCACCCCCTGTGGGGTACGAGCCTCGGCTTAGGTCGCCACTGAGAGAGGGCAGCAAAGGGACAGGCTGGATCGGGTCTCCATTAATTAGGGGCTATTTTAAAGCTAAGGGCTCAGCGACGCGGGCTGGCGCTAGCAAGGGTCGGGGGGGGGGGGGGGCGTTACGGGGTCGTCGCGAGGGACCTCGGCGGCGAGGTCGGAATGACGGTAATTTGTGTTTGTGTTTAACTAATGTGCTAGTGGCCCTATTTCTTTCCTGAAGGAGGGTAATAGCGTCATCTGGATCGGACAGGGTATGACGTGGACGACGGGTCCTGCTAATACGGGAAGGGGTATATCGGGCGGCCGCTACGACGAGCGGGTTGCGGTGTTTCTCCGCTTGATCGAAGAAGCGCTTGCAAGCGCGCTTCATGAACTGACGGATGGTCGGGAGTTTGAGATCGAGATGAAGGTTCTCGTTGCGAACATAGAACGGGGCGCCCGTTATTTTTCGCAAGAAACGGTTTTGTAAGGTTTGCATTCTGTGGAGACGGTATGCCTTTACGTGTGCGAATACAGCACAGGCGTAGGTCATGATGGGTGAGCCGAGTCGCAGAGTGCGCTGCCTTATATAGCGTTCGGAGTTGACGTGACGTCGTTCAGTTGCTCGTTCACCGCTTGTCCGTTGCACTCGCAGTTTACAAAATAATGACGGTTGCGCCGTCACGGCCATATTGACATACGCTCGTCCTCGAGCGTCGTCCGAGCATCTGGGAACAAGACAACAACCTGTTCGTTCATCCTGACATTTTTTTTTTTTTTTTTTTTTAATCGCTAATCTCTATCTATCTTTAACAAAAGGTTTCAATAATGTGCTGGTCCGATTAACCCTTCAGCTTTCCACAACTACTATGCTATCTCATCAGTATTAAAACTGGAGACGATTGTGCTAGACCGGATAGATATCCCTTTAGCGAATGCTAGGCCGGATATCAGTCCCTATAGCCAAACATGCTAGACCGGATTGCAATCCTTATAGCCGCAGGGCTAGGCCGGATCGCAACCCCTTTAGCTGAGTCATTGCACCGGATTGTCCCTTCAATGACTCTTTCCTACATTTTTTTCTCTTTTTTTTTTTTTACTTCCTGTATATTTTTTTTTTTTTTTTTTACTTCCTGTATATTTTTTTTTTTTTTTTTTTTGTGTTACTTCTCTCATTTTTTGTCCTACATTTTTTTTGTTTAATAATTACTTTCACCGTGGTGTACAATGGCATCAGTTACAACACTTATTGACTCTGGTAAATCTGATGATGGACTTTCTATATTATCACTAGTAGCGCTCAAGGTACGTGAACTAGCCGATATAGTGCTACTATTAGCAGATATAGTGTCGCTATCGGAAAGTTCATCCTCAACGTCACCAATCACAGCTATGTTATCATTATCACGATCAGTTTTATGAACAACATTACTCTGGCTAACATCCGCCGTCACGTCATCATCATTATAGCCGTAGTAGGTACTACAATAATCAATTCGAATCCTCTTTATCGCTAAATTATCGCTTGCTGCGACACGGCCATACTGACTCGTCACACGTCCTCGTGTGTACCTGTGAACAATGTTACCAAATGTGAGGTATCACAGCGATCTCGGCTAACCTGGCCATAAGTTTTATCAAGGAGAACAATAATTAACCAAACAAAATCCATTTGTTGACAATATTAGGCTCGGCCTACCTGACTAATTATCTATCTCAATAAATAAACTCGCATCAGAAGGAATACTACAGGTTTCATAAAGGTAAAAAATTAAAGGAACTGAATCACAATATTAATGCACCCAGTATTAACAATAGTCAACGTCATTCTCGCTGGTAATCTGTTATGAAACAGTGGATCAGTAATAGCCCTTCTCGCTGTCATGCCTTACATACATGGGACAATACCAGTTCTTCTCTCTGGCAAGCCCAGTATCAAACGGCTAGTATCAGTCCTTCACACTGATAGGCCCAGAACAGAATGGACATTACTGGTCCTTCTCTTCGGTAAGTCAAAAGTATAGACAAAAGACATACATTGTGCATTAACATTTGGAACGAGTTGATGGGCCTTCACCCGCATCTTCAACATCTAACCCTTTACTAATCACGTCTAATTCGCTAGAGTTACCACCTTGTGGCATCCTTCTTATGCGGTCATAAGCATACTTTTATGTTCTGTTACAGTCCAGTGCTTATAAATTATAGCGATCACCGCCAAGTAAAACTATGACCTCAAACTTTACGTAATTTAAATTTCCAAAACCAAAACGACGACGACGACGACGTTCCAAAACGAACAAGCAACTAAACTTCAACCTTCTGACTGACTGACTGACTCTTTGACAATTCAAAAGTGCCTGCAAATGGTTCAATTGAAATAAATGCTTTGACTTTGACTTTACTTCAACTTCGACTTTGAATTCCACTTCTACTTAGACTTCCACTTCGAGTTCTCAATGCATAAAGATGCTAACTTCCTAATGTCTATAATGTCGTCATTGTCGTTAGCTATAAGATAAAGTGGACGTGCTATATAACCTATCAAAGTTCTAATGGACTAGCTTTTGTAACACGATCAACTATACGGTACTGAGATGTACCGAACTGTACTGTAACCACTATGGACGCTTCTAAACCGCAGGATTCTGATTAATAAGCCCAATTTCTAACTCGCCAGTAGTCACGCGACTAGTAGGAAAACCGGTTACCTATGAAAAGTTCGAATATTGTTGAAAAATGTTGTCAAGGATTTCACATTATCGCCATTTTCAATCTAACGAAATGTCAATGCAAATAAAATCATTTTTATGCAAGAGGTAACCATTACTCGAATTGCAAACATTTAGGTACAATCTTGTCCTTTGACAAAGAAAACTCAGTTGCAGTCATACTAACTCGAAAACAGTTACAAAAAGTCTCTTAACCCAATTAAAAATCACTAAATACGTAACGTAGGTAGTCGTAGAATAATGTCTTCGTCGCAAAATCATTATTTACTGCCTGACACAGCAATTTATTGCAAATTACTATTAACATTATTATTTCATAGCCACTAAAAATACCACATCATTTACTCTTCGACATCTTAATTTGCAAGAAATACTATCCTACATTAAAGAACATTCAGTATCAGAATCAAAATCAAATTTGAAACACTCACTTTCATATTCGTTGCCGCTTGCTCTCCTATCTTATTAATGCCAAAAGGTTTAATGGCCTAGTTACGCATCATATCAAAAACCTAAATAGGGCTTGCCCTTAGTACACGAAATAGACACGGTAATTGTAAAACTAAGTTTTAAAATAAGTCCGCTAATCATCACATTATATTTCAAACAATAACCGAGTAACACATGAAATAAAAATCGTAAAAGATTACCACCAATTAATACGTCACAAAGAATTTGTTCAGTAGGTACAGTCTACTTTAGCAAAACCTATACCCTGAACAAGCAAATGTAGGTATGTTTACCTACGAAATTACGGCTAACAGATTACTTAACAAGAGAGCATTCGGCACCAGAAACAAAATAAAAATAATACGACTCACCAGATTCGGTAGATAATAGATCAGTAGCTGGCTTAATGGTACAGCTATCTGCTCGTTTTTCAACTTTACTTTTAACGGAGTCAGCCTCCTTCTTTGGACATCGTGTTGCGATGTGCCCTGGCTCACCACAGAAGAAACAGGTCATCGTCGGCATCATGCTTTCTTAAAAATGCTGTCTTTGACCCGTTGCGATCCACTGTTTCCTGAAAACTGAGATTGAGAGTTAGCAGAAGAATTACGGTAGCTTTTATTCGAACATTCATTTGTCATATGACCCAGATTGCCACAGTTGTAACAACGCCTTGACTTTGGTTTCTTGACATCTGCAGGTGCATGCCAGGTTATTCCAGGAAAAGTATTCTAAGCTAACCAAGAAGCAGCATTCCTTAAGGGCTTTACTCATTGTAATAATTAACCAACTGCTAGTTTTTTTGTTGAATGCACAAATTGAGGGTATTGCATTAAACTCTAGTATCACTATCTCGAAACTCGGGATTAAATTCAGGTCAAGATAGTTTATTGTATTCTGAACTAGGATCTTTAATCGTGTGAATGAATTTCATTATTTGGCGTTGCTGCTTTTCGAATAAAATTTTCAAACAGTTTTTCACTTGATAATAAATCAACACTCTGACCTTTAGATTGTTCCTGCGACGTTCCGTTAGATGCTATGTGATTTTTGAGATAGTTCACCGCCTTATGCGCCGGTTTACCCGCAGTTGATTGAGTTTTGATGTTTCGATCACTTGCATCATATTCCTTAGCTGCATCTTGAATATTGTGTGCGAGTGGGTTTCAGATCCCGCTTCTGATGTAGCGTCAGGGTCCGACATTATTTAAAAAAAACACAAAAGTCTTCGCTCAATCACTTATTTATTTTAATTATATAAACCTTATTTAATTTCACATTAATTCAATTTAAAATCACTAAATTAATCTATACTGAATATAAAAACTACCCGACAAATGATTACTCAGTGATTACGTAACGTGTGCACTGGGCAGCGGCCGACGAACGACTGAGCCGAGTCGTCGTTTTTTTTTTTTTTTTTTCGGATTGGCATCTCGCAGGTCAACCTAGGAGGTTGTCGGCTGCTTAACCGGACTTTCCTGTGGTGCCTTAAAAAATATTATTTTTAGGGCCTCCAGCCAGGGCATAAAAGCTTACAAACTAAGCGACTACACGCTAAGGGCACCCCCTGTGGGGTACGAGCCTCGGCTTAGGGCGTCGCTGGGAGAGGACAGCAAAGGGACAGGCTGAATCGGATTTCCATTATTTAGGGACGAATTTAAAACTACAGGCTCAGCGGCGCGGGCTGGCACGAGCAAGGGTCGGGGAGGGGACGTACGGGGTCGTCGCGGCGGGCCTCGGCGGCGAGGACGGAATGACGGCGGTCTGTGTCTGTGTTTCTTAACTGTACTGGTGGCCTTATTGCTCTCCTGGAGGAGAGTAATAGCATCGTCAGGGTCGGTCAGAGTATGTCTCGGTCGTCGAGTCTTACTAATACGGGAGGGAGTGTACCGGGCGGCCGATACGATTAACGGGTTAGAGTGCTTCTCAGCAGTGTCGAAGAAGCGCTTGGCGGAGCGTTTCATGAACTGCTGGATGGTAGGTATTTTTAGATCGAGATGGAGGTTCTCGTTGCGAAGGTAAAAAGGGGCTCCTGTGATTCTTCGCAAGAAACGGTTTTGGAGGGTCTGCATCCTATGGAGACGGTATGGTTTCGCGTGTGCGAATACAGCACAGGCGTACGTCATGATGGGACGAATGCACGCCGTGTAAATGCGCAATTTGCACTTGAGTGACAATTTGCTGCGTGCATTCAACATGAAGTAGAGCCTACCGAGAGCGAAAGCGGCGCGCGAACGCACCGTCTTTATGTGCTCTCCGAAAGTAAGATGGTGGTCCAGAATCACACCTAGGTATTTGGCTTGCTTCTCCCAAGGGATAGGCTTACCGAACATGGTTATCGGACTGGCCGAGTCGTCGCAGAGTGCGCTGCCTTATATAGCGTTCGGAGTTGACGTGACGTCGTTCAGTTGCTCGTTCACCGCTTGTCCGTTGCACTCGCAGTTTACAAAATAATGACGGTTGCGCCGTCATATGTATTTACAAAAAAAAAAAAAATGTATTTGTGTACCTATGTATATCAGTTGTCTGACACCCATAGTACACTCGGCCAACGTAATTGATTTACAGGCCACACATACGGGATATTGTCACTGTGTGTGTAAATGAACTAGTCGGTTGGTCGGTTATGAAGTTAAACTGCTTGTGTGCGTATGATATACCCACGTATACCAATTTTAATTGAATGAAGTCCAATATTTCAACCTTTTAAATAAGGACCAGGTAGCCGGTCGGTGAAAGCACTTGGCATAGATAAGCCTCGTGTCGTAAGATCAAACCCCGGCAGGTGTTATGGTTTTGGGTTTTTATTTTTCCTTTGTCCTATAAAACATTAATATTTTGTGTCAAATAAAATTACTTAAACAAAAAAATAAAAAGGTAAAAAGGTAAAACCAATAAAATAAATCAAAATATTTTATTAAATAACCTAGGCGTTGAAATCATCGATCACTAATAAAAGATGGAATGCGGAATCCTATTGTTCCTTATCGCTATAGGGTCATTAGTGAATGAATATTAGCAAATAAAAAACTACGTGTAACCAATACAATTATTTATATAACGCAAACTATTGTAAAAATATTATTATATCGCTATTGATACCTAACTTTTTTATGATTAGAACACTATTGGCAACTTCATTAAGAGTTTATAAGACAAGACAAAGTTTTCTTTTTATTGAATATGAATGGACGTAATTGTTTTTTCAATGTATACAAATTTAAACAAAGTGGAATTGAAAGTGAAGTGAATCAACATGTTAGATAGTAAGAAATTAATTTAACTTCTAACTGAATAACAATAACATCACTTACACTTCAAAATATATACTGCAAATAACTGTCAACTACGGACTATACATAATAACTTAGGTGTTTATAAGAGAATCACGGCAACATGAAGTAGCTTTTAAACCTAAGTATATTAATAGTAATTCGGCTTCGTTTACAGTATTTTAACGCCATCCATAAACGACTTTAAATATTTCTCATCACTAAAATAAACACATTGTTCTCCCAATTAAAATGAATATAATAATATGACCTAGCGAATAGAATTTGTTTTTGCCGGTGAGCGTTGGACAGAAAAATCTTCCGTGGTGGCTTACTGCAACTTAAACCAGCTTCATGCCGGTCAGCAGGTGATATCGCACTGTTTATAAGCACACATGTCATTATGTGTTGATGCAGTTATGCGGGTGGATAAAAACGGATTAGTCCCGTAAACAGCCTTGCCACGATGTCGTGGTAACGAGCCGAAGAATTCGACTTCGGTTTTGGCCCACGTCGATGATGGTCTATTTCTTCAGAATACGCACTTCGATGGACACATAACTGCACGGTTCTCCTTAATGAATAAAAACAAAATAATATTTAAAATAATGCAGATAAACAATGGTGAATTGGTGGATAATTAATCATAGATAAATTAACTGACTGTCTTATATTGCCTCGTTGTAATAAAACTTAATACCGTTATTTATTTATTAGATAAATAATTAACGTGTTTCATGACTATTTTAATTACATAATTTAAAAGTTTTTCTTTATTTCGACTAAATGTTTTATGTTAGACAAAAACAGACTGGCTTATTACCATACAATACAACTAGATTGGGATTCAAATTCCGCCCGGGGTAAAGCTTTGTGTGATGAGCACTTGTGTTTCCATCGTGTCTGGTCTGACACCCATAGTACAGGATCTTCGTAGCATGTGAAATGTCTCCACATATTATTATTATTATACGTACTTACTGATTTCGATCACACACAGCAGCTTCTCATCCTCCGGAGAAGCAGTAGACGTAGCCGTGCCCTCTAGTTCATCAACTGTAACAAACAAGTTTTGTAAAGCTCAGTATCGGGTTGTATTCGCATATAAAACTTAAAGAATATTAATTATACATTCATACATAATTATGATTCATAAACTTGGTAGACGAACTGACAGACTTGACTTACAGTTTGGACTTCAGAGAATAGCAAAGTGAAATAACATCAAGTAGATAGCAGTGATTAGACAATACAGAAAAAAACTTAAACCAAAATTTACCTTGTTGGCCGTTTCCTCGGAGGAGCATCTACTCCCGGAGGATGAACTTTTGCCGGACGCTAACTGGCAGCGCATTCACTGCGCTGCGTCAGCTGCCTCTCTGCTCTTGCTTGAGACGGAGGGTCTTCCAGAATGGCACTGGCAAAAAATATAAAACATTGTAGATATATCTTCAAAAATATACTGCATACAATACCTTGTTATTAAAAGATACGTACGCCTGTGCACCTGCACCTCGGCCTCGTCCTTTCCTACACCCTCTGTCCCTCCGTCTGTCCCTGACATGCCCTGGCACCTGCCCTTAATTTTCTTGACTTGTGGTTCTACAAAAATAGATACATTCACTTTTATTGCAGGTTCCAAATCTAAAATATGAATATCAATCACACTCATGTTTTTTGTTTGTACGAGCCCTTCTTGCAGGTCCTTACACAGACGTTTGGGCCACCACGAAAGCTGCTACTGACGACCTTTGGAACGTAATTAATATAACATCGAATCTAACCTTATTTCGTTATATTTGTACTGTCTAGGTGTGTGTAAATACTAATAATGAACTAATTTCCATATTACGGGCATTCAATTAGAAGTTTATTTAGTAAATCATACAAAAATAATTCGAAAATGCCCCACACCCAACACGGCGTCATGTCCATGTTTTGCATTTCGAGATTTTCGTTTGCAAGAGACTTTGAACCAATTACATTTTTAGATATTCGTAATGCTTGAATCTTGAGGATTTTTTTGATATGATACACAAATACCATGAGTTATTAATAAAATTGTACTTACATTGTAAATCCAGACCACGCCACCGTTTTGAAAAATTTCACTTTGACATTTTAGCATCACGTTCAAAATTTATTTTGTCGATGGTTTTTAAGTTTAACTTCGGAAACATTAAGCGACTTATTCACACACGCGGAATGAAATACAGCGCCCCCACAGATATTTTTTGGAAGCGTTCGTGGAGTTGCCGCTGTATAAAAGCGATTTAGGGCCAAAAAGTCGACTTAGCTTTTTAAGTTGCGGGAACGTACGGCCCGGAGAAATTATTGGGTGTATTTTACATACGCGAACGTCACAGCGGTTATGTGTATTTAAATTAATTGTGGGTACCTACGTATCCCGTTTGTATGTTTGTTACTCAATCACACAAAACTGCCTGAACAGTTTTTTATAACGCAAATAGTTTACAATCAGGATATGGACCTATCTTTCTAATAGATATTTAATAAAAAGAGGAGACAAACCCAGGCGTACCAATAGTATGCGGATTTGCTATTTTGTTTTGATCCGTTTCCATATAGAGAATTACAACTTTGCAAAATCACGAACAATGACATACTACTTACATACGATGATTTTGCCTGCCGCATCTTCTTAATAAAATGTATGAAAAGATTACAGCGAACAAACGTACTGTAGTATTTATTTTATCAATACATACTTACGGTAAACAATAAAATGTTTGGCGTCGTGATGTCTTGGGGTTTCAATTTCAGCATACCATTTTTGTCTAGGATATCGACATTCAACAAAAACATACTACTTTGAACTCTATTGATTAACATTAAATTATAATATAAATAGATAAAAAATAACATAAAATCGATCATTTCATTTCTGCATGTTCTCCTGAGTACCTACTGACTGGGTAGAACGTTATTATCGTGAAATGTCGGTAAGTGTAATAATATTTTCATTTAAAAGTACCTATTATAACTAAGAATAAAAATGCAATAATAGGTAACCATTATTTAGTACCTACAGGTGTCTGGTACACCACTATCAATATTTGTTTCAATATAATACTTTGTTCAATCAAAATGTTTGTATTGAGATTTGAGACTTATTTAAACAAGAATTCCTTTTTTATGTTTTTAGGACACGGATGATCTTTTCAATTTTGTACCTATGAATCAACCAGCAGTTCAACAATCATCAGGACAGAAAACTCTGGGTCTTACTCGTAAGAGACCGAAAACAGATCAAAAGTTGTTTCAATATATAAAGAAACCTGTCACGCGCGGGACAAAAATAATCAAGATCGAAATTTACGATACGGAAAATTTTCCAAAATCCGAACAGCCAATTTGTAATTGTGAAGCTGACCTGTGTGTTCAGCATGTTGTAAAATCCATTTTATATGATGATATATATTCTAGTACGAGGGAATTAATAGCGAGAATTCAGGATGACATCGATCCAAAAGCATAGATTTAATAAAATACCGTTCAAAGATAATAAATAAGTTGTCAAGCAACTATGTAATATAATTAAATTGATTTTGTTCAAAATAAAAGAATACATCCCAAAAAAAGTTCATTTTATTTCTACTATGAATCCCTATTTTTAATATAAAGTACTTACTATAACAGTTTAGCGTGAATAGCCACTGTGCTATATAAGGCAGTGGCGGCAACATGAGCGCATTCCATATTCAATGCTCTGCCGCGCTGTGTCGTATAGAGTAGGCACTGCGTATCTAAGCACACTTGAATAGTGGAGTGATCACTACTGAGCATGAGGTCTTGAGTTCGATCCTATTTACCATTTGTACCTATCTAATATTTAGTAATAGGGCTGACCCTATTGTATGAGACTTAAACATAACTGAGGCGAAACGTAATCCACACTATTATTTTATTTTTGAATGTAATTAATGATTGTTGAAATTGGGGTGATTCTGGATCTCATCTGATACAGATACCCCAAAGTATCAATTTATTGATTGATTGATAACCCATTTTCAATTGTAGAATTGCGGGTTCCTGGATCTTGATCCAGGAACCCCAACAATAGATGGTTTAATAGTTTTAAGTAGTCCGCTATTTTGTTACATATTTGACGATACGTTTGGCTTAATGGTTAGGACCTGATCACAGTACAATCAAATGCTAAATTTCACGTTCCTTAACCACAAAGCCGAAGTGTCGTGGGTTCGATTCCCACACGGACAAGTTAATATTTGTTCCGGTCTGTTTTTTTTTGTTTTAGTTTAAATAAAGATTTCGCTTGGGTGATTCTGGATCTCATCTGATACAGATACCCAAAGTATCAATTTAATGATTGAATGATAACCCATTTTCAATTGTAGAATTGCGGGTTCCTGGATCTTGATCCAGGAACCCCAATTCTACACTACTAGCGGAAACATGCCGCTTGCATCCACCGGTTACCCGCGACCTTAACTATGTCGTCGGTCCATCTAGTGGGAGGCCTACCACCACTGCGTCTTCCGGTCCGTGGTCGCCACTTGAGAACCTTTCTTCCCCATCCGTTATCGGTTCTTCGAGTGATGTGGCCTGCCCATTGCCACTTTAACTTGCAATGACAGTTCTTAGTTCTTCGGCGGATTTCCTCGGTCCGGATTTTATCGCGCAAAGAAACTGAAGAACTGTCTTCATTGATGCATTAAAAACAGCTCGTAGTTTCGTTGTAGTTGAGCACTCCCTTACTACGCCGTGGTGCGGTAGGTAGATTTGTGTTAGACTCTTGAATTCTGTGGCTGGCTTCATGTGACCTAATTCGATGTAGACTCGAATGAATTGTTTGTATAATTGAGCGAAGTGTTCTTGTATAACCTTTTTTTTTCTAAATGAATATATTGTGCTATGGTTTGAGGCTTCGATTTGCCTAGGTTTTGTTCAATGTTGGCGTTCATTGGCATCTTTACCACATATCGCCCATTGGTTAAACGCTCAGTTGTTTCCGTGTAATATTTTTCACAGAATTCGTCTCTTGTTGTTTTTTGCCGATTCTGACGGAATATCTTTTGTCTCCCAGGATGTTGTTATGTTATCTAGCTCTGTTAGAGTAACTAGGCAGTTAAAGTGTTTTGTAGCCAGCCTAACTTAGTTTGTTGGGCTACTGGCGAGTTCTTGTTGTGCTTGAGTATTCGTTTTAAGATCACGTCAGAGTAAATATCTGCTCCTAAGAGTAAATCGATGGGCCCTGATATGTTAAACTTTGGATCGGCCAACTTGATATTATGCAGGTGTGTCCAGTTCTTTGTGTCGATAGTGGAGTTCGGCAGATTGTTGATAAGTTTACTTATTACTAACGCTTCGGTTTGGAATGTATAATCAGAGTGGATAGATTTGCATTCTAATTTAATAATTCCTTTACTCATGCCCACCACAGCGTTCATTTTGTTTCGGGGTAAGTTCAATCGTTGAGCAGCATTTTCTGTAATCAAGGTTACTTGAGAGCCTTGATCCAAGAGCGCCCGAAGGATGACGTAGTCTCCTTCTATGTTCTTGACCTTGAGTTGAAGGGTCGTTAAGAGTATCTCTTGTTCACCGTTAGTGTGATTAGATGTTCGCTCAGTCACCGTTGATGTGGCTGGCTTTGAAGTTTGTCCTTTCAGATTATCATCAAAAAGAAGGGAATGGTGTTTAAAGTTACACGTGCGGCATCTTTTCGTTGAATGCATTTAGTTTCGCCGTGACTGAACAAACAATTTTTGCATAATTATGTTCAATTTAATTGTTGTTTGATTTCGCGTTGCGACATCCATGTTTAAAAATGTAGAGCACTGCGTTAGCGCATAATCATTTAGCAACAATTTAGCAGAAATGCCAACATAGATAAAAGATAAAGGGCTTGACCAGTGGGGCTATGGGCGCCTGCCCTCGAGTTTCAGAAAATGTGCAGGATTATAGTTTTTACACTTAAAATTAAAAATTAAATTTTGATTTATTATGTATTTTGTATTTTTTGTATATATCATGTATTTTTTGTATATATCATGTTTTAAAAGAGTAAGTGTACGTAAAGAGTAAGTAAGACACGGAACTCGCGCTCGAAGCACGCCCGCCACCACCAGCTGCTGGTGGCACTGATGAAACCGTGCGAGCCCTGGCGATTGCTCTGAAGGACCTTGCCGCTGCATCTGCTACCGGTGCCAGCAGATCTAATGACAGAATGCTTAATCGCTTGTGTACACCGAGGGACCTACCCAGTTACTCTGGTGATCCGCTTGAATGGCTTCAGTACAAGCAAGCATTTGAAGAATCCTCTCAAGTGTGCAATTTTAGTGACAAAGAAAACTTGTGGCGTCTGAGGAGGAGCCTACAAGGGCCAGCAAAAGAAGTGGTGACGGCCTTACTCATTGGTGCTACCTCCGCAGTTGATGTAATGAACACGCTGGAACTGCAGTTTGGTAATCCTGATGTAATAATCTCCAGGATTCTGCAGGACATAAGTAAATTACGTCCCATGGCACAAGAGTACCAGAAAGATATTATTCCGTTCTCCGTGAAAGTAAGAAACTGTGTCGCTGCTGTGACTGCCATCGGACGCGAAGAATGCCTAAAAGGAATGAACATTGTATCGGTCATCCTCTCGAAACTACCGATGATACTGGTCTCAAAGTGGGCTGATTACTGTTATCCTCTTATCAGTAACACAGAGAAACCGAAACTGCTCATTTTGTCCGAGTTTCTGAGTGATGAAGCTGTGAAAATTACAAAAACATCTGTGAATTTATCGATCATACAATATCATAGTAAACAAAGTAACAACGAAAACTCTAAACATCGTACTCTAGTGGTAAACAGTGAACAAGTGAACAATGAACAAAAAAGTGATAAGAAGTGTCGGTACTGTCACGTTTCCGAGCACTTACTACAAGACTGCAGAAAGTTTAAAAAATCATTACGCAGAGATCGCTGGGCATTCGTAAAATGTCATGGTATGTGCTACAAGTGTCTGACGTCACAACATAAACAAGATACTTGTACCGCACCGGTGTGTGACGTCGACAACTGCGGACTATCTTACCATCGTTTGTTGCATTATATTGTAAACAAAAACTCAGAGCCGCGTAATAGTGTCAATATAACCGATGTGACTGAAACCGAACCCGAGACTAAATTGCGAGTGGAAACTGTAAATCATCTCCAAATGAACTGCCGTAAAGTATTACTAAAAACTGTGCCTATTTACCTACACGGACCTAACGGTACTTTTCGTAGTGTCGCGCTCCTTGATGACGGGTCAACTGTGACGTTGATAAGCGCTGCGCTCGCGTCGAAGGTGGGACTGCACGGTAATAAACAATCTATGCGTGTGTGCAGTGCATGGGGCAATAGCGAAGTGATATGTAAAAGTGAGGTACTCGACCTTGAACTTTCTAACTGTAAAGGAAATAAGTTTACAATTCGTGCGCGTAGTGTAACAAATATGAACTTACCGGTACAAAATATTACTGACGTGGACATGACTGATTATGAACTGATGAAACCTGAAATAAAAAATATAATTTGTGATGGTCAAAACAGACCTGAACTTTTGATAGGGCAGGACAATTACGATCTAATTTTACCATTGGAAATAATTAAGGGTAAACCTACTGACCCTTATTTTACCCGCACTCCGTTAGGATGGTGCATGCACGGGTGCATGCGCACGAAGCGCGCTGTTGATCACGATATGAAGCTGCAGTCTACTCTGTTCCTGTCAGAAGGAGAAAACAATGAATGTGAGCATATCTTACGAGAAATGCAAAATGAGATGCAAAAATCATTTGAAATGGAGTCTGTCGGAGTTACTAGTAAGCCCCGCCAAAACCTACTAGATGTAAAAGCTACGGAATACTTACAACAAACGGCCACTTTGAAAGATGGAAGGTGGTACGTGGGTCTCCCGTGGAAAGGTGCATTCGGTGAGATGCCTAACTCATACGATAATGCACTCGCTAGACTGAAAGGAGTCGAAAAGAAAATGAAAGCAAATTCAAGCTTCGCAGAGCGTTACAAAGAAAGAATCGACCACCTGTTCAGTAACGATTTCGCATCACCACTCACTGAAACTAAAAATCCGAATAGAATATGGTACTTACCGCACTTTGGAGTCGACAACCCCAATAAACAAAAACTACGACTAGTGTTTGATGCCGCGGCTAAGAACCATGGCATGTGCTTAAATGACTATTTACTGCAAGGTCCCGACTTACTTACCTCACTGTACGGGATAATGCTGAGATTTCGAGAAAATAAAGTGGCAATCACGGGCGATATAAAAGATATGTTTTTAAGGATCAAAATACGAGATCTTGATCGAGATGCCTTGCGCTTTCTATGGCGTGAATCACCAGATAAACCCGTACAAACTTGGGTCATGACTAGCCTAATATTTGGCGCGAACTGTTCCCCATTTATTGCCCAGTTCATAAAGAATAAAAACGCCGAAAGATTCCAGTCAACAGTGCCGGCCGCCGTGCAAGCTGTACTCACACAACACTACGCCGACGACTATATAGACTCCTTACCCGATGAACAAACGGCTAATCAACTTGTAAATGACGTCACATTCGTCCACAAACAAGGTGGATTCGAGATTAGAAACTGGACGTATAATATGCAGTCTGTACTTAAAGATTTACCTACTGAAAACCTGAAATCAACGTCTGTGATTGTTGAGGACAGAGGACTAATCTAGTAGCAATGAATGAAAAACACGGAAACACTACTACACGATTTATTGTCGGTAAATCCACAGGTTTTAAAACTATTACATTCACTGATTTCGGGCAAGGATGGCCGCAGTTCAACAATTCTATCTAAAAACGCGGTTAAGACTTACAGAACAAGTGCACTCTTTCGTATCTGGAAGAGAATAGACAGCTACAATTGAAAAGTGGGCGGAAGTTTACAGTCAACATCCGGTTCCAGAACTTACTAGAATATTCGAACAGTTTGTACAGTGCTGCCTCTAGTGTCGAGAGGCGACTACTACGACATTCATTCATAATATTACAATAACTCATTGATAAAACAGCGCCTCCTGTGTCGAAAAGCGAGCAGTTAATCGATATTTATGCGTAAGCCGTTCATTGAAGCTGGCGCCCTCTAGTGGTGAATATCACAAATAAACCTCCTCTGCTTCCGCCACGCGACAACAGGGGGCGCTAGTGTATATCAGTCACATTTCTCCCGCCGTGTACATACAAAAATGTACATAATTTATACAACTAGTGACTGGTATACACTTCTCAATATTGACAATAGAATGCAATTAACAATTCAATGAATTACAAGATAACAATATCGCACATTTATACATAATTATAACAATTAATACATAATTATAAAGTTAAGGGTAGTCACTCCAGAATCCTTGCTCTGCTATATATTAAATCAAATTTGAAATAAAAAAAAACTCCTTCTCATAGCAGAATCCTGAAGTGACGCCAAGAAAGGAGACACATAATATGAGAACTTATTCTACTCTAAATCAGTGTCTATAATACAATACATGATGACAACTAAGTTTCTACTGGTATAACGACGAGACGTTTAACAGGACGGCGCATTACACCACTCTTGGTTTTGACGTCGACGACTCTTACGACACCATCCGCACCTGGGTACATGCGTTCGACTCTCCCCTTTGGCCATATGTTTCTTGGTAAGTTTGGGTCTACTACGACAACCAAATCGCCCACCTTGACCGTGTCGCCGCGTCCATGCGGCTCCCGCCGGTTTTGAAGCGTAGGCAGTACTTCGCGTACCCATCGTTGCCAAAACAAGTCCGCTAGTCGTTGTGACGCTCTCCAATGTGAATGGCGTAGTTCATCCGGCCTTGTGAAAACCCCTGGCAACGGGACTTTAGAGGGCGCGCCGAACAGAAAGTGGTTAGGCGTCAAGGCTTCTTCGTCTTCTGGGTTAACCGATACATGGGTTAAGGGTCGGGAATTGACCGTGTGTTCTACCTCTGTCAGAAGTGTGTGAAGCACGTCTTCATACGGATGCCGATCGATAAGTGTAGCATTTAATGCGGCCTTTACCGTGCGTACCAGCCTTTCCCATGCTCCGCCCATGAACGGCGCTCCTGGTGGAATGTAGCGCCAGTTGACGTGACGTACCTCTGCTTCGTGTTGAAGTGATTCTAAGGCGGCCTTACGGAGCTCAGCGTCTGCCCCGTGGAAATTGGTGCCGTTATCACTCCAAATAACTTCAGGACATCCACGACGTGCCATCATACGCCTCAAAGCGAGTATAGCGGCATCTGTTGATAGCGAGGCGGCAACTTCTAAATGGACAGCACGCGTAGTTAGGCATGTGAACAATGCCACATAGCGCTTCTCGTGATGTCTCGCCACTGTGACGGATAGTGGCCCGAAGTAATCCAGTCCTGTGTGTGTGAACGGACGTTGATGGTGTGCCAATCGACAGGGTGGTAAGTCGCCTGTTAGTGGCTCTGGCGGCACGGCTCGACGTAGTCTACAAGGTTGGCAGAGCCTTATTACTGCACGGACGGACGGCCTTAAACGTAGAATCCAATAGCGTTGTCGTATTTCGTTCACGATGCATTCCACGCCACTGTGGTGTAACTTTTGATGAATCCAGTCTATGTACAAGCGGCAGTAACGATGATCGCCGTCTAGTACTGCTGGTGACTGTGTTTCTTGTGATATTTCAGCTGCTGCTGCGATGCGCGAGCGTATTCTCATTATCTTGTGTTCGTCGACTGTCAGAGATAACCGCTTCAAACGACTGTCAGCTGGTACCGTTCTCCCGCCGGTGAGAAGACTCAATTCATTTGTGAAACTTTCTTCCTGTATAGCACGTGTCCACAGGAGCTCTGCCTGACGTGTGTACTGTGTGCCAAGGGGTATGTAGACCGTTGGTGTAACGCTGAGGCGGCTCTGCGCTCCGGATCGCTTTCTCGTACCTTCCCGTTGCTTCACCGTCCAGTTCGGGTCATCTACCTTTGCGCCTTTATTGCGTCTGCAGGTAGCTGCTGTGGTGTGAACTCGAAGTCGGTCGATGAATTGAAGAACGCGGGCCGTGGCCCGGATGAGTCGTAGCCAGGAAGAGAAACGTGTGACGTTAGGTAGCGCCTCTATCAAGGTCGAACGTTCGAGCGCAGCAGCAATGATGACACGCTCCTCACCCGTGTCGATGTAGGGATGTGAGTCTGTTTCCTGCGGCCAGGCGTTTTCGTTGTCATAAAGAAACGAAGGACCGACGTACCAGCGGTGGCTTGCAGTGAAGTGAGCCGGTGTATCGCGAGTCGAGTCGTCGGCGACATTGTGAGCGGTGGGGACCCAGCGCCATTCACTTCGCTCGGTGGTTTCTTCTAATTCTGCTACTCGGTGCGCGACGAACGGTTTGAAAGCGCGCGCGCCAGCGCGCAGCCACGCTAGCACAGTGCGAGAGTCGGTCCAGAAGACTCGACGGTCGGCGCGACGATCGTGCTCTTCTTCCACGCAGCGTGCTAGTCGCCCGCCAAGCACAGCAGCCTGTAATTCAAGTCTAGGTATAGATGTGACTTTAAGAGGCGCAACGCGCCCTTTCGCTGCCGCGAGCGACACATTTACTTGCCCTATGCCGTTCACTGAACGCCAATATGCTGCCGCGGCATAGGCTCGTTCGCTCGCGTCCACGAATACGTGCAATTCTACTCTAATCGCGTCATTATAACCCTGGTGACAACGTGGAATACGAACGCCTTTCCATATCTGTAGAGCAAACAACCAGTCGTGCCATTTACGTTCTAGACTTTTAGGTAGGCGCTCATCCCAACCGATTTTTAAACGCCAAGCGTCTTGCAATATGCACTTTGCTTGTGTTGTGAAAGGCGCGGCTAGTCCCAGCGGGTCATATAAAGACATTGTCGTCTTTAATAACTGACGTTTCGTAACCTGCTTGCTCAAATAAGAAGGGTCTACTTTCCTGAAGTTGAATCCTAAAGTGTCATTCTGGTGTCGCCAGATAAGACCGAGAATCTTCTCCTCCTTGTTGAGCACAGTGTCCTTCACCACGAGCTCGGTCGCGAGACCAGCGACAGCGGTTGGCTCGTTGGACGCCCATTTCCGCAACACGAAGTTACCTCGCCGATGTACCGCGTCGACTGCTTTAGACACTCGGTTCGCTTCTTCTGCGTTGTCGAAGCTCTGTAAAAAATCATCCATATAATGATTCCGTACTATAGAGTTCACTGCCTCGGGGTAGTCAGCTTCATGAACATGTGCATTATGGTTTTTTACGTAAATCGCAGTGCACGGGGAAGAGGTCGCGCCAAACAATACCGTTTTCATTCTATATTCGATGGGCGTTAAGGTCGTATCATCGCGCCATAGAAAACGAAGTGCATCTCTGTCTTCCACTCTCACCATTATGCGTAGAAACATATCTTTTATGTCTGCTGAAACGGCGACAGGTTTTTGTCTGAATCGCATTAACACGCCAAGGAGTGATTGTAGGAGATCAGGACCAGTCAGAAGATAATCATTGAGGCACACTCCATGCGTGCGTGCTGCTGCGTCATACACAATTCTGACCTTACCCTGTTTAGATGGATTCATTACTGGAAAATGTGGTAAGTACCACTTGTACCCGCTAGATGGCGTTGGCGGTGCTAGTTCTGCATACCCATTTGATATCAGCGCCTTCATCTGTTCTGAATATTTCTGTTTCAGAGTTTGGTCTTTGCGTAAACGGGATTCAGTGCTTTGTAGTCGACTGAGCGCGGAAGCGTAGTTGTCTGGAAAACACCTACCTTCATTCTTCCATAATAAGCCAGTCTCGTAACCGCCTTCAGGCAGAGCGCGTGTAGTTTCCTCTAGTATTTTTAATGCTCTCACCTCTGGGTCTGCTTGCGGGCGACGTGGCTGCACGCCTAATGATTCCAGGCTAAAATGTTCTTGTATGAGCCTATCTATAGATTCGTCTGTACTTACATGACCACAGCGTTCTCCAATCTGTGGCAATACATGTACTTTTTTCAGGCTGCAGGTTTTACCATGTAAAATCCAGCCGAGCGGTGTGCGTGACGCTACTGGTTGATCCTTTGTACCTACTCGAGCTTCAGAGGCGAGCAGGAGTGCCCAGTTGTCTTGGCCTATCAAGATAGTTGGTACGCCAGCCTCATATGCTAGCTGCTCGACTATAGGTGTCAGGTGCTCGTAGCCTGCCAGGTCATTTGCGCGTATCGACTGGCCTGATAATTCAAGTCTGTCGATGGTTCTGGCTTCGATGTCAATACCTTTGTTTGTGTATTTTCCCCGTATATTTACCTTGACTCGTTGCGAGTTCGTAGCGTCAATGCGCGCTCCTGCTACGGCCTCGATGTAAAATGGCTCATTTGAACCTTCTGCGCCTATCTGCTGCGCGACGTCACTAGTAAGTAGAGTTATTGTCGATCCATCATCCAGCAAAGCAAATGTGTCTACTTTACCGTTTGGTCCCGATAGTGTCACTGGCACTACTTTCAGCAAAACTTGGTTGTACGTGCGCGGCGTGCTCGTATTATTGACGACCGTGTGCAGCGCGATGTCACCTCCTGGCGCTGAGTCGTCCCGCGACGCTACGTGCCCGGTCACTGTGACACGAGGACGCTCTTCTGGGTCGTTTGCGGTACACATTCCCCGTCTACTGTCACTGTGCAGTAGCCTGTGATGATAATACTCGCAGTCTTGCACTTCACACTGCTTGGTTCTGCACCTATGCTTCCACGTCCGTCGGTTTAGGCACCTGAAACATAATTTATTTTTACGTGCGGTTTCCCATCTGTCAGTTATCAACATTTTCCTAAAATTAGAACATATAGCCACGCTACTACAATTGCCGTTGCATATCACACACGGTGTTTTATCGGTCTCTGCTATTTTAAATGTCTTGTGAGCCGGTCGTTGTGAACGGTCTCGTCTATGTTCCCCCTCAGCTGAGGCGTGACGCGCATTGAGATCGGCCTCTCTGTCGAGAAATCGTCCCAACACCACTAGGCCGGGCTCTGCGTCACCCGCAGCCATCTCATAATCGTACCACCGGCTCCTTAGCGTAACTGACTACTTTTCTGAAATTGCGCTAATCATCTCCGGGCTATATAAATATTCTGTTTTATTTAGAGCTTGCACCGCGGCAATTGCGTTTGTGACCTTCGACGCAAACACACATATATCTGTAGGGTTGTCTGATACTTTAGGTAACTGACGTAATTTATTTAATTCGTAGGTTATTAATGCGTTGGGTCGTCCAAATCGAGATTCTAACCTTTGCATAATTTGATCGGACGAAGATCCTAGAAATAGGCATTTAACTGCCTCTAACGCTGTCCCTCTCAGGGATTTTCTAAGACGGGCCAAGTTCCCAGCCTCTGTGTGAGCTGACGCAGACTCCTTATACGCTGCTTTAAAATGCAGCCATTCGCCGGGGTGGCCACTATAGATAGGTAAATCAAATTCATACCTGTCGGCAGCGGGTTTGCCCCGCGCTACCTCTAACAATGCCTGAGTCAGTCCTTGCAGCAGGCTCCTCTCGTCGCTACGTTGCGGCGAGGGCGGCGTTGCGTCGTTTGACGTCATGGGTTGTGACTGCGGCGGGCGGATGTGGTCGCGGTGTTCACTGAGCGTGTCTGCGACGTCCGTCTGACGTTTCGATGTCGCAGTCGAGCTTCCCTCCAATAATTCTTCGTCTGCTGATTCTGCTTCCAAGAGTGCTAACCTAGCGGCGGCGAGTTCCAATCTCGCTCGCGCCAACACCTTCCTATCACAACTGCAAACAGGCAAAATTAGGAAAAACTGATCACAACGCCTTTGAAAATGAATGTCCCATCCGTGTCAAATGGGACGCATTAGCACGTATGTCGGTAGCATACTGCTAATGTGGACCCACGAGATATTGGAAATAAGATTACAAACACCGACTCCGGAACGAACACAAACGCCAGAAATCAGCACTGGAAAGCTGATGAGTATTTCACAAGCTCGGACCTCAACGTCACTTTATTCGAAATTAATCGGAAATCTAGAGTCATAAGTTCTATAGCTAAAATCAAACGGTATAAAACCAAAAACGCTAATTGGACCCAGTTTCATGAGAAACTGGGACAATTAAACACAGGTAATAAAATAAATTCATATTCAATAGATACAAACACAAAAAATAATAACATAAATTTAGAAAATAATACTGAAAAAATATTTGGAAAACACGGCTTAAAATCAAAAAATACAAACTCACCTTACCGTTGTGGTCAAACGAGCTCTTTGGTAAAAAACATTTTAGGAAAAAAAAAAGAGAAAAAATGCTATTAAATTGTCTTATACAGATTAAGTAATATCTATGATACCGTTATAAAATAGTTTTATAAATTGAGTATCATAAAATATATTAGAATTAACACACTAAAAAGTAAATATACAACTAAAATTATAATAAGCGTAACACTAATAAGAAAAGCGTTCAGATCTTCCAAACTTTCGTAAAATCAGCAGTCTCCTAATATCAGAAAATTAATCTAAGTTCACATACCAATAAAATTAAAATAACATAGTTTGAAAATAAAACATTGTATGATAAGGTCTCTGATCATATAATCAGGGGATATACGCGTGGCAGGAGTGTGGTTTTAGCCGGTAAGAGTCCGGCACTGCCCAGACTACCTCATTAGTGAGGTGGTCTGGGCGTCCATGAGGATTTCCCACTCCTGCCAAAACAAAAAAAAAAAAAAAAAAAAAAAAACACCTTCCTATCGGTTTTCGTCTCGCCTCGTGGTTGTCCGTGTGGAGGTGTCGTCGCCCCAGGGCTGTGAGGTTGGGTCTGGTCCGACTCTGTGATGGAATAGTTGGGCGGGTCTGTCGGTCCCACCGCTGTCGCCAATTCCATGGAGGCGGACTCGTCCCCTTCCGTGGCCGCTGTGGCGGGTTCATGCCTACCGCGTGTTTTCACCATGTCGACGGTATTGTATCACCACACTACCACTTCGCGTAAGATTAAACCAAGCTATACCTGCCCGAATACAGCTCGCGAGGACCACTGATGCAATCTCGCTCGAAGGACCACTGTTGAGGACAGAGGACTAATCTAGTAGCAATGAATGAAAAACACGGAAACACTACTACACGATTTATTGTCGGTAAATCCACAGGTTTTAAAACTATTACATTCACTGATTTCGGGCAAGGATGGCCGCAGTTCAACAATTCTATCTAAAAACGCGGTTAAGACTTACAGAACAAGTGCACTCTTTCGTATCTGGAAGAGAATAGACAGCTACAATTGAAAAGTGGGCGGAAGTTTACAGTCAACATCCGGTTCCAGAACTTACTAGAATATTCGAACAGTTTGTACAGTGCTGCCTCTAGTGTCGAGAGGCGACTACTACGACATTCATTCATAATATTACAATAACTCATTGATAAAACAGCGCCTCCTGTGTCGAAAAGCGAGCAGTTAATCGATATTTATGCGTAAGCCGTTCATTGAAGCTGGCGCCCTCTAGTGGTGAATATCACAAATAAACCTCCTCTGCTTCCGCCACGCGACAACAGGGGGCGCTAGTGTATATCAGTCACAGTGATATTTAAAAATGGGCAACTGTATGACGGAGAACGTACACTCGGCTTAATTTGGTTTCCGACTAACGACAACCTAGGATTCGATGTGTCATTCAAAAGAATTCCCACAACAATATTGCTTGGACAAAAGAAACCCACTAAACGAGAAATGCTACGTGTACTAATGTCCATCTTCGATGTCTATGGATTTCTTTCGCCTATCACAATCAAAGGCAAAATCCTTTTACAAAATACCTGGAAGTCTGGAATCAGTTGGGACGACGAAATAACAGACCAAATATTTATAAAATGGACCGAATGGCTGAGCATTATGACACAAATTGATAAAATTCGCCTACCACGACATTACGAGTCGGCAACTAGAAATACTCGCCGCCGCTCAGTACCTACGGGCGACAGCGTGAAGCGCGACCTCAGTGCAGACGCACCGAATAGCGCGTCGCCGGCGCAGTTCACCGAGCGCTATACGAACCTACAGTTACATGTTTTCTGTGACGCGTCGTCTCAAGCGATGTGCGCCGCCGCGTACTGGCGTTGGATCGATTGTAAACAAAATATTCAAGTTGCATTTGTGTCCAGTAAATGTCGAGTTGCACCTGTAAAGTATGTTTCGATGCCTCGTTTAGAGCTACAAGCAGCTGTTTTGGCGGGAAGATTGGCTAATAATGTAATAAACGAGCATAGAATAAAGGCTGAAAGAAAAATATTCTGGTGTGACTCATCTACGGTTTTACACTGGATACGTAATAATACACGAAGTTATAAAGCCTACATAGCTCACCGCCTCGGCGAATTAGACGATCTGACGCCAATTGAAGAATGGAAATACATACCTACGAAGTTGAATATCGCCGATGTCGCCACTCGAGAAACCTGCGAAATAAAAACATTGAATAATGAGTGGTTATACGGGCCGACATTCCTATATGAAGAAGAACGATCGTGGCCTGAAGAATCAAAGATACAGCTACCTGAAATTCGCGATGTGGACCTGGAATGTATAAATAATATTCACGTTGCACCTGTGTGTTTACCTGCTGTTCCTGAACCAGAAAGGTTTTCTTCATGGCTTCGACTAGTAAGATCCATGTGTATGGTTTTATCTTTTATAGATAAATGCAAGAAAGTTTCTAGTGTTTGTGTAGATGGCGCGATGATGGAACGTGCTGAGAACATGTTGTTGAAATACTCCCAGATGAAAGCTTTTCCAGATGACCTGCACAACCTGAAACATAACAAAACATTCGATAAAAAAAGTAAATTACTTACCTTGACGCCGATTATTAGCGATGACGGCCTGCTGAGATTGTCTGGCCGCATTGATGCCGCACCGGAGATACCTACCAACGTGAAACGTCCTGTGATACTTCATGGCCGCTGCCATGTCACTCACCTCATCGTGAAGTACTACCACGTAAAAGCATGCCACGGCAACAAGGAAATGGTCGTTAACGAGCTGAAACTACGATACTGGATTATACGACTACGAAACTACGAAGTATATCAGTTCAAAATGCATGTTATGCAGAATTAAGAGAACGCAGCCTCATCCACCCAGAATGGGTGGCTTACCTGAAGCGCGGCTCGCTCATCAGCATCGCCCCTTTACGTTCACCGGCGTTGACCTTTTTGGACCCCTACAAGTTACCGTTGGCCGACATCAAGAGAAGAGGTACGGTGTTATCTTCACTTGCCTCACTGTTAGAGCCATCCACATTGAGACAGTGAACCAGCTGACCACAGACGCACTAATAATGGCTCTCAGACGAATGGCAGCTAGAAGAGGCTGGCCACGGTACTTGTACTCGGACAATGGTACGAATTTAAGAGGATCTGACGCGGAGTTGAAGAAATGTGTTCTTGAGCTGGACACGGAGAATCTCAAAGAAGGAGTAACGACCTATAGTATGGCGACAACTTGGGTTTTCATTCCACCTGAGTCCTCACTGGGGAGGGGCTTGGGAACGGCTCATAAGAAGTGTAAAAGGCGCACTTAAGGTTGTATTGAAGGAACAAGCGCCACGTGATGAGACACTTCAAACATTATTAGCCGAAGTAGAACAAATGATAAACAGCCGCCCCCTCACTCACGTCGCAGTGGAACCAAGCAGTCATGAAACCTTGACCCCAAACCACTTTTTGTTGGGAACATCATCCAACCTACCTACTTTGGGTGTTTTTGATGAGTCGGATACCTACCTCAGAAAACAATGGCGATTGTCACAAAAACTAGCCGATATGTTTTGGAAGCGTTGGGTACGAGAAGTACTGCCTAATATGCGCCCAAGAAGTAAGTGGCACTATGAACAAAGACCCTTGCAAGTGGGAGACCTTGTGCTGATCGTGGACCCTAACTCCCCCAGAAATGTATGGCCGAAAGGTGTGATACAGGCCGTAATAGTTGGCAAAGATGGCCGCGTTCGAGTTGTCGATGTTAAGACAAAATCCGGCCTTCTGCGGCGGAATGCGACACGCGTCGCGCCTATCTCTATGGGTGATGAGTGCTGTAGCAGCACTGGGGAGGGGAATGTAGGCAACGCGTGAGAGTAGTGATTTTTATATTTTAAGTACCTACATTTCTAGTGGTCATTTAATAAATCCAGGGCTCACACAAGGCGCGGGAGACGCATGCGAACGGGAGAGGGGCGCGCGCTTAGCGGCGCAGAGCGCTGCCATTTGCAAATTTAGTACACTTTTCGTATGATTGCGCACGGACGTATTTTTGGTCGATGCGTCTCCCCACCCTTCACCCTTTCGTAAATCTAGTTTTTTCATTGAGTATCCACACAACCTACAGTAAGTATGGAGTTTCTTACCCATTCTTCTCCATACAAAACTACCTTTTCCTCGTCAGACTGTCCTCTGGCCTCATCTTTTGTGTCTCTCAACACAGACCCCGGCGAAGTACGAGCCATTCTAATGAGCTTGAAAGCAGATAGTGCTCCAGGCTGGGACAAAATACAAGTCAACTTTCTAATAGCGGTACACCATCAAATTGTACCAATAATAACCCATTTAATAAATCTATGCTTCGATCAGGGCGTTTTCCCAGATGCTCTGAAAGTAGCCCTAGTGACACCTGTGTACAAGTCTGGTGACGTTACTGACCCGTCAAAGTACAGGCCAATATCAGTCTTACCGGCAATTTCAAAAATTCTTGAAATACTTATAAACTCACGCCTAAGTAAATAATTATAAAATACTGAATTTTGACAGGGAATGTCTACTGAGGATGCAGTTCTGTCACTAACGTCTGCTCTGGTGGATAAAGTGGATAATGGTAGCAAATGTCTAGCTGTTTTCCTTGACCTTAAAACGGCTTTCGACACATACATAAACTCGAAAGCATCGGCGTAAGGGGGGCCCCCCTTACGCCGGTGCTTTCGTAGTAGCCTCTCAAGCTACTTAAATCTTACCTCAGCAATCGGAAGCAAACGGTAAAAATTGGAAAGCACACTAGCTCTGAAGCAACTGTTACTGTTTTCATACGCTGACGATACCGCCATTGTCTTTGCTGCTAAGACTTGGGCTGATCTTAAAAGGATGACCGAGAGTGGCTTGGCTGGAATAGCAGCTTGGTTAAGTTATAATCTCCTCACACTAAATGCCCCTAAATCTATAACTCGCAACCGTCACCAGAGTTTCAAATAAAGATCCACAACTGTCCCAACCCTCAAATCTTCGGCTGCTCATGTGTAGAAATTGACAGGTTACAGCACACCAAATACCTAGGTGTTATGATTGACCAGCGCTTGTCCTGGCACATGCACACCGAACGAATTATGAAAAGAATTAGGAAAATGATCTGGACTTGTAAAACACGGCGACACGTGGCTTCAAAGAAACTTCTGAGGCAAGTCTACATATCATTGGCCCAATCAATCCTCACGTACTGTTTGCCATGCTGGGGTGGGACAACAAAAAAATAATTTCTACAACTCGAGCGGGCACAGAGAACTTTGCTTAAGGTCATGTTCTTCAAGCCCTATAGATTCCCTACCCAAAGCCTTTACCAATTGTCCGACCTTGCTTTCGTGGTGGCCCAAATGTCTGTGTAAGGACCTGCAAGAAGGGCTCGTACAAACAAAAAAGCATGAGTGTGATTGATATTAATATTTTAGATTTGGAACCTGCAATAAAAGTGAATGCATCTATTTTTGTAGAACCACAAGTCAAGAAAATTAAGGGCAGGTCAGGGACAGACGTGGGAGATAAGGAGGGTGTAGGAAAGGACGAAGACCAGTGCCATTCTGGAAGACCTGGAGCAGAGAGGCAGCTGACGCAGCGCAGAGTGAATATAGTTAAATATCATCACACGGTCGCGTCTAACGTCCAGCCGCGCGGAGTCCGCGCGACCGCGTGAGCGCCGCGGATGCGCCTAAACTTAAACCTTATTGTTTAGCAAACTACTGCAGTTACATCAAAGTAAAAAATACGTGTGTATAGCAGAAACTGTATAGAATCGACAAAAGAGAAAATTTAATTACAGCAACCAGTTTAAAATACTCAAAAAAAAAGTCAAACTTGAGAATATGTGTTGATTATCAGTAAAATAATTGTTCTTACTAAGTTTTTACCTATGATTTTGTACTTTGTGTCTATAAAACCTAAATAAAATTAAACTAGACTACATAAGCTTTTTTTTGATACCCCCAAGTCATTTTTTGGAATGTTCTGAGTACCACAACAAACCAAAACTAACAACTCATACCCACCTCAATTTGATTGCTAGTGCAATTACGGCAAGATGGCCGCCCGTAGGGCTCTCACACATGAGATGATGGCACATGATTTATTTTGTTATGAATAATTTATTTTGTGTTTTTAGTTGAAATGACAGAATCATTTATATATATATTTGACTCTTTTTTTATACACTGCTCAGGCTCACATACTGATTCATTGTTTGTTAAAATATAAGGAGTGGTCGTCTACTGTTTCAACATTAATTGTAATATGTAATATGTGAACACTGTGTATCTATGTACATATAACTTAGTCTGTCATTCCTTAATCTGTGATACTTTGTACACACTTTCAAATACCTAGTGTTTTTATGCAAGGTACATCGTATTCACGTATAATTATATAATTCCTGTAAATGCAAATATTGTTAACATCGTTTTTAAAAGAGTAAGTATGGAGTTTCTTGCCCATTCTTCTCCATACAAAACTACCTTTTGGAATGGGCACCTAGAATCAATTTTTTTTTTTCTCATTTGACGTTCAAAAGTGCCTTATAATGGTCTAATTGAAATAAATGATTTGACTTTGACTTTGACTTTGACATTTATTTTGTGTATTTTTTTATTTACTTATAAATTTATAAGTAAATAAAAAAAAAATTGTGGCATTTCAACTAAAAACTCAAAATAAATTATTCATATATATACATTATATAATATAATATATAATATTATATATATAATATATATACATTTCTAAATAATAAAAATAAAACATTTAAAAATATCTTTATTATAATATTTTTTTGATATATTACATTTTTCAGTAGACCGAATTGTGAGTCTAAACTTTACTAGTTTTGAATCCACTGGAACACACACAAAAATTTCATCAAAATCGGTGCAGCCGTTTAGGAGGAGTTCAGTGACATACACACGAACAGAAGAATTATATCCCCCAGGGCTCCATACTATCCCCTCTTATTTTAACGCTGTTTACCAGTGACATCTCCAACAGTAAGAAGGCTCAGTTGGCTCTTCATCAGTTAAAGACTAGCAGGCCCGGCTGACATTGTTCTGCATCGAAAATAAAAAAAAAACCAACTGTAACAAACAAGTTCATAAAGTTCAGTATCATGCTGTATTTGCATATGAAACTTATTCGTGGGAGTACGTAATGTAGGCTAACATAGTGAATTTGACGCAGCAAAACCATCAAAGAATCATCCAACCATAGAATGGTATAGCCATTCTCAAATCCACTGAAACACACACAAAAGCTAATAATTAAAATCCTGAACAAAACTCTCCAAGTTAGCAAAGTTCCAGCAAATACGTTTCTTATTACCATACAATACAACTAGATTGGGATTCAAATTCCGCCCGGGGTAAAGCTTTGTGTACACTTGTGTTTCCATCGTGTCTGGTCTGACACCCATAGTACAGGATCTTCGTAGCATGTGAAATGTCTCCACATATTATTATTATACGTACTTACTGATTTCGATCACACACAGCAGCTCCTCATCCTCCGGAGAAGCAGTAGACGTAGCCGTGCCCTCTAGTTCATCAACTGTAACAAACAAGTTTTGTAAAGCTCAGTATCGGGTTGTATTCGCATATAAAACTTAAAGAATATTAATTATACATTCATACATAATTATGATTCATAAACTTGGTAGACGAACTGACAGACTTGACTTATAGTTTGGACTTCAGAGAATAGCAAAGTGAACTAACATCAAGTAGATAGCAGTGATTAGACAATACAGAAAAAAACTTAAACCAAAATTTACCTTGTTGGCCGTTTCCACGGAGGAGCATCCACTCCCGGAGGATGAACTCTTGCCGGACGCTAGCTGGCAGCGCATTCACTCTGCGCTGCGTCAGCTGCCTCTCTGCTCTTGCTTGAGACGGAGGGTCTTCCAGAATGGCACTGGTCCTCGTCCTTTCCTACACCCTCCTTATCTCCCACGTCTGTCCCTGACCTGCCCTTAATTTTCTTGACTTGTGGTTCTACAAAAATAGATGCATTCACTTTTATTGCAGGTTCCAAATCTAAAATATTAATATCAATCACACTCATGCTTTTTTGTTTGTACGAGCCCTTCTTGCAGGTCCTTACACAGACGTTTGGGCCACCACGAAAGCTGCTACTGACGACCTTTGGAACGTAATTAATATCACATCGAATCTAACCTTATTTCGTTATATTTTTACTGTCTAGGTGTGTGTAAATACTAATAATGAACTAATTTCCATATTACGGGCATTCAATTAGAAGTTTATTTAGTAAATCATACAAAAATAATTCGAAAATGCCCCACACCCAACACGGCGTCATGTCCATGTTTTGCATTTCGAGATTTTCGTTTGCAAGAGACTTTGAACCAATTACATTTTTAGATATTCGTAATGCTTGAATCTTGAGGATTTTTTTGATATGATACACAAATACCATGAGTTATTAATAAAATTGTACTTACATTGTAAATCCAGAACACGCCACCGTTTTGAAAAATTTCACTTTGACATTTTAGCATCACGTTCAAAATTTATTTTGTCGATGGTTTTTAACTTCGGAAACATTAAGCGACTTATTCACAGACGCGGAATGAAATACAGCGCCACCACACATATTTTTTGGAAGCGTTCGTGGAGTTGCCGCTGTATAAAAGCGATTTAGGGCCAAAAAGTCGACTTAGCTTTTTAAGTTGCGGGAACGTACGACCCGGAGAAATTATTGGGTGTATTTTCTATGCGCGAACGTCACATCGATTCACCAAATGTTACGTTCAATTCCAGCATACAGAATCAGATATACCTCCCTACATACGTTATTTTAAAAATAAATTAAAAACTAGTATAAACAATACCTATAATAATTTTATTGAGGAACAATTCTACTTAGATATATTATAATTCACTATCATCATCATCATCATATTCTATTTATATTCTATGTAATGTACATAAAGTTGAAATTACGTGATCACATATTGCTCAGTAATTTTTCTGCTACTTAAATTACTTATTTCATATTTGGGTGGCATATCTGACAAAGTATTTTAGTTACACGTGCCCTATTCCTTAAATGGAATACCATTACGCAGATTTACTCCTATATAAGAGCTATCCTGAAGAACCTGGATCATAAGAATTCTTCTGCTAAGAGCAGCCACATCTTAACGTCAACCCGCCTAAGGAAAATCAACCTGCTAAAATGTAAGTACTTCCCATTACTCGTTTTAATTAAATATATTCAGCAACACATTCCTAATTCTTCTATAAGAATTTCTAATTGACGCATTACTTACGAGTACTATGTTCATATGTCACAATTCAATTGTTTTAGTATTCTTTTAATCAAGTGAACACGCATATACCTAAAAAAATAATACTATTATTTCCTAGCATTCAATCATTCAATTATTACATTCGTCCTATTTTTCGATTACTCAATCATTATTGTTGACTTTTGATTTTGTATTTTCTCAGGTCTAAGCACACAGCCGACCATCTGTTCCCATCGGAAGACGAATCGCTGAGTGACATACCAGTGAAATCCAAGCTGAAGGGGCAGAAAAAACGTAAGCTAGCGTCAATGAGCAGCTCGCAACCGTCCACAAGTAAGAAACAGAAGATTCACCCCATCACTCCTGTGGCGAAGGCTACTGCTCGTGAGCTGTTTGGGAGTGACAGCGATGACGACGCAGTTCAAATTACTGCGGAAAAAAACCCTCCTGCTATTTACTCTTACATCACGAAGAGATTGGCAAACGGCTTTTCCCGTCAAATGGATGAAAAGAAGAAAGGTGCGTTTTACATTGAAGTTAAAATTTATAGATCTGATGAGATAGAGCGTGTACACGCGGTAAATAGATGGCGTCATTCTATTATAACAATTAAAAATAAAACCGACGAAGATTCAGATGCCTGGAATCATATGAACGCTTTTATCGCAAGCACTAGAAAAGAGTTCAAAAATCCTTCAAAAATCCCAAACTCCCACATTTATAAGCTCCTATCAATAAAATGATTACATTTTATCATCTATATATTCACGGCTAACATATTCACGGCTAAATAATATAATATGTGCAAATATTTTATTGTAACATTTATAATGTTAAACTATTAGTATTAATTTTGTAACCTTATGTAATCGATTAATTATATTCATTAAATAATGTTATATGTGTAACATACGTTGTTTTTGTTTCCAGTTCAACCTGCCGATCACATCTCGCAAAGTTCTAATGTTATAATAAATAATGATACAGTTACAACTCAATTTGATATCCCAGAACAAGAATATAATACGAATGTTTATGAACCCAAAAGTTTATCAAAGACTATTTATTGTGACAAATGTAAACTTGAGATTCCAGAACATAAATATAGATACCATAAGAGAACTAATATCCATAAATCGAATTGTCTAATGAAATCAAGGTTTGAAAATGTTGAAATTATAGCAACAGCTTTTAAGAATAGAATTATGACTTATCGCTTAAATCCATCTATAGAAGACGAGAACCTCATACCAGAGGCGTTCTTAGATGATAAGCGACAATATATCTCAGAAATTATTAAGTTTTTACTGTCGAAAAATACATCTATCAAAGTTAATTTTGAACTGTTTGCTTATTTTATGTTACCTAAATCAAATGAGCAGCAGTTAAAGTCATTTAATACGAGATATGAGATTATATACAATAGTACTGATTTTAATAATATATACTCAAAAATAATAGAAGTATTTAAAAGAAAACTTACCGAATTCGAGCATTGTGAATCTGGATGGTCATTTGTATCCATAAGTCATTTGGAAATAAATATAAATAAATATTGCCCTTTGCGGGGTGGTACTTATTTAGACCTACCTGATGTTATTAAAAATACAAAAAGTTGTTTTAATATACAGAATAATGATGAGTATTGTTTTTTGTGGAGTATAGTCGCAGCGTTATATCCAGCCAAAAATAATGTCTGTAGAACGAACTCCTATCCACATTTTAGTTCAATCTTTAATCTAGAAGCGATTTCATTTCCACCTTCATTTAACGATATCAAATTATTTGAAAAGAATAACTGCGAGCTAAGTATTAATGTTTACGGATTAAATGAAAACTATACTGTAACTGGCCCTCTTTATGTGACGAGCTGTAAAAGAGATAAACATATTAACTTACTGTATTTTGAAAAAAAACAGGAAAAGTCATTACTGTTTAATTAAAAACCTTTTACGTTTAGTGCGACGACAAGTTTCATACCATAAAGGTCGAATGTATTTATGTGAGACTTGTTTGCAGTTTTTTACCTCCGAAACAAAGTATCATTCTCATAGTTGCTCCAAAATTTTAACTATACTACCTGACAAAAACAGTGCATTACAATTCAAAAACTATGAACGAAAGCAAAAAATAAATTTTGTTATATACGCTGATTTTGAAAGTATATTAATGGACTATGAAATAGAACAGTGTGATAAAAATACTATAAAGAAGAAACTACATCAACCATCTTGTTTTGCATTTTATGTCTGTTGCTCACATGATAGTAGTTTAAATAAGTATGTTACATATAGAGGACCTAACTGCGTGGAAGTATTTGTTAAAAAATTGATAGCGGAAGCGAAATTGATTCATTCGATTTTGATGTCAAAGAAACCAATGCGTTCTATGACCAGAGAGCAAATTAGTAATTATCGTACAGCAACTACATGCCATATCTGTAATAATTTGTTATTTGATGATAAGGTTTGTGATCATGACCACATTACATCCGAGTACAGAGGCGCAGCACATTCGCATTGTAATTTAATTTATAGAGTGTGCCCCTTTATACCTATTATTTTTCACAACTTAGCTGGCTATGATTCTCATATATTTATAACAGAATTATCAAAGTACGATGGTGAGATGAAAGTTATTGCGCAAACTAAAGTATAGTATTTAACTATAACGAAAATAATAAATATGGGGAAAGGATGTAAACCAATACAGTTAAAATTCATAGACTCTTTTCAATTTCTTAGTTCAAGTCTTGATAATCTATGCAAAAGTTTTACTGAGAATGATTTTATTCATTTATCATCACATTTCCCCGACAAAAATCAGTTCAATTTACTGCGAAGGAAAGGCATATTTCCGTATGAATACATCTGTTCATGGCAAACATACAATGAAACACAACTGCCTGCTAAGGACAATTTTTACAACACTTTACAAATGAAACATATAACTGACGCTGAATATCAACATGCTCAGACTGTGTGGAAGTATTTTAATATAAGTTCTCTCGGTGAATATACAGACTTGTATTTAAAGTGTGATGTACTGTTATTATGTGATATATTTGAAAATTTTAGAAATATCTGTTTACGGTATTATAATCTCGATCCTGCATATTATGTAACTTCACCTGGGTTGAGTTGGGATGCTATGTTACTTTATACAGGCGTGCAGTTAGAATTGATTCATGATTTAGAAATTTATGAAATGTTGGAAAAAGGAATACGTGGAGGGTTAGCTCAATGTTCTCACCGATACGCTAAAGCTAATAATATGTATTTGCCTGATTTCGATAATTCAAAACCATCAACATATTAAATATATTTGGACTGTAATAACCTTTACGGGTATGCTATGACGAAAAAATTACCAATATCAGGATTTAAATTCATGAGAAATAATGATGTGGAAAAGTTTAATATACTTAATGCCCCTGATGATGGGGAGTATGGATACATTTTAGAAGTAGACTTAGCGTATCCAGATAATTTACACAATTCACATAGTGACTTGCCTTTCGCTCCTGAGAAATTTATACCTATTGGAGGGAAAACTCAAAAACTAATTGCAAATTTATATGATAAATATAATTACATCATTCATTTCGTTCATTTAAAAGAATGTATTAAAAATGGTCTTGTGTTGAAAAAAAATCATAGGATTCTTTGTTTTAAACAAGAATTTTTTTTGAAAAAGTATATAGATCTGAATACTAGATTAAGGCAAGCAGCTTTAACATCATTTGAAAGAGATTTTTTCAAACTATTAAATAACTCCATATTTGGTAAAACAATAGAAAATAAACGTAAGCATGTTGACGTAAAATTAGTTACCAAATGGAGTGACACTTCGAATAAAACGAATAAATTAATTGGTGCTGAGAAATTAATCACAAAACCTAATTTAAAAAGTGTTTCTATATTTAATGAAAATTTTATAGCTATACAGTTGAGTCCTGAAAAACTTGTTTTAGATAGACCAATATATATTGGGTTTTCGGTATTAGAATACTCTAAGCAACATGTATATAACTTTCATTATAATCACATTAAGAAAAAATATGGTAGTAAAGCTAAATTGTGTTACACTGATACAGATAGTTTATTATATTTGATACAATTCATACTGAAGATTTTTATAAAGATATGTGTGATAATTTGTCGGAATTTGATACGAGTAATTTTGAAACTAATAATCATTGCAGTATCCCTAAGGTGAATAAAAGCATCCCCGGTTTATTTAAGGATGAATTAGGCGGAGATCCAATGACTGAATTTATAGGTTTAAGAGCAAAACTGTATTGTATTAAATCATTGAATACACAAATTAATAAAGCTAAAGGCGTGTCTAAACCTATTACAAGATGTTTGTACCCACATGACTATAAGAACGTTTTATTTAAAAACTTTACACTTAAGCGTAAAATGAATATGATCAAATCAATGAAACATGTGCTTTACTCGCAAGAAGTAAATAAAGTAGTCTTGAATAGAATAGATGATAAAAGGCAAATTGTATCAAATCAAATTGAGACTGTTCCTTGGGGGCATTGTAATTACATATGTTAATTGGTTTATGTATAAATGTTCTTTTATAATTTAATTAAGTACTTATACACATTATTAAATAAATAAAATTGTATATATTAAATATTTACTAATAAATAAATATATATATTCACAAAACATTACTTGGCTTTTCATTTGTTTCCTTAAAAGTAGATACCTAATACCATACAAATTATAATTCGTTTCAAATTGAAATGGAAATGTGAATTTCAAATGGAAGAAGCAATATAAGTATATTTTAATTAATAATATTTAAGTAAAACATTATTTTATTGAATTTGACTTTTGATTATTATGTCTTCTCATTTCAATTTTGAATAGAAGACCTTTTTTAGGCTTATTGGAAGACAGGGCCAGCCTGCAGAGGCTCTTTGAGAACTTTATTATTATTATTTTATTGCTTCAATTAAGATTTTTTTATTATTTGTTAATAAAACACAGTTTATAATGTTTCTTTTTTTATTATGTTGAACTTAAATATATAATGAATTTATTAATAATAAACTCCAGACATAAACTTGCACAGACCTTAAATAACATTTTCATCCGTATCATTAAGTCGAACTTAACTTTTTAACTATTTTACTTACTAAGAGCTCAGTTTCACTCATGATATCATCATAATCACTTTTCACTAAATACTGTATATTCACGCTTGCACTATCAGGCTCAGTGTCTATTTCATCCATGCGACGATCATCCAAATCATGTATAATTATTTTTATTAGTTGGCGAACATGTCCTGGCTCTTTACGTATGATAAATGATGTGTTTTTAAAAGATTTTGATTTAGTTTTCTTCTTCTTTTGTTTTGGTTCTTCTAATTTTTGTTGATGACTCTCTTTACATGCATTTTCCGCTACTTCGGCAAACCAACTCTCGTTATCTTGAGCATAGTAGAAAGGATTCATAACCGGATCGGGAATCAAATTCTGAAAGACAAAGATATTTTTTTTGTTATTAAACACCACCAACACCAACTATGAATTTAATTGATAATAGCAAAACTAGCTTAGATACTTACGTGACACTGAGGGTTAATACTTGTAGTATCTAAAACAGGACTGTAGGATGGTGAGCGTGACATGATGCTGTAAAAACAGTATGCAATACTATTATTTTTTTACATTACATATTATTAATTTATACATTGTTATTATTAGATCAAATAATCAAAATAAATTTTAAAATATTTACCTTAACAATGTCTTAATCAATGAAAGCAATATGAAGCGACTTCTTTATGGAAAAGATGGCAGTGAAATGAAGTGATTGTTTATTTTTTAGGTACACTACTTAACTCAGATTACATATTAAGTATAAATTTGAAATATGAGAATACCATCTTTCTTGTACACAAAATTTAGTTAATCCAGTATAAATATTCATGTTAAGCAGTTTTTGAATTAATAGATAAGATGAAGTTGATTAAGCAACCCATATCTCTCAATATTAATAATATAAAATTAAGTGACTCCGTTGACCACATCAGACATAGCGCTTTATTACCGAATACTATTCGCTGTATAATATGTGGTCCGTCGAACTGCGGCAAAACGAATGTTATGATTAGCTTACTACTTCATGAAAATGGGCTCAAATTTAGAAATCTATATCTCTACTCTAAAACTTCTTTTCAACCTAAATACCGTTTCTTGACTGAAGTATTGAAAAGAGTACCACAGGTTAATTTCTACGAGTTCAATGATGGTAAAGATGTCATTTCTCCGAGTGAAGCTTTAACAAATTCTGTATTTATTTTTGATGATGTTGCGTGTAAAAATCAAATAAATATCCGAAATTATTTCTGTATGGGTAGGCATAAACAAATAGATTGTTTCTATTTATCTCAAACCTACTCTAAAATACCGAAACAACTGTTACGTGACAATGTGAATTCACATCATCCATCAAACAGGATGATGTGAATTTAAAACATATTTATGCTGAGCATGTTAGTTCTGATTTACAGTAAAGAGGAAAGAGGGAAAGACTTCAGAAATATTTGTCAAACTGTTTGGAGTAAACCTTATAATTTTCTACTTATTAATAAAGAATCGTCATTAAACAACGGAAGGTACAGACAGAATTTTGATATGTTTTTTAATTTTGACTGACTGTTTATGTGTACATAATATAAGTAATTAACATGCAAAATCAAATTCAGTATAATTTGTTCTTTAGCTGAACACAGTTGTTATAATAGGTATAAAATGGAGAAAAATATTAAAATAGAATTAGTGAAGTCTGTAGACTCCATAAAGAATAAAATAAAACAAATGAAAAACCAGGAACACTCAATGAACTTGTCATTTGATAAAATGTTAAAACCTGTCACAGATCCCCTTAAGACCCTAGTTGATTCGAATAAGACAATAGAAAAAATACAAACTTTTGAAAATACACGCTCTAATTTTGAAGACACGGACGTGGATGCCATTAATACTAGTACATCTACAAAGTTTGAAGAATGCTACGATCCAGAATCGAATTCTGTACAGATCGTTAAAAAGTTTCCCCAGACGGAATTACCGGATGATTTAGAAATATCTTTAGAGGGTTGTGATATCCATGATATTTATGATGGGGTAAATATACCATTTGGAATAAGGAGTGCAAACAGAAAATTACTAATGGGTAATTCAATAGTTTCATTTTCTAAAATAGATAGTGTGAATGATGATAATGTTATTTTAATTAAAATTGGTGACAAAAGCTACAATTTAACCCCTGGTTTAAAAGAACTTTTACTTCGAAGAAAACCTGATTTGAGACTAATATCGGGCAAAGACAAACTTGTCTATAAAGATATGTTGCATTATACAAATGCACATAAGAGAGATTTCAATCCTAATGGGCAAATAAGAGGCGATAAAGGTATAAAATATCGTGAAATAATCAAACCATTGTTTTCTGAAGCGTTAAACAATAATATTGTCACTAAATTTGGAAGAAGCTTACCAACACTAAAGAAATACAAAAATAACACTGACTTGGTATATTGGGACGATCCTAACGAACTGGTTGACAGATTGAAACTATTAATTGCTTCCCGAGATGCCGGTAATACAAACCATGATAATGAAATTTTATCAATAATCGAAGAATTAAAAGAAGCTGGCATAATTAAATAATAAATAGTCATAATAATATGCTTTTTATTCAGTATTATAGCTGAATTCAAGACAAATATACTAAATTGTGAACATGAGTAAAGCTGACGTGGTAAACGAAATTCATAAAAATGCGAGGGTGAACTATCCACGAAGACGTGTTATCATGAAAGATATAGATGACTTGTGGCAAGCAGACTTAATTGATATGCAATCAATTTCAAAAGAAAATAAAAGTTACAGATATATTCTTGTCGTCATTGATACATTTTCGAAATATGCTTGGGCCTTTCCTATGAGAAGTAAAACCAAAGAAGATGTGTGTAACTCTTTCAAAACTTTATTGGATAAAGGGCGTGTTCCTAAAAATCTGCAAACGGATAATGGGGCAGAATTTTATAATAACAAATTTCAGAAGCTTATGAAATCGTATTATATTAACCATTATTCAACTTTCTCAACAAAAAAGGCTTCAATAGTTGAACGATTTATCAGAACATTGAAATCTAAAGTCTATAAGGATTTTAGTTTAAAAGGCAATTACAATTGGGTAAATAATACCCTCAATGATGTTATTTACAAATACAATCACACTCGCCTTCGCACTATTAATGAAATCCCTGCTAATGTCAACAATATTAATAAAAAACTAATATTAGAAAGGTATTTAAAATTGCTAAAAATTGATAATTTAAAAAGCAAGTACAAAGTCGGTGATTATGTGCGTATCAGTAAATACAAAGGAACATTTGAAAAAGGTTATACTCCCAACTGGTCAACAGAAATATTTAAAATTCGTAAAATACAAGATACAACTCCTATAACTTACTTAATCGAAGATACTATCAGAGGTCAGCCTATTTTAGGTGCATTTTATACACAAGAACTTCAAAAAACAAAACATCCCAATGTTTATCTAGTCGAGAAAGTTCTTAGAAGAAAAGGTAACAGGGTTTTAGTAAAATGGTTAGGTTTATCTTCAGCTGAAAACAGTTGGATTGATAAATCGAATGTAATATTATAAATAAAAAAAATTAAATTAAAAATTTAAAAAAAACCCCAACGCAAAACATTAAAGCGATTATGTAAAAAGTAAAAAATAATACTTTTGTTGAGCCATCAAATGTTTGTTCGTTGAAATGGCGCTATAATGTCGCGGCGGGGTACCGCTTAAGTAAGTCAGTCCCTCAATTTCATTCACTGTCTATTAATTTACCAGCATTTCCGACCAATTTGCTTCGATATTATCAAATTTTTGTTGCTAATCTAGTTGTTAATCTTGTTGCAAATCTAGTTACCATCAGTTCGCTATTTTAGATATTTAGTTATTGCTTTAAACTTAGCGGCAGGGGCGTGCACAGAGTTTTTAGACAGGGTAGGCAGAAAAAAATAGGTATGCAGGGTCGACAGATATAGTTAAAGTTTACTTAGAAACCGATGGATGTTTTTGAATAAAATAAAATAAAATTAATAGAGAATAAACATTTCAATGATTTAATTAAACATTCGAAAACATCCATCGGTTTCTAAGTCAACTTCAACCATTTCCGTCTTTCCGATGACCTGCATACCTATCTCTTTTGATGACTGTACCTAAGTGATTTGCCACCTCAAATGATTCCTAGATTGACTGAATTTATAGACATCAATTAGTTTTTTTGCTGCCGTAGAAAAAATATGAATAGGACTGTATCGATGTATTGCCTCGTTTCAGGCGATTATATTATTTGAAAATAGTAGGAAAGGTAAACAGAACAACCGCTGTATAGGTAGGTACTCAAGCGTCAGGCCCGCGTCACAGAGTAGGTAGGTATGTACCTCCTCCTAAAGCATCATACGAACAGATGTGTTCAATTTTTTTTAATCGATTTTATGATAGAAACTCAAAACAGGGTTAAAAATAATATGCGTAGAAGAAAAACGTTTTGCAATCTACTAAACAAGGAACAATTAGGTACTTACCTAATGTGTTTTTTTACCAATAAAATAATCTCAAGTTCACAACTTACTAGAAGTAGGTATTACAAGCACCTACCCTTTTCCCTTTCATGTGATGATGAAGTGATTATCTATCGTAATATTGAGTACCGAAACCTAAACAAAATGTAGGTATTTTATTCGGGTTCGGTTCTACAACAAAATCTCGCGAATCTTCTACCTACTTTAATTGATGTAATAAAACAGAACTGTACCAACCTCTTACGACCTAATCGCATGGTTTGTTTGTATTGATTGAAATCTAGCGGCTATCCTCGATCAGTGTTTTTTCACCGAAGCCGAGAGAAAGTTTTGAAAAGGAACCATTTTTTAAGTATTGTCTGTACCTACATAACTACACAACAAACTTTCACAGTGAAGTTATTCCATTTTACACACTAGTAACAACGTTGAAATAATATACTTAAAAATGCATTCACAAAACTATGAAACAAACCAAAACAAAAAAAATGGCGACTCAGAATAATTCACGTATATTTTTGTACCTACACAATTGTCGTATTCCGTCGTGTAAACTCGTGTAGTAAAATCTAAAATGTTAAAAAGACAATGTCTTCAGTTCGCGTTGTGTGCGTGAGTTGTGACATTGTGTGTCATGTACGAATAGAAAATGCACACGCGTGCTACGAGCCTGTCACGAGGCACACATACAAACAAAATATAATAATCTAGGCACAAATATTTTGTGTCTCTCCCGTAGGATCCTAGCGGCGCTAGTGCAGCGCGAAGCGATCGAAATGCGCGGACTAAGGCGCGAACGTATCGATGAGACTTCGTGTTACCACCGTTACGCGACAGACGGAGCTGATTTAAGATTTTTTTATTAATTGAGAGTAATTACTCGTGTATAAAATATTAGAGATATCAAAATAAATTAAAACAAGATAATAAATATTTATCTGAGTTGTAGGGTAGGCAATGTCTATGTGACTGTATGAACCGCACGCCACTGCTTAGCGGTACCCCGCCGCGACATTATAGCGCCATTTCAACGAACAAACATTTGATGGCTCAACAAAAGTATTATTTTTTACTTTTTACATAATCGCTTTTATGTTTTGCGTTGGGGGTTTTTTTAAATTTTTAATTTAATTTTTATTTTAATTTTTTTAAATGTAATTTAGTTTGGTTTTGTGTGGTCAGTGTGGTCACCTATAATAATATGTTTGAAAGCAAAGTAAACATCCGGTATGCGTCTAAGATCCCTACCGCAGCAAACAAAAGAGCTGATAACTTTAAAACTGCTGAACCGATTTTGATGAAACATGTCTAAGAACCATCGCTAGAGAATTTACTTTCAAATAAAAAAAACCGCATTCAAATCGGTTCACCCGTTAAAGAGCTACAGTGCCACAGACAGACACACAGACACACAGACACACAGACACACAGACGCACAGACACACAGACACGTCAAACTTATAACACCCCTCTTTTTCGTCGGGGGTTAATAACATTATAAACAAACTCGAATCACAACTATTTATTAAAGAATTCAAACCGGGATCATCAGTCTTATGATGAGTACTGAAGAGAGCAGTCTGCTGAATTGGCTTATAAATAATTTACCATTTGAATTACATTTACCAGGATATAATTATTGTGGACCTGGCACTAAATTAATTAAAAGGCTTACACGGGGGGATAAAGGCGTTAATAAACTAGACGAATATTGTAAAGAACACGATATCGACTATCACAAGTCTTCAAACTTAAAGGATCGCCACAAGGCAGATTTAGTTTTGTTAAATATGGCGAAAGAGCGTATAGTTGCCCCGGATGCGAGTGTAGGGGCAAAACTGGCAGCACGTTTAGTTAGCAGCGCTATGTCAACAAAAGTTAAAACTGGTTGTGGTCTTCAAAAAAGTAGCAAAAAGGGTTCGCGAAATACAGTATCTGGAAAAGGGTTTAAAAATAAATTTAAAAATGTTATCAACAAAACGAAAAGACGTATGAAAAAATTAAAACCAAAATGCAAAAAAGTGGCAATAGAATTAGCTATGGCCGCTGCCAGAGAGATAGCTAATGATTCATCCATTAAACTTCCTCGTGTTATTCCTATACCAAAATCTGGCGGAGTATTACCTTTGATCCCAATTTTTGCGGGATTATCTGCGGCGGGAGCCTTAGCAGGCGGTGCAGCTGGTATTGCTAAAACTATAAATGAATTCAAGATGGCAAAAAAGTTGTATGCTGAATCGAAGAGACACAATGAAAAGAGGCTCTTTGCATCGAAAAAGGTCTTCACCTTAAACCACATAAAGACGGGCTCGGAATTTTCGTATCAAAAGAAAAAAACTAAGATATCGGCTACCCAAACGAGCCTTGAGTAATTTGGACATTTTGAAGTATGGAAATAATATTCCCTATTTTAGAGGTGTCTTTATGAGAGATAAGCTCCCTAAACACCTTTTTAAAAAAGAATGTGGAGTTATTAATTTAGATAGCTTTAAAAATCCTGGTTCTCATTGGCCTATGCAAAATACAATGATTATATTGAGTATTTTGACAGTTATGGAAATCTAAAACCTCCAAAGGAATTTATAAAATACGTGGGTTCTAAAGTTCACTATAATTATGATAATATTCAACGAGATCACCCATTTAATTGTGGACACCTTTGTTTAAAATTTTTGAAGAACTTTTGGTATAGTGCTGGAATAAAATAAACACATTCTGACAACAGCGTTCAGTATACAAGCATGTCTACTACGGTTACCATCTCTGGAAATAAATCAGAATTGATTACATACTTTCAACCACCATTACATTTATCTGATCAATACGAGTGCGGTTTGCTATACTTTTCAGTGTTAAATTCAAGACCAAATATTCCTATTATTAACAGCAATCTGGCCGTGATCAGAATCGAATGTGATCTTGTTCACGGTTCGTACTGCAACGGATTACCAACTCATTTTATTCATGAATTTGTATCTGATACTGCTCTAGGTCATCGGTGCATAGAAATACCTCAAAACGTTATTTACTTTCCAGTAAACAAAAACATAATTTCATCTATATCTGTTAAGATTGTTGATCAATTTGGTCACTGTATTAACTTTGGAGAAGAACGTGTTCAACTACGTCTTCATTTAAGAAAATCAAAATGATAGTATACTATAAAAATACCCCAGTGAAAACAAAACTACTTAGTTCTTCTGCGATTGTCAAGGTGCAAAGACGTATGAAAAAAGCAAAGAAACTAACTGAAGCAAATAAAGATTTCCTAAAAGCTCTAGGGTTTAAGGTATGAATATACTACAGATTACTGAATTGCCACATTTCGACACTTCTATCGAAAGTTATGAAGTCCATTCATACAATCCCTATAATAACAGCTTTAGAGAAAACGATGAAATCAGAATTCCCATCCACCAGCAAGACATTTACGTCCTACCATCAGCCAGCTCAATTTATGTCGAAGGACAAGCAAAGCTCTTCGGTAAAGATGGGAATCCGATCAAGAAAACTGTTACATTCACTAATAACCCTGTTATGTCTTTGTTTCAAGACATCAGGTACGAAATGAATGGTATTGAAATAGACCGTATAAAAAATTCGGGAATATCGTCGACAATAAAATCATATGTCTCATTAAATGAAGCAGAAAATAAAGTTGCTGCCATATGGGGCTGGAATTTAGAGGGATTTCAAAGTGATGGGCACTTTAGTGCTGTGATACCACTAAATAAGGTTTTAGGTTTTGCAGAGGATTACAACAAAATTGTGATAAATTGTAAGCATGAACTTATATTGAATAGAAGTAACACTAACTTAAATAGCGTTACTCTTACTGATGATATTGCTCATTTTCAAATAGATATACAAAGAGTTCAGTGGAGAGTGCCACACATAAAAGTATCAGATCGAGAGCGATTGACACTTTTAAAACATTTAGAAAGAGATAAACCTATTCAGATGGCTTTTAGAAATTGGGATTTATATGAGTATCCTTTATTACCGAAAACCACAAAACATTCTTGGTCAGTTAAGACTACCTCACAATTGGAAAAACCCAGATATGTAATTTTTTGCTTACAAACTAATAGAAAAAATAATAAAACTAAAGATAGTTCACTATTTGATCATTGTGATGTGACAAACGTAACGCTCTTTTTGAATTCGCAATATTATCCATATGAACCTTTAGGTTTAAAGTTTTCTGAGAACAAATACAGTATATTATACGAATCGTCAGTCGTTTTACAACTGTCCAGTAGACCCGTTGCTTAACCTAAAGGACTTCAAGGAAAAAGCTCCCCTCTTTACATTAGACTGCTCAAGGCAAAACGACAGTCTAAAAACAGGTCCAGTGGACGTGTGGTTGGAAATTGAATGTTCTACAACAATACCAGATAAGACGACTGCATATTGTTTAATTATAAACGATCGACTTGTGGAGTATAAACCTCTCAGCAACATTGTGCGCAGGTTATCATGGTTGCTATTGTAGATATTCAAGGCTTTAAAACAGAAACAAATGAATTTATAATAAAAGAAATTGCCATATTATATAATAAAAAATTACAAGTATTTTTAATTAAGCCGCCATTTCCTTTTAACAATTTAACGAAACTAGAAAAAAAGCAAGTTAGTTGGATTGAACGTAACAGAAAGATATATTGGCGTCAAGGATTTGTGTCCTATTCCTATTATCGAACTTTGATTATGGACATTTTAAGGAATAAATATATCTATGTCAAAGGCTCAGAAAAAGTTTTGTGGTTAAAGCATATTTTAGGAAATACTAAAAGTGATATATTTAATTTAGAAGATAAAGGTTGTTCTAGTTAAGTTAATAAGTTTGTACGATCGCTATAAATATTCTTTAGATTTGTATAACTGTATTTATCACGACTCTGTTTGTGCTTTGAAGAATGTATTGTGTTTAAATAAATGGTGCTATGATAATAAAATTTTAAAATAATTATTTTCTTGTTTAATTTATATTATTAGATAGTTAAGACGTATCTTTGAGTTTTCTATCCCCTCCCAAATCAATATCCTGACCAATCATTATAAGTTGATGACAATAGCTTGCGATGTCATTATACCTTTAGAATTATCTGTATCCAGGACTAGGAAGTGAGTAAATATAACATGTCTCAAAATGAATACAAACCCCGATATGACATGTATAACACACATAAAATGCGTGAATTTTCATTTAAATATTACTGGGGGACGATTAACTCAAAGAAAAGATTAGTGGCTGAAATGGCTGACGCAGGATTCTTTTATTTTGGAAATAGTATCAATGATAAAGCGGCGTGTTTCTCATGTGGCCCCTCCACATAGAAGATTGGGAGATATATGACGATCCTTGGATGCAACATGCTTTGCATTATCCTAACTGTTTTTATTTGAATGCTGTGAAAGGAAACTACTATATAATGAATACACATATCTCCATCGCCGCATTACACTCTTATCACCATCGCGTGATAGATCGATTTTAATTATAAAACTAATAAATAACGTAAATATTTACTTCACCACGAGAGATAATAAATTGATATTACCTATCTACATCATGGTTCGTTCAGAGGAATTTGATTTGGAAAGAATTTTTAAACTTATTTTCAAGAATGCTCTGGGTGAGATAATATTTACTCAAGATATGACTGATCAGAAAATATTGGACGCTGGGTCATCACACCATCACAACCATACAGACGGAGCAGAGCAAGATTCAGTAAAATCTACCGTTGAAACTAGGCAAACTCTTACACTAAAAACTGTTCATGATGAGTTCCTTACAATAATTCGAAACAATGGTGGTTTTGTATGTCTGTTTGAAAAACTGTATGATGATTGAATCGAGCGTCGATGACCTAAACCAGTTGAGTAATATTAATATTGGGAGCTTCTGAATCACGCAGCTAGAAGAAGATTGGGAGATTTATGACGATCCTTGGATGCAACATGCTATACATTATCTTTAATGTTTTTATTTAAACGCTTTAAAAGGAAAAGATTTTGTAAATAGTATGAAATTAATAAACTTGATTTAACCGTTCACCTAATGTGCACATTATACTAAAATAATGTATTTATTTATTCTTTGATAACAATATATTCTAGTGATTATTTATTGGTTAAGATTAAGTTAAGTAACTAAAATACTTTTTAAGATATTATTTTATAAATAACATATTAAACATGGAAAAATAAATATTTATATACAAGCGATAACATAGTTTTTTTTAAACACTAATGTTAACATTTCACAGTGTAGGTTTAAGAGAGATTTCGTAGATCTCCGAGTGACTGGATGGCTATGCACAGTTCATACTAAACTGATACAACTGATAGCACGAACTGTTCATGCAGTATGAGCAGTTCGTATGAAACTGCTTATTACATTAGTACAAACAGATGCTGTTTATACAAATTGGGTGATTCTGGATCTCATCTGATACAGATTCCCCAAAGTATCAATTTATTGATTGATTGATAACCCATTTTCAATTGTAGAATTGCAGGTTCCTGGATCTTGATCCAGGAACCCCAATTCTACACTACTTCCGCTCGTTGTGGCGTTCTATGGAGGAGGCCTTTGTTCAGCAGTGGACGTCTTTCGGCTGATGATGAAGATTAATGAAGACAAACTCCGGCTACAGCCTAAACGATTTGATGGAAACAGGGCCTAATCTTCAAAAGGACATCTTGTCCCTATCATTAAATGGCGGAGCTATAAGTATGTTCTAACGGCGGACATCGAAAAATCGTACCGTCAAATCCTTATTCATCAAGATCAACAATGTCTGCAAAAAATAATCTGGAGAGAGTCCATTAGAGAACCACTGAGAGATGCAGCTGTGTACTGTGGAGATCTGATGTATTTCTGAGATAATAGCCATTAGATATTATACTCTATGACGGAACACTCAGCAAACTTCTAGAATAAGTTTGAATAGTAGACTTGTATTGTTTTAAATTTGACATTAGTTCTTCTGAGCCTGATCTTGTCACGGGCACACTACAAGTATCTGATAATATAAACCAGTACCGAGTTTCAGTGCATTTATTTATAGAATAAACCTACTACAATTACGCTATATCCCGGTACCAGTAAGAATCCTCCATCAGGATCTCTTACATATTGGTGGAGGCGCCGGGTAGTATAAGTTTGCAGAGTGTCCAGTGCATGAATAAAAGTTACTAGTTCCTTTTATTCATGAAGGGGGCGTAGCTCAAGTTAGTTTCAGTTTTTTTTTTTTTTTTTTTTTTAATATGTGGGGACATTTTGACACACGGCCATCTGACCCCAAACTAGGGAGACCCTGTACTATGGGTGTCAGACAGCTGATATACATACATAAATACATTTTTTTTTGTAAATACATACATATATAGATAAACAACACCCAGACACAAGGCAAACACAAGTGCTCATCACACAAATGTTTACCCTGGGCGGGAATCGAACCCGCAACACGCTGCGCAGCAGTCGATCGCTCAGCCACTGCGCCAACCGTGTCGCCCAATTGAAGAGGTGTTCTGTCGTTTCGGTGGAGTGAAAGGAGTGATATCGGATAGGGGGTCTGTTTTCACTTCACGTTTGGTGAAAGATACGGTTATCTATTTTGGAGCTAAATCACGTTTCACCACAGCTTTTCATCCAGCGTGTAATGGTTTAGTAGAAAGATTTAATAGAACTTTAACACAGATGTTGTCCATGTATGTTTCTGCTGATGAACGAAATTGGTGTAGTTATATCCTGTTGGTTTGCTATGCGTATAATACTAGTACACAGGCTAGTACTAGGTTTTCACCACATAAGTTGATGTATGCTAGGGAACCCAGTTTTAGGACTGATATGATGGTCAATGTTGATAGTCGTAATCATGTGATAGATTATGTAGGCAGACGCAACATTCAGACAGATTTGACGAGGTGTGCGATTATTAATATAGGTAAGGCACAAGTAAAGCAAAAGGCTGTATATGATAGGAAAGCAAAAGTAAGGAATTTTGAACCAAATCAGTTAGTTGATGGTGTATACGCCGAGACGTGTAACTAATAAAAGTTTAAAGTTATGTAGGTTATATAAAGGTCCATTCCAGATAGTGAGACGTATCACAGATGTAAATTATGTATTTAGGAAGTTAAATAACAGAATATTTAGAGATATTATGCACGTAAATAGATTAAAACTATACCACGCTCCATTACCGATATAGTTTGCTTATAGCGTCCTGTCAATTTGAATTTGATGTGTGTCATTTTTAAGTTAGATAATTTTAAATATTTTTTTAATTTTGAAAAGGTCATTTACAAAGAATTTGTTAGGATAATGTAAAAAAGGAAAGAAAATAGGTATTGATGTTATGGGACCGTTTAGGAGTCTTTAAATGGTAATAGGTATGTTATTGTTTGTGTGGAGTATGCTACGAGGTATGCGGTCTGCAGAGCGGTTCCTAGAGCGACAGCGCAGAAAATAAGTGAACAAAGTTTGTTTCGAGTTTAATCTTTTCTAATTTAATTGTAAACCTCTGATAGGAAGAAATGTAGGTCACCAAGAATGGAAGATATGGATTTGGTCATATCGGTTGTTAAGGGGGACGCGTTTTGGATTTTGAGGCGGTTTTTATAAAGCGGGGTTTGGACATGACAGCATGAGCGTTTTTAGTATTCATATATTCGGTTTTCTTTTAATAATATTGGATTTAATTGTTTATCCCATGCGTCATGGATTGAACCATCTCGTCTGAGACGTCCCCATCGTCATTTCCGCCTTTAGAGTAGGGACTTTCCGATAGGTTTAGGTAGGAATTAGGTTATTTAGTCAATTATTTTTGTTGAGTAGTATAAGTTTGCAGAGTGTCCAGTGCATGAATAAAAGTTACTAGTTCCTTTTATTCATGAAGGGGGCGTAGCTCATGTGGAGATCTGATGTGTTTCTGAGATAATAGCCATTAGATATTATACTCTATGACGGAACACTCAGCAAACTTCTAGAATAAGTTTGAATAGTAGACTTGTATGGTTTTGCATTTGACATTAGTTCTTCTGAGCCTGATCTTGTCACGGGCACACTACAAGTATTTGATAATATAAACCAGTACCAAGTTTCAGTGCTTTTATTTATAGAATAAACCTATTACAATTACGCCATATCCCGGTACCAGTAAGAATCCTCCATCAGGATCTCTTACAGTACCTCAACTTACGGGACCAAAGTCGCACCATTCATTGCGATGCGCACTCTCCAACAACTGGCTAAATATGAAGGCGACACTTTCCACTTAGCCCAAAAGGTGCTACAAAACGAATAATAATAATAATAATAAGCCACACGTCCTGATTGACCATCTAATCACTGGCAGAAATTACTGGCGTGGCTAACGTGGCTCTGGAAACCCATTTACCATGGAGACTCGTTCGAAAAGTAAACGTATAGGACCGCTGCCCGGGGGCGATCGCCGGGGCGCACCTGGAGATGACGCTGGGTGTCTCAGCATACGATCCGTCAGCGGTGAGGAGTTGAACAGGCGGGCTCCTACCGACAAAGATACTAAAGCCGAAATCTCTGATGATGGTGACAGACTTACAAACAGGACAGACACCCCTGTAGAACCGTATAGTCCAAGTACAGTGTCCTATACACCTTCAAGAACATCATCACCATCTTTATCAGCATCACATTCCATACCATCGTCATCCTTAATAACTAGTTTAAATACAGTTCCACCCACTACGGCCTTGAGTGTTGCGCGGGAGGTTAGTACCTTTTTACCCGCGTCCACCAAGGCTGGTAAAGCCAGAGTTCGCATGAGATGGAGCAAAGATGTAAACCTATTCATTATGCGAACCTATTTATACATTACTAAATTAGAAACCGACATGACCACCTACAGAAAACAACTACATACTCTCTTCACACGACAATACCCAGAAATTGCAGTTACTGAATAAAGAATCTCAGATCAAAGAAGAACCATAGTAAGAAATAAACTTTTATCTCAAGAAGTGGTAGATAATTTAAGAGAAGAAGTACGTGCACAATTTTTACAGGAAGAATCAGAAAGTCATGTGAACACTAACACTATACAAAACACAAACGAAAATAGCCTACAAGAACAATCACAATCGCTCTCTCCATTAGTAGTAGTAGTAGTAGTAGTAGTATAACGGGCCGGTGTCCGCAACTCCACGACCAAGCGCGTATTTTGCGTACAGGTGGGAAGAAGATCATTCGATCCACCCGAGCTCCCCAAGAAAGGCCAGCAGCGCCTTGACATCGCTGGCGATCTCCCGCAGGTTACCTGGGTTTCCGAAGTACTTTGCCCTGTATGAAGCGACCTCAGGGCAGTTCAGAAGCACATGGGCTGCTGTCTCGTCCGCCCCCATGCAGGCTCTGCACAAAGGGCTGTCTGTGACTCCTATGACAAAAAGATGTTTATTGAAAGACCCATGACCAGTTATGGCGGCTGTGACCGCACGTAGCTGTTGTTTGGACAGTCGGAGGGCTTGCCTCGTGAAGCGGCCCTCAATTACAGGAAGAGCCTCCTTGGCTTGCCTGCACTCGCCATGTTCGGTCCACAGTCTTTGGTGTAGATCCTTGGTACGTTTTCTTACCATGGTGCGTAGGTGACCGAAGGGGAGAGGCACTATGGGTTCCGGACCCACCGCGCTCATGCTCGATCCCCTTCTGGCAAGCTCGTCCGCAGCATCGTTACCGCGCGAACCGCTGTGTCCTTTGATCCATTGAATGGTTGTATCATTAAGAATACCCACCTCGTTCAGTCTCTGATGGCATTCGTGTATCAACCCAGAGTTGACCGTGTAGCTGTCCAGAGCTTGTAGTACAGCCATGCTATCCGACAGTATGCGAATTGGTTGTCCTACTACCTGTCTGTTTAGTATAGCTGAGGCCGCCAAGCAGATGCCCATGCACTCGGCCTGGAACACCGTGTTGTAAGCACCCAGCGGCATTGCTATATGTATGTTGAGGTCTTCCGAGAAAACGCCGGCCCCCGTGCCGGTACCTGTTTTAGATCCATCTGTGAAGATCCGCAGCTCAGTCGGGCGAAGGCCCTCACACCGCCAATCCTCATGCAGTTGGATTTTGTATTTTTTGTCAAATATGAATTGTTTAGGAATTCTGTCGTTAATAGCTTTAGTTATAGGAGACTCCTTACTAAGTTCCTCTAGTAACGCAGAGTGTCTGGTGCTAGTCTTGCTCCAGAGATTTAGTGTTTTCAAGCGTAATGCAGCCGTTGTCGCCTCTTGTTGGATGAATAGGTGAAGTGGCGGGAGCCCTAACATCGCCTCCAGTGCTGCCGTCGGAGTGGTCCTCATGCAGCCCGTGGTCGCCATGCAGGCTAGTCTTTGCATACGCTGGAGTTTGTTGGCGGCTGTGATTAGCTTGGTCCTCGGCCACCACACCACCGACCCATAAGCAATCATGGGGCGGATTACCGCGCTATACAGCCATAGTATTATTTTAGGGGATAGGCCCCACTTCTTACCTATCATTTTCCTACATTGCCAAAAGGTGATGCAGGCCCTGTTTAATTTGTTGTCTAGATGGTTGCTCCAGTTTAACTTACTGTCTAAGATGACCCCGAGGTATTTTACTTCGTTGGCCAGCTGGAGCTCGGTATTGAAAAGTTTGGGTAGGCGGTAGGGTCCTAGTGCACGTTTGTGGGTGAACATGACTAGTTCGGTTTTGTTGGGATTGACGGATAAATCAAATTCCCCGCACCATCGCTCCACGATGCGTAGCGCCCGCTGTGTGAGGTTGCAGATGGTCCCGGTCACCTTCCCTGACACAAGGATGGCGAGGTCGTCTGCATAGCCTATAGTGTAGTAACGTTCGGCATTGAGTTTCTTGATTAGAATGTTGATTACCAGGTTCCACAGGAGGGGGGATAACACCCCTCCTTGGGGGCAGCCTCTGGCAATCATGGCTACTTGCTGCTCTTCCTCAAGCCGAACTACCCGTTTACTTAGCATATTAGTAATCCAGTCAATTAGTACCTGTTCTACGCCGTGTTTGGATAGGGCGGCGCTAATGCTGGAGAAGCTAGTTTTGTCGAAGGTATTAATAACTGACAATGTAATTACTACTTTTAGTTATTAATAATTATGGTTTTAGTTTATAATGTTTGCAACACTCTCAGACGTTCTCTATGATTTTTGTAACAATAGAATAATTAGTCTATGATATTACTTTAGATCCCAAGTGTCTGAACTGATTTTAAAAATACTGTGTAACTGTGTAACAATAGCACGACGAACAATAAAACTTTTGTTGAACATCAGCATCATTTATTTAACTTACAACAGGTTATGGGCCCAGGCACATATACCTCGAAAGATTCTAATAAACTTGCTGAGTTGGTGAAATACTGCACTCTGACTGACCGGCGTATTGAGGTTAGGTTGAAACCGCAACGTGTCCTTTGTGCAGGAAGGCAAAGAAACAAAAGGAAAGAGCAACTTGTGAAAAGTAATAACCAAGATGGACAGCAGTCAAAATGTTTTGAAGCTGGAAGGTTCAAAGAACTGGAATATTTGGAAATTCCAAACCAAAGTGCTGTTGCGTGGGCATGGTTGGCTGGACATAGTAGAAGGCAAGCGCACAAAACCAGAAGCAGCTGGGGAGAAAATTACTTGGGAGAACCAGGATGCCAAAGCTCAGACTTTAATAGTAACAAAGATGGCTGAAGATGTCATGTTACATATAATTTCTTGTTCGACTTCAGCCGAAATGTGGAAAAAGTTACAGAGTGTGTTTGAACAAAAGACCGAAACCAGCATCCACATTGTTCAACAAAGATTCTTCCAATATAAATATGAAAAGGGTATTGCAATGTCTGTATTCCTGTCAAAGATTCAAGAACTGCAGAACAATTTGAAACAAATGGGTGAAGAAATTTCTGACAAGTTTGTTATAACTAAAGTACTCATGTCGCTACCAGAAGAATACAAACATTTTGTTTCTGCTTGGGAATCAGCTCCTGACGACAAGCAAACCTTGGATAATTTAGTGGCTAGGTTGCTTATGGAAGAAGAACGATTAATGGAGAAGAACGAAGAGTCACAGCAAACTTCATCGTCATCTGCTTTTGTGGTGAAAAATAAAAAGACTGGAAAGTGTTTCAAATGCGGTAAAATAGGACATTTCCAAAGCGAGTGTAAAAGTAAACAAAAGAACAGTGAAGAAAACGTAAAGAAATGTTTTTACTGTGGCAAGTCGGGACATTATAAATCACAGTGTTGGTTCAAAAAAAATAAAAACGATAGTAACCGTGAGAAAAGTAATGCGTTCGTGGTGTTAAATACAGAATATGATTCATATCAAGAGTCTAAATGGCTGGTGGACTCTGGTGCAGATGAGCACATGTGCTGTAATCGCGCATTGTTTTCAAAGTTTACAACAGACGTTACGCAAAGATCAGTGATAGTCGGTAACGGTACGGCAATAAATGTGTTAGGCTGTGGACAAATGGCGGTACAGGTGCGAAACGGAAAAGAATGGATTGACACTACCATAAATAATGTTCTATTCGTTCCTGATCTAAAAGTGAATTTGTTCTCGGTCAATCGCGCCACTGAAAGAGGTTATGTCATGGTGACAGATGACGTTTGTTGCAAATTTTACAATGATGGTGATGTTTGTGCGATAGCAAATCGAGTTGGAAATGGTTATTATATGGATTTACGACCTAAGTGCAAAGTTGCAAATGTTGCTAAAATAGAGCTGAATGACGTAAATATATGGCATGAAAAATTAGCTCATCAAAATTTTGATTATGTCAGAAAAGTGTTACAGAAAAACAATATTGATGCTAATCAAACTTCAGTTCTTAAGTGTGAAAGTTGTTTACTAGGAAAAATACATCGATTACCATTCCCAAAGAGTGATTACACTAGTACAAAGACATGTGAATTGATACACGCTGATACATGTGGCCCGATGGAAGAAGTGTCAATAGGTGGATCAAAATATTTTGTGTTAATAAAAGATGACTACTCAAACTTCAGATATGTGTACTTTGTCAAAAATAAATATGAAATCAAGAGCTGCATTGAAGATTTCCTTAACAAAGCTGAGACTGTGACTGGAAATAAGGTTAAGATTTTCAGAAGTGACAATGGTACGGAGTTTGTAAACAGAGAGGTCAAATATATATTTTCAAGGCGCGGGATATCTCATCAAACCACCGTGCCGTACACACCCGAGCAGAATGGTAAAGCGGAGAGAGAGATCAGAACATTGGTTGAAGCTGCTAGGACGATGTTACATGCAAAGAATTTACCGAGAAAACTATGGGCAGAGGCCATAAATACTGCGGCCTTTGTGCTTAATAGGACCGGAAAGAGTAAAGTAGATGGAAAATCTCCCTTTGAAGTGTGGACAAAAAGAAATTTTGATATTCATCAATTGAAAGTAATCGGTATACCAGTATATGCACACATCCCTAAAGAAAAGAGAAGAAAGTGGGACAAAAAGGGTGAAAAGGGATTGATGATTGGATACAGCGAAGACGTGAAAGGTTATAGGATTTATTTTTCACAAAAGAATACCGTAGAAATAAAACGGGACATAGTATTCTTGGAAAAAGAAATAAATAAAGTGCAGGAATCAATTGAGACAGTAACTTTAGAAGACCAACCGTCACAAGAGACTATAACTGTGGTGAATGAAGAAACCAGGAAACCAGAAGATGCTGTGTGTGTGAGAGAGAGTGATGTTGAGGAATGTTCCTTTTATGAAACAGAATCTGAAAGTGAATATGAACCTTGTCCTGAAGAATTGAGTTCATTAACAGATGATAATACTCCACCACATGACAGTCAGAGATCTAAGAGAAGGAGGAAACAGACCTCTTTTTATAAGTGTAACAATGTGCATATAAGTAAAGAATCCGACCCAGTGACTTACAAGGATGCTATGAGCAGGACTGATGCTTCCAAATGGAGGGAAGCTATAGAAAGAGAACTACAAACACTAACTGAAAATAATACATGGGAAGTGTCCAATGTGCCAGTTGATCCAAGTCAAATTGTAAGCAGTAAATGGGTGTTCAAAGTTAAAGGTACAGGTCAGTATAAAGCCAGATTAGTCGCAAGAGGGTTTGAACAGGATAATTTATATAGTTATCAAGAAATCTATGCTCCAGTAGCAAAGCTTTCAACATTTAGACTCTTTGTTGTTATTGCTACTAAAAATAATTTACCAATCTTCCAAATGGATGTAACTGGGGCCTTTTTGTATGGAGAAATCCAAGAGGATGTTTATATTCAGTTACCTGAAGGGGCCTACTCTAATAATAAAAATATTGTTAAACTGAATAAATCACTGTACGGTTTAAAAATGTCTCCTAAGTGTTGGAACAATACATTCAATGCAGTAATGACTAGAGAGGGTTTTCTTAAATCAAATTGTGATTCATGTTTTTACTATAGATATAATGGAAAAGATAAAATGTTTGTGTTACTGTATGTAGACGATTTAATATTTTTTGGAACAAATAACTCTGAAACTACACAATTTAAAAAGGTTTTAAATGGGGAATTTAAAATGAAGGACTTGGGATTAATCTCTGAATTTTTAGGTATTAGTGTTAACCAAAACCTAAAATCTGGCATAACTGAACTTAGTCAAAAAATCTATTTGAAGAATATACTTAAAAGATTTAAAATGGTAGGGTGTAAACCTATGGCAACACCAATGGATATTAATTTCAATTCTAAAATTTTTGAAAATCAAACAAACGATAAAAATATTGAGAAAATGTGTAGGCAGATAATAGGAAGCTTAATGTATAGTGTACAAGGTACAAGACCAGATTTATGTTTTCCAGTTTCAATGCTGAGTAGGTATCAAAAATGTTCAAATAATGAGCTATTAGCTGGGTTAAAAAGAATATTAAGGTATGTAAAAAGTACATTAGATTATAAGTTAATTTATAAGTGCACAGATGTACATTTAGAAGGCTTTTGTGATGCTGATTGGGGTGGTGATTTAAAGGACAGGAAGTCCACCTCTGGGTACATGTTTAACTTCTCAAATTGTTTAGTATTATGGAGTTCTAAGAAGCAAGCATCTGTGAGCCTGTCTTCAACTGAGTCTGAATATGTTGCAATGAGTATGGCTGCCAGTGAGGCTTGCTGGTTAACAAACTTGCTTAATGAATTTGGTTTCCAGAATATTTACCCGGTAAATATTTTTTGTGACAATCAGTCAGCAATATTTACTGCAACTACTGAGTCTGTTAAACGTTTAAAGCACATAGACATTCGCTATCATTTCATTAAAGATTTAATTAATGATAATAGGATATGTATAAAGTACATAAATACTGAAGAGCAGCCAGCTGACATGCTTACTAAAGCTTTAAATAAGGAGCTACTTTTAAGGTGCGTTAAGAAAAGTGGTCTAGATAATAATACTTAGCTTTTATTTTTTTTTGTAATTACATTGAGGGAGGGTATTAATAACTGACAATGTAATTACTACTTTTAGTTATTAATAATTATGGTTTTAGTTTATAATGTTTGCAACACTCTCAGACGTTCTCTATGATTTTTGTAACAATAGAATAATTAGTCTATGATATTACTTTAGATCCCAAGTGTCTGAACTGATTTTAAAAATACTGTGTAACTGTGTAACAATAGCACGACGAACAATAAAACTTTTGTTGAACATCAGCATCATTTATTTAACTTACAACAGAAGGCCCCTTCGATGTCTATAAATGTACCCAAGCAAGAACCCTTTTGGTGGATGTCCTCCTCAATCCTACTCACCACCATATGAAGGGCGGATTCTGTTGACTTACCTGAGCTGTAAGCGTGTTGATTACCGTGTAAGGGTAAGTTTCTTAAAGGCCCGTCCCTCAGCTCCCTTTCGCATAGTCTTTCCAAGGTCTTCAGCAAGAACGAGGTCAGACTGATCGGTCTGTGGGATTTGGCGTTTGTGTAGTCACTCTTACCTGGTTTAGGGATGAATATGACCTTCACTTCCCTCCATCCTATAGGTACATATCTGAAGGCCAGACACGCTCTCATTAAGGGCAGCAGTCTATCGGTGATTAATGCTCCACCCCACTGAAGTAGGGCGGGAAAAACTCCGTCTGGGCCGGCTGCCTTGAAGGGATGGAAGGACTGAATGGCCCATTGGAGCTTCTCCAAGGTGATCATCCTGTGTGCGTAAAACCAGTCATTACCTGATGGTGTGTAGGTTGCATCAGACCAGTCTACCGTCTGTGTGAAGACACATCCGGGAAAGTGGGTTTCTATTAGAACCCGTCTCGCTTCGTCTGGTGATGTTGTGAGTGTGTTGTCGGGTTTGCGGAGAGTGGCTACCCCAGGTGTGTTCTGCTGTGCCAGTATCTTCCTTACCCTGTTCGCTTGTTGGCAAGATTCAATGTTTCCACAGAATTTGCGCCACCCCGTGGTTCTCCTGAATCTGATGCATTTCTTGTAGCTGGATTTGGCCACGTGGTACGCGTCCCAGTCATCGTCAGCACAAGTGTTCATAGCTCTGTTCAAGGCTTTTCTTACCTTACTGCGCTTACGCTCCAGCTCGGCACCCCACCAGGGTTGTTTCCCTGGCGTCCTGGGCGCGGTGGTCATTGGGCATGCAGCTTGGTAGCATTCTATCATTGTTTCAGTCACATGTCTTACCTGTGCATCAATCAATGTCGTGCACTCTAAAGGCAGCGAGTTAGCTATAGGTGTTACCTCCTCGTGTGCCTGATTGCTGCTGGTTCCTTTCGAATACGTTCGGGGGAAAGAGCAGTGATCGGGCCGGTGCACCCTGGGTACAGTCAATAGTCTCTTCATCTCGGAGAGAGTATTGGCTGTGGCGAATTTCTGCGTGGGGGGGGAGCTTCAGGCTCGTGGAGGTGGGGCCCAATCTGGGCCGAAAAGGGGCGTTTTTTCACGTGTCCCTCTGATCTAAGCAGAGGACATGGTGGTGAAGCATGGGCGGCGCTCGTAGTGCACTTACCCTGCCTACGGGCTGGCAGCGGGAGAACCTTTCTCCCGACTGCACCCGTCGAAATCGTAATCCGTGAAGAGCTCACATCTTGTGACTTGGAACGGGACGAGGGTCTTGGCTTAACCGCCTGGGCCGCGAGGAAGAGAACCTCTATAATAAATTCCTCTAATACCAAGTTTTGGTGCGTGGCGAGGGTATGGATGGCTGAGGAGTAGTGTCACTTGCAACTTTGTAGTTGTAGGTGGCGCATCAGTCGTTAGCGCACCCCCAGCCAGGGGCCAGTGGGACCTCGGGGTTGGGAAACAAATTACACCACTTACCTAGGGACAGGGGGTTAACTAGGTGGACTTTTTATATCCCCCATACTCGTGGGAACAAAAATGGAATCAATAAATAAAAACAAAAACCAAGATGGTGAGGTGGATGTGGCGTCAGATTCTGACGTCGCATCGGAGAGGAAAACTAACGACCAAACGCATACACAACGGACCGAAGCCATACGATTGGAGAAGAATGACGACCCGACGAGGGGTAAGGTCAAATTTTGGACCAGGAAACGCACAGCTGGGCGGAATGAGTCTGGTTCCACCAGCGAGGACAGCCTGCCGGCTCCAAAAATACCGACAGGTAGGAGAGGACGCGGACGCACATCTGCGGGCTCGGCGGGGATGGCGACGCCTTCGCGGGATGCCAAAGGTCGCTTTCTTAAGCGACCGTTGGTCATCCCGACACCCAGACCCAGCGGCGAAAGTGGGGGAGACGCCTCCGGTGGGTCGCGCATGTCACTTGTCTCGGATGGTTCCGAGCAAGTGATGTCCGGAGCACCATCGGAGGAGGATCGGCCGCTCACAGCTGGCCGGAGCAGGGGCACGACACAGGTCAAGAGGGGCCAGTCAGCGGCAGAAAAAGCTGCTGCTGCTGCCGCTGCAAAGGAGGTGGCCGACATGACCGCATTGGAGCTGAGGTCGAGGCTCCAAGACGCCGTGGCAGCGATTAAAAGCGTCGCCAAGGCGTCCAAAGGGTTAAAGGGCACATGCCAAAAGGCCCTAAAGGATGCCTCGACCTTAATATTGGAGGCGACGGAGGTGTTGCTCGCGCGGACCTCCTCCGAGGAGACGGCCAGGCTGCAGGCGGAGAATACCCGTCTGTCAGCCCAGGTGGCACAGCTCCGTAAGGAGCAAGAGGAGATCCGCGCTGACGTAGAAAGTATGCGCCAGGAGAGGAGAGACGATACGGCTCCTTCTGGGCGGAAGGCCAGCGAAGCCGAATCGGAATTGGCTCGCCTGTTCAAGAGGGAACTGGCGAGTCTCGGCGCTCGCTTCGCTGTGCTGGAGGGTCGAATCTTGCGACCGCCATTGGCTGCAGACAAGAGGCAGACGACGGTGCAAGAGTCTCCAGCGCCGTCGTTTGCAACCGTGGCTGCTGGTCCAAGCACGTCGGCCCCGTCTGACCAGCGGACTCCACCGCCAGCTCCAGTGGTGACGAAGAAAGGGAAGGGCAAGGGGAAGAGGAAGACATCTGCCCCTCAGCCCGCCCCTACCCCTGCCGAGACCTCACAGGCTCCCACTGCTGCCGATCCTAGAGAGGGTGAATGGCAGAGTGCCGGAGCCAAAAAAGCAGCCAAGAAAAGAAAGAGAAAGGCCAGGAAGGCGGCCAAACAGCAAAAAAGGGCAGCTGAAAAGGCTAAGGCCAGGCTCCGTATCCCTCGATCAACGGCTGTAGTTATTACGCTGCAGCCGGAGGCCCAACAGAGGGGCATCACATACGCCGGAGTTTTGGCCAAAGCCAAATCAGAAATTAATCTCGGCGAGTTGGGCATCGCGGGCATTCGGTGCAAAGCTACAGCGACCGGTGCCCGCATGCTTGAAGTGGCTGGAGCCACCAGCGGCCCCCTAGCGGATGCCCTCGCCGAAAGACTGAGGGCGTCCTTGGAAAGTGAAGGAGTGAAAGTGTCCAGGCCCACCAAAAGTGCTGAACTGCGCATCTCGGGTCTGGACGACTCAGTCACTACCGAGGAGCTGGTGGCAGCCGTAGCGAGGGTAGGAACTTGCCCCCCTGAACAGGTGAGGTCCGGTGCCATCAGCGCGGACTTCGCCGGTTTGGGGGCAGCTATTATAAGCTGTCCCGTAGCGACGGCAAAGAAACTCGCCGAGGGCGGCCGCCTGCTGGTGGGATGGGTGTCGGCGCGGGTCAAACTCCTGGAGCCCCGCCCCATGAGGTGCTACCGATGTCTTATGGACGGGCACGTCGGTGTACGGTGCACCTCTGGGGTGGATCGTAGCGGTCATTGTTTCCGCTGCGGTCAACCCGGTCACAAGGCCGCATCTTGTGAGTCTGAGCCGCACTGTACCCTGTGCGCGGCGGCTGGCAAGCCAGCGGAGCACCGGATGGGCGCGAGATCCTGCGCCGCGCCCAAACAAAAGAAGGGGTCGGGTAAACCGGCTGCAAAAGCGCCTATGGCCCAATCAAGGCCGGGCCAGGATGAAGAGGAGGGGGGGAGTATGGATTGTCAATAACGGCTTCATATCTCCGCCTCCTCCAGGCGAACATCAACCACTGCGCCAGGGCTCAAGACTTGCTACTCCAGAGCATGGCGCAGTGGTCGATCAACATCGCCGCGGTCGCCGAGCCGTACCATGTGCCACCCAGGGACGACTGGGTGGACGACTTATCTGGCACCGTGGCCCTCATTTTGCGGGCCGCCACAGATTCCCCCTCTTTTGAAGGCGTCACACGTGGACGGGGATTCGTGGCGGTCCGTTTAGGAGAAATGGTGGTCGCAGGAGTTTACTCCTCACCCAACGGGACTCTCGCCGACTTTGAGGGATTACTCGGGGATTTGGGCGTCGTCGTCGCACGTTGCCGTCCTCTGCCCGTGCTCGTCCTTGGGGACTTCAACGCCAAATCTGTGGCTTGGGGTTCCCCGACGACAACTGCACGGGGAGAAGTTCTGGAAGACTGGGCCATTGAAACCGGCCTAGTCCTCCTCAACCGAGGTTCGGTTCACACGTGCGTGCGTCAGCGGGGCGGTTCAATAGTAGACATCTCGTTTGCTAGCCCTGCTGTAGCGCGACGTGTCAGGGGATGGCGCGTAATGGCGGGGGTGGAGACGCTATCGGATCACCGATACATTCGTTTCGATGTCTCCCCCCCAGCCTCAGCTGGTCGCACCGCCCCAGGAGGGGGCGGTCCGCGTTGGGCTTTAAAACGCCTCAATAGGGAAGCTCTCTTGGAGGCTTCTATCGTCCAGGCCTGGGTATCTATGCCGGTCAGGCCTGTCGACATCGACGAGGAAGCCGAGTGGTTCCGGGAGGCGCTTACGCAGATTTGCGATGCGGCGATGCCACGCGTCAGCAGTATACCTGCCAAACGCCAGGTGTACTGGTGGTCTCAGGACATAGCGCATCTGCGCGCCGCGTGCAGTGCGGCTAGACGCCAGTACGCCAGGCACCGCAGGAGGCGTCGCCGTACCCAGCTTGGGGCGGCCAGAGAGGCGGAACTGTACGAGGAGTACAAGGCGGCGAAGAGGGTCCTTCAATCGGCCATTGCATCTGCGAAAATAAGGGCCCGAGAGGAGCTGCTGTCGACTCTGGACCGCGATCCGTGGGGGCGTCCATACCGTATGGTACGGGGCAAACTTCGCCCGTGGGCGCCTCCCTTGTCACAGAGTCTCCGACCGCAGCTCCTGGAAGATGTGATGTGCTCCTTGTTTCCATTACGACCGGAGCACACGCCGCCTCCGATGGTTCCGCCCTCGGCGTTGCCCGACGCGGATAACGACGACGACGACGACGACATACCCGAGTTGACCCCGGTAGAAATGAGAGCGGTGGTACTACGGCTTCAGGCCAAAAACACCGCCCCAGGACCCGACGGCATCCCTGGCCGTGCATGGGTCCTGGCCTTGCAGGCTCTCGGGCCCCGACTGGTGGGGCTCTTCAGCGCATGTCTGGAGCGGGGCCAGTTTCCACGCCAGTGGAAGACAGGAAAACTGGTCCTGCTGAGGAAGGCGGGGCGCCCTGCGGATACGCCGTCCGCATACCGGCCCATCGTGCTGTTGGACGAGGTGGGAAAACTGTTCGAAAGGATCATTTCGGACCGCCTCGTCCAGCACCTTTCTGGAGTGGGGCCGGATCTGGCGGACAGCCAATTTGGCTTTCGCCGTGGGCGCTCCACAATCGATGCCATCATGCGCGTGAGAGCCCTGGCGGAGGATGCAGTTTCTCGGGGTGAGGTGGTGCTGGCGGTGTCACTCGACATCGCCAACGCATTCAACACTATGCCCTGGAGTTGTATTAGGGAGGCACTCGTCTATCACGGAGTGCCGAACTACCTCCGCCGCATCATTGGGGCCTACTTGACGGATAGGGCCGTCCTCTACCGGGGTCGGGATGGCTGGGGTCGGCGAGAGATGTCGTGCGGTGTTCCACAGGGTTCCGTTTTAGGACCGCCCCTGTGGAATATCGGTTACGACTGGGTGCTGCGTGGTGTGCTTCTCCGCGGCGTCGGTGTCATATGTTACGCCGACGACACGCTCGTTGTAGCACGCGGGAAGACGCACCAGCAGACGACGATTTTGGCAACCGCTGGGGTTGCGCAGGTCGTGGGAAGGATCCGGCAATTGGGCCTAGAGGTGGCCCTCAACAAGTCCGAGGCCCTGTTCTTTCATGGGCCACGGCGTGGACCACCTCCGGGCTCTCATATCGTGGTAGGAGGCGTCCGCATCGGCGTCGAGTCGACGATGAAGTACCTAGGACTCGTCCTCGACGGCCGATGGAACTTTGGGCAGCACTTTCATCGGCTGGCACCCAAACTCATGGGTGCGGCGGGTGCGCTAGCCCGTTTGCTGCCCAATTTAGGTGGACCAAACGCCTCCTGCCGGAGGCTCTATATGGGGATTGTGCGGTCTATGGCGCTCTACGGGGCGCCAGTATGGGCGGAGAACCTGGCGGCCCGCAATATTGCAGTGCTGCGACGTCCGCAGCGAGCGATGGCCGTCAGAGTGGTTCGGGGATACCGCACGATCTCCTTTGAGGCAGCGAGCCTCCTTGCCGGATCTCCGCCGTGGGATCTCGAAGCGAGAGCCCTCGCTTCACTCTACGACTGGAGCGGGGAAGCGCGGGAGCGGGGCATACGACCAGTGCCGCGGGAGTACGCGCGGCGCCGCTCCGAACTCCGAGTAATTCTAACGGCGGAATGGGAGGGACGACTACTCAACCCCAGCGCAGGGCACGCCGTAATTTCGGCGGTAAGGCCCATCATGGAGGATTGGTTAGGGCGCCGACACGGCGCCCTTACGTTCCGGCTGACGCAGATACTGACCGGACATGGCTGTTTCGGGAAGTATCTGTGTCGCATAGGCCGCGAACAATCGCCCGGTTGTCACCACTGCGGAGATTGCCTGGAGGACACGGCGCAGCACACGCTGGCTGAGTGCCCAGCTTGGGCAGAGCAGCGCCGTGAACTCTCCGCAGCAGTAGGTGACCTCTCGCTCCCGAACATCGTTCTTTCGATGGTCCGGAGCGAGAGTGCGTGGGAGGCTGTCGCCTCTTTTTGCGAGCATGTCATGCACGCAAAAGAGGCGGCAGAGAGGGTGAGGGAAGCAACTGCCTCGCTTCCCTCCAGGAGAAGACGCACTGGGCGCCGGAGGGCGCTTAATGACCTCCGGCCTCCATGAGTTGCCGGCCTGCGGGTGGTCGACTTAGGGGCAGTCCGCCACCCGACCAGATGCAGGCCCGTGTAGGCGGCGCGCCGTGTTCTGCGCGCGCCACACTAGAGTATTCGGCGGCGCTCAGACCGCCGAGGTCGACGGGATCCGCCATGTAAGCGGATCATAGCCTGGCGGGGGCGCGGTGCATGCGCGAGCGAATCCCGTACCCCCGCCCATAGGTCAGTCGAGGAACACCGTGGTGGTTTTAGCCGGTAGGAGTCCGGCACACCCTCCCGTCTTCCCCAGACGGGGGACAGTCCATGAGGATTTCCCCACGTAAAAAAAAAAAAAAAAAAAAAAAAAAAAGGTTGCGTGTGTAGGCCGCTCTATCCGTGTTACGCGGATTACGTCGCGGTGGCGTCGGTGATATACAGACCTGAATGTCAAAGCGGATCCACCTATGATCGGAGCAGGAGGCCTCCTTAGAGACCTGCCATCCGGTGATGATTTCCGCTGCACCATCCGATGCTAATGTTAGGTCTATGATTGTGCGGCTCCGTCTAGTGACAAAGGTCGGTTCAGAGCCTGTGTTAAGTAGGGATAGGTTGGTTGTGAATAAATAGTCCACTAAGGCCTTACCCCTCTCGTTTGATGTGTCCATACCCCATAACGGGTGGTGGGCGTTGGCGTCGGTCCCAATCACCATCTCCAGTCCGTTCGTCTCGCAGTCATTCACGAGGCGGGTGAGGTCGTGAGGGGGCGGGTTCTCCGCCTCAGGCATGTAAGCCGAGGCAAAGACTACCGGTGTGTTCTCGGCGCCGCGCTGTATCAGCAGCCTAGCTGCAGAGAGGTCTCTGCAACAGAAATCATTTAGTGGCTGTGCTTTGAGGTTACCTGTCACGTAGATGCACGCTCTTGGGTGATCATGATCTGTAGTAACTAGGAGCTTACCGCCAAGATTGGAGAGTCCTTGTATGTGGCCGGCCCTAATCCACGGCTCTTGGATCAGGGCAATGGCCGTGTGTTGTACCTCCAGCCACTTGCGCAGCTGAGCCGTCGCGGTCTGACTGTGGTGGAGGTTGGCTTGGAGGATTTTACACGTTGACGAAAGGGACGCCATCGCTGGTCGAACCCTCCTCGTCTCCCCCAAGTTTTAACCCGGCGAACAGGTCCTCGTCGAGGCAGTCGCCCCCGACGGAGCCGCCACCCTCCGGGTCCGAAGCCGAGGACAGGAAGTCGTCCGGCTCCTCACCCGATGGAGAGGCGGCGGCCACGTCGGCGGCGACAGGAGCGGCCGGTTCTGCTGTAGCAGGTGCAGCCGCGGTTGCTACCGGGTCTAGTATTGTGGGGATGTGGGGAAACTGGGGAGATCAGTTTTCGGCGGCCTCTTCAGCTCTTCCCGGATGGTCTCAGTGGTGGGGTCCCATCCCCGAGGGACTTCGGTGAACCTACCGTTCCAACCCTGAAATCTTACGTACACCGCCCCCAATCCAATTGAGAGGCGGCGTCCGGCCTTCATCAGGGCCGGGATTTGGTCCTCAGGGATGCTAACCACCAGAAACCAAGCCGCGGCCTGTTTGTCTGCGAAGTGTAGGGCCCATTTCTTGACGTCGACCCAGGGGTTCTGATAGGAGAGGGCCCGTCCAATGTTGGTCGGCTCTCCGAAGACTCCCTGCTCGTCTGGGATGACGACCCCGCAGCGTGCTCTCTTCTGCAATTCCGACTGGCTCTTGACGACTAGTATGGTGTTAGTAGGGAGAGCCAGGCCGGAAACAGTGCGTTTAAGCCAGGTGAGTGTGTGGTCGTTGCCACACCAGAGTTTTAGGACTCCTTCAGCGAACAGCGGCTTTGCGTTGAAAGTCGGCCCTGGTGAGTCTTGTTTGGGGGAACAGGCCTCGCTTATGATCTGCCTCTGGATGGCAGCGAGCACCTGGTCCGACGTCTCCTTGCTGATGATCCCCGTACGGTCGCAAGTGATCGCGACGTTCAGGGGAGTGCTAGCAGCTTGGGCGTAGCTTTTGTTGGCGGCCCGTTTGGATTGATCAAGCTGCGGCCGCTTATGCTCTCCACGAGGCGAAATCGTCTCGTTGAGAGCTCGCTTGGCTACGGCCTGATCCTTCCAGCCGGGTCGCTGTGTTTCTTCCGTTGCCGGAACTGAGCTGGCTTCACTGACAGGAGGTTGGCTCGGAGTTGGTTGGCTAGCGCCGGCCTGAGCCTGTTTGCCAGCTGTGAAGCTAACTTGTTTAGAAGAGGAGGCCTTGCCTGCTTTCAAAGCTAAAAATCGAGCCAGGCGCCGCTCCCTCTTTGTTTTTCCCGCCCCCCTTTTACCCTGCTCCGAATGAGCTGTTGGACCTGAAGGGTCTGTGCAAGGGCGTCGGGTCTGTTGAGTGTTTTTACCCTTGCCCTTGCGTTTTTGCACCTGCCAGCCGCTTGCGAAGACGTCGGCGGTGCAAGTCGTCCCGGGTTGGTCAGGGACATCGATCGGGGCTTGAAGAGCCCCAGTGGTGGGAGGGTGTGTAGGTGTAACCCCGGTGCCGGATTTACCCGATGCCGGGGCTTGTGTGCATTGGCTAGGGCTGCCACCAGTTTTACCCGGCGACGCAGCCTTTGCCTGTTTTGAAAGGCCGGTACTGGTCCCAATCAGCGCCGTTGCCTTTTGTTTAAGGGACTTAGTTTTGGTCTTAGCCGCGGTTTTCGCCACGGCCGGACCAACACCCGCGCTAGCGCCAGTAGCTTTCACTACCGGAACGCCAGGGGCGACAGAGATGCTGGAAGCACCCTGTTGAGGAGCTTTGTCGGCTTTCACCGACTCCACTCCTGAAGGTGGTTTTATACATGGCCGGAAATTGTCCATTGTACGTATGAAAAAGAATTCATCTCTCTGGCTCCCACCCTCCATGGAGCCCGCAACTGGGAACGTCGCACTTAAAAGAAGTTTGACGTTAGGATTCCCAGAGAGATATAGGTGCGCAAGGCTGGCTTACAGTGCGACATCGGGTGCTCGTTCGGGTTGGCGTCATGGGGCGAATTGGCCAACCCCAGACGAGCTGATCAACCCTCACTTACACCGTCAGCATGACCTTTACCTACCGCTGCAGCCGTCCGAGGACGACCACAGCGGACCTCACGCACCTCGCCTGTGGCCCTCTGACGGGACACAATGGCCATTTCCCTACCCCTGGCTAGAGGGTAAGGCCACCGTTTTGCCTGAAATCCAGACCAAAGGGGGCGTGTTGCCTCACGGACGCATAACCACCAGCGCCGATCGGCTCAACCCCCCAGGACTCCTTCATCCCTGCATACGGCGCTCAACTGCGCAGGTCCTAGCGCAGGTGACTAATCCCCTACTCGCCAACACTCTTGGGGCGAGCTCACGGCCGCCCAGTCACAGGGGGCCGCGATTATTGGGTTATATATACGGAGAAAATACTATAATATAAACCATACATAGATATATACTATATATATTATATACCAAACGCGCTCGGTGTTTTTGGTTTGAGTCTAATTCCTAGTGAACTAGACCCAGTAACAGGGCTGGCAACCTCGAGAAGGCTAGTCCGCCGAACTTGCCTTGGGGATCTTTGCAACGAACTTGTCACTCTCCCCCAAGACCAACGCCCCCCTACCGCCTCTGAAGGAGGCAATAGGGTAGGCCTGCATCTATGCTAAACATGTTAAGCATGCCGTACTAGAACCGCTAAAGCATAGACCCAGACCCGCCCCCTCTCTCCATTACAATCTGGTATTGAATCTGAACCATACAACCAATCACAAACATCACACACGGCCACACAAACCGAATTCTTAACACTAACGCTAGAAAATGATATTGAAACAGTCGCCGTGGATCAAAATACTATAACAGACATATATACTACTCAAAACAAAATAAGGGCCACAAGGTATTCTGTCTGTACCATGAAAATAATAAAACGTTGAAACGAAAACTAATGTTGTTTTTACCATGTAGACCAATAAATTTATTCAAATAATAATGATTAAAAAGTTTATTTGCTTTTGAAAGAAAAAACACATTTTAGGTTAAAAATAAAAACAACGTAAAGTTACTGAAAACAAAAGAAAATACTCCATGCTCATCTTTTAGTAACGGGTATGCCCCCCTCGTTTAGCTACGCACTCCTGAAGACTGGAGTGCATGCTCTCAATCAAATGCCTGACATTTTCCATTGGAATCTCTCCCCAGGTCCTTTTCACAGCGTTGATGAGTTGCTGTTGGTTGTGGATTTCCTGATCACCGTCTCTAACTCTTCGTTTCAACTGATCCCACATGTGCTTTATTGGATTTAAGTCCGGACTGTTCGCCGGCCACGGCAAGACTTGAATTTGAGAGTCTTCCAGTACAAACCGAGTCGCTTGAGCCGTGTGTGCACGAGCATTGTCTTGCATCAAGATGAATCCAGGACCCGCTCGCTGTGCAAATGGGATCACATGTGGTCTGACAACTTCCTCAATATACCGCTGAGCAGTAACAGTACCCTCATTTAAAATAGCGAGCTCAGTTTTGCCGTGTAAGCTTATCCCGCCCCAATTCATTACATTTGGACCACCAAAACGATCGACTTCATGGATGCAGGCTTCTGAAAATCTCTCGCCGCGTCTTCTCCATACTCTAATACGCCGATCGTCGTTAAAAAATTTAACTTTTCATTCCGCTGTGAAGAGCACCATGCCCCATTGGTTTATGTCCCAGTCCAAATGTTGGCGGGAAAATCTTAAACGATTTGCACGATGATTTCTGGTTAATGGAACACGGACAACTCGCCTTCTTGATGCCTGCTGGTCTTCATGCAATCGATTACGAATAGTTTGGTCACTGACACGAGTATCCGTTGTCAGCCGTAAACGATTTTGCAGCTTGCGGGCCGTCGTTGTGAGATCTCGGCGCGCACTTAATCGAATAAAACGATCCTCTTGAGCTGTTGTAATGCGAACTCTGCCCGAACCAGGTCTTCCTCTAACACTGCCGGTCTTTTGGAAACGATTCCATAGATTTTGAATAGCTCTTCGAGAAAATTCCAATTGCAAACCCACAGATCGCTGCGAATGACCTTCTTCAATCATCGTAACGGCTCTGGTTGCTGTCAGCGAGTCCATATGACGCCCGCGTGCTTGTGGCATATTGCAAAAGATGTTTCTGACTCGAGAGTCAGAAACATCTATCTCGATATCAATGAACTCTGATAATTTCTAATAAACCAAGAAGCTAAGGAAAGCAAAACGTCAAATAAAATGGAATCAAAATCTTCAAAAAGGATTTTAAATCAAATTTTATTTAAAATTGTTGCCAGCATTAGATGAGTACTACAATATTAAAAAGTTTAGGTATCAAAGAGTTTGTATACTCTTTACTACTTTCAATATGTAAATGTTTAATAAATTATACCAAAATGAAAAAATACCTCGTGGCCCTTATTTTGTTTTGAGTAGTATATATACAAGAAATACATGACAAATTCAGAACAACGATAACACAATACTCAGGGATGGACCCAGTAGCTCGACCAAATCTACCTAAGCTAAAATATATTAGGTCTTTACATATGAAATTGCCGCTCGGTATCAAAAAATTAAAAATAACATTTTTAAAAGAAATTATATATTTAGTCAATCGAAGTATGCACCATTGTTATCGATACACTTTCGCCATTTTATCGGGAGCTCATTGATCCCTTTGGTAAAAAAATCCTGGGAGCGAGAATCGATAAACTGCTTGAAGGCTGTTTAAACTGCCTCATCAGAATTGATTTTTTTTCCTTGTAAAAAGTTGTCCAAATTTCGGAATAAATGGTAATCGTTTGGGGCAAGATCTGGAGAGTATGGTGGGTGACGCAGAGTTTCCAGTCGCAGCTCCTCTAACTTGGCGACCGTCTGATGTGCAGTATGTGGTCGAGCGTTATCCTGAAGGAGCAATGGGCTAGAGCAATTGACCAATCTCGGTTGTTTAATGGTGAGCTTTTCCATCATTGTTTGCAACTGTTGACAATACATGTCTGCAGTAATCGTTTGGCCTGATCTCATGAAGCTGTAGTGGATGACACCAGCACAGGATCACCAAACACTAACTAGAATCTTCTTTTTGGTCAGTTTTCGCTTGGGGCAAGGTTTTGCCGGTTTTCCAGGGTTAAGCCATTGTGATGATCGCTTGCGATTATCGTACACGATCCACTTCTCATCACAAGTGACAATACGATTTAAAATTCCCTGATTATTGTGACGATTGAGCAAGGAAGCGCAGCAACCGACGCGTGTTTGTTGGTGTGTTTCAGTCAATTCGTACGGTACCCACTTTTCGAGCTTTTTTACTTTTCCAATTTGACGCAAATGGATAATGATTGTTTTGTCACTTACTCCAAAGGCTGCTGCTAATTCAGAAGTGGTTTGAGATGGATCCGCTTCAACTATCGCCTTTAATTCTTCATTATTCACTTGAGTATCCGGTCGTCCACGAGGCTCATTTTGTAAATCAAAATTTCCAGAACGGAAACGTTGAAACCAAAAACGCACCGTTCGTTCGTTAGCGGTGCTTGGCCCGTACACGTCGTTAATCCTTCGAGCCGTTTCTGCTGCACTGGTGCCACGGTGTAACTCATATTCGTAAATGTCGCGAATTTTTTATTTCTCCATTGTTTTTGCAATAGCAATTTTCAAGCCCAAACAAATGACGATAAAACAAATGGAACACGAATTTTAAAACAATATTCTTTAGTCTTTATTTTGAAATAATTTTGAATTTTAAATTCCTAATCAAACACAAAATATTTGATTTCAAAGTTGCCAGTATTAAGTATCGGCAATTTCATATGTAAGGACCTAATAGGTAGTCCTAACCTTTTCCGATTAGTTAATTTATTTAATGAAAATATATTAAAACACTTTTTATCCGATGACACACAACTGGTAGACATACACACCCTTATTTATTGCACAGCGGTTGTTATTTGTAAGGAACTAAACTTTAAAATTACTGAATATGCAAGAAACACTAGACAAAGAGACAAAGTAATACCACCATGGCAATACAGGCTAGAAAAAGACATAGAAAAATTAAAAGCAGACTGTGGCAGACTCACACATTACATCAATGTTATTAGATCTCATAAGGTAGTTACGAGAGTTGAAGCAATATTTAAAACCAATGTTACTCACACCAGACACGAAAATAACAATAAGAAACCTGAAGAGTTTTTGGACACATTAAAACAAAAACCGGCACTTAAAGTCAGCTCATAGGCTGAGGAGATACATGAAGGCACAACAGCGAAAGAATGATAATGCTATATTTGCTACGAATGAAAAAATGTTTTATAGGAATATACAGAAACCATACACCAACTCAGCAACAGAGATCGACACAGACACACCCTCCAAAGAACACTTAGAAACATTCTGGTCTCAAATATGGGAAGATCAGGTACATCATAACGAAGGAGCAACTTGGATTTCTGAAGAGGAAACAAAATGGGGAAACATAGATCAAATGGAGTTTGAAGAGATTACAGAGTCTGATATTTTAAACATAACAACTAGATTACATAATTGGAAGTCACCAGGTTTAGATAAAATACACAATTTTTGGTATAAAAAATTAACGATACTACATAAATCCATAGCAAAAAAAATAACAGATATAGTTTTAGGGAAACAAAGCATATCAGAATTCATTACAACAGGAATAACTTACATGCTACCTAAAACTAACGACACGGTTGGCTCAGTGGCTGAGCGATCGACTGCTGCGCAGCGTGTTGCGGGTTCGATTCCCGCCCAGGGTAAACATTTGTGTGATGAGCACTTGTGTTTGCCTTGTGTCTGGGTGTTGTTTATCTATACATGTATGTATTTACAAAAAAAAAAATGTATTTGTGTATGTATATCAGCTGTCTGACACCCATAGTACAGGGTCTCCCTAGTTTGGGGTCAGATGGCCGTGTGTGAAAATGTCCCAACATATTTTTTTTTTTTTTTTTTTTTAAATACACATCAGAGCCTTCCCAATATAGGCCAATCACATGCTTAAGATCCCGATCAATTATACATTTTTATTTTATTTCACTACATTTCATCAAAAGTTAGGTAGGTATGCTTCTTCTTGAGAAACGGTTTCTACAAGGTACGACTCGTTTACGGTGGTTTTTCTGAAAAAGAAACAAAAAGGGTTGGGTAATAAGTATTGAAGTTGGTAGGGGTTGGGTCTCCGATTATAACGCTACCATTCTCATTAAAAGAAATTGCGAAGTTTTCGAGAAATTCATAAAATAACTTACTTACTAACCTCAAATCACATCATAATACCTAAAAAGCGAAAATGGAACGTTAAAATTGGCGATTGACCACCAAATCTGTAAATATATTGTTTGTGGTGTAAAATATCAAAATGATAAAAAGAAACATAAAAAAAAAGAAATGACCTTTGTGTCTTGTCACTGTTTTGTGTTAAACTCTATGGAAAGAAAAAAATTAGGTTATAGGTCGACATCAGGGGCACCCTGAGGTTTGGTTAGTTAATTATGTACAAGTAGTTAGCTATACACGACGCTGCGCCGGCGCGCGTTAAACGTTTGAATAAACAGTGTGCAACTAGCTACCGTGTCATTACTACGTGCGCCCCGTCCTCACATCTCCCTTGCGAATACAACAAGTGGCGACGACGAACTTACGCGAATAATGTCTGCAGCCGTATCTTTCGGACTTTATTCGGGTTTCGATCACACAACACAAGAGTGGAATAGTTATAAATCCCGCTTGGACCAGTGGTTCATCTGGTCAGTGGGTCTGGCGACCACGACGTTAAGGACAAGAGCAAGGTCAAGCGAAGGGCAATATTGCTCAGCGTGTTCTCGGAAGCGACGTACAAGTTAGCTAGTAACCTGGTATTACCAAAGCAATTCGAAGAAATGGAATTCGACGATATCATTAAAATATTAGATGAGCATTTTACTCCTAGAAAGTGCGGGTTTGCGGAGAGGTTCCATTTTCATTCAGCGCTACAAAGGCCAGGTGAGAGTCACTCAATGTGGGCGGCCAGAGTCAAAAGATTGGCAGCTCACTGCAGCTTTAAAAGTCTCGAGGAGGCCGTACTGGACAGGTTTATCATGGGTATGGTAGCCGGCCACGAGATGGACAAGCTTTTCTCACAAAGCCTGAAGGATTTAACCCTCAGCGGCGCGGTGGAACTGGCGGAGAGCGTGCGGAGCGCGCGCGAGGCGGCGGCAGTGGCTTCGCTGGGCGGCACCCGCCCCGCACCAGCAGCGACCGCCGGCACAGGCGGCGCGCCGGTATTCAGCATCACCAACGGCGAAAAGTGCAGTGTGTGCGGTTATAACAATCATAAAGCCGACAAGTGTCGTTTCAAAAGTTACAAGTGCAAAAAGTGCGGCAAAAAGGGTCATTTGCGTCGTATGTGCACGTCAAATAAAGTGCAGTACGTAGATGAGAAGTCTGTGGATGAAGGTGATGACGGTGAGTCGTTTTTCAATATTCGTTGTGTGAGGGGTAGGCCGATGACAGCGCGGGTATTGGTTAATGGTCAGTTTTTGGAATTCGAAATAGATAGCGGCGCGGCTGTTAGTGTGATTTCGAGCAAAACGTACGACGCGTATTTTAGTCATGTACCATTATCAGCGGCCAACCAGGCAGCTAATTAATTACACGGGTGGCAAAATAGCCAGCCACGGGCTGGCGCGACTGAGTGTGGCGTACGAAGGTCGCGCGCGCGAGCGGGACGTATGCGTGGTGGCGGGCGACGGGCCGCCGCTGCTGGGCCGCGACTTCATTCACGAGTTCGGCCTCGAGCTTGCGCCTGCAATTCAGTACCTTTACATTGAGACAGACGACTCATTTACGCAAAGTTTGTTTAACAAACCTAAATTGTTTTCTGGCAATTTAGGCTGTTTCAATAAATACGCGATTAAACTTCATCTCAAACCTAATTCAAAGCCAGTATTTTTCAATCCCCGCCCGGATGCATTTGCCTTGAAAGATAAGGTACATAAAGAGATTAATCGTCTGTTAGATCTGGGAGTGTTAAAACCGGTGGAACACTCGGAATACGCTTCACCTGTGGTTCCAGTGCTAAAAAAAGATGGCGGAGTTAGGCTTTGTGCCGATTACTCAGTATCAATTAACAAACAACTGATTGTTGATAAGTACTCCTAGCCAACAGTACAGGAGTTGTTCGCCAAGCTGCACGGGGGGGAGCAGTTCACTAAGCTCGATAGTAGGGTATAATTGGGGATTCTGGAATCATGCAGTTCGAGCGAAGCGAGAACAAATCCCCAATTGTTTTTATCGAGCGATGACTAATGAATGAGTCTTCCGACGATATGATTCCAATTATACGATCGACAACGAGCTGGGTGATGCAAATGCTCTCCAATTATGTGGCGGTTAGGATTTTACGGAGATCCATAAAAAAATTCATAATTTCAACCATCATTCATTCATTCAGTTTAATATTCAATCAAATAAGTTTGTGTATATATTAAAGAAGCGTCAGGCATCACACCAATTCAACTCTGAAAATTGCAGTAGAAAGGTTCAATTTTAAAATTATCTCCTAAATAAAAACTATAATTATATTATATATAATGTTCCACTCAGTAAAATCTGATTTAGATGGAATTCGTAAAATTATTTGCAAGAACGCTAGAGGTGAGATAATTTATATTAAAGATATGAACCCTAGAAAAAGAAAATTGAGCACAGGTGAATTAAAACCTCAAGATACGGATATAACCCAAACAGAAGATTTATTTTACCAGAAGGCAGAAGATTCAGTGAAATGTAACTTGAAAAATATTCACTATCTTACACTTAAAAGCGATCCTGCTGAGAATCTACGCAAATTCGTCAGAGTTGATAACAAACAAGCTTATCATGAAAAATCGATAAAGAGTTCGTCTAATACTAGTGGGAATAATATATCGACAGCAACAGCTGACTTATTCCATCAGGAGAGTGATTCAGCACACGAGTTAGTTTTACCTGCATTAAAGAAAGAAAGAAAGAAAGAAAGAAAAATGGTTTATTTGTAACCTCGTACAGGTAAACACAACATAAAAAAGGGTTAAATAAAACAATAAAACATAAAAAAAAAATACAATATTATGAAACCTGTACGAGACCAAAAAGGCTCCTGTCTCAGCACAATGCTACGACATGAAATGTCGCAGCGCTGGTATTCTGACAGGGCCTTGCAGAGATGCCACGGGCGGCCACAGTCATGACTTAAGGTAAAAAATAAATAAAAAAATAAATAAAAAAGTTGTAATAATAAATATCTACAAAAATATGCAAGCTAACATTATGTAAAAAATATGTAATATGTAAACCCAACATAACTATTAATTATATAAAGTTATTAAAACAATAAAAAAATAAAAGTGAATACATAATATAGCATTTTTCCTTTTTTTTTTTTTTTTTTTTTAATGTTGCAACTATCGGCCAATGTGTTTCCACATTGTTTGTCTATGCCGCTGGCGTTGTGAGAGGTTTATTATATTACTCTGTGGTTGTGAGTTTGTGACAAACAAAGGGACACCGACGACTCAAATTGACAACAAATAAAACTAAAAAAGTGTAATAAGTGTATGTAGTATTATGATAAGTTCATGTATAATAATTATGTACTGTAATCTCTTATGTGTGGTGTGGATCACGACAGGGAATTTGGTCAGTGGGTCGTCTTAGTTCTTAAAGCGAAAAAGAGTTATTCCTTATGTTAAAGCGAACAACAAGTATTATTATATTAGAAGATATCGAATGCTACCAGATACTACCAGGAAATGAAATTTGTTTCATATAAATTGTGTCAAACAAAAATATAATTATTCTAAGGTTGATTGCGAAACATTTGTATGATACCAGATTCTGTCTGAAGATGAAATTTTTTATAATATAAATTATAAATTACCATTATTTTTTTTGTTTTATTTAATAAAAAAACTTACGACACCAATTTATAAATATTTTTGAAATGATGAGTTAAAAGGAAATAGAAATTAAGTGAATAAAACTAAAAAAATTATATAAAAAGTTTATTATCAGAACACCATTTTTTTAAACATAATACATTTTTTAAAGCACATATTGAACTATGATAAATACAACTATATAAATCTTCAGAATATTTATATTGATCATACAGACTTGGCAAACTAGGACAACCTTTATCTTCTAAATTTATTACATTATTATTATTTTTTACAATATTTTTTAACCATAACACTTTTTCAAGACCTTTAATATAAATACGTTTATCTCTTAAAAAATCTAAAATTAACCGTTGATAATTTGAATAAGTTATAAATCCTTCACCCCAAAATATCTTCCTGTTACGTTCAATCCACGCAACATGCCGTCTTTCTTGTTTTGTCAAATCATAAAATGGAAATGGTGGCTTGATTAAAAACACTTGTAATTTGTCATTACACAATATAGCAATTTCTTTCAGCACAAATTCATTTGCTTCGGTTTTAAAGCCTTGAACGTCTACAATGGCAGTCATCATGATAAACGACGTACTATGTTGCTTAGAGGTTTGTATTCCACAAGTCAATCGTTTATAATCAAACAATATGCAGCAGTGTTATCTGGTATTGGCACTGAACATTCGATTTCTAACCGAACATCTACTGGACCAGTTTTTAAACTATCGTTTTGCCTTGAACAATCTATGATGAATAGGGGAGCCTTCTCTTTAAAGTCCTTTAGATTAAGCAATGGTTCTGCTGGACAGTTGTAATAAGACTGACGAAATTTAGCATACATTTCATATAATATACTATATTTGTTCTCGGAAAACTTTAAACTTAAAGGTTCATACGGATAGTATTGCGAATTTAAGAAGAGGGTGACGTTTGTCACTTCACAGTGATCGAATAGTGAACTGTCTTTTAGTTTATTGCTTTTTCTATTAGTCTGTAGGCAAAGAATTACATATCTAGGTTTTTCCAATTGTGATGCAGTTTTAACGGACCATGAGTGTTTTGTGGTTTTAGGTAGTAAAGGATATTCTAAATGCCATTTGTATAGGTTTATCCTTTTCTAAATGTTTTAATAAAGACAAACGTACCCGATCTGAGACTTTGATGTGTGGTACCCTCCATTGTATTCTTTCTATTTCTATTTGGAAATGGCTAATATCATCAGCAAGAATGATGCAATTTAAGTTAGAGTTACTTCTATTCAATATAAGCTCATGTTTACAATTTATTATAATTTTATTGTAATCTTCCGCAAATCCTAAAACCTTATTTAATGGTATTAAAGCATCAAAATGACCATCACTTTTAAATCCAGTTAAATTCCAGCCCCATAGGGCAGCTAATTTATTTTCAGCTTCATTTAATGAAACGTATGATTTTATTGTCGAAGTTATTCCTGAGTTTTTTATACGATCTATTTCAATACCGTTTATTTCATACCTGATGTCTTGAAACAAGAACATAGCAGAGTTATTGTTAAATGAAATAGTTTTTTCAAGCGGTTTTCCATCTTTTCCAAAAAGCTTTGCTCGACCTTCGATGTAAATTGAGCTGGCTGATGGTAGCACGTATATGTCTTGCTGGTGAATGGGAATTCTGATTTCATCGTTTTCTCTAAAGCAGTTATTGTAGGGATTGTAAGAATGGACTTCATAACTTTCGATCGAAGTGTCGAAGTGTGGCAAGTCATTAATCTGTAGTATATTCATACTTTAAAACCTAGGGCTTTAAGAAAATCTATATTTGTTTTAGTTAAATTTTTCACTTTTTTCTTACGTCTGAGCACCTTTGTGGTTGTAGAAGAAGTAAGACGTTTTATTTTGACTGAGGGGTATATATATTATATAATATCATTTTCTATTCCTTAAGTGAAGACGTAGTTGAATATGTTCTATCCAATCAATGCAGCAACCAAACTGATCAACAACTTTAATAGATATTGATGAGATGGTATTTTTGTTCACTGGAAAGTAAATAACGTTTGCAGGTATTTCTACGTATTGATTATCTGCAGCAGTATTAAATATAAATTCATGAATAACATGAGTTGGCAATCCGTTAGTGTAGGATCCATATATTAAATCACATTCAATTCTAATTACAGAAGAATTATTTTTATTAATATGCCCTTTTGGTTTCGAATACATTATCGATAAGTTAAGCAATCCACACTCATATTTCTCAGATAAAGTCAGAGGAGGTTGAAAATATGATTCTAATTCCGATTTCTTGCCGGAGATGGTTACTGTCATAGACATACTTGTATACTGATCACTTTTTCATAAACCTATTTATTTTATTCCATGCCCACACCAAAACTTTTTTAAAAACTTTAAACAAAGATGACCACAGTTAAAAGGGTGGGGTACCTTGTATATTTTCATAATTATAGTGAACTGCAGACCCTAAGTATTTTATAAATTCTTTTGGGGGTTTAAGGTTTCCGTAACTGTCAAAATATTCAATATAATCATTGAATTTTGCATAGGCTACCCAATGAGAACCAGGTTTTTTAGAACTATCTAAATTAATAATCCCGCATTCTTTTTTAAAAGGGTATTTAGGGAGCTCATCTCTCATGAAAACACCTCTAAAATAGGGAATACCATTTCCATATCTTAAAATATCAAGGTTAGTTAAAGCTCGTTTGGGTAGCCGATAATCTAGTTTTTTTCTTTTGATACAAATATACCAAGACCATTTTTATGTGGTTTAAAATGTAGGCCTTTTCCGATGCAAAGTGCCTCCATTTTTTCATTGTGTCTCTTCGATTCTTCATACAGTTTTTTAGCCATCTTGAATTCATTTATAGTTTTAGCAATACCAGCGGCACCGCCTGCTAAGGCTCCAGCGGCTGATAATCCCGCAAAAATAGGAATCAGGGGCAATACTCCACCAGTTTTTGGTATTGGAATAACCCGAGGAAGTTTAATAGATGAATTATCAGCTAGTTCTCTGGCAGCGGCCATAGCTAACTCTATCGCCATTTTTTTACATTTTGGTTTTAATTTTTTCATACGTTTTTTTGTCACAGTTATAACATTTTTCAATTTATTTTTAAATCCTTTTCCAGATATATTTTTTCTTGAAGACTTTTTGCTACTAGCCTGCGTTAAGCCCGCACCAGTTTTAATTTTCGCTAACATTGCATTGCTTACTAGATGTGCTGCGAATTTTTCGCCCGCACTCGCGTCAGGAGCAACTAATCGTTCTTTTGCCATTTTTAATAAAACCAAATCTGCCTTATGTCGATCCTTTAAGTTTGACGACTTGTGATATGCAATATCGTGTTCTTTACAATATTCGTCTAATTTATTAACACCTTTGTCTCTTTGTGTAAGTCTCTTAATTAATCTTGTACCAGGACCACAATAATTGTATCCTGGTAAATGTAGTTCAAATGGTAGGTGGTTTATTAGCCAATTGAGAAGACTTCTCTCTCCAATACACATCATAAGACTGACTAATAATGAAGTATTCCTTAATACATTTAATAATGGATGATTTAGTAATTACACAATGAATTATTATATATACCGTCTTATACAATAATATTTATCGTAATAAACAATTAATTATTATACAGCGCCTTAAAAACAGGTTATTTTTTTTTACAACACGTTCGATTTAACAATCCAGCTATTTTCAGCAGAAGATAAGCCTAACCATTTTACTAAAACCTTGTTCCCTTTCCTTTTAAGAACTTTTTCGACTAGGTATACATTAGGATGTTTTGTTTCTTGAAGTTCTTGTACATAAAATGCTCCCAAAATGGGATGACCTCTAATTGTATCTTCAACTAAATAGGTAACAGGAATTGTATTTTGTATTTGTCGAATTTTAAATATTTCTGTCGACCAGTTAGGAGTATACCCTTTTTCAAATGTTCCTTTGTACTTACTAATACGTACGTAATCACCCACTTTGAACTTGCTTTTCATACTATATTTTTTTACCGATCGTTTGTATCTTTCTAATATCTGTTTTTTATTTACATTATCCACATTTGCAGGGATTTCATCTATCGTCCGATGGTAGGAATGATTATATTTATTAGTAATTGTTGTAATCTGTGGTAAATATAATAATCTAGATCTTAGTATGGCAACATTAGCGCCCTCTTTAGGCTGAACAGCTAACTAAAAATTTAACTTGTCATGGCTCCGCTTCTCTAACTGTTCTTACTGTTCGTATCATTTTAATATGTTAAACTTGGTAAAAGTGAAACTAGTAATAATAAACGTAATTAAAACTAGACTAATTGTTTATTTAACCACCACCACTCCAACATGGTAGCAGAGCGTGGTTGGCTGATTAAATAGTTGAAATGAAAAATAGTGAGACCACAAAAGACCACGTGGAATATAGTTCGCGCGCCTCGTGTAAGAATTTCGTATTAAAAACCTATTACAAAACGTTATCATCATAGAAATGGCTAAACAAGCAAAGATAGAAGACATCATGATGCCCATTTTTGATGGAGTAAATTACTCAAGCTGGAAATTGAGGTTAGTAACTTTACTAGGATACAAAGAATGTAACGAGCCCGCCATTTGCTTGATGCCTGCTAAATATAAAAATCAAGAGGCCGATTGGAAGAAAATGGATTTAAAAGCAAGGACCATAATTATGAGCACCATTTCCGATAAACAATTAGAATATATTAGTGAATGTAAAACTGCTTACGATATTATGAAAAAGTTTGACAAGATGTACTTAACACAGTCTACTGCTATGCAAATTATATGCAGAGGGAAAATTGAGGAAATTAAATTAACTAATTATAGTACAATAGAAGATTTTTTTGTTGATTTTGAGAAAACGACAAATGATTTTAAAGCGGCTGGTGGAAATATTAACGAATCCGAAAAGATGAGATATTTGCTTAGAGCATTACCTCCAAGTTACAGTTACATTGGAGACTTTATCGATGTAATTCCAGAAGAACAAAGATCAGTTGACTATGTAAAGTCAAAAATTAAAGAGAAAAATATGACCACTAGTGACCCTGACAAGAAAACCAATATGAGTACGTTCTCAACAAAAACAAAAGGACAATGTTTTATCTGTGGAAAGACCGGACATCTCAAGAAGGACTGTTGGCACGGTCAGAAAAATAACCAGGCAAGATCTCCAGCTAGTCAACGTCAACAAGGACTACAAAGAGGTTATAACAGAGGTGGATTTCATAGAGGTCGTGGCCGAGGCAGAGGTCAAGGGCATCCCAGAGGTGAGTCGACAAATACTCAGCAAGATGGCTCTGCAGCAGAGTCATGGACAGCTCAGGTATGTGATCCAGAAGTAAATCACTTAACGGGATGTAGTGAACGGGAATATGATAATAATAGTGAAATTAATTGGTTGTTAGATAGTGGATGCACAGATCATATTATAAATAATGATACATGTTTTTACAATTGTGTAGATTTAAAAATTCCCATTGATGTAAAACTGCCAGATGGTAACATTTTAAAAGCAACCAAAGTCGGTACCGTTAAAGTCTATTTCAAAAACTATTATAGTGGAAAATACATTGATATAAATAATGTATATTTTGTTGAAGGTATTAAGCAAAATTTGTTAAGTGTTTCAAAAATAACCAAAAATTGCACAATAGTAGCAAGAAATGAAAATGCAAGAATTTACAATCAGTCAAGAGAATTAATAGTGGTTGCTAACAAAATAAACAATTTGTATTATATAAAAAGTTTTGTTTCAAAAGTTGATAACAACAAAATGTATGTGAATTCAATAAAATTAACTGATAAAGAGAAATGGCATAGGGCACTTGGTCATGTAAATTTTCAATATTTAAATAAGTTGATAAATAATAAATTAGTAGAAGGTTTGCCAGATAAGATTGAAAGTACAGAAATGAAATGTTCAAATTGTATTGAGAGCAAAATGGCTAATGTACCTTTTGAAAATAATAGAACTAAGACTACTGAAATTTTAGAATTGATACATACTGATCTAAACGGTCCACATAGCACAACTGGTTATGGTGGAGAAAAATATTTTTTGACGTTTATCGATGACTATAGTAAATGTACGAGAATCTTTTGTATTAAAAGCAAAGCAGAAACTGCAAATTGTTTTAAAGAATTTGTTAATTTAGTAGAAAATAAATTTAATAAAAGAGTAAAGAAATTACAGTGCGATAATGGCAAAGAATATTTAAATCGAGATATTTATAATTTTATTAGACATAAGGGAATTGAGTTATTATCATGTCCACCCTATGTTCATGAATTAAATGGAGTAGCGGAGAGGTATAATAGATCTGCTATGGACATAGGCAGATGCTTAATGAGAGAAGCTAAAATTCACAGAAGATATTGGCCTGAAGTTATAAAAACTGCAGCATATTTAAAAAATCGTACCATTGCTAATACAGTAGAGAATAAAACTCCTTATGAAATATTTTTTGGTATTAAACCAAATGTTGAGCATTTAAAGATTTATGGAAGTAGAGTTTTTGTCAGAGTTCCAGAAGTTTTGAGAAAAAGTAAATGGGACGATAAAGCCCAACTAGGAGTGCTAGTAGGTTATAATGAGAATGGTTATAGAGTTTTATTAAATAATAGAATAATAAATGCTAGACATGTACAAGTAGTCGAAGAAAATACTCAATTAATTTGCTTAGAAAAATTTGATGATGAAAAGGATAGGGACTTGGAAAATAGAACTTCAAACATAAATAATGAATTATCTAAAACTGATATTGATGAAGATTTTGTAGATGCAAATGAACCTAGCACTGATAATACTGTGGAAGATCTTGTTAATGATGATGATTTGAGTAACAATAGGGACAAACCTGTAATAGAAGAAAGGTCAAAAAGAAAGATAAAACCAGTTTCCAAATACGGTAACCCAGTATCACATTTTATTTATGTAAATTACATTGATGCAAATGTACCAAATACATTTGAGGAGGCGATGAGCTCCCACGATTATAAGCAATGGCAGGTAGCGATGGACTCTGAAATAAATAGCTTAAACAAAAACAACACATGGCAAATTGTTGAACGGCCAAAAGATAAAAAGGTAATTGATGTCAAATGGGTCTTTAAAATTAAAAGTAATAATGTTTATAAAGCCAGATTAGTAGTACGAGGATTCCAGCAAAAAGATTATATTGAAAATATTTATTCACCAGTAGGAAAAATGCAAACATTGAAAATTCTATTATCATACAGTTGTAAAAATAATTTATTTATAGAACAAATGGATGTTGAGACAGCGTTTTTAAATGGTCATGTAAAGTCAGAAGTATTTATTAATCAACCGAAAGGTTATGAAACTGGAGATAATAAAGTTTACAAATTGCAAAAAGCACTCTATGGTCTCAGAGAGAGCCCTAGAGTATGGTATGACTGCTTCAACAAATTTATTGAAAAATTGAACTTTGTAAGAAGTAACTATGATTACTGTTTATATGTTAACAGAGCAAGCAAAGATCCAATATATATACTAATATTCGTTGATGATCTCCTAATTTGTTGTAAAGATAAATATAAAATAAAAAAGGTTAAAACTAGCTTAATGGAAAAATTTGCAATGAAAGACCTAGGAAAAATTAAAAGTTACATTGGCATAGATATTGATTATAATGATGATAGGAATAAAATGACCCTAAGTCAAACAAAATATATTGAATCTTTGGCTGTAAAATATAATCTGGAAAATAGCAAGTTATATGATACTCCAATGGAGACAAACTTAAAATTAGAACAAGCTAGAGAAGTAGATGATAGTATTAAGTATAGAAATTTAATTGGTGAATTATTGTATATTAGTACAGGCACTAGGCCTGATATAGCGTTCAGTGTTAATTACTTAAGTCGATATCAAAGTTGTTATGACCAAACACATTACAAATATGCCATGAGGATCTTAAAATATTTGTACAAGACTAAGGATTTAAAATTAACATATTATGATAATGTTGGCATGATAATGTTGAGGCATTGTGTAAGGTTAGGGACTTAGAGGATGAACTAATTCATGCAAATGTATGCATTACAAAATTACAAAAGAAAAAAGATTGTACTCAGGTTAGGGACACCAACCATTTATATAATGAATTGTTAAGTAGTAATTGCAATCAAAATTCCTTGATAACAATCGACCTTACAGAAGATTCTTTAATAAAACATGGTAATAGTAATTATAAATTGAGTCATAACAAAATAAAAAAATATGTTAAGCTAAATAAAATCATTAATAAATGTAAGAAATTCAGGAAACAACAAAAACATTATTCCAGTAACATTAAATTAAGGAAAGAACGTGTTTTTCTTGTGAATAAATTGAATAATTTTCAAATAAAGTTAGAAGACAGTGCAAATATTTATGAGGTTGACACTCAACGCTTACAGTCTGAAATTCAGGTTCTTGAAGAGTCGCTACATTCTCTTTATACAAAGTATGTGCACTCTCAAAACCAAATAAAAGAGCATATCCTTGCCACTAATGAGTTGGTGGGTATGTGTAACTCTAATGTAGACACAGTGGACCCACTTCCTATCAACACCACTCCATGTACCTTACAAAAGGAATCATACCTTGAGTCTTCACAGCCGGAGATAGTGGAGAACTTGGAATGTTTGTCCACGAACATTGTAACACCAGAAATTGTACCAGATTCATTGGTTATTGTTCAGACAGATAGTAGTTGTGTACCTTGTGATGAGGTTGGTTATCGTCCCATTATTTTTTCAGATAGTTTAGGGAAAGGATTAGGAAAATTATTAAATAACAACCTGACTACCTGTTCTGCTTTAAATTATTGCATGCCTGGGACTTCTTATAAAGAAATAATGTCATCCATAACTAGGAAGCAGTATGATCCGAATACCATTATTACAGTATGTGTAGGTAATAGCTCAAGTGTTAGATTAAATGATATCACTGACAGTGTCACTGAAATATTGAAAATTAATTGTCAGAAAATAATATTGTGCGCTTTTCCTTACTTTGGGCACCTATCAAATAGGACAAATAATAACATACATATGCTTAATAATCATATGCATTTATTAGCTAGTCATTATAATGACAAGCTTATGTTTCTTGACACCAACACTTTTGTTGAAAAATTGAATTCGACTAGGGATACAGTGTATCTGCCTATTAGGTTTAGACGTCAGATAGCATGGCTATTAGCATTTAATATTAACTCAGACATAATTAATATGTCGAAGTGTTCCGTAATTAGCTCCACAATAGTTAGTAATAATACTAATATTAAGGTGGTAAGCCCAAATTGTTTAAACTAGTTAGCAAGACAACAGAAGGTACCAGTATCAATTTAATGCAACTTATCAATAACAAGGTATCTTCTAGCAATCAATCAGCAAGTTTAAAAAAAGGGGCTAAGCAACATTCTTTGAAATTATTCCATCAAAATATTCAAGGATTTTCTTCCAAGCAATTGGAAATTGAATTGTTTTTAGAGAAGACAATGTTCGACATTATTTGTATAACTGAACATTGGTTGAAATCATATGAAATGTTAATTAATTATGAAAATTATACTGTGAGCAGTTGTTTCAATCGGAAATCGATGCTGCGTGGTGGTTCACTAATTATATTAAAAAGTAATATTAAATCTAAGTCTCGCAAAGACATAGTTGAACTCTCGGTTGAACATATTATTGAACTGTCCTGTGTTGAGCTAGATAGGCATGTCATAGTGTGCGTTTACAGACCCCCGAATTATCAAACATATTCTATATTTGAGTCTATAATGGAGGATGTTCTAACTAAACTTGCAACTGGTAATAAATCAATAATAATTTGTGGAGACTTTAATATTAATATTTTAGAAAATAACGCAAATAGCAGTAGATTATTAAGCCTCTTTAAATCGTTTAATTTGTCAAATGTGTTCTTAGAACCAACACGAATAACTGCAACCACTGCTACTTGTATTGATAATGTTTTTTGTAGCTGCAACTATTTAGATAAAGCTATTGTAAATTATCTCCCTTCAGATCACAGCGGTCAAACCATTGCTTTTGAGTCCAACACACCCTTGCAAAAAATACAGATACAGTCAAGACCAATAACATCTAGTAATTTAGATAAATTTAATAAGACTTTAATTAGTAAGTTACCCGTTCAGGAACTTAATATGAATAATGGTAATATTTTGTATAAAGATTTTTTTTCAGTTGTGCAAACAGAGTTTGATAATATTTTTAAGAAAAAAATTAAAACTATTTGCCCTAAGTTTTTATTTAGTGACTGGGCAACTAAAGGTATCAGAAAAAGTAGAGAAAGGCTTTTTGAGTTGTATGGCCTTAAGCCTTATATTAACACCGAAACATTTAATAAGTATGTTTCGACTTATTCTAAAACTTTTAAAATTGCTTGTAAAGCAGCTAAAGCCTTATACATTAGCAATAAAGTTAAATCAGCTGATGATAAAATTAAGACTGTTTGGAAAATAATTAATAATGAAACAAACAGGAACAAAAAACATAATACTGATTACACTCTGGAGACTTCCCGTGGTCTCTTAAGTACTAATAAAGAAGTTGCTCAGGAATTTGCAACATTCTTTACCGATATTCCTATTAAAACTACTGAAACTTTAGATTCTTCGCCCTCACTTGCTTTAAACTTACTAAGTTCGAATGTTTCAGCATGTCCCACGGAATTTAAATTTAAACATATAAACCCTGCAATCGTTATTAAAGCTTTTAAACAACTCAAGATTAAGGGTACTGAAGATTTATGGGGGATGTCTACTAATGTTTGTAAATCAATTATTGAGACAGTGGCGCCCTATTTAGCTTTCATTTTTAATTTGTGTGTGGACCAAGGGGTTTTCCCGGATCTAATGAAGTTCAGCAAAGTTATACCACTTTTTAAATCCGGCGACTGCAAAGACTCTAATAATTACAGACCCGTTTCGGTTTTGCCGGTTTTTAGCAAAGTGTTTGAAAAAGTAATGCTTGATCAAATGCTCAGTCATTTTAACTGTCACAAAATTTTACATGATCAGCAGTATGGTTTCACCAAAGGACGTTGCACTACTGACGCCGGTGTCACCTTAATCAAGCATATATTTAAGGCTTGGGAGGATTCTCAAGATGCTATTGGTATCTTTTGCGACCTCTCCAAAGCATTTGATTGCGTGAATCACGAAACACTACTCTTAAAGCTTGAGCATTACGGACTGGGTAAACTAGCGCTTAGCTTAGTAAAATCATATTTGACTGATAGACTGCAACAAGTTCAAGTAAACGGTGTAAATTCATCGGGCTTAAAAGTAAAAATGGGGGTACCGCAGGGCTCAATATTGGGTCCGTTCCTCTTTTTAGTTTATATAAACGATTTACCTTATTTGTTGAAAAATCAACCACAAATGGTGTTATTTGCTGATGATACTTCCTTGATATTTAGAGTTAATAGACGGGCACAGCACCATGACGACGTAAATGACGCTATGCTTAAGGTTCATAATTGGTTTACTGTAAATAATTTAGTATTAAATGAGAAGAAAACTAAATGCATAAGATTCGCTTTACCGAATGTTAAAAGTAGTGAATGTAACGTTGTATTGAATAAGGATATACTTGAATTCGTCGAAAAGACTGTTTTCCTAGGGATTACGCTTGACTCAAAGCTGCAATGGGGTCCTCACTTAACATCTCTTGCAGGGCGGTTGAGTTCGGCCGCTTACGCTGTCAGAAAAATCCGGCATTTGACAGACGTGGATACCGCTAGGCTAGTATATTTTAGTTATTTTCATAGCATCATGTCCTACGGTATCTTGCTTTGGGGGCGGGCTGCAGATATTGATTCTATTTTTATTCTGCAAAAGCGGGCTGTCAGAGCCATCTATAATCTCAGCAGTCGCGAGTCTCTAAGAGAATTGTTTAAACAGATTAACATCTTGACGGTACCTTGTCAATACATATATGAAAACATTATGCATGTTCGAAAAAACCTTCATCTTTTTAATAAAATAAGTGACAGACATTGTGTTTATACTAGAAATAGGAACAAATTAGATCAGCCAAGATTCAGATTGTCAAAAGTTCATACTTCTTTTATGGGGTACTGTGTAAAATTTTATAATAAAATACCTCTTGATATTCTTCAACTAAATGAAAGACAATTTAAAACATGTATTAAACGCACACTGTGTAGTCAAGCATATTATAAATTAGAAGACTACATCAATGATAAAAATGCTTGGCTAAATGCTGGTCCTGCTCCACAGGCAGTTTAGGGAATTTCCTAATTGGAGGAATGTTGTTTCCTACCCCTTTTTTTTATTGACATGAGTAACGAGTATCGTTATTATTATACACAAATATATATTTTAATTACTTTTTCGACATTTTAGAAACATTGGAAACCTTAGTTTTGTATAATTTAGCAGCATTATTTCAATTTTGTAAATGTGAGTACCATGGAGCCATATTTTAAGTAAATTATTATGTGTTTGACTTAAATGAGCATGGCGGTTGAGAGAATTGTCATGCTCACTCAAATGTCTCGCTGGTGGTGGCGCGTGTGTTGGGTCATTCGGCTCCCTCTAAAATGGTTGAGCTGAATGGTGCTGATTCACGCGTCATGTTCGTGAACGGACGCTGTCAGTAGAGATTGGTCAACTCTTAACTGCCATGGTTTTTATCTTGATTATTTTTTATATTTTGTATTTCTAGATTACCTTCATTGTTTTCACATATAGAAGCAACAAGAATAATGTAAGCAGTATTTTGTAAAAACCTGATTTTAAAAGAGTGTCCGTGGAGTTTCTTGCTCGTTCTTCTCCATAGAGACCTACCTACGTTTTGGAACGAGCAACTAGCTTCAACTTTCTGTCTAACTGACCGACTCCTTGACAATTCAAAAGTGCCTGTAAATGGTTTAATTGAAATAAATGCTTTGACTTTGACTTTGAATGTAAACTCTGAAATATTAGATTGTATGGTAGACTCTGACTATGCAGGAGATAATGTTGATAGAAAATCTACAACAGGTTTTGTAATAAGATTATTTGGAAATTTGATTTTTTGGAAAACACATAAACAAAATACAGTAACTAAGTGTTCAACTTTCGCAGAATATACTGCTATGTCAGAAGCAGTGACAGAAGTACTTTTCATTACAAACTTGTTAAGTGAATCATTCAATGTAAAATCTAATAAACCTATAAAATTATATGAAGATAATTCTGGTGCAATTTCCATTGCTAAGTATGGTAATTTTACTAAAAATTCAAAGCACATCGAGGTTCAGTATCATTACATAAATGAAAACTATGAAAAGGGTATAATTGATATTGTAAAAATTGATACAAAATTTAACTTAGCAGACATGTTATCTAAGAGTTTGGATAAGACCAAATTTTTGAAAAATAGGTTAGAGTTAAAATTAATTTAGATATATGTGTATAACAATACTTACTACTGTTTATGTAAAAGATCAAGATTATTAATTTAAGGAGGCGTGTTGTAATCTGTGGTAAATATAATAATCTAGATCTTAGTATGGCAACATTAGCGCCCTCTTTAGGCTGAACAGCTAACTAAAAATTTAACTTGTCATGGCTCCGCTTCTCTAACTGTTCTTACTGTTCGTATCATTTTAATATGTTAAACTTGGTAAAAGTGAAACTAGTAATAATAAACGTAATTAAAACTAGACTAATTGTTTATTTAACCACCACCACTCCAACAGTAATATTATTGAGGGTGTGATTTATCCAGTTATAATTACCTCTCAGACTAAATTCTTTATACAGTTTCGATTTTAAAGTTCTGATAAATCTCTCAACTATTGAAGCCTTTTTAGATGAGAATGTAGAATAATGATTAATATTGTAACGTTGCATAAGTTTTTTAAATGTATTATTATAAAACTCCGTCCCATTATCGGTTTGGAGATTTATAGGTACACGCCCTCTATCGATTAAAATCTTAAAGTTGTTACATACAATCTCTCTATTTTTACTTTTTAAAGGAAAGGTCCAAGCATACTTCGAAAATGTGTCAATGATCGCCAGAATAAATTTAAATCCTTTATTTTCCTTAGAAATAGACTGCATATCAATTAAATCTGCTTGCCATAGATCATCTATATCTTTCATTATAACGTTTCTTCGTGGAAAATTTACTCTAGCATTTTTATGAATCTCATTCACCACATCTGCTTTGCTCATGATTTTTTTTATAATTTCTGTCTTTGACTCAAGTATATTATTACTAGCTGATTTGGTGACTAATTTTGTTAATGCTCATGAAGGATAAGTATGTTATACTGAATGAAATATCTATTATCGGTAGTATTTATTTCTTAATTATGTTAGCTTCTTTTAATTCTTCAATTATAGAAAATATTTCATTATCATGATTTCTATTGCCAGCATCTCTTGCAGCCACTAATAACTTTAATCTCTCAACCAATTCATTGGGATCATCCCAATATACCAAATCAGTACTATTTTTATATTTTTTTAGTTTTGGTAAGTTTCCTCCAAATTTAGTTTCAATTTTGTTGCCTGACGTTCCGACAAATAAAGGTTTAATTATTTCACGATATTTTATACGTTTGTCACCTCTTATTTATCCTTTTGACTAAAATTTATTTTATGTGCATTTGTGTAATGCAACATATCTTTATAGACCAGCTTATCTTCATTCGATATCAACTTTAAATCAGGTTTTCTTTTGAACAAAAGTTCTTTTAAACCTGCGGTCCAATTGTAAGTTTTGTCACCGATTTTAACTAAAATGATATTGTCGTTATTCAAACTATCAATTTTAGAAAATGATACCACTGAATTACCCAAAAATAAAATCTTGTTTTTACTTCTGATACCGAACGGTATATTGGTATCGTCATTAATACCGCAGATATTATCACCCTCTAAGGATATTTCTAAATCATCTGCAAATTCCCTTTTAGGGCTTTCTACAATTTTAACAGAATTTAATTTTAAGTTATAACAGTCCTCAAGCTTTGGAGATGAACTAGTATTGATATTATGCATTTCAATTTCCCCCGAATCAATGAGTTTTTTATTATCTGTATTTTTTATTCTTTCCAAAGATATATTTGAATCAACCAGGGTTTTAAGGGGATCTGTGACGGGTTTAAGTATTTTATCGAGTGACAAGTTCAATGATTGTTCTTCATCTTTCATTTGTTTTACTTTTTTCTTTATGGAGTCTATAGACTTCATTAATTCCGTCTTTATATTTTTCTCCATGTTAAATGACATGACAACCGCATTCGTCTGAAGAACAATTAATACTAAATTTACTTTGCTTGTTATTTATTTATTTATATTTACAAAACATCAGTCAAAATTGAAAAAATGTGTCAAAGTTCTGTCTATATCTTCCTCTGTTTAAGGGTGATTCTTTGTTAATAAGTAAAAAACTATAAGGTTTTTTCCAAACATTACTGCAAATGTCTTTAAATTGATGCCATTGTAGATCACCACTCACATGTTCTTCATAAATATGTTTTAAATTCACATCGTCTTGTTTAAATATCATAAGAAAATTAACATTGTCGCGTAACAATTGTTTCGGGATTTTTGAATAGGTTTGAGATAAATAGAAACAATCAATTTGTTTATGTCTACCCATACAAAAATAATTGCAAATATTAATTTGATTTTCACATGCAACATCATCAAAAATAAATGCAGAATTAGTAAAAGCTTCACTTGGAGATATAACCTCTTTATCATTATTGAACTCGAAAAAATTAATTTGCGGCACTCTCTTTAATACTTCACTTAAGAAACGATATTTTGGTTGAAAAGATGTTTTGGAGTAAATATAAATATGTTTAAATTTTAAACCATTTTCATGTAACAGTAAACTAATCATTGCATTGGTTTTACCACAATTTAAAGGACCGCATATTATACTTCTAATAGTATTTGGCAGTAAAGCGCTGTGTCGGATCTGATGAGAAGATTCATTAAAATCGATATTATCAACCTTCAGAGATATGGGTTGCTTGATCAACTTCATCATGTCGATTACCACAATGACTAGGCAGCCTAAATATTTATATCTAGTCATTTACACCAAAGTATGTAAAAAAGGGTAATATTATTATATACATTGAGTACAAGAACAAGCACGAACCTGTTCATAGTTTCGAAGTTATTGGAGATGGTGTTTACGTATGGGCATTCATAAAACACATCACAGCTTGACAGGTTTAGACTTGTATCGTTAAGATCAAACATTAAAATGCTGCAAGCATCAATTATGTTATTTGAGAAATTATTCTTGTATTACACAATGTGTATCTAACACGCCTAATATCATAAAGATTCTTCAGTCTGCCTGCAGTTGTGGTTTGGGTCAACTGGTTTACAATTTAATTTTTGAGGTAAATATATTCCAATAATATTTAACTTATACTTTTTAATTTCATTTATGACAATTTTATTATTGATAGCAATCTATTAATTTCAGAATCATGTCGAGATCACCGTGCTACAGTCCGGTTTTGGAAATTATGGATCCTAATAGAAATTCGTTATTGAATAACGAGACAGAGGGATTAAATTTACAAGTGAGTAACCTATAAAGATTTATATTTTTATTAAATAGTATTCTTAATTGTTGCTTTTCACTAATAAGGATTTTTTTTTCAGAACGCGACGGACAGCAATGATCCTGTAACTCATCCTTTTAATTATGCCCAAGATGCGGAGAGCTGGTATGCTGAAGTGGCAGCAGCAGCACATGAGGAATATCGTAATCAAAGAGCAGAGAAACAAACATCAAAGAAGAGGAAAATTAAATCAAAATCTTTGAAAACTACGAGTAAATCCTTTATCATGCGTAAGGAATCGGATCGTGTGCAACGCATAATAAAAATTACCATTCATGATTTGGACGGTGGTAATTTGGATGAAATCTCATCTGACGATGCCAGTGTGAATGTGCAGTATTTAGTGACTAGTGAATATGATGACATTATGACTGAAACTGATTATTTAGTTAGTAAAATAGTAAAGAAATTAAGTAAATAGATTAATACGTTTATAGGTACTTAATATATTTTAAAAGATTAATCATAATGAATAGTGTAATGATATGTATAGTATGATGATATGTATAGTATAATGATATGTATAGTATAATGAATAGTATTTAGTAGAATAAGATTTATTTGTTTATTAGCTTGTAAATAATACTTTTATAATGTACGTTTAATTTGTAAATAAAATAAAAGTCCTAAGTTTAGAAGGTATAGTAGTTCACTGTTTAGTAGTACAGTAGTAGTTTGTTATCTAGTTTTAGTAATAGTTTATTGTATAGTAGTTTAGTGATGTTTGTATGTTGTCAAATTAAAATAAATTATTTAATGACATAGTTAATTGTTTCATTATTCAGTTGAATCGAGATAAATAAATAATGTCCTCCTGACCGATTTCGGTCACAGCGGCTAGTGCCACTAGACACAAAGCCATATTCTAGTGCACAAGCGTGTGCTTCGTTACCCATATACGACGGTCCAATAGTTGGGTAGCTGTTTATATTATATGGTAACGAAGCGTGTAAACTCTGCTCACGCCATGTAGGACTTGCCGAGTTCTCAATGTGTGAAGTAGGTTTCGGTACATAACACAAGCATAACACAAATCAAACACAAATAATTTGAATACAAGATATTATATTTATTTCATTTCAAAAATAAAAAATACATTATGTCTTAATCCTATTACAAATATAATAATCCTGTGGAAAATAGTAATAAATCTTTGCTTTCAGATTAGAATAGAGAACTATAATGACCCCATGGTAAAGTAAAAGCATTATTTTTTTTTATTTGACGTTTGTCATCATTTCCATCAAGCACCACTTTATTGATTCTTTGTGTGTAGAGTTTATGATTTTTAGATCTTATAACAAACATGGGGTATCTAAAATTAATATTACAATTTAATGCATTTTTATATTTGTTTATGGTAATTTTTTTTGAAACAGATTTTTTTACACCTTTGGCTTTCTTAACTATATCGCTGAGCGTATTAATACAATAAAGCTTAGCTCTCAAACCAATAAACTCTGATATGACATCTCCACCCATTTCATCCTTAAAGAAACCAGGTATCTGTTTATTGCAATGTGGTATTCCATAAATATTGTTAATCTTAAAATTACTTGTATCAAAGTATTGAATATTATTTCGCATGTCTTCATAGAAATCTTTGGTACGTATTAAATATAAGAGACTGTCGGTATCGGTATAACACAGTTGAATGTTATTTTGGTATATTTTTTCATTATGGAATAATGAAAATTATATAGGTGACTCTTTGCTAGTTCCAGTATCGTAAAGCCCATATAAATTGGTCGGTCTAAAACTACTTTTGCTGGCTGTAACTGAATAGCAACAAGATGTTCAGAAATTATAGCAAGGTTTTTGAAATTCGGAGCACCTATGTATTTTTCAGCACCATTAACTTTGTTAGTTTTATTGAAGTCATCTTTCCATACGATTACCAACTTAACATCAACTTGTTTTCTTTTATTTTCAATAGTTTTCCCAAATATTGAATTATTCTGCTTTTTAATAAAATCCCTTTCAAAATCTGAAGTAGCTTTCTGTCTGAGTCGAGTATTTAAAGTTATATGGTTCTAAGATCTTTTTTTGTGTAAATGAAAGTATTCTATGAATTTTTAATATTACAATACCATTTTTTACGCACTCTTGCAAATGAATATAATGTATAACATATTTATATTTGTCATAAAGATTAGCTATTAATTTGCTAGTTTTGCTAGAGCACGGCATAGGAGGAATTATTTTTTCTGCTGCAAATGGTAGATCAGAATGTTCATCGTGTATTGAAAAAGGATAATGTAAATCTACTTCAAGTATATAACCTTCATCACTGTCAGATGAAATAGAGTTAATATTGAATTTGCTAATTTCACTGTCCGTAAGGAATCTAAAATTTCCAACCGGTAATCTTTGCATCATAGCATAACCATATAAATTAACACAATCTAAGTAAGCTAGGAAAGTATTAGGTTCTTGCTCATTATAATTTGGCAGGTATTTGTTATTAGCTTTTGCATACCTTAACGAGCACTGGGCTAACCCTCCTCTGATGCCATTTTCTAGCATTTCATACATTTCTATATCAGATAGTAAGTCCAATTCAACTTTAGTAACTAATAACATAGCATCCCAACTTAATGACGGTGATGAAACATAATGACAGGGATCTAGCCCATAGTGATTTAAACTCATAGATCTAAATTTTTCAAAGATATCACATAATAATAGCACATCACATTTTAGGTATAAATCAGTGTATTCTCCTATATTATTTATTCGAAATTTATTCCATACAGTTAATGCATGATTATAATCTTCTTCTGATACAGTTTCGGATGTGAGTCTACTATAGAATTTATTTCGATCAGGTAATTGTGTTTCTTCATATTTTTCTTGAAGAGAAGAAAAGTACAGACTTAAGAGTCTGTATATTCATAGCAATATATACCCTTTTTCAGACACATTCTCAGTAAATCTTCATCAATGAAAAATGATTTTAAATGCCTAAAATCTGCAACATTTAGAGTTTTCGCTAAATTATCCAAACTAGAACTTAAAAAGTTAAAAGAGTCAATAAATTTTAGTTGGACTGTGTTTTTAGAATCCAGAGGCACAAATTTACTGAAAGAAATATATTTTTCTTTGTTTTTTGGAATTAAATTTATGTAACCACATACTGAAGAAATTTCATTGATAAATAAATGGCTGTCATATCCGGAAAGGTTATGAAATATAACTGGAATAAAATTACATGTTTTAGAATTTAGATTACATTTATTATGAGCCAGTCCTCGATATTTACCAGTGATGATCAATGAATGATCATGATCACGAACAATATGATCATCAGATGTAAATACTTTTTTACAGATATGACATTTCACAGCAGTTTTAAAGGAAAGGTATTCTTCACTCGTCAATGGTAACATTTTTCTATGCATTGACAAAATCTGATACAATCTTTGTGAGTCGTTGATAATTGACTCAACGAATTTTTTTGAACAATTTGGACCACGATATGATATTAAATTATTTAATTCAGGGTTAGACTCACAGCATATGTAATAAGCAAAACAAGTGGCATCATGAATTTGAATGTTTTCAGTATATTGGCGTTTACTTTGATCTGAATATTCACGTAATAAACTTTCAAAATCTCCGAAAATGACAATTGGAACTCTTTGAGTTTTCTGATAATTTGAAAATCTAAGTTTACTATTTTCTTCAGGAAGAACGGTTTGCAATCTACAACAATTATGATTATTTAGTTTATCCGACGTTTTAAAATATAAAAAACATTCTTCACATAGATGAATCTTAGATTTATGTTTTGTAAGTAGACTGCGAACAATTTTTTCAAGGTTTTTAATTAAGCAGAAATGGTTCTTACCATTCTTGCTAATAAATAATAAGTTTACATGATTTAACTTTCGCAGTTTAGTTTTGTATAATGGACCCGTTATAGTATTGTTTTTTTCCAAACCATAAATATTCATACTTATATTAAAATTATGTTTTTCAAACCATTTTATATCTTCAAATGTTGGGGGGAAAGACATTCCGTTGGTTTTTAATATCTTAGAATAATGCGGATAAGATGAAACTCTATTAGGATTATTTTTAGCTGGATACATATGAGCAATGATACACCAAAGAAAACAATGATTATCCATATTCTGAATATTAAGACATGCAACTTCCTGCTCTCAAAGGATTATATTTTGCAATATTTATTTCTAAATGACTTATTTTCTCTATAGTCCAACCAGATTCTGATAATTCAAACTCTAAGCATTTACATATTAATCGTTGTGTGCAATCTTTGTATAAAGATACGATATCTGTACTCTGATTCACTATGGAATATTTAGTATTAAAAGACTTGAGAGATAGTTCTTCATTTTTAGGAAGTAAATATAGCACAAAAAGTTCAAAGTTTATCTTTAGTGATTTATGTTTTTGTAATAATGGTTGTAATAAATTAAAAATGGTGTTGAAAACATTAGCTAAAAATAATTCAGGTGTTATTATTTCGGTGGTTTGAGGATTTATTTTGTAACTAGCTATTCTGTCTTTGAAAGCACTGGCTATCAGCTGAACATTTTCGTATTCAGTACGAAGTAAACAATTTGTTTTATGTTTGTTACTTTTCTTATAATAATAATAATAATAATATGTGGGGACATTTTCACACACGGCCATCCGACCCCAAACTAGGGAGACCCTGTACTATGGGTGTCAGACAGCTGATATACATACACAAATACATTTTTATTTTTGTAAATACATACATATTATAGATAAACAACACCCAGACACAAGGCAAACACAAGTGCTCATCACACAATATTATGTGATGAATACTTTGACTTTGAGACATGTAACTGACAACTATGACAGAATTTCATTTTTATAAAGAATAGAGCAAGATATCAATACTTGTCAAACTCGATAACTAGAATTTAATATTACTTTGAGCTTTTATTTTTAAATTATATTGTATTAATAATGTGTATTATTTGAATTTCAAAATTTCATGAATTCTGAGCAATATTGGAATATCAGAGATTTTGTTAATTTTTGGTTTAGATCTGTAAGAAAGGTAAACAACGTTAAAGTAAATTATTATGATGAATGTTTATTATTATAGATATTTGAATTTCAGAGTTTCATAAATTCTGAGCAATATTGGAATATCAGAGTTTTTTGTAAATTTTTGGTTTAGATCTGTAAGAAAGGTAATCAGCGTAAAAGTAAATTATTATGATGAATATTGAATATTCTAGATTTCTAGATATTTGAATTTCAGAGTTTCATAAATTCTGAGCAATATTGGATTATCAGAGTTTTTGTAAATTTTTGGTTTAGATCTGTAAGAAAGGTAATCAGCGTAAAAGTAAATTATTATGATAAATATTTTGTATTCTAGATCTCTAGATATTTGAATTTCAGAGTTTCATAAATTCTGAGCAATATTGGAATTTCAGAGTTTCATAAATTCTGAGCAATATTGGAATTTCAGAGTTTCATAAATTCTGAGCACTATTGGAATTTCAGAGTTTCATAAATTCTGAGCAATATTGGAATTTCAGAGTTTCATAAATTCTGAGCAATATTGGAATTTCAGAGTTTCATAAATTCTGAGCAATATTGGAATTTCAGTTTCATAAATTCTGAGCAATATTGGAATTTCAGAGTTTCATAAATTCTGAGCAATATTGGAATTTCAGAGTTTCATAAATTCTGAGCAATATTGGAATTTCAGAGTTTTTGTAAATTTTTGGTTTAGATCTGTAAGAAAGGTAAAAAGTAAATTATTATGATAAATATTCAATATTCTAGATCTCTAGATATTTGAATTTCAGTGTTTCATAAATTCTGAGCAATATTGGAATTTCAGAGTTTCATAAATTCTGAGCAATATTGGAATTTCAGAGTTTTTGTAAATTTTTGGTTTAGATCTGTAAGAAAGGTAATCAGCATAAAAGTAAATTATTATGATAAATATTTAATATTCTAGATCTCTAGATATTTGAATTTCAGAGTTTCATAAATTCTGAGCAATATTGGAATATCAGAGTTTCATGAATTCTGAGCAATATTGGATTATCAGAGTTTTTGTAAATTTTGGTTCAGATAGTTTTGAAATATATCAGAGACCTGTGAAGTAACACAATGCATTATATTGTAATATCATACTGAAAAAGGGCCAATACTAAATTCAAATCTGAAGCAGATAAGTGCTACAAACACACGTATAATAAAAATAAGATAATCGTTCCTACAAAATATAAAATAACATGTTACAATTATTAGATAACGTTTGATGGTTACAATATACCGAGACTTTAATTTGGATACAGGATTAACTAATCCGATAATACCTACTCAATTCCTATATGAAGCAAGAGTAAACAAAATAACATATAGTGCAATTTAGAAAACATTTGATGGGTACAATATAGGTTTTATGTTTGCATACTCTTGCTTAGCAGCGCTAACTAAGCCAGTAAGAGCTGTCCATACCGGACCGCTGTCATCATGTGACGAGCGAAGTGTGAAAAGCGCTCGCTTCCAACGATTAGCAGCAAGCGTCTCTGCTTCCTTGCTGTTGTAGACCCGCAGCTCTATATAAAACTTGCCGCTGCGAGTAGGATCACGCTGCAGGGTGTACCCGGAACCCACGCGCCGTGACAGATAACTTCTTAGAGCAGCAGCTCTAACAGGCACCGCTCCGTCGTCCTGAAAAATATAGAGTAGCATAGGAAAAAATACATTAAAAGTTTACTGTTAGGCTACTTAATTCACTCTATCAATTTATACTATTCTCATTAATTATAAAAAGAGATCGAGTTGTTAGTATACATGTAACTCTCAGAAACTATGGCAACAATTTAACATTCTCTTAGTTTGAAACCACTAACTGTATGAAGACGGTACAAATGAGGTAGATGTACAGATAGCAGGTACTTCTTGTTTGAGTAAGATATTTCATTTAAACACGTTTTTATCATGATGATGTAAACAATAGGTAAAAAAATAAATATTAAACGATTGTTACCAGAACACAATGTTTAACAAGAATTTTGTGAAACTGTAAAACGTATTAAATGATTATTATGCTTACCTCAGAATCTGAAAATATTGAGGATTGTTTTCGAACTGCTGTTCGAGGAGCTGATACTGGCTCGGTTTCGGAGTCTTCGGATATATCACGAGGAGGCGCAGTTTTCTTGTTATATTTAGGTTGCTTGCTGCTGGTTTTCCTTTTCCTCGATTTTTGAGGCTTTTCACCACTCGTACTTGCTTGCAAAGTAATCTCCGTATCAGAGTCAAAAGGATTCAGAGATGCCCTAAAATGACATAATTATTCATTAGAATCTAAAAAAAGTATTCATTAATTGCGCATAGTACGTTTTACCTATTGAAAACTTTGTAAAATTCAAGACTAGATATTATTACTACTTAAAAACCGAAATAGGTACACATAATTATACGCAATCGGGACTTACTCGCGATTTACTCAAAAAAAAGGTATCGTACCTTTAAATATAGTATATCGCGAGTAAGTCCCGATTGCATATAATTATGTGTACAAATCGCAAAAGTTTAAAAACATTTAAATAGGTACATACATATTTATTGTCGCCGATCTTGTCTCTCAACACAATACAATAATTCACGTTACACAAACAATGCACACCAAAATCACAAAATTTCTCAATGCGCTCCTCAGTGATCGCTTTTTATACTACTATAAATTAGCGTAAATAAGGTAGCGATTATATTAAATATTGCAAAGCTAGTTATCAATGTATCGTCAATGATACATTGGTATTTCAATCATATGTACAGTGGGTGATAGCTATTATCTGACCCACCCTAAAAACAAACGAGTTTAAACCCTCTGTCTGTAACAATAAGGGTAATTCAATTTGTATGAGTTGATCTGACTAGCGCTACTCGATAAACACATACAATAATAAAACAGACACGCAAAATTGATCTTTAAAACGTTAGGATTAGGATATTTGGACTTGTTATGCAATTTTGATTTTTATGCGGTAAGACTTAAAGTTTATCACAGTATTGTAAAATAATTATCATTTTAACCTAACTTGTAATAAGTGGGTAGTTGAAAGACAAATGCGTATTCATTGTAAAACTGGTATTCAAATCTTACTAAGGATATGGGTAGGAAAATAAAAATATACCGTGACTATAACTAAAGCTAGTCTACGCACAATTGCAATGACTACGGGCGAACATTATTTATGTTGCCTTTATAAATTGCGAATAGCCCACGCCTTTTTAAAATTATTAAATATAATCTTTGTAGCTTTATTAACATGTCTCAATTGAGTGATTATTTAAAATACAAAATAATCTATTTGCACGAGGAGAATATTGGCATCAGAGAGATTGCAAGGAGACTTAATATAGCAGTAAGTGTATTTTTCTAATTTTAAACCACGTTTTTATATCTAGCTATTCCTTGTGCCGTGACGTAAACAAACATTTTTTTTATATACTTAAACGTAAAGTGACGCCGTTTAATTTCTTTGTTTCAGAAAATACTGTGAGATTGTGGTTAAGGCGTTTTAAAGAAACAGGAAATGTTCAAAAGGATCCTCCAGGACCAATGACTAAGAACTTGTGGAAATTGGAGGCCGATTTAATAGTCGCTAATATTTGGAAATGTTACGTGATGTAGGTAATGTTGCCGACTGTGCGTGTTGCTTAGCCAAACACGGATATTTACTTCGTGCAGAGATGCTGTGGTGCAAAATTGGCTAACCAGTCAAGAAGGTGTCATAACAATAAGTTGGCCATCTAAAAGTCCTGATCTGAATCCAATAGAAAACTTGTGGGGTCAAATGATTTTAAACTGAGATTCATCAGAAGTCAGGACAAAAGAAAATTTGGCGCAACTTGTGACTTCAACGTGGGAACTCATGAGAGGAAGTAATGCTTGCTAGAACATGGTGTGCAGTATGCGAAGCCGCTTGCAACAAATTATAGAGAAAGATGATGCTCCACTTCGCTACTAAGACAACATCACCGCCTGCAGTCAACAATACTTACGTCAGTGTGTGTGTTAAATAATCTGTTGTTATCATAATTCCTAAGGAAGTGTTTCATACAATGATGCAGGTTCTTATAACGATCATATTTAAAACTAAAAATACTTTTAAAAAATCTAAAAAGTATGTAATACATCAAAGTATTTAGTGCTGTTTTGACTAATATTTTATAAGTAGGTAGGTATGTATGACAGTAAGTTAATGTGGTGATGTTATTGTTATAAAATAGAAATATTATAGGTATATTTCTAAACATAATATAACATGTTGATTCACTACATTCAACACTTTGTAAAGCATGTAACAGATTACTTACCTACTTAAAAAATAATAAAAATGGGTATTTTATGGGCACTATTGAAACGAAGAACTGGGCCTCAAGTCTGCTATTACAATAGTGTCAGAATAGTCTTTAATTGATTTCATAATTGTTGATTTTGGCAAGTTTGGTAATCTACTAATATAATGGCGTCATTATGAAAATCAATGATAGACTATTCTGACACTATTGTAATAGCAGACTTGAGGCCCTGTTTTGTTGTCGCGTTAGCAACTTAAACAGAAAATTTACGCATAGCATAAGTAGTTTAGTATTCTAACTTCTTTTATAATGTTGTAAGTAATTAATTTTTAATTATTTTGAATAAAATCTTTATCATTATCATAATTGTTTTTATTGTTTGTGGTTATTTGTATTTATATATTATTAATATAAATCTACTTTTCTTAATCTAATAGAAATAGTATTTTCAATTCAAAAAACATAAATGAATATTGAAAATTACAAAAAGTAAAATGTTAGTTTCGAACTCGCAACTATGTTGACTCACTTGTTTCCACTGGTTCAACCACTAGACCAAACAGACTTTATTATAAATGTTGAAATTAACAACTCCATCATGTGACAAAACAGTAGTCACTATAATTATCTACCTTATCGTTACGTGTTAAAGATTAAATTGGCATAACTATATTCTTTAATATATGCCTACCTTGAACAAGTCGTTCTAGTTCGTACGTATCAAATAACACTTATCTACTGCTAATTGCATAAGGTTAAAATTCGTCTAACTTTTAGTGGGTCAGTTAACAGCTATCACAGACTGTACTAGTCAAATACAGTCGATAATTATTTAATCATGTATACTCACTATGCTCACCACCTTTCATTCCTTAATTTGGTAGCGGGCGCCACGATGTCGCGGATACCTGAGACGAAATTCTAAAAAGGAAATCGTATGTACTTTACTGTTCTAGTACTGATCTTTATGAGTATCGCATTTAAATAGTTATTACAACTTCGCAAAGCGATAACCAATATAATTTGAACTTTAATTTTTTTATGTTATAAAACCTATAAATACCTCAATACTATGGAATGTAAATACAAACATAGTACGTAATGTAAGTTGTAGTACTAACAAAAATCTCTTAAATTCAGAAGTAAACAAATCATTATTATTATAATTTGTGTAAGGAATTAATTTAAATTGATTGCAAATTATTGATATGAATTATAAACATTTTCCAGTAGGTTTACAATACGTTTATTATAGAATAAATATTACTTTATGTATTATCAGTGAATTATACAAACAATGTACAGATAGCAGAGCAGTTAAAATCATCACATTTTATTATTATTTTTGGAAAGTTTGCGCAATGCTCTATCAAGTTATATATGTATTTTAGTACCTACTTATTTAGAATTTCGTTTAGTTAAGTACCCACTTATTTGGTATTGTAATTTTGTTGCCTACCTAATTGTTTGTAAATAGATATATAGATACAGTAATTTGTTTTTTTACCTCTTTATAACGATTTTAGACCAACATAACAAACCTCGGTTCAACGAATTACTTGATATAATTAATATTTATTTGTTCCCTTAAAATACCTGCTGCTGTGAATGCTGTATGCCATATAATTGTTTAGTTTACTACAACATAAAAATATGAGTTATGAATTGATAGCGCAATTCAGTTGGCTGTTTAATATTCTAGTTTATATTGCTCACTGTAGCAGTTCGGTGCGTAATGAAACACAATACCTATGTTATAAATGATATCGTCGGAAGACTCATTCATTAGTCATCGCTCGATAAAAACAATTGGGGATTCTGGGATCATGCAGTTCGAGCGAAGCGAGAACAAATGATTCCAGAATCCCCAATTATACCCTACTACTCTCGATCTCTCGATGGCTTACGGACAATTTGTTTTATCTTAGGACGCGCAAGACCTAACTTGCATAAATACGCACCGCGGCTTGTTTAAATATACCAGGTTAGTGTTCGGGTTAGCCAGCGCACCAGCTATTTTTCAGCGGGCCATGGAATGTATCCTGGCAGGCATAGAGGGCACAGTCTGTTTTCTGGACGATATTCTGATAGGGGGTACCAAGGCTCAGCATAGAGAAAGATTAATTGCTGTATTAGACAGGTTAGAATCAGCTGGGTTAACAGTACAAGCTAGTAAGTGCGATTTCTTTAAAGATGAGATTCAATACCTAGGTCATGTAATAGACAAAAATGGAGTAAGGAAATGCCCGGGAAAAGTTAAAGCAATAATAGAAGCCCAAATACCGACGAATGTGTTGCAAAGAAAATTATGTCAAAATTATAAATAAAATTTAGGTTAATGTAAATTGTTATGCATTAAATGTTCCGCAGATAGGTATGTACTTAGGTTTAGTTATTGGATATCATAAGTAACTTCTTCATTTTTGTCATTGAGTTATCTTAAATTCTTATTTACTTACTTTGTTAAATCATAGTCATGCTGTGTACACATATTTAAGAGTACAGTCTCGACCTGAACTTTCATATTTACTGTTACTTAAGCATTTTATTGACTGTATTCTGTTTTGTGTTCCTAAATAAATAAATAAATAAAAATAAATAAATAAATAAAATTACAATAATTTCTGGGTCTAATAAACTATTATCGTAATTTTGTTCCCGACGCTTCTTCCATTTTAAGTCCATTTAAATATAAATTATTACAGAAAAAAAGCAAATGGGTATGGACATCGGAACATCAACAAGCTTTTACTATAATTAAAAATATTTTAACTTCTGATCAGGTACTCACACATTTCGACCCAGATGCAAAGATAATTTTAACGGTAGACGCGTCCCCCACGGGCTTGGGGCAGTACTTTCTCAGATTTGTGATGACGAGGTAGAGAGGCCTATATCGTAAGCATCAAGAACGTTAACTTCAGCTGAAAAAAACTATTCTCAGATTCAGAAGGAGGCTACTGATATTATTTTTGGCGTGAGACATTTCCACCAATACTTATACGGCAGAGCCGATCCATTTATTTTGAAGACTGATCACAAACCCTTGTTGGCAATATTATTTTAACCCTAGCCGTGGCATTCCAGAGGTATCAGCGAACCGGTTACAGCGGTAGGTACGCAATGCTTTTGTCAGCTTATAATTACAAAATCAAGTATGTGGGCAGTGCCGACAATAACGCTGATTATTTATCGCGCGCACCGCCAGGCGAAATCGATTGCAGCACGGGCACGGGAGAATGCGACTACGATGAACGAGCGGCATACGTCAACTTCGTGGTGGAGGGCAGCCTGCCCGTCACGCTTCCACAGCTGCGCGACGAGACTGCGAAGGATCCGCTCTTAAGAGCGCACTTCCCCATCGAACGAACTTCAACGCGAGCATGATTGATTTTTTTTTTGTTTCAACCAACGCAAGCCTCGAAAACAAACGAGTGAGTGAGAACGCGATACCATCACAGGAAAATTGGCGCGCGGAAATTTCACAAAACTTGTTCCAGGACATACGTGTTTTTGAAAAAGCCTTACAGGTTTTTGGTTTTTGGTTTTTGGTTGTAATTTAGAATCACCATTACATGTGCAAGGTTTGTATCAAGCTGTTTTTTTACTTTTTCAATATATGAGTTGTAACAATTCAACTACTTTATGAAATAAAAAGCTATGTAGAATTGTACGTTAAAAATTTAATAGCTTTTACTACAATGCGATGAGTATAAAAACAGAGATATAAAAAACACTAACCTAGACACCCAACCTGCCGCTTCCTTCGTCTCACTCCGTTCGCCTCCGTCACTCTCGGTGTGGTAGAATGCTTAATAACATCGTCTTATTATAACGAACTCTACATATCAACCACTTACCTCAATTATTAAAAGCAGCTCTACGGTTTAAGCTCTGTTTCACTACACTATTTTACTGTCATTCTTTCATAGTTTCACTACACATTTCACCACTATTATATCAGCACTAGAGAGTAATAACTGAATTTATTCCTAATTTAAATCTACATGAAACGTGGTAAGCTAAACTTCAGGACAGATTGTCTCATGTCTCTCCACAAAGTTAGAGATAGCGCATTACCACAAAGGTTCAACGCACACTCAGTTTATGCGACCAGATTGGTACCGAGGACATCTGAATTTTAGGATATCGTATATATTAAACTAAAACTTGGGACAGATTGTCACTATGTCTCTCCACAAAGTTAGAGATAGTGCCTTACCACAAAGGTTCAACACACACTCAGTTTATGCGACCAGATTGGTACCGAGGACATCCGAATTTTAATTTAATTTCGTTTCATATAGATGAAAATTTACACGTTTATTAAACAAGTAAATGCGTCAGCTGTCTGAACCGATGACCTAAACTTCAGGACAGATTGTCTCATGTCTCTCCACAAAGTTAGAGATAGCGCATTACCACAAAGGTTCTACACACACTCAGTTTATGCGACCAGATTGGTACCGAGGACATTTGAATTTTAGGATATCGTATACATTAAACTAAAATTTGGGACAGATTGTCACTATGTCTCTCCACAAAGTTAGAGATAGTGCCTTACCACAAAGGCTCAACACACACTCAGTTTATGCGACCAGATTGGTACCGAGGACATCCGAAATTTTAATTTAATGCATTCACCCAGACGACACTACTTACCCGTTAATTACTAACACCACGCTACTTACACGTCACGTCTTGTACTGTTTACTATCCATATCCATCCGCACGTTGCGCTGGGTTAAGGCGTATTTACACTAATAGTTACCGTCCGGTATGTATAAGTCCGGGCAGTGTCACCACATTGTATTCTTTATTACACATTATTCTTTCATGAAACCTGACGGCGGTGTCGGAATCGATCGTATCAGGCAACTGTTGCATTTACACCCACCCGGGTGTAAATGAGCCTTTACAGTCTGTGAAACTGCAAAATTGCAATAATTTGCTGTGTGATGTATGTGTACATGTGTGCGGGTGTGTAATTTCAATGGGAACATTTGTATAATATGAAAGATAAGCATTGCGCTTGTTGCAAACATTGTTTAAAATTTGTCTTTCATAGGACTTCCTATGTTTATAAAATAGGTACATCAGTTTCGGTACGGCATACTCATCTTGGAAATTAATTTATTGTAATAATTATGGTCTTTGTGGTTACAATAAATAAATATTATGTAAAATGATATTTTCAAATGAGTAGCTTTTTTTGTCCAGGGATTTTAAAAAAATACTACTTATGGTATCAAACTGTAAGATATCAATGCAACTTCTAATATACGACTTTATTAATATAGTATAGGTACTTTATATTCCTATTATATGTAGTTGATGGTTTTTATATTTGCAGTTTGACTGCAACATACATATAATAAACTAGTGTTGGTACGCGTATCAAAACTTTTCTGCACATAAATTATCTCGAATGCAACTTATTGATTGATGACACTGACATCATCCCTATAATTATGACCCAAGTAGAGCGTAAATTCGACCCTGCAAACAGGATTGCGAATAGCTCTAGTAACAAATAGGTTTATGTGTATTTCGAGGTTTAGGTTCGAATCCCTATCGCAATCCCTTTTTTTCTTTTATGGTAATAATTAAGTTAATAAATTCGCTCAGCATGCGTTAGTACCCCAAGTATTATAATTATATAATGTACCTAATAATCACCAAATATTTGTTCCAGGTTTTTTTTCACAGACTTAAATAATGTGTCTCAAAAATCTAATAATTTTACAAACAAACTTACATAAATTAAACAAATAGTAGTAATCATAGATACCTAAGCCAGGTAACGGCACCTTTGTCGGTGCCGGACAAATGTGATTTTATATTTCATTTCGCACGATAAAATTGCATTTTGACGGAATCAATATTATGATTTAAAAGGTCGTAACTGACATAAGTTAGTCATACAATTGTATTGCTAAGATTTAAGGGTTAATTTTGTAATGAGGTTAAATTTGTTGAGATGGCATTTTTCTTTACTTAAATTCGATTAATTTACATGAAAAATCACATTCGCTCCAGAGATTTCAAGTGACAAGTTCCGCTTAAGTTTATTACGAATATTTCCATAAAATGTACGTAAGTATTTTAAAAATAATTATTTTAATATTCAGTGTCCTTGTATTTTATAAGTCCAGTGTCAAATTGTTCTGATCTTTTATACAGCATTTTTTTTATTTGAAATTAATTGTTGTGTGCTCGATTACAGGTCTGACTCCGAATCTGAGTACCGTCGCGCACCTGAGGCTGCAAAAGTGCAGGCAAAAAAGAAATCATCGAAGCGTAATGCTTCTGACAGTACCTCTACCTCGCAATCAGAATCGAAATCAAGGTAATTTCTATTATTGCTTGTCTTTAGGAGTGTTATACGTTAGTAGCGGATTCATTTTATATGTAAAACCAGGAACAATAAAATCCTTTTATGATTCATAATCCTTATTCCATTGGTTCTTTTTTGTTAGTACGTCTTCAAGGTGCTGTTATTGTAATGATAAGATACTTATATTATTATTTTTTTTTTACAGTAAAAAACAACAACATACCTTGGACCTCTTCGGCCTAGAAGATACCGAGCATCGCGCACCGGCAACCTCCAGCGAGGACCTCACGTCGTCACTCGTGAGTCGAGTTGCTGACGGGAAGTTGCGGCGGAAGGCGAACGTAGAGGGTGACTTTTACGTGGAGGTAAAAGTTTATAATAAAACCGATGCGGTGTACACGTCTCCACTTGAGCGGTGGAAAAAATCTTTAGTAGCACTCAAAGTGCAATTAAATAAAGAATCTCCGCAGAGGGACGCACAGCAGACATTTATGAGACGGGCTCATGTAATTTTCCGAGAATCGGAGCCCGTGTTTTACAGTGATAACATAAATATAAAATAATATAATTATTATTTTATATTTTGGTTATCAGTTACTGTTTATCCCTAAGGCTGGGACCTTTAACTTTTTTATTAATATTTAGGGTAACTTTGGGACTTTGGGACACCATGGCTTCATTACAATTATAAGTGTTTACCTTATTATAAGAAAACTTTGATCATTTGTACAATGAATTGAATTGTATCTTTTTGTTTGTGTCGTTAATCTAAAACTTGTTCTATTTTACGTGGACATTAGGTCTAATAATACACAAAAATGCCTTTCTGTACTGTTTGCAATACATCCGTTGAGCGCAGTCAGTGGATAGGTCACCTACGCAGTACTAATCATAAAAACAAAAATATTTCGCACTTTTGCGAAGGTGTTGAAATAATACATGCTGCATTTCGTAATCGTATAGCTTCGTATAGAATTGCCAATCCGTCTGATAATTACTCTCCAAAATCATTTTTAAATATTGCTCAAGACAAAATTAAAACGTTAATTGAAATGTCCCTCGAAGAACACACTAGTCTAAAAGTTAATTTCGAATATTTTGCTATGTTTTTGATGGTTAAAAATGATTGTCAAGAAATGAAATCATTTTCCGCAAAAAATTTTACTTTGCATCAGAATTATGAATTTACATCATTATTGTCTCAAGTTAAAAATACTTTAGCAAAAAAGATAGAAGAATTTCAAGACCGTAACAGTGGATAGACGTTCTTGTATAGTTCTCATTTGGAAGTCAATGTCAACAAATATCAACCTTTGCGTGGCTCGGGCTTTATCGAATTGCCTGCTGCTATAAAATACAAACATACAAAAATACTGTACAAACCAAAAACCTTGAAAGGAAAGGTAATTCATTTACTTTACTTAGAAAAGGACGATTTGTCACATTACTGTTTCATTAAGGATTTGCCGCGACTTGTTAAGAATCAAATATCAAAACACCACGGGAAACTTTACTTTTGTGATGATTGTTTATTGTTTTTTAATTCAAATGATGATCTTAGTTCGCACAGTTGTGGAGGCGTTGCCACTGAACTACCACCAAAAGGTTCCTTTATACAGTTTAAAAATTATAATAGAAAGCAAATTGTACCATTTGTTATATACGCAGATTTTGAAACAATGCTTGAACGGTACGAATCTTGTGACCCTGATCCAACTAAAGCGAGCACTGTAACACGACAGCGACACGTGCCAGTAGCTTACGTTTATCATATTACGTGTGCGATAGACGAACGCTACAATCGTTACGTTTCATATCGCGGTGCGGATTGTGTACCAAATTTTGTAAAGTCTATCTATAAAGATGCGAAAAAAATTATAATATTTTAAAAAATAATGTTCCTATGATTTACACAGACGATAATGCTCGCGACTTAGAAAAGGCGCTAACATGTCACATTTGCGAGCACTTCTTATTCGATGATAGAGTTCGTGATCATTGCCATTGCCACAGTTGGGTAAATATCGTGGTGCAGTTCACAGCTATTGTAACTTACAATTTAAATTACCTAAATTTTTTGCCCGTATTTTTTCATAATTTATCTGGTTATGATTGCCACCTTTTCATAAAAGAATTAGGTGAAGCTCCTGGATCTATTAAAGTAATACCTAAAACAAAAGAAAACTATATTTCATTTACAAAGTTCATTCCGATTTCCTCCGAGGAAAGCATACAGGTCCGGTTTGTACATTCTTTTAAGTTTTTAGGAACCAGCTTAGAAAAGTTGGTCAGTACAATGAAAAAACATGAGTTTTAACAATTAAAATCTTATTTTCCTGACAGAAACGAATTTGACCTACTTATCCGTAAAGGAGTATATCCGTATGACTATATGTGTCAATGGGAACGTTATGAAGATACGTGTTTGCCTTCTAAAAAATGCTTTTATAACTCTTTAAGTGATAACCCCATTTCCGACGAAGATTATGCACATGCTTGGTCCGTTTGGTCTGTATTTAATATCCAAAATTTGGGTATGTATACAGATTTATATCTTAAAACCGACGTTCTATTGTTAACAGATATATTTGAAAATTTTCGTAAAACTTGTAAACGACACTATAATCTGGATCCCGCATTTTTACTCACAGCACCAAGTTTATCTTTTGATGCAATGCTTTTAAAAACAGGAGTTCAATTAGAATTGATAAGTGATGTTGAAATTTTTGGAATTCGTGGAGGTGTTTGTATGTGTTCCAAAAGGCATGTTAAAGCCAATAATAAATATTTGGACACTTACGATTCATCCCATCCAGATTCATTTATCATTTATTTAGACTGTAACAATTTATACGGTTATAGTATGTGTCAATCTCTACCTTATTCCGACTTTAGATTAATGAATAGACAAGAAATAGAACTTTTAAAATTAAACTTGACTGACATCAGTGATACTGCGGGAAATGGTTACATTCTTGAAGTAGATCTAATATATCCAAAGAATTTGCACATTGAACACAATGACTTTCTATTTTGCCCAGAAAAATGTTTACCACCTGGTGGTAAGAATAGAAAACTAATACCCAATTTGTATGATAAATATCACTATGTTATTCATTACGTACATTTAAAAAAATGCTTACAGCATGGCTTAGTATTGAGAAAAATCCATCGTGCTATTACATTTAAGCAAAGTGGTTTTTTAAAGCAATATATTGATATTAATACTCAGTTACGACAAAAAGCAGAGTCAACGTATGAACAAGATTTTTTTAATTATTAAACAATAGTATTTTTCGAAAGACGTTAGAAAATAATGAAAATCGAATAGATGTGAAATTAGTAAACAAGTGGTGTGACTTAAGCAATAAAACAAAAAAGGTTACGTGTGCTGAAAAATTAATAGCCAACCCATATTTTCTTAGTGCCTCTGTATTTTCTGATGATCTAGTGGCAATTCAAATGAAGCCTTCGCGTGTTATTCTTAATAAACCGATATACATAGGGTTTACAGTATTAGAATTATCTAAGGCCCACATGTATGATTTCCACTATTCTATTATAAAACCTTTGTTATAATTGTTATAATTAAATTATAATGTTTTGTACAATTGCGATGTCATTCGCAAAAAAAATATACTATTTAAGTCTATAAAACAAGAAATATTCACCCAGGATGTAAATAAAGTAGCACTTTCAAGTAATGACGATAAACGGTTGCTATGCGCTGATAAGGTATCTACTTTAGCCTGGGGTAATACCACTATATTAATGTAATCCATTACTATAATTTAACTAAAACAGATAAGTACACTATATCATGTATTTTATTGATTGTAAAAATGTAACTGTCTAAATACAAGCATGTTAAGAAATATTAGATATGTACAGACGCCAGCACATCAAGCTGCCCCAATCTATCAAATTTCTTTAATAGATTTTCAACTTTATTACAAAGCATAAGATATCATTTAGATTATGAAACTTTGACAGTTTGGGATAGCTTGATTTGCTGGCGTCTGTACAACAAAGCAAATAGTATGTACCTATGTAGGTATATTCCGTTTGTTTCTACTTAACATAAGTTGTAATCAATCTTGACTATTCTTGACACATCTCATAATCGAATAAAAAATGAATTATAAAAAAATACAACTGTATTTTTTTTGTTGAGTTGAGTTTGTCAAAATCAATTGATAGCATGGTGTATTCTAAATGTCTCAAATAGGTAGGTAATTACTTATAGAAAATAATGTTAGTTTAACTGTTAAACTTAACCACTTACCTACAGTAGGTATATTAGGTGACTGGTAATTAATGACCGGTAGCAAAAAGGGAGATTCTACTCAGCAAATATTATAACTATTTCTATGGGATCTCTGTCGAAATCTCAAATAAATATTTCGCGTTCCCAAGAATCTCCCCTTTTTCTATCGGTCCCTAATTACCAGTCACCCTATGTAAGTTTAAATGAGGTTTGTAGTTTCAAGTGCGGAGAAGTCCAAAATTTTAAATGGTACTAGGTTCTTGTAATTTAGGGCTTTCCACATTTGTAATTACACCCTCATACTTATTACTTAGTAGTTATTCAATTATAACTTAGGATAATTGTATCCTTAATAATTAGGTATAAGTTTTCTTTTCTTTTGTTTATACTCAATATATATTTTTTTGTTCATATTAAGTAAATAAATAAACCTATTCTATGTAAATTTAGGTCTTTAATTTCTATACCCATTGACAACCCGATAAGACATTCCAAGCCCTGGCGCGAACGTGGCGGTGTGAAATATAATAGGTAGGTACTTAATTATTATTGTTGGTACTCCAAATATAATGTAATGTTTAGATATTATCGACGATAAACCAACTTAACATTCCAAGACCCTGTAATAGGTATAATGCCTGTCCAATATATCTATGTGATGCACATTGTATACATTCTTTGCTGCACGAACAGGTTAAGTACAAGCTTCAACTTGTTGAAACGTGAAATTGTTTTATTTAAAAAAGTAATGTAATAGGTTTTATACCTATGCATACCTACATTACCTACATACTTTCAATACCATTTCTGATGACAAAGCGCGCGCCCGGGCGGCGCCGCGGCGCGGCGGCGCGCCTCATTGAGATATATGATACTTATCAGGTGTTCACGCTGTCCACCACAAGGATACAGGTTCAAACTTGTCGAATTTAATATGAAATTGATTCGCAATATATTGTACAGGTTCTGGTTACACTATAACATTCCTCCATCATAAATAATATTACTACTCTGTCGACTCATTACATTACGCAGTCACTTGTTGGAGTGGTCACATCAGTTCAAAGCAAATAATTCGTAAGTATTATTTTTTTCTGTGTATCTTTAAAATTTTCCTCTTTTGTTATAAAATTAAATAATAAATATTAATGTTTATTTGTTTCAGATCATCAATAATGTCGGATTCGCCGGATATTGTCTTCTCCCAATACGGTCAAGGTTTCCCGACTCCGAGTTTAAGTTGGCATATCCCAGAAGCACAACACGGGTCTGCCAACAAGAAGTCTAGAGCAAGACGGGAGTGCCAAAAACGGAAATCATCTGAGCAGTCAGCGTGTCAATCGTACGTCGTAAACAATAAAAAGAAAAAAGGTTTACGACTTAAACAAGTGAAAAATTTGGATATCAGTGAAAATCAAGAGCCTGCATACTGCGCACTTAACACGATCAGGTGATCGTGTTAAGTGCGCAGTATGTAGTCAGTGAACCAGTGGACAATGTTATGGACGAAACACTATCGTTAATTTAATTAACAAAATATCCAAAAAGCTATGTGATGACGGTTATTAGTGATTATTAATAAGTACCTAAGTGTTTTAGTATAAGTAGTGATGTAATGTAAGTTAAGTTAATGGCAAGTTATTTTTTTTTTTTCTTATTTTCTGTAAGTATTTAAAAATAGTTTCTAAGTTATTGTGTAAGTTTTATATACTTAAGTAATAAAATATCAAATAGTTATAAGTTTTATTGTAGGAATTCATGTTGAAATAAATAATACATAAAGTAGGTATAGGTTAGAAAGATAAAATACTTAATTTAATGTTATAATTAATTGTAAATTGGCAAATATGTTAAATGTAATAAAATAATTTTCTTTCTTATTGTAGAATAAAAATTAGGTATCACAAAATATTTGTAAATAGATAAATAAATGTTTTATGTGTAAGAATAAAAATAACTAAATAAAAAAACTATAAGTATGTTTAAAATTGTAATTCAAGTAGAAATAAATATTTCCTTTCTATTCTAGATAAATTTAATATCACAACTTTGTAGATAAGTCAAAGTCAAAGCATTTATTTCAATTAAACCATTTACAGGTACATTTGAATTGTCAAGGAGTCGGTCAGTTAGTCAGAGAGTTGAAGCTAGTTGCTCGTTCCAAAACGTAGGTAGGTCTCTATGGAGAAGAACGAGCAAGAAACTCCACGGACACTCTTTTAAATAAAGTTTTTACAAAGTCTGGTTACATGATTCTTGTTGCTGCTATATGTGAAAACTATGAAGGTAATCTTACAATACAAAACACAAAAAAGAAGCAAGATAAAGTGGTATCTAATCCATGGCAGATAAGAGCTGACCAATCTCTACTGACAGCGCCCGTTCACGAACATGACGCGTGAATCAGCACCATTCAGCTCAACCATTTTGAAGGGAGCCGAATGATCCAACACGCGCCACCATCAGCGAGACATTTGAGCGAGCATGACAATACTCACAACCGCCATGTTAATTTTTGTCAAACATAAAGGTATTAATATACTTAATATATGGCTCCATGGTATTCACATTTACAAAATTGAAATAATGCTGCTAAATTATACAAAACTAAGGTTTCCAATGTATATTATTTTATCATTTGAAGTTTGATAAGTTAATAATTTAAAAAATATCTATATATAAGAAATAACGATACTCGTTACTCATGTCAATAGAAAAAGGGGTAGGAAACATCCTTTTCTTCCAATTTGGAAATTCCCTAAACTGGCTGTGGAGCAGGACCAGCATTCAGCCAAGCATTTTTATCATTGATGTAATCTTCTAACTTATAATATGCTTGTCTACATAGTGTGCGTTTAATACATGTTTTAAATTGTTTTTCATTCAATTGTAGAATATCAAGTGGTATTTTATTATAGCATTTTACACAGTACCCCATAAAAGAAGTATGTACTTTTGACAATCTGAAGCTTGGTTGATCTAATTTGTTCCTATTTGTAGTATAAACATTATGTCTGTCACCTATTTTATTAAAAAGATGAAGATTTTTTCGAACATGCATAATGTTTTCATATATTGACAAGGTACCGTCATGATGTTAATCTGTTTAAACAATTCTCTTAGAGATTCGCGTTTGCGGAGATTATAGATTGCCCTGACAGCCCGCTTTTGCAAAATAAAAATAGAATCCATATCTGCAGCCCGTCCCCATAGCAAAATACCGTAAGACATGATACTTTGAAAATAGCTAAAATATACTAGCCAAGCGGTATCCACGTCTGTCAAATGCCGGATCTTTCTGACAGCGTAAGCGGCTGAACTTAACCGCCCTGCAAGAGATGTTAAGTGAGGACTCCACTGTAGCTTGGAATCAAGCGTAATCCCCCTAGGAAAACAGTCCTTTCGACGAATTCAAGTATGTCCTTATTCAATACAACGTTACATTCATTACTCTTAACATTCGGCAAAGCGAATCTTATGCATTTAGTTTTCTTCTCATTTAATACTAAATTATTTACAGTAAACCAATTATGAATCTTAAGCATGGCGTCATTTACGTCGTCAAGGTGCTGTGCCCGTCTATTTACTCTAAAAATCAATGAAGTATCATCAGCAAATAACACCATTTGTGGTTGATTTTTCAGTAAATGAGGTAAATCGTTTATATAAACTAAAAAGAGGAACGGATCCAATATGGAGCCCTGCGGTACCCCCATTTTTACTTTTAAGCCCGATGAATTAACACCATTTATTTGAACTTGCTGCAGTCTATCACGCTTGTTGACCCAGTCCGTAATGCTCAAGCTTTAAGAGCAGTGTTTCGTGATTTACACAATCAAATGCTTTAGCGAGGTCGCAAAAAATGCCAATAGCATCTTGCGAATCCTCCCATGCCTTAAAGATATGCTTAATTAAGGTGACACCGGCGTCAGTAGTACAACGCCCTCTGGTGAAACCATACTGTTGGTCATGTAAGATGTTGTTACAATTAAAATGACTGAGCATTTGGTTAAGCATTACTTTTTCAAACACTTTGCTGAAAACCGGCAAAACTGAAACGGGTCTATAAATTATTCGTGTCCTTGCAATCGCCGGATTTAAAAAGTGGTATAATCTTGCTGTACTTCATTAAATCCGGGAAAACCCCTTGGTCTACACACAAATTAAAAATGAAAGCTAAATAGGGTGCCACTGTCTCAATAACCGATTTACAAACATTAGTAGACATCCCCCATAAATCTTCAGTAGCCTTGATCTTGAGTTGTTTAAAAGTCTTTATAACGATTGCAGGGTTTATATGTTTAAATTTAAATTCCGTGGGGCAGGCTGGAACATTCGAACTTAATAAATTAAAAGCAAGTGCCGGCGAGGAATCTAAAGTTTCAGTAGTTTTAATAGGAACATTGGTAAAGAATGATGCAAATTCCTGCGCAACTTCTATATTAGTACTTATGAGACCACTGGAAGTCTCCAGAGTGTAGTCAGTATTATGTCTTTTGTTCCTATTTGTTTCATTATTAATAATTTTCCAAACAGTCTTAATTTTATCACCAGCTGATTTTACTTTGTTGCTAATGTATAACGGTTTAGCTGCCTTACAAGCATTTTTAAAAGTTTTAGAATAAATAGTAACATACTTATTAAAAGTGTCAGTGTTAATATAAGGCTTAAGGCCATACAGCTCAAAAAGTCTTTCCCTACTTTTCCTGATGCCTTTAGTTGCCCAGTCACTGAATAAAAACTTAGGGCAAATTGTTTTAGTTTTTTTCTTAAAAATATTCTGAAACTCAGTTTGCACAACTGAGAAGAATTCTTTATATAAAATATTACCATTATTCATACTAAGGTCCTGAACGGGTAACTTACTTATTAAAGTCTTTTTAAATTTATCTAAATTACCAGATGTTATTGGTCTTGACTGTATCTGTATTTTTTGCAAGGGTGTGTTGGACTCAAAAGCAACGGTTTGACCGCTATGATCAGAAGGGAGATAATTTACAATAGCTTTATCTAAATAGTCGCAGCTACAAAAAACATTATCGATACAAGTGGCAGTGGTCGTAGTTATTCGTGTTGGTTCTAAAAACATATTTGACAAATTAAAGGATTTAAAAAGGCTTATAAATCTACTGCTACTTGAATTATTTTCTAAAATATTAATATTAAAGTCTCCGCAAATTATTATTGATTTATTACCCGTTACAAGCTTAGTCAAAACATCCTCCATTATAGACTCAAATAAAGAGTAGTTTTGATGATTCGGGGGTCTGTAATCGCTCACTATGACATGCTTATCTAGCTCAACACAGGACAGTTCAATAATATGTTCAACTGATAGTGCAACGATGTCTCTGCGAGACTTAAATTTAATATTATTTTTTATTATAATTAGTGAACCACCACGCAGCATAGATTTCCGATTAAAACAACTGCCCACAGTATAATTTTCATAATTAATTAACATTTCATAAGGTTTCAACCAATGTTCAGTAAAACAAATAATGTCGAACATTGTCTTTTCTAAAAACAATTCAATTTCTAATTGCTTGGAAGAAAAACCTTGAATATTTTGATGAAATAATTTCAAGGAATGTTGCTTAGCCCTTTTTTTTAATTCTCTGCCTCTGCATGATTGCTAGAAGATACCTTGTTATTACTAAGTTGAACTATATTGATACTGGTACCTTCTGTTGTCTTACTTACACTTGACAATAACAATCTTTATTATAAACATTATTGCAAGTGAGAAAACTGTTGTCTGACTGTGACTGTACAACAGAAGGTGAACCCTGCACAATATCTGTTGTTACATTTATTATGAGCATACGCTCCCTAGCACTTTCAGATTGGGACAGGACTTCTGTAGCATCAGGTTGAACAACCTCACAGCTTGGTTCCATTTGGAAGGTATCTGGAGAGGTGCTGAGAGGCAGTGGGTCTACTCTGTCTGCATTGGAGTTACACATATCTACTAACTCATTTGTGGCAAGGATATTATGTTCTTTTATTTGCTTTTGAGAATGCACATACTTGGTATAAAGCGCATGTAGTGACTCTTCAAGTACCTGAATTTCTGACTGAAGCCGTTGAGTGTCAACCCGATAAATGTTAGCACTGTCTTCTAACTTTATTTGGAAATTATCTAATTTATTTATTAGAAACATACGTTCCCTCCTTAGTTTTATATTACTGGAATAGTGTTTCTGTTGTTTCTTATATTTATAACATGTATTAATAATTTTATTCAATTTGAAATATTTTTTTATTTTATTGTGACTCATTTTATAATTACTATTATTGTGTTTCATTATAGAATCTTCAGTAAGGTCAATTGTTATTAACGAATTTGTGTTACAATTACTTTTCAACAATTCATTATATAAATGATTAGTTTCCACAACCTGAGTACATTCTTTTTCCTTCTGTAATTTTGAATACCGTACATTTGCATGAATTAATTCCTCCTCTAAATCCCTAACTTTACACAAGGCCTCCTCGTATAAGTTGCTACAGCTGTTGAAACCATTTGTGACCACCCGTAGTATATCCCGTTCATCAACAACATCCAGGAATTGCTGATGAAGGTCTACAAGCTCCCGCTTTAATTTGGTGTTTTTGTCAACAATTTTCTTAACTTCCTCTTCAGATTCCTCTCTCTCCAGTAATAATTGTTGACATTGGATGTTCGAGGCCTTTAGTTTTTGTAGGGCCGTTCTCAACTTGAGCTCCAAATCCTGAGCAGTCGCCTTACGGGTCATCACAGGCATGGTTTCAGGATTAGTACTGAAATTAGAATTGAAGAAACGGTGAGTACTAATTGAATAAACAAAATAGGAATGGTAGAAATGAAAGAACAGATGGAAAATCTAGTGCTGGAGGAGAAGAAATGAGGTAGGCTGTAATCACATTAACTACAAAGCTAAATTAATTCAAAATTGTCTAATAATGATTTTATTTTTCCCTGTATGTGGGTAGGGTCCTAAGCTTTAAGCTGCAGATTTAAATCAAGACTACAATGCACATAAAGAAAAATACACGTTATTGTTGTTATGGATTCTAATATACTATAAGATTAACTCTATTTCGAACCTAAGTTTTGTCTTTTGTATGAGAACAAAGTGACAAGAACCTATTGCAAAGTACGAAATCTACCAGAATAAATGATGCTAGGTCTCAAAAAGAGCGTGATAGAAAATATGAGACTCTTGAGTGTTAACCCTTCAACTGTGACAACACCGAATCTCCCAAAGTCAAATTTATTACCTGTCTGTGTTATAACCGATAGGTTGGCAACATTCCTTCGGGGTTATTAAATGACATTAATCAGGCAACGATAAAATAAAATAAAAATAAACAATACTCCCCGTTTGAATCTGCAGGTTGATCAGCTGTTCCGTTATAGGTTACCGGTAACGGTGAATAACCAAAACAGGGTTTACTTTATACAGTGGTTACTTTGCAGGAAAAACAATAATCCTGGATTATTATGCACTTATTTACTTATACATGTATTATTACACCTTATTAAATACTTAATTAATAATTAAAACTAATTTTTAAACACGGATTAAAATTTTGACATGTCACTGACGCAGTGTTGCCAGTTAATCCCTATAGGAGGTAGGTAAATGATGTATGTATAAATAAAATAATCATCAAACTAAGTAGGTATTATAAGTTTGTTGTTGTAATTAATGCTGATGTAATATAAAGAGTAAATAAAAATATATTTGTCATTTAAACTACATAATTATGTTTTATTTTACATTACATTGCTTGAACTTTAAATTATCTGTAGTAAATTATGCTTAGCTTACTATTAGTTCCCAGTTCTTATTAATTGTTATCAGAACATTGTATTAAATTATTAAATTTACTTACATTACTTATTTTGCTATGGCTAATTTAGAGCTTCATATAATAATTATATGAATCATTGTAAGTTAGTAGTAGTGGTATGTTTAAATAAACAAGCACAAGTAGATAAATAGAATTTTTATTAACAAAATAAATTAAATACCTACAGACATGTTATATCAAAATGCCATTTCTTAATACATATAGCATTATTCAAAGCACAGTTTAGTCTATGATTTACACAGTTAAATTCAGTATCATTTTTACAATATTTCTTTTTCAACCTTGAAAAATTAGGACATCCTTTTTCACCTATATCTATCACTTCACAGTTAACACATAAGTCTTTGATCCACTGAATTTTTTCTAAACCCTTCGTAATAATTTTTTTATTTTCTAAATATGGTAAAATGACGCGATGAAATTCTTTATAGTCTACGTAGCCCTCACTCCAGTGAATTCCTCTATTTCTTTCTAACCATCTCACTTGCTTCTTTTCTTCTTTAGTAAGGGAATGGAATGAATGCGGCGGTTTTACCAGGAACGTCTGTGTATGCTCTTGATTTACAACCGCCACTTCTTTCACGATAAAATTATTTTTGTAATCTTTAAATCCTTGGATTTCTACGATGATGGTATCCGGCTTCATGATATCTTCTTCACGATGTTACTTAAAGGTTTGTATTCAACAATGCAATCGTTGAGAATGAGACAGTATGCTGTGGTTTGATCTGGTATTTCCGAATCAGTCTCGATTTCTACTCTCACATCTACAACTGGACCGGTCTTCAAGTTATCAGCTTGTCTAGAGCAATCAATGACAAACAGCGGAGCCAAATCTTTAAATTGTTTCTCGCTTAATAATGGCTCTGGTCGATGTCCGTAATACGACTGTTGAAATCTGGTATATTGCTCGTATAGTAAAGCGATTCTGTTATTAGCAAAACTCGCATTTAGGTTTTCATACGGGAAGTAAACTGAATTGAGGTACACTTTAATGTCACGAACATAGCAGTGATCGAACTGAGACATGTCAGAACTTGCATTGATCTTTCTATTTGTCTGAAGACCAATAATAACATATCTTGATTTGTCTATTTGGGATGAAGTTTTGATAGACCAGCTGGTATGCTTTGTAGTTTTAGGCAAAGCTGGATATTCGTAGAGGTCCCAGTTCCTGTATATGATTTGAAGTGGTCGATCTTTTTCTAATAGTTTTAACAAACTAATTTTTTCTTTGTCTGATACTTTAACATACGGTACACGCCATATGATTTTGTTGATCTGAACGTCATCCACTATTTCTCCAGTGTTAAGTTTTACAGCATTCAAATTAGTGTTACTTCGCAACAATACCAATTCGTGTCTACTATTTATTACGACTTTTTTAAAATCTTCAGCGAAACCTAGAATATTACGGAGTGGTATAGAAGCAGAAAATCTTACCCCATTAATATTTTTTATACCATCAATATTCCAGCCCCAGGCATTAGACATCTTTGATTCACTCTCATTCATTGATATGAGCGATTTTATAGTTGTAGTTATTCCAGCATTTTTAATTTTATCAATCTCCACTCCGTTTAGCTCATACCTAATATCTTGGAAAAAGTACATTAGAGCATTGTTAGTGAAATTGACACTAGTAACCTCTTCGTGTCTTTTTTGCTAACGATAATAGTTCCTTCCAAATATAGGGTGCTCGCTGATGGTAGTATGTACAAGTCTTGTTGGTTGATAGGTATACGGATTTCATCGTTCCTGTTGAAACTTGTTACGTAGGGCCTGTAGGAACGAAATTCGATTCCTTCTATAGTATTACCGTAAGTCGGAGCGGATAAAACGTCTAAGATATTCATTTTAGCAATCCGATCGCTCTAAGGAATGCTTTATTGTCTTTTGATAATTTAATTTTTTTCTTAAAGCGAGGTCTTATTTGACGGGTGGTCCGAGTAGAACTGATATTTTTAATTTGTTGAGACACATTTTTATTGTAGTCAATCATTTTTTCTTCTAAGATGCAAATATAGTTGCACTTCTTCACCGCGCAGGTTGATAAATCGAGTGTTTATATCTAATAGCCTGATATGTATGCAGCTTATGTTGTTTTGATTGATCGGAAAGTATATTGCGTTCTTCGGGATTTCTATGATCCTGTATCCAGGTGGCACATTTAGTGCAAATTCGTGGATAATGTGACTTGGTTCACCGTTTATGTATGAACCGCTTATATTATCACATTCAATCCTGACTACGGTCGTAGGTAAAATGTTAACTGGAGACTGTGACACATGCCATTTATTAGCTTTCAAGGTTTGCTTATTAAACCCTAACAGGCTTCTAAAAGTCTTCTTTAGTAAAATTTATGTCTTTTGTACAGTATAGAGCACTTTTCAAAGTATTGTTATTGCACTGTAGTTGGATTGACGCATTTTTTATTTCAGACTTTAAATAATCATTGATATCTTGCAACTCATAAGTGCCTTCCGCGTTTTCTATAACTTCATCGATACCATAATAGAACTTATTATTACTTTTATCAATATTTGGAATAGAATTCAAAGTTGAAAAATGCAATAAAGCACACTCATATTCTCCATCTAGTTGTAATGTATTAGGATAGTACGTAGATAAAGTTGAAGAATTTCCAGTTATCGACAAAGTGAGTGACATCTTGCAAATGATTGAAATAAAATAAACACATATTTTATACAATTTTATTCCAAAAAGTCCGCAGATATTTTAAACATAAATGGCCACAATTTACCGTGTTGAATTTTTGATATCTCGTGTAGTTGTAAGAAACTTTACAGTTCTTAAAATATCCCATCAGCTCTAATGGAGGTTTTAAATTTCCATAGCTATCGAAATATTCACAATATTCATATACTTTAACATACGCTACCCAATGCGTTCCTTCGTTCTTAGAATCGTCTAAGTTAACGATACCACATTCAATCCGTTTCGGCTTCCTAGGTATCCGATCCTTCATGTAGACCCTACGGAAATATGGGATGTCTCTTGAATAGTTTTGAATATCTATTTTAGTTAAAGGACGATTAGGTAGCTTCTTGTTTAGTTTTTTGATGATTTTATGAACAATCCTTTGCCGTTTTTATAGGGCTTAATGTATAAACCCTTGCCCAACATTATAGCTTCCATAGCATTATTGTGTCGTTCTGTTTCTTGTAAATTTCGTTTGCTTGCTTTGTAATCATTAACGGTTTTTGCAATGCCAGCTGCACCACCAGCTAGAGCTCGTAAAGCTGATAAACCAGCGAAAATTGGGATTAAAGGTAGAACTCCTCCAGTCTTTGGTACGGGTATTACTCGTGGTACCCGAATTCGATGATGGTTGTTTGGCAATAACTTTTTTGCAACTAAGTAGGCCGCTTTTATTAAAGACTTACTATCTTTGTGTTTGAGTTTCTTAACTTTTGATTTTATTTTGGAAACTAAGCTTTTAAATGTTTTAACGCCGGATCCTAACTTTAGTTTGGCTTTCATGACTTTGTTCACTAGCCATGAGCTTAGTTTTTCACCTCTCCCTGCATTTTTTGATTTAAGTCTTTGTTTAGCCATGTTAAGTAGTTGTAAATCAGTTTTGTGAAGATTTGATAAGTCTGTATGGTTTGCGAACGCAATGTCGTGTTGCATACAAGCTTCGTCTAGCTTATTTACACCTCGGTCGCCTCGCGCTAACCGTTCGTGAAGTTTGGTTCCTGGTCCGCAATAATTGTATCCGGGCAAATGAACTTCGAATGGTAGATTATTAATAATGTTATTAACTAGTCCTCCACCTCGCATTACTTAAAGTATAATGGCAGAATTTTAAAAAATAATGGTAATATATAACATCTTAACCCATAAGTGCTGTTTTGTCAATCCAACTGTTTTCTGCACTGCTTAAACCTAACCATTTAATTTATTTCCTTTCTTCTTCAACACTTTTTCTATCAAATAAACGTCAGGATAGTTCGATTTTTGAAGTTCTTGCTCATAAAAAGCTCCTAATATATTCTGCTTTCGTTTATCTTCTATATAATATGTCACTGGTAAGGTTTTATTAATCTTTTTTACAATAAATAATTCAGTTGACCAATTAGGAGTATAACCTTTCTCAAAATCATGTTTGTATTTACTTATACGAACACAATCGCCAACTTTGAATTTAGGCTTCCACTGAACTAAATTATGTTTCTTGATTTTTTAAATATTTTCTTTTATTACTGGTTCATTCAATTTATTCACATCAATGGGTTTAAATTGGATAGTGCGATGTTTTGTGTTGTTATAGGTCTTCAATATATTATCCAATGGCAGACCTAACCACTTATAGTTCCCACGGAGACTAAAATATTTATACAATTTATTTTTTACTGTTCTTATCAGTCTCTCTACAATAGATGCTTTTTTAGTAGAAAACGATGAATAATGGTTAATGTTGTGCTTCTTCATTAACGTTTGAAAAGTGTTGTTATAAAACTCTGTGCCGATATCAGTTTGTAAATTAACAGGATTTTTATTGCTGCTAAGCAGGATATGTTGAAATGTACGAGCAACATCAAATTTATTCTTTGATTTTAACGGTTCTGCCCAGGCGTACTTTGAGAAGCAGTCAATCACCACTAAAATATAATTATAACCCTTGTTATACTTTTTCAGGTTTTGCATGTCCACCAAATCAGCTTGCAATTTATCTACATCTGCTTTGGTATAAAACTTATCTTGCAAATGAGTTAAAACCTCAGGTATTTTTGCTTTTAAAGTAACCTGAATTGTATGCTGTGTCTCTTTTATAATTTGAGAAGGCAATGAACCAATCAGTTTAATGAATTATTTTATCCTATTAGCATTCAACTAATCTACATAAGACTTATTCACTGCATCGTCTGCTTCTATGGGAGATGTAATTCCTCTCAATCTGGTTGCTTTTAAATGAAAATCTCCTTTTTCCGACTTCATCAATGCGTTTTCATTAAACTCAAGCAGTTCTGATAAACGCATTCTTTTATGAATATAATGACCGAATTTATCTACATTCATATTGAAGGTGTACTATATTGAAAGTCTGATAATGAAATGAACACTGGAAAGTTTACAACATTTATTTGTTTATAACTTTACTTTCACGCAATTCTTCAATAATATATATAATTTCATTGTCTAATCCTGTGTTACCAGCATCTCTAGACGCAATTAATAATTTCAATCTTTCCACTAGTTCATTGGGGTCATCCCAATAGGTACACTAAATCTAAATTTTTTCTCCACTTTTTTGTTAATGGCAAACCCTTTCCCTGAATTGCAGTGTTCAGTTTAAAAAGAGGCTTAATAACTTGCAAATATTTTTGCCCTTTATTACTTTTTATCGGCTTATTTGGCTCGAAGTCTCGACGATGTGCATTTGTATCAAGTAGCATCGACTTATAATGTTTCATATCGCTTTCTGTAACCACGCTTAAGTCTACGTCTTTTTTAAGCAGCAACTGTTTTAAACCAGGTGTATTTCGGTATTTACGTCCAGCTACGGCAATGTACTGATCGTTGATCAATATACCAGCAGAACCTAACATCAATTTCCCGCGTTCTGCTCTAACACCGAATGGAATGTCTGCCAACGCTTCTGAAGATACTGACCAGGATGACGTATCACAACCTTGTTTGCTTTCAACTATTGATTGATAAGAAGAGTCACTGCTGATATCGGATTTATCTCCATTGTCATTATTGCTACCTACGCTACCAGTCCTTTCTTTCTGTGAAGTTTCGTCAGTAAATGGAACTTCAACAAACTCTTCATTAGTACGCAAGGGAGGAGCTTGCTTATTGGCGTTAGCAATTAGGTTGAGGGGTTCTATGACAGGCTTGAAAACAGATTCCAGTGCTTGTTTGTTGTCAATGTCCGCATCTCTCATTTTCCTTACTTTTTTCTTTACAGCTTCTGCCGCATCAACAATTTGTATTTTCAATGATTTTTCCATATTGGCAAAATAGATCGTAATTGGTTTAGCGTCACCAGAAGAATAATAATGTTGCACAGGTAAAGCTCTTATATATGTGTTCGTGTTCTTGGTCAAAAACTACAAACGTATCAAATTTACTTCTATAACATACTTTGTTTTTGGAACAATCTTTATTAATTACGACAAAATTGAAAGGTACACTCCATATTTTTGAACACATTTCACGGAATTCAATCCAAGTCATGTCAGTGTTGACATGTTCATCGTAAACATGTCTCATATTTCTTTCATTCTTGCTTAAAAAGTACGATTAGGTTCGCGTTGTCTCTTACTAACTGCTTAGGAATTTTACTATATGTCTGATTTAGGTAAAAACAATCGATGAACTTGTGTCTTCCCATTGCAAAATAATCCCGCATGCTACTTTGATTTTCACAAGCAACATCGTCAAATACAATCACAGAATTCGGTTTTGCGTCCTGAACACTTAGTACTTGCTGATTTTCATGATATTTCTGAAATGACATGCCTGGTACCCGTTGCAAAACTTTTTCTAAAAATACGTACTTGGGATGTTGCAAGGTTTTTGAATAAACATAAACATTTTGAAACCTTAAACCATTCTCGTGTATAAGAAGACCAATTAATAAATTAGTTTTTCCACAATTTGACGGTCCGCAAATGATGCATCGTACCGTTTTAGGTAATCATTTTCCATGGCGAAAACCAGTCTCCTGAGAGTGAACACAAAGTTCGTTTACATGTAACGATTGTGGTTGTTTTACAAATTTCATGACGACTGTTAAAGCGGTTTTATTAATAATGAGTAAATTAACGTATTACATTGAGATTTATAACTCATTGTCGCTAACTCGAGCAAATGTACGACTCTCACCATAGCTGTCCTTCAATATAAGATAGCGATTGTTTGATTTTAACCAATCAAGCATCTGCTGGTAGAACAAATCTTCGGTTTGGGCTGTATACGAGTCCTGGTATTTTGATGAACCGTTATCTGTATTATTCTGACCAGTTTGCAAATCTTGAATAAATATAATCTCGTCGCTAGAATTCCTCATAATAAGTTTACAAATATCTTTAATATCAGATTTCTCTGAGCTATGCATTGTAGTTAACTTGGTTGAAATGTATTTAAATCTGTGATATGAAATACAACCTTCTTACTACAATAGTAAGAATCGAATGTGGTGTTAAATTACGGCGAACAATTATTTATAAAAGTTGTTTTCTTTCACTGCGTCTACTCCGTAGGATATTATTGGGCATTCTACCTCACCAAAAGCAACGAAGGCGAACGAAGGTGAGCCGAGGGAAGCGGCAGGTGGGGTAGAATGCCCAATAATATCCTACTCTAGACGCACTAAGTTAGGCAGAGATTTCCAGGCTCCACAGCCTGGCCGGCAAACAGGATCGGCCGAAGATAAGACTGTTGCGGTCGGCTCCTAGCTTTGGGACGGAAGTCCCCGGGGATCTTAACAGTAAGACCCGCCCTGGGAGCAGCAGGCACGCGACAGCACGACGGCACGACTCAGGACCGTTACCGACTTTTGGTTGTGGACCGGTAGACTTGTAGTAAGTAAAGTAGAAGTAAATCAGCGTGTTACTTAAGCGACAGCGAGATCTAGACTGACCCATTTGACAGGTTTTTTTCCTGTCGGCTCTTCCGAAATTCATATTACTTACCAAGTATGAATTTTATTTCTGGAACGCCCGTATGGTCATACAGCGGGGTATTATAGTACCGGCATTTTTATTCGATTAGTGCAAAAGAATTACTGACAATTGTCAAGATTGACAACTGTCATTGACAAACATGTCATAGCAAAACATTATTTATTTTCCAGATTTATAAAAAGGGAACTATAATATACATACACACAGTCTTTATGCTCTATGGAATATAATGTAAGTACCTTTAAAGGCCCATTTAAATTATAAAAGATTCCATGAATCTATAAAAACAAGTATTATAACATGTAAACAGAAATTATGAAAAATGATTGCATGCTTATAAAAAGTAAATATAGTATGTGTTACAACATATACTATAGAATGCATTATGATCGGCCAAAGTTCAGATAAAATTGAGCAAAAAAGCTGATTCCCGGACGTGTTTACTGAATTCGTTTCTCAAAAAAGTTTATTTTGGCCTCATACAAACCAAGATTTTAACCACAAGATAGCTGGGTGTTTAAAATATTTAGGAAATAATTTGTTCGCCGTAATCGCGTACGGGTGTGTAATGGGTGGGCATAAGGTAGTGATTCCATCGTCGCCACAAGAACAAGTTTGTTATGATTTGCATAACTCACACTTTGGAATAGTAAAAATGAAAGTGGAGGCTCGTCAACGTATATGGTTCCCAGGTATATAGGTACTTAGAGCGTCTCGCGGCAGACTGCGTCGATTGCGCACAGCTGCGGCGCTCCCCGCCGCGCGCCCCGCTCGCGCCGTGGCCCTACCCGCCGCATCCTTTCTATAGGATTCATTTAGATTTTCTGGGACCATTTAATAATCAAATGTAATATGTAGGGGACATTTTTCACACACGGCCATCTGACCCCAAACTAGGGAGACCCTATACTATGGGTGTCAGACAGCTGATATACATACACAAATACATTTTTTTTGTAAATACATACATATATAGATAAACAACACCCAGACACAAGGCAAACACAAGTGCTCATCACACAAATGTTTACCCTGGGCGGGAATCGAACCCGCAACTCGCTGCGCAGCAGTCGATCGTTCAGCCGCAGATGTACTGCGGCAGATGTACTTAATTATTGTTGATGCATATTCCAAATGGGTAGAATGTTATAATGTGAGTTCGTCTTACGGGTCTAAAACGGTTATTGAAAAACTGATAGACTTAATGTCTAGGTTTGGGGTTCCGCATACGCGTAAGCGTTTTCCCCAGTCTACCACCCTTCTAGTAATGGCCAGGCTGAAAGTTTTGTTCAAATCATTAAAAAAAGGTTGCGTATTAATAAGCACTACAGTTAGCAAAATATGTCAAGAAAAGATCTCAATTTTTTTTTCGATTACCGTAATTCTAAAAACAGCACGACAGGTAAATCACCTGCTGAGCTGTTATTCGGCCGATCCCTACGCTCCAGATTAGACTTGTTGAATCCCGCTCGAGTCACTCCGCCATCCACAGACTTCATTGACCATGTGGCGCGCAATCAGTGTTCACAGAAGTCTAGACCTAACTTTGAACAACAAGATCGTGTGTGGATAAAGAAGTACTTAACCAACCAGAAAGCTATTTGGACTCAAGGCGTTATTTTTAAAAAAATTGGAGCTGTTATGTTTACTGTATACCTACCGGAATATAACTTAGAGGTGAATAGGCACATAGACCAATTATGGCCTCGCAGCGGAAAGGATGTACCAATTCCAGAACACCAAGGACATATTTGGGAACCAAATATAGTGCCAGATATAGACAGCGTTTCATCAACTCAGCCGTCACCGCCCGGTCTCCGCAGGCGTTGTTACGGAGTCAGCTGACGACATGACGTCATGAAATGATAACATTGACAACGGAGAGGGGACGAGTGGGTTCGAGAATCCTTCGGAGGCACCTACTGACGCTGGTGCTCATTCACGAATGAACGACGCTTCTGAGCAAAGTGAATGCGATCCCACGACGAGCCATCAGAACACTAGGTCTAGGCGTGAACGCGTCAGAGTCAAAAGCCTTTTTTTTAATCAATCTTTTTATTATTGTCATATACATATATATGGTGGAGGGATTGTTATATATGTACAAGTAGTTAGCTATACGCGCCGCGCCGCGCCGCGCCGGCGCGCGTTATGCGTTTGAATAAACAGTGTGCAACTAGCTACCGTGTCATTAGTACGTGCGCCCCGTCCTCACATCTCCCTTGCGAATATAACAGTTAGGTTCCTTTAAACACTGCTGACAGAAACGACCGCCTTTGTGCCAATTTTCGTAACCGTTGCTGACGCCTTTTAGACAAGTTTAGTGTTTTGAGGTTAGGTTACAAAAAAGTGCGTTTTCTTTTCATGGGAGTGGTATCTGGGGAGTCGGGGACTCACCCCATACCTCCCTCCACCCTCACACCCCCCAACTCGTGCTACCGTATACTAAATTTTAACCCAGAAGAGTGTAGAAATACTAAAAGACGTAATTGCAGTCATCATTATGAACAACTTTTACTGTGGCGCCAGCCAATAAACTATGGTCCGGCGGGGACTGGCAGATTTTCAAACGACTTCAAAAAATAGGAGGGTTCTCAATTCGTCTGTATGTTTTTTATTTTTTTTTTGTATATTTGTTACACGATTTCTCCGGTAAATGTAAAGCGATTTTGAAAATAATTCTTTTTTTGATGGATAGGGTATGCCTCAAGGGTGGTCCCATACAAATTTTATCGAAATTTATTCAGTACTTTTTGGAAAAACCGACAGAAAGCAAAAAAAAATTACATGGATGATGTTGTAATATTCTCACCTTGTACTTTCGGTCTCTGTTTTGACTGTGTTGCCATTTTTTTATGGATTTGGATGATAAGAAAGTACTAAAAAGTGAAAAATAAAAAAGCTTTTTTACAAAAAAGACAACCGCCTTCAAAACCAAAAAGTGAAAAATAAGTTTAAAACAGAACACACATGACTTTAGTTTTGGAAGTCGGTGGCAGTACAAAACAATAAATAGAACAGCCAAGCCGCCGACTTCCGAAACTAAAGTCATGTGTGTTCTGTTTTAAAGTTATTTTTCACTTTTTGGTTGTTTGTTTTACGATTTCAGGGTTAGAGCCATAGTCAAATTTGTTCATATTGATGAGCTCAATATAATGACCTCCTTTCATATTACTTTGTACTACAATATTCTGTATCACCATGTACCTATAAACTTACTTATGAAAAGTATTCTCCGGGGATTCATTTGCTGAAGGATTGCTCGCCAACCGTTTCTTTATACTATAAGGAAAAATAATACATTTCAAAAATAAGTAAATCCTCAAGAATTATCATCATTGAAAATATATTTTAAACAAAATAATAAAAACAAAACGAAAAATATGTAATGTAAAAAGAAATTTCAAATAAAAATATAACAAAAAGTATACCATTTAGTATGGGATTTGATCCCAGGGTTATTAGCCAATAGAAATTTTGAGCAACGTACGAGACCGCTAGGCCAATCGAACAATGGACAAACACGGCAAAATAACGCTATAAATAATCAATACAAACGAAATAAGGTGTGCGCAAAAAGGTAGGTACTTACTTTACAACTTTCATCATGTGTTTTTGTTTCGTGAAATAAGATCACTTTATTGCCCTCCGTTATTTCTGAGCGGTGCGCAGAACAAAATTACACAGGTCCATCTAGCAGCGCGCCTCAGCGGTCACTGTCGCTTTGCGTAGAAATGAAAGAGAAGCGACAAGACGCCGCGATAGCGCGACGTTTCGTACGAGTCGTTCGAATTATTTATAAATAAATAAATTCATCCTCACAAATATCTTATTGTCACTGTAATTAATTTTATCAAGGTCTGTTTATAAGTAATACAGTTACAATTGCTAGAATTTCAATTTTCATGGTCATTTCATGATTTTTTTCTATCGAGAAAATTTACTGAAAACGTGTTTTGAAAACAATGGTCCACTTATTAATATGATCAAGATTAACTTTTTTTTTTTGCTGCTCTAAAATGTACACAGTTTGCTAAAAAACTGTTTTGTGAAGCCTATTTTCACTATGCACAGCGCCTTAAATCGATAATTTTAAATAACCGAGATTTTTTAATTGATATTTTTATTAAAGTGTTTATTTAACATTTTGTCTGAACTACCTACATACTGAATACATCATGAACTGAATACAAACAAATCTTAAAAATTAAATAATAATATTATGTATAATTCCAAGAAAAAGGGGAAGGGGGTGCTCAAAGGCCATCAAAAAACTTATCTACATTGCAGTCGACGGGGCACGTGTCCAACAGGCTGGCAGCATTGCCATGTTGTATGGCTAGGCTGGTCTATTCTTGGGTCAATGAATTATATGCTAATTGCCAGCCTTCGGGTTACATTAGGATTCGACCAGCCGCTTTGCAATGTCCCGAAAAACACTAGTCTCGGGAGGGACTCCGACCCAAGCGGCTCAAGTATATAGCTTCCAAGAAGGCTGTTATTTTTGCGCCGTTTGAGGTTTTCGGCCTGCTGCAGCCACCCCAGCACAACACGTCGTGCTCTTTACTTGACTTTGCGACTCTACTTGGGTCGGAAAAAGGATTTATATCATTTGTGAAGGGATTACACTGAGTAAAAAAAATATTATCAGAACAAATGCATTAATTTAATATTCATAATTACAAAAAAAACATATGCAGTATTCCTGCGGCCTTCACTAGATCATCGGCTCATCTTGTGGGACACCTTCCAGAACCACTCCGCGTTCGCCACTCCAGAACCTTTCAGCCACATCAACTCAGCACCTCATTATAATATCCATTTAACCGAATCGCAGAGCAAAACAGATTAATCCTTTAGGTATGAATAGCAATGGTTGTTAGAAATAGAACACAATAATCGCACAGTACACTGTGCGATTATTGTGTTCTATTTCTGCACAGATTAACACAATAATCGCACAGTGTACTGTGCGATTATTGTGTTCTATTTCTGTACAACGAACACGCAAACAAAGAGTAATTTGAGTAGTGATGAAAACAAATTAATCCTGGTATGACACCAAAGTTAGATGTGCAAATAGGGATGTGAATGAAGATCAAGCAATAAATCGATTATTGAACATCGAACAAATCAACCGCAGAACCAATTTTTTACTCAATATCTTACTTTAGTACCTACAGAATGATATTAGCCAGTATAAGTAATATAATAATAATAATAATATAATAATAATAATAATAATAATGATTTATTTTCTCACCACAATATTTAGATACATTTACAATCATACATCAATACATAATTTATATAAGTATACTGTGTGAGACTGGTACCTAAACTAGGCGTGAAGTCTGTATTTCAGGACACCAGGTCTCCACCCTTTGGATAGTTTACATTTAATTAGAATTATGTACTCGTACAACAACAAATGCCGTGAGCTATTTGAAGTTATTACAAAAAGTTGATCAAAAAGTTGATTGATTGCGGGAGTGTTGGTGAGGTTAGTAGGTATGTGTATGAAGGTGTGTTTGTAGGTGTTTTGTGTGGGTGTTGTATGTGCGTGTGTGAGTATGTATGCGTATGCGGAGATATAATAAAATGGGAGCGTTGGGATGTGATAAAGAGGCTATATCGGGGCAGCAAGTAATTTTTCTGTATCATCATAGTTTAAGTTCTGGAGCCAATGGGTTACCTTAATTTTAAATTTGGTCTTGGTGAGGTTATAAATTGAGAGTATCCTGTTTATTTTATTATAGAGATACCGACCAAGGTAGCAAAAGAATCGATTAGAGGAAGCAGTCGAGAGTCGAATGTGATGGCAAACTATGGGGTTAAATCGTCTACTACCGTGGGAAAGTGAGGGGTTGAAGGTAGTAAGTCCATGCTGTTTTAGAACCGTTTGTAATATGAACAGCTGACGAACAGTTAGGACCTTTGTCTCTTTATATAACAGCGTCGTGGGGTATCGAAATGGTAGGAAGGAAGACACTTTCAGAACGGCTCTCTGCGCTCGTTCAAGCTCCAAGATTGCATATTTTGGAGCACCACCCCAGGACGTTATGCAGTAGGTTAGTAGTGACTGAACGAGCGCAAAGTAAACCGATTTCATTAGCTTCTTGTCTGCCACATGTCTCAGGGTCTTGAAGACATATATAAGTTTGCGTAACCTACAGCTAAGGGTGTTGATGTGTTTTTGGAATCTTAGGGTACTATCTATTATTACACCCAAGTACTTAGTACTGTTTGTTTTTTTTATGCGGGCGGTACAAGTGCATGTATTCGCCTTTTTTTCAGAACATGTGTGGGCTACTATTGAATGTGATAAGTTCATGAAACCTTCACTTTTGTAACAATAAAAATTACAAAATGTCCACTGTTTAGTTAAAAATAAGTCTTAACATAACTATAGTACTAGTAGTAGTGTGACAGGCTGGTGTCCGCAACTCATCAAGAATTTACAGATTGATAGTCACTGTAAACCCTCCTCCTTTGAGGGTTTGGGACCTGGGGTGGTTCAATGAAACTACAGTTCACTCTGTTTCCGGGAGTGTGGACCATGACCCAGTGGTACCAACACAACACTTGACCCCAAGTCGGATTTATTCGCTGTAGATGTAGTGGTTACACCGTAAATTACAACTGCTTGTTTTGGATTGATTTGGATTAACAAATCTAGGGACTATACTAAATCGCGGAGAATCTTAACACCGCGATGCAGAATTCTATCTCAAAAGTACAACGCCGTCTAGAGACGCGTAGATAAACAAATTATTAAATAGACGGTTAAACATTCCGCCAACCATGGACATTTTGTGCAACATTATGTCCTTCCAATCTCAAATTACAAGATAATACTTGGTTTAGTTACAATTTCTAACTATATGATATACAAACTTAAACAATTGCTAACATAACTAAAACATGTTTCTAAAATTTTATAAACAAATAACTTTAGGCAATAGGCAAAACACATAGCCTTTTAAGAAGAGAACCATTACTGCGAAGTGTGACTACTCGAGTAAGATTGTCTGACCGCGGATGCTTTTCAACCACCCTGCCAAGAAGCCACCGACATGGAGGTAGATTGTCCTCTTTAATTAAAACTATATCCTCCATGGTTGGTTCAATAGTTTGCTTGGACCATTTGTAACGTTGGAGCATCGTCGTCAAATATTCATCGGACCAGCGACGCCAGAAATGTTGCGTCATCTGTTGAACTAACTGCCACCTTTTCAAGCTAGTTATATTTGCATCTTCATAGTTATGATCAGGCACATTTACAATTGGTCCCCCCACAAGAAAATGTCCTGGTGTTAATGCGTTAAAAGTGTTCGGGTCAGTCAGTCTACATAAAGGACGTGAATTTAAACAAGCTTCTACTTGGCTTAACAAGGTAGACATCTCTTCAAATGTTAAAGTAGTGTTTCCTATTACCCTGTTTAAATGTTTTTTACATGACTTTATTCCAGCTTCCCACAATCCGCCAAAGTTCAGAGCATGTGGTGGAATGAAATGCCATGCCGTACCCTCAGTAGCTAAGGCCGCAGCAATTTCTTTTGATATACCAGAATTTTCCGAGCGAAGCAATGACCCTAATTCCTTAGAAGCACCCAGAAAATTCGTACCATTGTCACTCCATATATTATGACAGTGACCGCGTCTTGCCACAAACCTTTTAAAGGCGGCAAGAAACCCCTTTGTTGTCAGATCGCTTACAACTTCGATATGGACAGCCTTAGTTGCCATGCAGACAAATAAGCAAATATAACCCTTGTACGCATGGTGACCCCGACCCTTGGATGTCCTTAAATTAATAGGACCAGCATAATCTACCCCACTGTTCCTAAATGGCCTATTTGGTGTAACTCGTGCAGGTGGTAATTGGCCCATTAATTGATGTTTTGTCGAAGCTGCATAACGTAAACAAGTTACGCATTTTCGTACGTATGCAGGTACTAATCGTTTAGCTCCTTGAATAAAATATTTAGTGCTTAAGTAGTTAAGCATTAGTTGAGGACAACCATGCAGATTCCTATGATGTGCATCAGCAATCAGAAGATTGGTAAAATAATTGTTACTTGGAATCAACATGGGATTTTTACGATCCATGTCCAGATTGGAACGTTCCAATCTACCGCCCACCCTCAGGATTTTTACAGAATCGAGGTAAAGATTTAAAGATTTAAACTCCTTCCTTTTAGGTCTATCCGTTTGCAGGTCCAGGATTACTGCTTCAAAGTTTTGACCTTGACATATCCTAATGCATGTCTCCAAGGCTAATTTCATTTCCTCTGCAGTTATAAATTTGTACTTCTTTCTTTCAGTTTTCGGTTTTCTTCACTCTAAAGGACGTCTTAAATATGCTACCATTCTAACTAGTTAGGTGAGTGATGAGTATTTATTCCAAATAAATGTATCGTCTGCTGCTACATGTACCTTTATTTCTTCTATATTGGTAGATACCGCCTTGCGTTTGCTAAATATAATATTTTTGTCTTTCAGGAACCCAGGACCCTCTATCCACAACTTAAAGTTTACAAATTCTGACGCATAAAGACCGCGTGATGCGCAATCAGCAGGATTGCTTTTTGATTGGATATGATTCCATTGCTGTGGTTCACTTATGCACAAAATTTCAGAAACGCGATTTGCCACGAATGTCTTCCATTTGTTGGGATGGCTATTTAACCACGCTAACACGATCTCTGAATCGGTCCAATAGTATAAATTGGATTTACGGATTCCCATCACTTCTGAGACTTCAGATAAGAGTTTTGCAAGAAGGACTGCTCCGCACAACTCTAATCGCGGCACTGAGACTGTTTTAATAGGAGCAACATTAGTTTTTGCAGTGATCAAAGTGACATGTATCCTACCGTCAGCATCGACTACCCTTGCATACACTACCGCAGCATAAGCTGATTTTGATGCGTCACAAAATCCATGCAGGTCAACCTGCTTGTCACCGTGCTTCATATGCAACCATCGAGGTACTGAGAACTTCGTTAAATTTTGCAATTCTTGGCGGTAAGCAAACCATTCTTGTTTTATTTCATATGGAATTTCTTCATTCCATCCAATTCCAGAAATCCATAATTTTTGTATTAGCGTTTTTGCTAATATGATCACTGGAGCAACCCATCCCAAAGGGTCAAATAGTCTTGATATGTCTGATAAAAGCTTTCTTTTCGTTACAGATTCCTGCAGCGGTGGCAAGTGAACAGAGTACTGGAAAGTGTCGCAGCTTCGGTTCCAGGTAAGTCCCAACGTTTTAAATATTTCGTCCTGTTTTATGTTGATTTCCCTTTCAACACCATCGTGTCCCTTGTACGAGTGCTTTTCTCCAATGATTTTCGCTAGTAGTTCAGTACTGTTGCTTGACCATTTCTGTAAAGTAAAGCCCGCTAATGCTAATAATTTATTAATTTGACTATATATCTGCATGCCTTCTTCTATTGAGTCACAACCAGTCATAAGGTCATCTACGTAATAATCTTTAAGGACTCTTTCAGCTGCCTGTGGATAATTGATTCCTTCATCGTGCGCTACTTGTTGCATCGACCGAACTGCTAAGAAGGGCGCTGCGGAGGTGCCAAAAGTAACGGTCAGTAACTTATAATCCTTAATTGCAGATTGTTTGCCATCTCTCCACACAATGCGTTGAAAATCTGTATGATGGTTGGCCACGCGCACCATTCGGTACATTTTGGTGATGTCTGAAACTAGGCAAATACGATAAGTTCTCCAACGAATCAATAGGTGTCGCAGATCTGGTTGCAGTCGTGGACCAATCATTAAGTCGTCGTTGAGCAACGTTCCGTTTTTTCCTTTGCAGGAAGCGTCAAAGACAACACGAACCTTGGTTGTGTCTCTATCGTCACGTACAACCGCATGATGAGGCAAGTACACTGCATGTTGATTTTGTTCTTCTTCTTTGGTTATTTGCCGCATGTGTCCCATTTGCAAATATTCATTTATGACTTCCTTATATTTTGTTTTTAAGTCTGCGTTCTTACTCAGTTTAGTTTCTAATGCATAAAATCTGTTAAGTGCTATCTTTCTTGTATCGCCATATTTACAGCTCGGATCTTGACTTCGAAATGGTAAGTTTACCACGTAACGACCGTCATTATCTCTTATAGTTGTAGTCTGGAATATCTCTTCACATCTTGATTCTTCCTCGGTAAGTATACGTTTCTTATTTTGATTTGGTTCCTTTTCTAATTCCCAGAACCTTTTTAGGATTTCATCATCTCCGAGGTGAGCATGCATCACAGTAATATTTGATGTACCCTGAGTCGCGGAGGCTACCGTTCCTGACAAAATCCATCCCAATGAGGTGCATTGAGCTACAATGCTACCCCTGCTACCGCCAAGAGCTGTCTTTAACCCATTTTGTAAAACCTGACTATAAACTTCTGCTCCTAACAACATATCCACTTTATCCGGTTTATGATATCTAGGATCCGCTAATTGTATATCATTAGCTTGAGCCCAATCTAAATATACCGTTTCCCTAACAGCTAGTAATGACGTAATCGATTTGAGAACGTATGCCTTGACTACAAGTTCAAACGATGGATCGACCCTGGACTGAATTTTAACTTCAACAACCGAATTTGAGAATAATTTGCTATTAGCATCTATACCAGTTATTGAACCTTTAGCCGGTTTTTTCTGTAACCCTAAAGTCTGGACAGTATGTTCTGTTACAAACGACGCCTGAGAGCCTTGGTCTAACAAAGCCCTGATCGTATACCTCACCCCGTTTTTCGATACAGCTCTCACAAGAGCCGTGGCTAATAAGACTTGGTTATTAGCTGTGCCTTTCGAAAAACAAGTTAATACTTCGTCTACATCTTCTGCTCCAACCGTGTACGTATTTTCCTTCGTCTGCAAAACCTTGCTGCTAGACGAAGCTCCTTTCTCCCCTACTGACTCCTGCTCACCCTTTGGGTGCAACAAAGAGTGATGTCTGCGCTTGCATATTTGACAAGAAGCTGTAGATTTGCAAAATCTGGCAGAGTGATTGTGTCCCAAGCAATTAAAACATAAATTGTGATCCTGCACAAACTTACGCCGAGTATCCACATCCTCGCTGACAAATTGCTTGCAATTTCTTATTTTATGCTCGTTGTTACAAAACGGACAAAGCATTGTAGCTGCATTGGCAGCCGTGTGAAAAACCTTTGCCTTATTTACATTAACACATCTTTGGTTTGGTTCCAAGAACTCAAATGCCCTATCAAGCCCAAATCCGCGCATGCGCCGCATCCGTTGGGCCGCACGGGTTGCCGCATGCCGTTCCGACGCGTCTGATTAAAACGACGATATCTCCGAAATTACGTTAGTTAGCTCGTTTCCAGTTATATCATTGGAATCGCTATTAAATTTCCTAACAGGTCATATATGGTTAAGTATAGTTTTACGTTGTAATGTATTCGAAATTTAATGTTTGTTCGGTGTGAGCGACTTTTTCCCCGTTTCTTGTGTAACAGACATTTTAAAAAAATAGTAATCCTTTTATTCAACAAACTTTTCGTTTTATCTCCACAAATACACATTAGTTCACATAAATAAAACAAAAGAACAGACCTCTCCATACATTTTTTTCATCTCACAAGCAAAACAAACCATGACGTCATTTACGAGTGCCCGCATTCGAAACAAAAGAATGGGCTTGTTTACACATCAATTCTAAGAACGCTACACGCCTGTTGGCTTGGGTTACATTTTATTAATAATGTTTGGTTCACATACTTGACACAGACAGAGTTTCAGTTGATAAAAATGTATAGTTTAATAGTATTGGCTTTCCAAAGTAACCACTTGAAAACTAGCGCAAAAAACACCTACTCACACTTTGGATCACTGTTTAAATTCTGTTGCCTCAATTTGAAATCTTATTTAATATTCTACACGTTGAAGATATTTACAAAACGGTAGGCAAATAAAAAATGCATGCTGGAAGCAAAAACATTACACAAATCAACAATCAAAACGAACAATTTTACTAAAAAATTACCAGCACGAAAACACAGATCACAGAAAATATAGATACGGCAATTATGGACACATGTAAATAATAAAAAATTACATTGAAATCAAAAATATATTATTATTTGAAGTCTTTTAGAGTGTATAAAAAGTATAAAGAGTGTAAAAAAATATAAAAAAAATAATAATAATAAAAAAAAAATTAAAAATTAAAAAAAAAAAAAATTGGTCGGTATTTCTTGACGGACACACACACACGAACACACACCTACAAAATTTTCGGTTTCAACACGTTCAACATTTAAAATCACGAATAAAAAATAAAGTCAACAAAAAGTATTCAACGGATGCCCTATCCATTAGTTCTAACGATCTGTGAAATCGTGTGATGTCATGACCTTGAATGCGCATTCCGGCTCTCTGATTGGCTAGCGCGGATTCGACGATTCTGGTAGTTTTGCGTAATTTTGATGTTCAAATTGACCACAAGAAAACTATTATAATATTCAAATTAAACGCCTAATATCTATAGTACGACACATAAAAACACACGTAATAAAGTCAGATTGCTTCTAAAACAATCCTATAAACTACAAATACCTCGAAATGAATCAGCGTCTCTGCAACGGTTTTTCATGTTTATTGAAACGACTATTTCGGGCCGAAATCGTCTGTTTCTCCAATCAAAAATGGTTCAAACACAACCAGGCACGTTTTTATTACACGAAACACATAAAACACACACAATTCACTCACTTTTAGATACTTAAAATCACAAACAGAACAAAGCAGCGCCCTGTCGGTGCGCAGTAGAATGATCAACTGGGGGGATCGAAAATTGGTCGCTTCAAAGTGTTGCTGTGACATTTAGCCTATGTTATACTTGTATCTCATTTATTCCCCTAGACTCTGTGAAAGTTTGAGCGAAATAGCAACAAGTTGAAAGTATTAAATCTTGTCAAAACCAATGACTAATACCACTTGGTCGGAAATACCAGGCCACAGACTCGGCCAAAATTTATGTCTGCATATAATACCAAGCCACGGATGAGCGGACTGCCTGTTAAAAATTCTTTGAACTATTCAAATGTAGGCAGGCTATCTGTTCTGATATTGCTAGTTACCTTTAGTTCCCACTCCTTTCTACTATCTAAATCTAATTTCAAAGTTATGATATGAATGATTAAAATATCCCATGAGGTTACATCAATATCTAAATTAGTAAGTGCATTAAGACAGTCTGAAGTTGTATCCATCAATTCTTTTAAAGCACTAGCTGACTCTTGTACTATATTCCTTTGGCTTAGTAATCTTTTCAAAATGCAGTGTGATAAAAATATTTTTTATTGTTGTATCTGGTCTCCAATTGAGCCCAGCACCTGTCATAATTTGATTCGGAAATTGGTATATGACGTAAGAGCTGCTCAGCTTCCCCAGACAAATAACCCTTTAAATAATGTAATTTCTGAACTTTATCAATACTGTTATTTTTATGTATTGCTGATACAAACAAATCTCTGAAAGTCGGCCATTCAGTATATTTTCCCGATAATGTTGGAATAGTTATTCTAGGTAACTTTATAGACATGCTTTTGCCTTCAGAACCAACATTATTTGAGGACCCCGCAACTGGTGAAACATCACTACTCGTAAACTTATTTAATGCAGTTTTTAACTCACATTTTAAGTCTAAATACAATTCTTCTGTGTTAAAATAAACTTCGTTTATAATGTACGACGAAGCAATCAAAGCTTTAGGTTCAAAATCTTTTACAATTTGTGTATGAGTTAGATTAAATTGCGCCCACAACTCTCCAACATTTTCTAACCTGGTTTCCAAATATTGTTTAGTGATTCTATCATTTGGCGACTTTCTAAAATTAGATTTAGCTCTTGACAATCGAGCGTAAATATCGTCCTGTAGCTTAAGATATGATTGCAAAGACATTTTGAAGTCAGTGACCTAAACAAACAACGAAATAATTTCCATAAATTTTACAAGTCAATGTAAACAAAGAAATTTTTCTAAGTGTTTGACACATTCACTAAGAAATTTTTCTAAGTGTTTGACACATTAAATTCTATTCAAAATCGGACATAGGCTCCCCGTCTGAACACAATTTGCCTAAAATCTAACAAAGTCTAAACCTACACACATGAAATTATTCTAAGTCTTTATAATTACTACTAGAAAGTTAAAGTTAATTTCTTCTAGGCAATAAAGTTCACTTTTGCTTGGCACGTAAGAATTTACAAAGTACTTACGATTTTCGACCCTATCACTCACTTCCTTACATACCTTAATCGTCTGCAGCTTGCTTGCTCCTTCCTCCGTACCTCCTACAACTGGATCCGGTGGTGCTGTCTCCTTGCACCATCCAAGATCGCTCAGCAGGAGCGTATGGGGTTGATGCTTCTCCGTCCAGTTGGGAGAAACACCTGATGTAGCCCTTACCAAAATACCAGATCCGGCTCCTCTCGAAGGACCATGTAAACCCTCCTCCTTTGAGGGTTTGGGACCTGGGGTGGTTCAATGAAACTACAGTTCACTCTGTTTCCGGGAGTGTGGACCATGACCCAGTGGTACCAACACTTGACCCAGCGTTGCCAACTCTACGTCTTTTTACGTAGATCTACGAACTTTAGGCCTTTTCTGAAAACCTACGAACTTCATTCCCAGAATCTACGTATTTTCTATCAAATTGTACAAACTGGTAAAATAACATAACTCATTAGGCTGAATGGGCATACCTTGCTTTTCATTTGCGAAAAAAGTTTATTATCGTTCCGTTTCATACTAAATCAAATCAAAAATCGCTTCCGCTTTAAAGATGAGCACAGACAAAGGCTGAAAAACTTATGGTATACAAGCCCTGACACATTGCTGGACCCAAATCCAAAACGTTCTGGACCATCTATAGCTCAGTTGGGGCAAATGTTTCCAGGTATTTATTTTCTCATTAATTTTTTATTTTTTTATTTATGGGTCGAGTCTGCTGCACTTTAACGTTTTGATTTAATTTGCTTAATTTTCAGCACAGGTAATGGAGGACTCTAAAATTTACAAATCTTCCTTTTGAAGAAGAACAGTTAGCAGACGAGTTTTGGCATCATAATTCAAAAATAAAAAAGGGTGATTCGTCTCAAATGTTTCCTAAATTTTGACCCAATTTGCACAAAATTTATTAACATTGCCACATAACAGTGCCAATGTCGAGCGACTGTTTTCTGTGATCAATTTAATGAAAACCAACACTCGTTTTATTCAGTTTTACTTAGTACTTTTTTTCCGAGTAAAATGAAGAGGGTAGGGTAGGTACCCTACCCTCTTCATTTTACTCGGAAAAAAAGTACGTAGATCTACGAACTTTTCGGACGTAAATTTTACTAATTCTACGTAATTTTCTAATATGGGCTACGTCTTTTTCAAAATCCTAGTTGGCAACACTGACTTGACCCCAAGTCGGAATTATTCGCTGTAGATGTAGTGGTTACACCGTAAATTACAACTGCTTGTTTTGGATTGATTTGGATTAACAAATCTAGGGACTATACTAAATCGCGGAGAATCTTAACACCGCGATGCAGAATTCTATCTCAAAAGTACAACGCCATCTAGAGACGCGTAGATAAACAAATTATTAAATAGACGGTTAAACTGTCACTATAATAGTGACACTTATCAATCTGTAAATTCTTATTTGCAGAAAGGGACCATCCCATCATAAATTGATTAGTCACTGTTGCGGATTTCTAAAGTAAAGAGTGTAATGTATAATATAGATTTTTAATATAGAATTTCCAAATAATCTTCAGCAGTTTTGATTTGATAAATTTTACATCAGTTTTGTTGGTTTAGCGCTATCGATTTTCTATACTACATTCCAACCCTTATTTCACCCCCTTAGAGATACTTTTACAAAAACATTTCATAATTCTAATTGTTTTATAATTCATTTCATTAATTAACCCCCGACGAAAAAGAGGGGTGTTTTAAGTTTAAAGTGTCTGTGTGTCTGTAGCTCGCTAACGGGTGAACCGATTTGAATGCGGTTTTTTTTATTTGAAAGTAGTTTTGTGTTGTATATAAAATAGCAGCCAAAATACCTTAAAACGGCCATACGCGGTTTTCGTCGATGGTCGCTTTCTGATTAACTACGCTCAATTTACACTCACGTATCAATAAAACTTAATTATAATCAAAACATGGATTCATATTCCGTGTCATTAAAATTCACTTGATCGAAAATAACTCGTTCTTAGTTTATTATTCCCGTACTATGTGTAGATATATTATGATTGCCAGATTATTATGGATACAATGGAACGACTAAATCCGGAAAATGTATAAATGATAAAAACGGAAACTAATAACATACTTACTGTTTTTTTAGATATTTTAACCTAGGCTTTAATCAGAATAATCTATACTAATATTATAAAGCTGAAGAGTTTGTTTGTTTGTTTGTTTGGTTGAACGCGCTAATCTCAGGATCTACTGGTTCGAATAGTTTTTTTTTTTGTGTTGGATAGCCCATTTATCGAGGAAGGCTATAGGCCCAGGCGAAGCCGGGTCGGGTCGCTAGTATAATCATGTTACTTATATCAAATCTTTATTTTTAAATCTTATGTGTAAAAACTATAATCCTGCATATTTTCCCGAACTCGGGGGCAGGAACTGGTCATGTCCTTTGACTTTATATAATTATATTTTTTTTTTTTTAGATAACCGTCACAAGGGACGGGTTGTAATATTTTTAGGAGAAGTAGGTACGAAATCTACACAGATGAAGTAGCGGGAAAAGTACTAGTTAAACATAAAAAATGTACCAACATATTTATTTGTCTATATTACTTAAATTGTATTTTAATATTTATAACATTTTTATTGATATACCTATATTTTTTTATTTTCATATATTTTATTCTTATTATTAACTAAATGACAATCTTAGAGTAGGTCAACATAAATATAATTACATAGGATACAGATAGGATAATATAAATAGGGTTTTGCATGAAGCAACAAGTCTTCACCATGTACAGTGACGTAGCGTGGGAGGGGCCGGAGAGGGGCGGCATTAGAAATGGAGTGGCGGCAAGCACCCCGAATTTTTGGCACAATTGGAAATTTTAAAGTATTTAACTCAAAATCACGGCCGCAATGTTGCATGCCAATCGAAACCGCAAGGGCACGAATAACAGGCGGTGATATGAAGTCGAGTGCTACCGAAATGCTAGTGACAACTGCCCGGCAAACGTTCAGTCAGGTGCCGGTGGCGGCCGCGGCATGAAGTTCTTCTTGCAGCCAAAGGAACATTTTTAAAAGAGATCAGGGGGTCTAAAAACGCCACAATAGGTGTTTCATAATATTATCATAATTATGTTTCATTTCATAAAATACAATACCTATAGATGATTCATATATATGTTTTAATTTTAATTACTTCGCACCATGACACGATACACGCTGATGTGACCGCCCATTTATCGACTATCGTTACGAACATTCGGGCTGCGTGTGCGTTATCGCGCGGATGGCGGTACATCAAAGGGTTTTAGCGCGCTAACACATGGTTTAAAACTACCACTATTGGTGAAACATATAATTTGAAGCATTTGACAGATCGTAGCAGCTTACGTTAAAAGTCGTAAAATGGTTGTTTTTTTTAATGATTCATGAACGATTTAATATCATCTGCCAAAATGACGTATAGAAACAACAGTAACCTAGCAAGGGCATACACAGATCTTAAATAAATCTGGAAGGGAAGACTTCATACGTGAAAGTTAAACTACCTAGGTACTCGTATACTACTATATGCAAACAAAGGGACTGAACAAACATAAGTGTGCTCAGAAAATAAATGCTTTACTGACCGAATTAGAAGAAAATCGAAAGGAATTTGTGGATGCTTTACGATATGCTTAAAGTTTACCTACCAAACAATGTTTACTTCAGTAGACAGAGTTACTGCTGAAATTCATGATTGATTCCAACAGCTGCAAAATCTAGCGCATAAAGATGCCTTTCTAATGCCTGCAGTAATGTTTTGCAATCAAGCTCCTTTGGGCATAAATACAGAAGAGTTCCAATATGAGGGCAAACGTCTACGAGCTTCCGTATCTGCAACAACCCAGACTGTAAAAAGAGCGTATTACGTCCGGCTCTCTGGGTTTATTAAAATACCTAATTGTGTCATAATTTTACGACTTTTTTGTAACATTGCAGTTAGTAATGCCCTATGCGTAAGAAACTTCGAAGAAACCCACAGTTTCTTGCACCACTTCTTCCCATAGATGTATGTTCCTTCCGAAAAAGTGGTAATTAATAATGACTTTTAATAAGTTTTACGATGTACATTAGATCCGTTGATTAATTTTATTTAACTAATAATTAAAATAGGGGAGGGGGGAGCGGTGAATTTTAAAGCCTCCCCGGGTGGCACAAACCAGGTAGGTAGTACTTTAGAGGCACCTTGTCGAAGAAAGTTTTAATGGCTAGAAAGACAACCATCATTGCCTTCTTACCATAGTACTTGCCAAATAGTTTTTCAATAAATCTCCAGCTGTTGTTAAAGTACTTTTGCAGATATTCGCCTAAAAATAAGAATATAATTTTATTATATCCATGAAACCAAATATTTATCCTACAATGATAAATATTTGGATTCATGACGTTAACTTTGTAGATTAGGTGCGCCTAATGAAATAGCAAAAAAAAATCGGCCAAGTGCATGTCGGACTCGCCTATGAAGGGTTCCGTAGCAGTATAACATAAAAGTTTTTATTTTTATATTTGAGTTGATTGAATGAAAGGTAAATTGCGGTTTACGATTAATGACGTATTAAAAAGAAACTACTTACTAGATCAATTTCATCAATTTTTGGTGGAAGTTTACATGGTAATATACATCATATATTTTTTTTAGTTTTATCATTCTCTTATTTTAGAAGTTACAGGGGGGGGGGGGGGGCACACATTTTGCCTCTTTGGAAGTGTCTCTCGCGCAAATTATTTAGTTTAGAAAAAAAAAAATAGAAATAATAGATACCCAACACGTATGGGTTTGATGAAAATTTTTTGAGTTCAGTTCTAACTATGGGGAACCCCCAAAATTAATTGTTTTTTTTTCTATTTTTGTGTGAAAATCATAATCCGGTTCACAGAATACATCAACTTACCAAGTTTCAACAGTATAGTTCTTATAGTTTCGGAAAAAAGTAGCTGTGACATACGGACGGACAAACAGACAGACATGACGAATCCATAAGGGTACCGTTTTTTGCCATTTGGCTACGGAACCCTAAAAATATTACTTGCTTATAAGGCGACAGAAACTGTTAATAAAGTTTTTGGTTCACTCGACAAGTATCATTGAGCATTATGCTTAAGTAAAATTGTTACAACACGTACAACCGTAAAAAATAAAAAAAGCAAAGATAAAAGCCATAGTAGTTAAGAGACGACCAATCTGAACTAACAGCGCCTGTTCACAAAAATGACAAGTGGATCAGCACCATTTAACCCGGCCACATGGGGGTGTAAAAGTGTAACACGGACATAGGGGGTGGGTCATACAGACCCGCTTATTAAATATTAAAAAAATCAATATTTCATAAAACAAGACGATCAAATTTATTCGGGTTTATTTTTTTAGGTATTCATGTAAATAAATAAAAGAAAAATATCATAATTATAATATTATGTTTTAATCATGTTTAACAGAGACTTAAAAAAACTAAAAAAAAATCAACAATATCTTTGCCTCAGACTATGAAACAAAAGGCAGATAGACCACGCGGAACACTGAGAGTGAAGCCAAAAAAGCAAATACAGATTCAAAAGCGAATACCTACAACCACGTGATTATATTCGCTTTTGAATTTGTATTTGTATTTTTATTTGTCTTTTTTAACGATGCGGCGTTTTGTGCTATACTGACTCGAGTCAGTACAACACGAAGCGCGTTTTAGGTATTCGCTTTTGAATTTGTATTTGCTTTTTTAGCTTTACTTTCAGTGTTCCACGCGGTCTATCTGCCTTTTGTTTTATAATCTGAGATCTTTGTCTTCTAGTTAAATGTAGCTCTTTTATCAAAAAACAATCAGTCTTAATATTTAAATGGCACATTTTTATAGGAAACTAGAATATCTTTAGAAAAAATAATAATATTAATCTCTCCGCATCATATATAGGTACAGTCAGCACAGAAAGGTACAATGTTCTAAACAATTATGTCTGTTGCAACTGTTGTAAGTATCTTTTAAGATCTTTCATGGCTAGACACACCTGACACCTTCCTATTGCGAACATTAGCTTTTTTCCCCCAAGGTTCCCCTGAAGACTCATGTAGAATTGACAATAATTATATGCTGTCGTTCGGTCTCTTCGCGATCTATTTTTTACTACCTCCAAAAACACAAAATAAGACTTTTAAACTACATAATGGTAACAAAATCATAAACAACATGAGGAAAACTATATATACTGTAATGCATAAATACATTCAAAATAATCAAACAACTTACCTTTTTTAACTTTGCGAACGTGTAATTCTTAGTGCTGCTGCTGCATGACTATTGTGTTGCCTGTGACGCATAGAACAACTCAATACCTCCAGCTATTGAGAAGACGAAGACGGCAACGTCGAAAAGGAAGTAACCAAACTCCAAGCAAAATAAAATGTGCCGGGTCTCACAGACTGTATCCCCATGACGCCGGGTTAACTCAACCATATTGAAAAGAACCGAATGATCCAACAATAAAAAATCAACAATCAATCAATTATGATCCATAAGCGATTCAGATTTTGATTTTGAAGTACTTGTCGTAGCGGTTAATAACTTCATAAGGTCCCTCGTAGGGCGGTGTTAGCGGTGAGCGTACTGTGTCGTTCCGCACGAAAACATGTGTGCACGTCGCGAGATTCTGGTGTACGAATGGCTTATGGTGACTGCTGTTCAAGTGCGGCGCACTTTTGACCCATGCCTTTTTTCCATAAGTCTCGTAACTGATATCAGTTTTATGTCGTCATTTATAATCCATACTCCATACTAATATTATAAATGCGAAAGTAACTCTTGTCTGTTACGCTTTCACGACGAAACGTCTGAACCGATTTTGATTAAAATTTGGTATGAAAATAGCCTGAGGAAGGACATAGGCTTCTTTTTCATCCGTAACTTAGTCTGCATCCACGATAACCGACATTCACGCGGACGAAGTCGCGGGCAAAAGCTAGTAAATAATAAACATTTTATTGTCAAGCAACTAAGACCCGTAGAAAAATACACAAATAATCTTAAACAATCATAAACTAATACATATCAGAAGAACCTTATCACCTAAAAGTATACACGTTATGTTGTCAGCGTCGTATTTCGCTGCGTGGTGTCGTGTGACGGTCCTCAGAAACGTTGATATACAACACCTTCCGGCCAAAAGTTCAACCCTCAGTGTCTAGTCGGTCTTCACTCTCAAATACGCCACGACTTCCTCAATCCTCGTGGCGTAACGCAGCAGCATGTTGGGTTCACTCGGTGCGTTACCACACTGGTTACAAGAATTGGGCCTCTTCTTCTTCTTCTCCACTTTGGTAAAACCCTCTTCATCAACCTGACCCTGGCAAGGAACTACGGACCACAGTCAGGGCAGATTGAGCACCCTTCATCTGCTTTTCCCCTATTTTGCTCAATCATTGCCGGGCTCAAATTGTTGTTGCGAAATGCTGTGCGCAATCCAAATAGGACGGTGGGTAGCGTGAATCTTCTATCTTCTGATTGGTAGTACCATGAGCCATTAATGCTGACTTTAGGGTTCGATGTCATCTCTCAATCTGGCCATGATTATGGATGAGCCGGGGTGCTAATCCGTGTGATGCCGTCCGTGTATATTTGCAGGGCACAACCAAATCTTGATATCCAATTCTCATACAGGGCTTTGGCGACTTTCTTTGCAGTAATCTCGAGCAATAGAACGGCTTCTCGACACTTGGTGCAACGGTCGATGATAGTTACGCAGTAACGGGTGTGTAACGTTTAAAATAATAACAGAAGTTCTAATGATCACATGACCTCCCCCCCTCTCCTAACGTTGTCGCGAGCAGACGTGTTATTGAGTGCTCCGTTATTTTTAATCTAAAATAATAGTAAATAGTGCAGTTACTATTGTAAAAGACTCATATCTGTGTGACTAATATCAACACCTTTGAAACAGTGCATAAACCATAACAGTGCTCAAGAGATTACTCGAGATTTTGGCAAATCATTTTAAAAGTGACAGGTGTTGTGCAAAGTGAATGACCTCTATAAACAAGGAAGGGTCATTAGCGCACGTCATTTATTTTGCGTGTACTTATACTATTTAACTATTTGCATCACTGCTGCTATAGACTAGTTAGAGGCGAGGCTTAACTAGTGTTTATAAAGTTGCACTGGTCTAAAGTTCCCTTTCTTATCAGTAGTCACGGGGTTTAGAGCGAAATTTTGCATTGATAAATAAATTCCTTATAAGCGAAGAACTTTTTTTTTTTCGGTGTTTTAAATGATACGGACCCCTGAAAATCACTCGGAACCCAATTTAACTACAATTGGAATAACTGACACTCCCACCAACTATGTAACAACAAGTAGGGGATTGAAACGTTTTCGAAGTACGTCCGGAGAGTATATTTCATTCAAGGATGAGTTTCTAAGCTTTAAGGATGACATTAAACAAATGTTTATCAAGCTTCAAACGGATACGATGAATGAAATCAAAACTCAATTTTCTTCTCTTAAAATGAATACCGATGCGAGACTCACAAAAATAGAAAATTCCCTCACGCAAATTGAGAAGATTAATCAGGAACTAGATAAAACAACATCATTTATAGATAGCAAATATGATGACATGAAACTTAAAAGTGAGTGCTTAGAAAAAGAGTGTAGGGAACATTTGGCACTTATTATATCCTTGGATGAAAAAATAGAAGAAATGCAAAGGATATCGAACATTAATTTTCTAGAATTAAGAAACCTACCAAAAGTTCAAAATGAAACAAAAGGTGACATACAAAAACATCTTGGTAACCTACTTAAAATAATCAATGCCGATGTATCAACCTCGTGCGTAAAAGACGCCTTTCGTCTCTCAAGTAAGAAAGATAACCACCCTACGATACTCATTGAGTTTTGCAACAACACCACTAAGAATAACGTGTTAAAGGCTGTAAAAACCTATAACCAGTCAAATAATATAAAACTCAACAGTGCCAATTTGGGAGCGGAGGGAACGACTCCGGTGTATATCACGGAACACCTTACCCCAAATGCAAGAAAACTTCATTACTTATCAAGAACTTGTATACAAAATAATCAGCTTAAATACGTTTGGACATCAAATGGAAAAATATTGGTCAAGAAAAGCGAATCTGAACCGACTATACATATTAAAACTGAAAAACAACTTTTAAATCTCCTGAATATGAAAATATGACTCGTTGTGGGACCCTGTTTCTTCCATAAAATTATCTGTGTACTCATATATTTCTTACATTGCTACGTGCCCTGGCCATTGTTTCTGGTATTTTTGCTAGGTTCTTATCAAAATTACATTAGTTTTTTTCCTGCATGTAAAACGGCAAACACACACAGTAAAATATATACTGAAATTGCTTTCACACACATGACACAACAAACACACATACACATTTACAATACACTATACACTACTAACCAAATATTATTAAAAGTGAGAACTATGAACTCTATTACTATTGTAGTACTTCTTCGCAAAACTAATTATAATACTATTCCTATGAAATTCTATATATATATAAAACTGTCTTGGATCATGTTTATCGGTAAATGTAAAAACTTTTCGACAGTACTAAAACTCATACGTCAGATCACAAAGTTGTTAACCATTGTAAACTTTAAAACTAAAATTCGATAAAGATTTATTAAGTGATATTGATGACTATTCGATATCCAATACGGTTAACTGTGAACCTGAATACTGCGCATCTTTTCTAACACAACCCAATTGCCACTTAAAAATATTATCACAAAATATCCGTAGTCTTAATGCTAATTTCGATAGTCTAAATATCCTCCTACAAAGGCTACAATTTGAATGCGACATTATAATACTTTCTGAGTGCTGGATGTCGTGTGTTCGAGACCTACCTACATTGGATGGATATCTGAGTATGTCAACATCTTCCCATTATAATCAGAACGATGGTGTTGTGGTATTTATAAAAAATAATATCAAAGCTTCCCTCGAAGAGCCCATGATACGCGAAGCAAACTGCATACTCATTCGAATAAATGATGACTTGGCCGTCTTAGCGATATACCGTCCATTTTGTTTTAAAACTATTAATATTTTTTTATTGTCCTTACAAAAAATACTAGACAGCTTGTCATCTTATAAAAATATTATAATCATGGGTGACATCAACATAAATATTGCTACCAACAGCTCTGATCGCCTCTTACCAGATTACCTAGATTTTATATCCCTTAACGGCCTATTCCCAGCATTTAACACAGCAACACGTGCACACAGCTGTCTAGATCATGTCATATTGAAGACAAAAATACCCATCAATACATTTATTATTGAATCGCTCATTACTGATCATGCACCCATATTATGTTGTGCAGAGGTCCAAAACAAAGATAAATGTGCGAAAAGGCAAGTAGTTAAACTTGACTTCGAAGCCATAAGATCGGCGTGTGATCATCTAGATTTTACAATAATTTTTAATACAATTAACCCTAATGCTGCCATGGATATATTTATTTCTAAAATAACCCACATTTTGCTGATAAACACAAACATTTTGAATGTTACAAATAGATTTAGACTCCTGAAACCTTGGATGACAATTGGACTGGTAAGATGTACTCGTAACAGGGATCGGATGCATAAAAAACTAAAACAAAATCCGGAAAATGTAGTCCTAGAAATTACATACAAAAGATACCGAAACATTTGCAACAAAATTATAAATAAGTTAAAGCGTGAATACGAAAAGAAACAACTTACAGAAGCTGGTAACAGTAATAAAAAAATCTGGAAGGCTATAAATAATATCACAAATAGAAATTCTAAAACAGATACCTCAATAAACCTGCTTACAGTAGAATCAACCCCTAACCAATCTGTCGATGCCACAAACAGATTCTTTGCTACTATTGGAGAAAACTTAGCAAACAAAATCACAACACCAACTAAATTACCTAATTTCAGTGAGCTTAAACAAAGTGATACGTCATCATCTAGCAATTCACTTGTTCTACTTGACACTGACGAAGAAGAAATTAATAAACTAATCATTAGTTTGAAAAGTAACTGTGCTGCAGGTGATGACGGAATCTCATCTGACGTACTTAAGCTTATAAAAAATAATATATTAGCCCCGCTTACTTATATCTTTAATTTGTGCCTAAAGAAGGGTATCTTTCCCGAAGCACTTAAACAGTCAATAGTAAGGCCCATTTTTAAGGGTGGTGATAGAACCCGTGTCACTAACTATCGCCCCATTTCTATTTTGACATCTCTCTCAAAAATATTTGAAAGGATAATTAATAAGAGACTCGTAAATTACCTAGAAAAATATAATCTGCTCTCAAAATATCAATATGGATTCCGTTCAGGTAAATCTACTGAAGATGCTTTAAATGACTTTACTAACCACATTGTCCAAAGTTTAGATAGTAAAAAGAAATGCCTTACGATTTTTCTCGATCTTGCGAAAGCCTTTGACACGGTTTTTATTCCCACCCTAGTAAACAAGCTATATAAGATGGGTATTCGTGGAGATCAACTCAAATTACTGCAAGATTATTTGTCTGGAAGAAAACAAAAAGTTAAAATTGGCAACTACACTAGTAATAGTCTACCAGTCACCTACGGAGTGCCACAGGTCCAACTTTATTTCTTATTTATATTAATGACCTCACACTACTTGACATTGAAAACTGCAAAATTATCTCATATGCAGACGATACCACCTTGACATTCTGTGGTGATACTTGGAATGAAACTTTCCAGAAGGCTCAACATGGTTTTAACACGGTTAAAAAGTGGCTTGCTCTAAATCACCTTTCACTTAATACGGAAAAAACTAAATACATCACGTTCTCAATTCGCAACCTGGGTAAATCGGCGCAAGCAATGCATCATATAACCTCTCACGCCTGCCACGAGGAATCGGTAGATTGTTCCTGTCCAACTTTAACTAATGTTGATACAATTAGATACTTAGGTCTAATATTTGACAAAAATTTGAACTTTAAACATCACATAATTAACATGTCAAACAGAATCAGAAAACTTATATACGTATTCAAACAAATTAGACACTCGGCCAATACTCATATAATGAAAATGATCTACTATTCCTTGTGTCAAGCGGTTATAACGTATTGTATTGCTTGTTGGGGCGGTGCCGCGAAATCATATAACTTAATAGCTGAAAGAGCTCAAAGAGCCCTATTAAAGGTTTGTTGTTTTAAGCCTATGTATTATCCAACCACTGAGCTGTACAAGGATTGTGAGGTGCTTACTGTACGTAAGCTTTTTGTGCTAACGTTAATCATGAGACAGCACTCCAGTGGCAGGCTAAATACTCTAACTGAAAAAGAAAACTCAAGAAGAAGGAATTTTGACATATTTAAATCTGTTCCGTGTCGAACTTCATTTGCTCAAAAATTCAAATTGTATTTAGGACCAAAGTTATTTAATATTGCGAATAAACAATTAAACATTTTCTCCATGACAAAAAAAGAATGCAAACAGAGTTTGAACACATGGCTCCTGTCCCTAACTTATGATGAAACGGAGAAGCTATTCACCATACCGTCATAATTTCTTTAGCTATTGTAGTACTTATAAATCCTCTTTTTTAAGTATTACTATATTGGGATAAGTATTCATTGTAAAACATGATATACTATATTTATAATGCTATTTATTACATTTTATTAACAATAAAACCATACAGAAAACATAATTTTGTAGTAGAATTGTCTAGTAATTCCTAATAAGCTAATACATTCACACCCACTCACCCCTTTACACACTCACTCAATCACTCACTCACTCACTCACTCACCCACTTACTCACTCACTCACCCTCACACACACACACACACACACACACACACACACACACACACACACACCACACACCACACATTTGCACGCCGTTTTTTTCTTTTCTTTTTATTTTTAGTCTACATTTTGCACCAAATAGTTTTCAAAAATTGTTTTTTAATTGCCTTTTGTACATCAACCTTTCTTTTTGTAAACATATTCATTATATTATGAAATAGATTTACATTCAAATAACAATGTGAATATATAATATTACCTTTTTAATAACATGATGATAATGTTCTTGCTCATTTTAAATGCATCTCAAATAATAATAATGAGGATGAGGATAATGATAGGTACTCTGATCATTGCTATTGTTTATGAGGGTGGGCGCTGATACCTATATATACAAGATATTAATTTATCTTAGCTTAGGTGTCAGCTGTAACACTTAATTAAAACTTTTTACTACCTTTCGGCCTTTGTAAACTGTACTTGTTTTTATGTTGTTAACTTGAAGGTGCAAATAAACAATATTTTATTTTTATTTTATTTTTTTACCTAATTTCATTTAATATACTTTTTTTTTGATATAACGATGAAATGATAAAATGAATTATAGATATAATTTCTTTTTACCTAATTTTATATGCTACAATGAACATTTTCTATAATGCACATTTGAACTAATATTCATATAGTATAATATTCAGTTACTATAATATTCGAAATTTATAAGTAACGTTTAGCATAATTTAGTTATTGAATAATTAGGGTTAGGTTACGCGGGCCGCCCCGCCCCTCCGCGCCTACGCGGATTTAAATTACACTCTAGATGTAGGGCAGACAAGACTACGTGGAGTCGGTTTCGCAGCGATTCGTTTCTGTCATTAAGTTTTGTAGCACAACATATTTACTTTGACCGCAGCGGCACGCTCGCTCCACTTGCTCGCCTTCGCGCGTTAATGGTTACTGTTCTAACCTTTTTTTTTTTTTTTTTTTTTTTTTTTTTTTTTTTTTTTTTTTTTTAAAAAAAAAAAAAAAAAAAAGGTTAGAACAGTAACCATTAACGCGCGAAGGCGAGCAAGTGGAGCGAGCGTGCCGCTGCGGTCAAAGTAAATATGTTGTGCTACAAAACTTAATGACAGAAACGAATCGCTGCGAAACCGACTCCACGTAGTCTTGTCTGCCCTACATCTAGAGTGTAATTTAAATCCGCGTAGGCGCGGAGGGGCGGGGCGGCCCGCGAGCTGAGGAGCAGGTGGTTTTAACGCCCGCCGCCGCGGCTGAGGCTGCCCGGCGTAGCCGGCCAGTAAGCCGAAGCTGCAGCGGTTAGCGAAAATACCATCTGCGACGATAAAATCGCGTGGGTCCGCCGGAGCCCCGCAACGCCGGAGCCGTGACAGAAAACATGCCTGCTGCATGTTGCATGCTCGCTTGCATGATGCATGCTTGCTTGCATGATGCATGCTTGCTTTCATGATGCATGCTTGCTTGCACGCTGCATGCTTGCTTGCACGCTGCATGCTTGCTTGCATGCTGCATGGTTGCTTGCACGCTTCACGCTTGCTTGCATACTGCATGGTTGCTTGCACGTATGCGCATTAGGTTTGGTTAGAACTGAGACCTCGATCTTGGTAATACATTTTATATTAAAAAGTAATGTAATAAAGAATATTTGATTTATTATTCTATGATATGATTATTCTAACATTAAACTTTATGAGAAACAAAAATAAATGAATTAAAAATCTTCAAAGTAAGTATTCTGCGTATTTATTATTTTATAAAACGAAATTATAAGATTTTAACATTGAAAATGTTGTACGGGAATGAACTAAAAACACTATTTTGTGGATGAATAAAACTCTGAAGTCTGCCAATGAATTGTTCTATTTTAATGATTTTTTACAAGAGACTTGTGTCATGTCAGGTTAATTTCAGAAGAAAAAAAATATAAAAATACTAGTAGCAAAAAGGATTTACTACCTCAAACATACCGCCCACCAAGGACCCTTGTCCTTAAAAATAACCGCCCACCGTGGCAGACATAATGAGAATACCAACAACAAGAATACAAAATTTGCCTTGGTGGAAAATTTCTAGACACATAAATAATAGTTAAGTAAGCAATTACCCTTTCAGGAACTGGCACTATACATAGTAATAAAAGCTTATAATCTGACAAAACTATTCTAATCCAACTAAATAACTTAATTACATTTTTCAATGCGTAACAGGCAGAACGCACAATTTCGAAGTGGGTCTTTTTAAAAAGGAATTTTTACATTTCAATGTAACCACTCGGGTAAGATTATCAGTGCCTGGGTGTTTTTCAACAACCTTACCAAGAAGCCAACTCGCGGGAGGTAAGTCGTCTTCCTTTACCAAAACAACATCTCCTACTTGGGGTTCAGGTATCTTACTAGTCCATTTATACCTATGGAGGAACTGTGTCAAGTATTCATTAGCCCACCTACGCCAAAAGTTTTGCAACATACCTTGCACTAAATGCCATCTTTTTAGGCTACTTATAGGACTTGCATGATAATTTATATCAGGCACAGTAAGAATTGGCTCTCCTATTAAAAAATGACCAGGAGTCAGCGGTGTGCACTCATTTGGATCTGTGCCATATGCGACTGACAGCGGCCTGGAGTTCAAACACGCCTCAATCTGTGTCAAGAGAGTGGTCATCTCTTTAAAGGTGAGTGTAGAATTACCTATGACCCTTTTTAAATGATATTTGGTGGATTTTACTCCTGCTTCCCACAATCCACCGAAATTCGGAGCGTGTGCAGGAATAAAATGCCACGTTGTACCGACGAGAGCTAAGCTCTGCGCGATTTCCTCAATCAGGTTGGACTCTTGCGCGATCTGCAATTCTCTTAACTCCTTGGATGCTCCAATGAAATTGGTGCCATTGTCGCTCCATAAATCCGTACAATGACCTCTACGCGATACAAATCGTCTGTACGCTGCTAAAAAACCTTGGGAAGTTAAATCACTAACCATCTCCAAATGTATAGCTCGTGTTGCCATACATATAAATAAACATATGTAGCCTTTATAAGACCGATGTCCTCGTCCTTTTGACGTTCTAACATTTATCGGGCCTGCGTAATCGACTCCACTGTGTAAGAACGCTCTGGAAGGGGTTCCGCGAACTGATGGCAGAGAACCCATCATTTGCGTCTTCACAGTGGCACTATTTTTTACACAAGGAACACATCGACGGATATGATGTTTTACTAATTTTTTAACGCCAATGATCCAGTACGCTGACCGTATGTACGTTAGCATGAGTTGTGGTCCCCCATGTAAAGTTATAATATGAGCATCGCTGATGATTAATTGTGAGAAATGGGATCGATGGGGTAATATAATTGGATGTTTTGTTTTTTCTTCTAGTTGAGCCTTTTGAAGCCTTCCACCAACTCTAATTATACCTTTCTCGTCTATATATGGGTTAAGTGTTCTTATCTTACTTCTTTTTGTCTTAACCTCGCCTTGCTGTTTTAATGCTGTGATCTCTTCTTCAAACTCTTGTCTTTGGCATTGCCGAATGCAGCAATTCAAAGCCTCATCGATCTCCCATTTACGTAAGTGTTTAGCCCGATCGGTATCTGTTTTATAATTTAAAAATCGTCTACAATATGCCACAATACGTAACAACTTAGAGAGAGAAGAATATCTGTCCCATATGAAATTGTTGACAGATGAACAATGTGTTATTATTGACCTTTCTAAATCGACTTCTAATGACCTTGGCCTCGGATAATTTATATCCGTTTCCTGTAAAATCTCTGGACCTCGTAGCCACAGATTATTATCTATAATTTCAACAGGTCGTATTCCTCTGGACGCACAATCGGCAGGGTTCTGATTTGAAGGTATGTGTGCCCATTGAGTCTAACGTTGTAAGAATTTCCGAAACTCATTAGCTACAAAAGTTTTCCAATGACTTGGATGTTTATTCAACCACGCGAGTACGACCGTCGAATCTGTCCATGCCCGCAATTTAGTTTTGGGGATATTTAAAACTTCTGCCATCTCAACTAGCAAACGTGTCACCAATACTGCACCACACAATTCTAGACGCGGTATGCTTATTTGTTTAATAGGTGCGACTCGTGTTTTAGCCGCAACTAGTGAAACGTGAACGTTACCAGTGACATCAACTCTACGTATATAGACTGCTGCCGAATATGCAACCTTGGAAGCATCGGAAAAGCCGTGTAAGTCTACTGTGACGTCACTTGCCCTTGTTCCTAGCCATCTAGGAATTTTGAACTCCGTAAGTTGTGACAGCTCACTAAAGTAAGTATTCCATTCATCTAATAATTGTACTGGAATTTGTTCATCCCAGCTTATTCCCGCTAACCACAGCTTTTGGATAAATACTTTTGCTGTAATCAACGCCGGTGCCAGCCAACCTAATGGATCAAACAACCGTGATATATTAGAAATAACTGTTCTTTTTGTTTCAGGTCCTGCGGTCTTTGAAAGCTTCACAGAGTATTGGAAGATATCATCTCTACGGTTCCAGGTGAGTCCTAAAACCTTCACTATAGAGTCAAGTTTAATTTCCAAATTTTGTTCGAACTCTTGTTCCCTTACTATATCTTGTTCTTTATTTTGTAAATTAATTTCTTTTATTATCCTTTCAACATTACTGGTCCATTTTTGCAATTTAAACCCACCTTTGCTAAGTAAAATATTAATTTCTTTAAATAATTGAATGCCTTCTTCTACCGTTTCGCAGCCACTCAAAGGTCATCCATATAAAAGTCTTCAAGAACCTTTTTTGCAGCTTCTGGAAATGTATCTTTTTCATCAAGTGCTACCTGCTGAAGTGCCTTGACTGCTAAATATGGGGCTGAAGCTGTACCAAATGTTACAGTGAGTAGCTGGAATTCCTGCACTGTATCTTCAGGATTATCTCTCCACAATATTCACTGAAACACTGCATCATCATCATGGACTCGCACTTGGCGATACATTTTTATAATATCAGCCACTAAGCAAAAAGGATGTACTCTCCATCTTATAACTAGATGTCGTAATTCAGGTTGTAATGATGGACCAATCAGTAATGTGTCGTTTAAGGATACGCCATTTACACCCTTACACGACGCATCAAAAACGACTCTCACTTTTGTGGTGGACTTGTCTTCTCGTATGACCGCATGATGGGGAAGATAAACAGCTTCAGACTGCTTATCGTCATTTTCTGGAACAGGAATCATGTGACCTAACTGTAAGTATTCTTTTATAACATCTGTATATCTTATTTTCATTTCCATATTTTTATTTAACTTTCTTTCTAACGACTTTAATCTATTTTCAGCTATTCCACGAAATCTACCATATTTACATGCAGGATCAGCGTCGCGAAAAGGTAATCGGACCACGTAACGTCCATCAGGTGCTCTACGCGTTGTACTATTAAAATATTCTTTACATTTCTGTTGTTCTTCTGTTAACATTTTCTGTGAAATTGAAGAATGATCTGACTCCAATTCCCAAAACCTTTTCAGAACTTCGTCCTCATTTACGGTAGCATTCAAAACTTCAAGCTTCGTTTCTGTGTTATCACTTTGTTTATTATACACCAACCCAGACAGAATCCAGCCGAGAGAAGTGCATTGAGCTACTGGAGTACCGGTTGGTCCTTTCAAAAGTCCTTGTTGTATGATCTGACAATAAATTTCAGCACCTAATAAAATATTAATTTTATTAGGCCTATTGTACTGGGGATCAGCTAATGTAATCGTATGTAACTCCAACTCTTGCAACTCACTTATTTTCATAACTGGGAGAAGAGTGGTTATTGATTTCAGTACATATGCTCTGACTACAATTTCAAAAGACGGGTCAACTCTCGATTGAATTTTCAAAGAGACGACTGATTTAGAAGTGATGGTGCTATCTCCACCGACACCTGAAATAATACCATTTACGTGAACCTTTTTTAGGCCCAACATTTGTACTGTTGCCTCTGTTATAAAAGAAGCCTGTGAGCCTTGATCGATCAAGGCTCTGATGACCTGTTTGCCTCCGAATTTCGACTCAGCATTGATTAGCGCGGTGGCTAACAATACTTGACTACTATTTCCTGACGAAAAACATGAGACAATAGGTGAACTTTCATTTGATGACGATCCCGCCGCCACTGGTGAATGCGGGTTGACCTTTGTGACCTGATCATTGCTTTGTTGTGCAACGGTAGTTGCTGAGCTGTTGTTTGGGTGAAGAAGTGAGTGATGACGACGATTACAAAGACGACAATTAATAGAATTTTGACATTGTTTTACCGAATGATTGCTACCTAAGCAGTTAAAACAAATGCGATTTTTCATAACAAAGTCATGCCTTTTATCAAAATCAATTTTTGCAAACTTTTTACAAAAGCATAATTTGTGAGTTTCTGAACAATATTCACATGCAATAGCTTGATTTGAAATATGAAAAATCTTTGGCTTATTGAAGTGACCTCTGTTTTGTGAAGTAGTTGGCTGAATTAAAGAATTTGATTTAGGTTCAATAAACTCAAATGCACGAAAACGACTTTCTAGGAATTTCGAAAACAAATTAAAACTTGGCAACTCATTCGAGTTATCATTTGTGACATGTAATTCCCATTGCTTCCTTGTATCTGGATCTAATTTATAAGTAACAATGTGAATAATAATAATGTCCCATGAGCTCACATCAATTTCCAAATTTTTTAATGCATATAAACACTCCGTTGTAGTGTCCAGCAACTCTTTTAATGCTGTAGCTGACTCGACATTAGAATTACGTTGACTAAATAGTCTTTTCAGAATACAATTTGACAAATATCGCTTGTTATTATATCTGGATTCTAACTGTGACCAACACTGATTATAATTAGCTGCTGCTATAGGTACAAACCTTATCAATTGTTCTGCTTCTCCTGTAAGATGAGCTTGTAAATAATGTAATTCTTGTACTGAATCTAAAGATTGGTTACTGTGCACCAGAGAAATTAATAAGTCGCGAAAGGATGTCCATTCCGAATATTTTCCGGAGAAAATCGGAATAGATATTTTTGGTAATCTAACAGAAGAACCAGACGACATACGTACAGAAACGTCTTGGGTGCTCTTAGAAGCTGATGTATCATTGACTGGAGCGGGATATTTACATAAAGCGATCTTTAGTTCCGACTTATAACCAATATAAATTTCCTCTGTCGCCTCATAAATATCACTCACAATACATTCTAAGGATTTTATTGTTGCACTATCTAATTCTAATATTTCGTAGTGATTTTTAGAAAATGCTTACCAATCTCGTTCCAACTTCTCTAATCTTGCATCAATGTACTGATAAGAGAAACGATCCTTAGGCGTCTTCTTAAAATTAGATCTCGACTTTTCCATAATGGTCTTTAAATTTATTTGCAAATTGCCGTATTTTACCATTTTTGAACTATTTCTTCAATGATTATAGCATAAAATGTACTCACAGTTATCTTGTCACTCACACACAATATTCCACCTGTTCTTCGGCCACGTCACGCTGCACGCCACCACTGACGTCACGCACGATACGCTGCTGACGACGGCGTTGCCCTGGTTGACAGTACTTCCACTCAGGGTTGGCTGATGACGTCACGCTCCTGGCGCCACCTGATATTATCTCCCTTCTTGGGGGAATCCCTTCCAACACCTGAGTTGCGATCCACAACCCCTTTTTCCCCATCAACTGCCGCGGTGTACTAAGCTAAAAAACTTCGCCGCAACAGTACTCCCTAGCTAGTCCGAATATATAATCCGGCTCGAAGGACCAAAATGTACGGGAATGAACTAAAAACACTATTTTGTGGATGAATAAAACTCTGAAGTCTGCCAATGAATTGTTCTATTTTAATGATTTTTTACAAGAGACTTGTGTCATGTCAGGTTAATTTCAGAAGAAAAAAAATATAAAAATACTAGTAGCAAAAAGGATTTACTACCTCAAACAAATGTTTTATCGATCGCTTCAGTATAGCCCCACAATTTCAGGCAAAGTGAGACATCGCCCTGATCTCGTGAGTTTTAGGGCTACGTAGATGGTCTAGGTCTCAAAAGATGCGTGTCAACAAGGACTACAATGTGGTAAAAAATGTTTTTGGTAAAGTCAAAAACTTTTTTCAAAAATTGCAAAAATGTTGAAAAAGGTCGCATTTTTTCGGTGTCTTTTCGCATTATATCGACAATTTATCGAAAACGAAAAGCGCAATGGAAAATATGAAAAATAGCCCTCGGGGTATTAAGTTGGGCTACATTTAAAAAAAACTGGATCTCTCTATCTCTTACGGTCTAGGCTGTGGCTTATCCTTTATGTAGCGAAATGCGCACGTGCGCGGCGCGGGATATGTAAGTAGTATGATTGAAGTTTGTTGATTATTGTATATTAAGCTTTTTACGTTATTAAAATAAATATAAATATTTGTTTCGTATTTTTTTATTTATTTCCAAATTTTTTATTTCTTTCAAAAATTATATTATATATTTCTAGTGATTTGTTAGTATTAAAAGTTTGGTTTTGTGTAATATTTAATTTATTTTACAGCTAAAATAATAAAAAATGTTAAAAGCTTAATATCGATAAAATACAGCTCTAGTAGTTCAACAGATGGTATGACGCGTAGCAAGTGCAGCATGAAGCGAGTGATGATTCCAGATAGGGCAGGTAGGGCAGTAGGGTAGGTAGGGCATTTAGGGCAGGTAGGGCATGTAGGGCATGTAGGGCATGTAAGGCAGGTAGGGCAGGTAGGTCAGGTAAGGCAGGTAGGGCAGGTAGGGCAGGTAGGTCAGGTAGAGCAGGTAGGGCATGTAGGGCAGGTAGGGCAGGTAGGGCAGGTAGGCCATGTAGAGCAGGTAGGGCAGGTCAGGTAGGGCAGGTAGGGCAGGTAGGGCAGGTAGGACAGGTAGGGCAGGTAGAGCAGGTAAGGCAGGTAGGGCAGGTAAGGGTAGGTAGACCTGATTCAAGTGACGATGAAGTAACTGCGAGCGCAAAGCGCCCGCAGTTTTCTATTAAATAGTAGATTATGCATATGGAGAAAAAGTAGTGTCTTATGTAGCAAAACGAAGGATTCTAGCGTTAACTCCCGAGCGAAGCGAGTGAGTTAAGACAATAATCCTGAGTGTCGAATAAGGTCGACGCGTTGTCATATGATGCTACTGTGACGCACGAATTAGCTTATCTAAACGTAAACATTCTCGATTATTAAAATTTTATTCTACACTGTTATGATTTAGCATGTGGTTTTAATTACAGATTCTGCGCTCTAAATCCGTTTCATGCTTTTGTTACCGAAACAGTAATCTATATTTCATCTGTATACAACGTGTTGAGTTTTTAAAAACCACTCTCTCTCTTGTTTTGTTTTTGTATTTGTGAACAATATTTTCCTTTATAGCGATATCTATGTTTTAAACTAAATCCATTGTTAAAACATGAATGTGTCTTTAGCTAACAACATATATTTTAACATATATATTCTGCACAAAATAGGCATGAACATACGGTACTTATTTTTTTATTTAAGGGAATTTATTGCGCTCATTCAACAACTAATTTAGGCAATTGTTTAAGAAAATATGTTCACATTAAATACCGTATGGGGACCACATATTGTCAATAAATTATACGACATACTTGTTATCGCCTTTTCTGACGATATACAAAAAATTAACGAAATCGGTCCAGTAATTAGGTCAAAAAGTAGAGTTTTAACTATGAACAAATTTAAACACTCTGTAGAATTGGATCACTAGGTCAATGACTCAATGAACTTGAATTCCTGTAAGGGTCAGCGCACACCGAGAACAGAGGAGAGCGGAGCATTTTTTGAGACCACTAATAAAATGACTAAGACTATAGCATACAGTGCAAAATTAAATACACGTCTAAACTTGATGCTCGATCATGCTCGAGCTTGCAAGATGCGTGTTCGAGTATGCGTTCTACATGCGCGACCACGCTCGAGCCACCCGCGCTTAGTTTCATCAGTATTGCCACAGCGGGAAAACTATGTGGACGTAGGTATGTTTACTACCCACGGCGCGGCCGGTGTAGGTAGAAAACAACGTCGGATTATGGCATCAAACTGGTCCTGCACGCTCACCTGGCAACCCAGAGCATTTTCAACGAAGCTTGCTCACGGGAGGGGCGAGCATATTGCTTGCATAGTCGAGCAGTCAAAATTTTGCTCGAACATGCGAGAGCATTTTGCAGTTTGGTGTGCGCTGGCCCTAACACTGAAAAACGACGTTGCCACGTAGTGCAAAACTACAAACTATCACTCACGACGCTGTTACGTACCTATTCTAGTTATTTGCCTAAATGTAAAAATGGTACACCTAAACGACAAAGTGGAATTTAATGTAACAAATTTTAATTCAACGTTCGACTGTGCAAACTAACCGTGTATGGGGGCCGCGGCCGCGGACCGTGCTACCCGACTTCCACATTCGTTTCGCTTCTATTATGAATTTTAATACTGTGACGACACGGCCCACTACCTCTCTCTCACAGACAGAAGACCAGTAGACTGATTATTAAATTTTATAATATTACCTATTTGGAATTTCCTCTCTCGCCACGCTCGAAACTTTCTTTTGCAAAAAAATACAATTCACTGGGACGCGCCAGTATTTCCTGCGGGTGTACGTCGGCAGCGGTGTCTTTTGGTGGCTACCTATAATAGGCGGCACGAGGCACGCGGCTTTCTTCAAAGGCGTTTGAGCGGCGCCGGAGCCGCGCGTGGCAGGCCGGCGGGGGGAGGGGGAGCGCGGGCGCGGGGTGCGCTCGCGCCACGTAGTGTAGGACGTCTGTTATTGACTATTAATAATTATCGATAAAAAATTTTGTTTAGCTTTAAATACTTATGTGGTGCTAAGGCGTTCTTTGAATTTGTCTTGCTGTTATGATAATTCTAAAAAACAATATGCCCTAAGTATTTAAAACTAAACACCTTTTCTGTTTAAGTGTGTTTGTTCACGATCAAACCCACTCGTTATGGCAAACAAAACCAATTAATTTGTTAAAGTTGCCAAAGACGTAACTAGTTGGCGTTGGCGTCGAAATAGATCGCGATATGGTTTCGTCGCAGTGATTTGGTTAGGGTCCTGTGAATTTTACGAAAATATAACTTGCATATAGAACAGTATATAGTGGTTGTTTCATTTAAAACCTACTAGTATACACATAGTACAACTAAATTAAGTACTAGAGACCATCGTCGGTGTTTGGTACTTAACATTGGTCCATCGAACCGGGATAACTTTAATTTTTTTTGAGTTAGCGGACCCAGCATTGGGACCGCTCCCCCGTAGTACTCGCAGTGGATCGCTGCGGCAAGGTACTACACGCCCACGGTAGCCGCACCGGCAGCGACAGTGCCCAGTGTTGTGGACGAGTCCAGCCGTAGCGGTAGAACAGTGACACTGAAGAGGGCGCCACTTACATCCAGTTCAACCGAGAAGTGATCAAGCACGTCACTCTCGGCCAGTTCAACGTGACGTCAGAAGAACGACGTCACGCCATCGAGTTCAATGTGACATCAGAAGACTGAAGTCACATCCACCGAGTTCACCGTGTCGCCACAGAGGGCGCCACCGTCGCGTCTCCAAGTTCAACCAAAGTGTTTGAGTGAGTGAAGTGAAGCTGTGAGTACAATTTTAATTCATACGCAGACAATTAGAGCCAAGCAACTTTGAACCTTATTTATTAGAAGATTTTAACTTAGTAGTTTTGTGAAGATTTTTGGACTTGTAGAATTTTAAGTAGATTTTTAGACTTAGAAAAGTTACCTTTAGTTTTAGAAACTTATTTATTTGTGTGCATGATAATTTAGAACTTAGAATAGTTTCTTAAAAAACGACGGAACGGGGAACCTATGCCCGATTTCCGCCAGAATAATTATATAAAAGTTGCAAACACTTGTAAAATTTTGAGCGACTAATTAGAACTTAGAATATTTGTGTCATTACTGAACTTGTAGTCATTTTATTTCATCTTAGCTTTGCTTCATTTTAGAACATTGTTTTATTACATTTGTTGATTCGTTTATGAATTTATATTTGTTCAATCAATATACATCAACTTTACTCAAACTTCAAATCAATTTATACACCGTTTAAAGTAAGTTTATTTTTTATTTATATTTTTACCGTTATCATTTTAATTGTCTCAAATATGGAGGGATTAATTAACGTGTTAAAGGGCTTTCAAAATGTTATTGTTAAGGGATTAGTTAATTTTAAAAAGAGTCCGAAAGAAAGATTAACGGTCGAATATATCGAGACTAGACAAGAATTGTTGGAAAAAGATTGGGATTCGTTTAAGGGTACAAATACTAAAATTTACCAGAACTTTAAATCAGATGATATTGATCAAAAAATTGTTGATATTTACGATACAACCGAAGATACTTACATAAGTTACAAAAGCCTATTGAAAACAACGCTCAATAAAATTAGGGTTGAACCACATAGTGATGGTTCTTTTAGTGGTGCACCTAAAGCAAGTTCGTTAGTTAAGTTGCCCAAGATCTCCATACCAATGTTTTCTGGTAAATATGGAGAATGGACAACATTTCATGATCTTTTTGTATCATTAGTCCATAAAAACGAATCTTTGGATAATGTACAAAAGCTGCACTATCTAAAGAGTCATCTTACTGGTGAAGCTGAGCAACTTATACGCAATACTCCAATAACTGACGCTAACTACAGCCAGTGCTGGGATCTGCTGGACAAGCGATACAGCAACAAAAGATACCTCGCTAACTGTATTTTGAAAAGGCTATTTGGTATCAAACGTATGCAAGTTGAATCGGCGACATCATTAAAGGAGTTATTGGATACCACCAGTGACTGTTTAAGTGCGTTAGCAAACTTAGGTATAAATGTGACTACATGGGACGTTATTATTATTCACATAGCGACGTTCAAGTTAGATCCTGAAACGCGTAAACAATGGGAGTTAAGTGTCAGTAGTAGCGATAGTAGCAATGAATTTCCTACATTTGATCAGTTCAAAAGGTTTTTAGAGCAACGTTTCCGTGCGTTTGAGTGTATAGAACCAAAAAAGGGTTCAGGTCACCAGGTCAATAACAGTTCAAACAATCATACGCCGAAAACCATGCTAGCCACAAGCGCATCAGCACACATGAAATGTGAATTCTGCTCTGAGAGTCACAAGCTTTGTTTTTGCAAAGGTTTTGCTAAACAGTCACTTGAAGCTAGGCGTGAATTTGTTAGCAAAAATAAAATTTGTTTTAACTGCTTAGGTAGCAACCACACAGTTCACAACTGTAAAAAGAACACCAAGTGTAGAGTGTGCCAAAGGCGCCACCATTCGCTGCTTCATATAAGCAGTGAGTCGGACAACAAACGACATGACCCTGAAGACAAGCCTGCTACTGATAGTGCTAGTCCTAGTACTACCGCTACTCAGATAGTTTCTTGCTTGTCCACAGGAAAGGTATCAAAGCCCAGTCAGGTTTTATTAGCCACTGCGCTAATAAAAGCCTCGTCAAAAACGGGTGAATACCAGACAGTCCGAGCGTTACTCGATCAGGGTTCGCAGGCCTGTTTCATTACAGAGGCCACAGTTCAATATCTGAGCTTAAAAAAGATCCCCATTCAAGGGTTTGTTTCAGGATTGGGCGATAATAGATCAACCATGACAAAGTACATGGTACAACTAACAATAAAATCTCGCGTCGATCCAAGCTTTAAGTTTTTATTGACCGCTTATGTATTAAATAAGATCACCTCTTACCTACCCGAGCGAAGCCTTAACGAAGGTACCTTCGACTGGTTAGCAATAAATAATCTGTGTTTAGCAGATCCAGAGTTTAACACACCCAACAAAATCGATATTCTGTTGGGTGCTGATGTTTATAGTTGCATTATACAAGAAGGTTTAGTTAAGAGTCCTTCTGGGACACTTATCGCATAGAGCACTTCATTAGGATGGATCTTGTCTGGGGCTGTTGGTCCTGAAAGCAAAAACAGTTCGGATAATAAATTAAATAATATAAAGGTAATGCATTGCCAAGTTAAAGAAGAGGATATGTTAAGGAAATTTTGGGAAATAGAGGAGCATATTAGTTCAAAAAAGTTATTTACACCAGAGGAAAGAAAATGTGAAGAGTTCTATAGTGAAACAACTAAGAGAGATAGCGATGGAAGATATATAGTCAGGTTACCTTTCAGAGACGAAAATCCTCCTTGCCAATCTGGAAATTCGCGTGGCATAGCTAAAGCAAGATTTCATTCATTAGAAAAAAGATTAGAAAAGAACGAACAGTTAAAAGAAAAATACACAGAAGTAATAAATGAATATTTAGAATTAGGACATATGAGGCCCGTGAAGAAAAATGATAGTAAAAGGGAAGAGGCAGTGTATTTACCACATCATGCAGTTATTAGGAACGACAAAACCACCACCAAAGTACGTGTGGTTTTCAATGCCTCGGAAAAGAACAGCAACGGAGTGTCATTAAATGATACGCTCATGGTTGGCCCGACATTGCAAGCCGATTTACGTCACACGGTTTTACGATGGAGAGTGCATTTAATTGGACTTGTCGCGGATATCATTAAGATGTACCGGCAAGTAAAGGTAGCAGAAGAGGATGTAATGTTCCAACGAATACTCTGGCGTGACAGCCCAGATAAAGAAATCCAAGACTTCGAGCTTTTGACAGTAACCTTTGGAACAGCTTCTGCGCCATACCAGGCAGTCAAAACCTTACACCAGATTGCAACTGATGAAGGAAAAAATTATCCACTTGCTGCAAACAAGGTTTTAACTTGTTTCTATATGGACGATTTAATGACAGGGTGCAACAGTGTAGAAGAGGGCATAGACATTTACAAGCAAATGAGAGAATTATTAGGAAAGGGTGGATTTATACTACAAAAATGGAATAGTAATAGTCAGGAAATATTAAAAAGAATAGATGAGATTGAAAGAAATGAAGTTAAAGAACAACCAGATCAAGCTAGTACAACTGAAAATAAGGACAAAACAAAAGGACAATATAATAACATACAAAATAATGAATTAGAAGACATAGATTACAAAGAAGTGAAAGGGTTAGAAATCAAATTAGATAGCACTATCAAAATTTTGGGTCTTACCTGGAACCGCAACGAAGATAACTTCCAATACTCGGTGAATCTTCCGCCGCCGACGACTGCATCTGTAACCAAAAGATCAATTATTTCAGACATAGCTCGGTTGTTTGACCCACTAGGTTGGTTAGCTCCTAGTGTGGTGTTAGCAAAAATATTTATTCAAAAATTATGGCTTGCAGGTGTTAGTTGGGACGAAGAGTTAAGCACTGAACTAGTAAAAGAGTGGGGTACTTACCGCGAAGAGTTATCACTACTTAGCAAAATTCGGATACCTCGCTGGCTCGGCACGAAGTCAAACGACGAGCTCGAGCTACATGGCTTCAGTGACGCTTCCAAAACAGCATATTCAGCTGTAATTTATTTACGAGCAATAGATGCTGCAGGTAAAGTACAAATCTCGTTGTTGGTTGCAAAAACCAGAGTAGCTCCCGTTAAACAGGTAAGCATACCTCGGTTAGAGCTGTGTGGAGCAGTTCTACTGTCAAATCTTCTGACAGAAACATCAGATGTCCTCAATATTTCAAGAGACAAAATCTGGGCATGGACAGATTCGACCGTGGTGTTGGCTTGGCTCAACAGCCATCCAAGCAGATGGAAGACGTTCGTGGCCAACCGTACCTCAGAAATATTGACCAACATGAAGGCATCTCAATGGTTCCATGTGAAAACCAAGGATAATCCAGCAGACTGCGCCTCAAGAGGTATATTACCAAGCGCACTGCTATACAACACTCATTGGTTTTCCGGACCGCCGTTTCTGACAGCAAATGTTATAGAGTACAACAGGTCAAATGAGACAAATACTAACTTGGAGGAATCACCAAAAACACACATTGCTGTAGTTCCAGAACAGTCCATGTTCGAGCGTTACTCGTCTTTACAAAAACTTGTTAGAGTTATTGCATATTGTAGACGATTTTTAAAAAATAATGCAATTAAACCAAACTATTTACAAAAATTAGAACTAGAAACTGCTTTAGAATGTTGTATCAGACAAACACAAAGGGAAATATTTTCAATAGAATACTTACAATTACAGGACAAAGGTTATTTACAACTAAAATCTAGTAAACTAAACTCACTTAGTCCATATCTTGACGAAAAGGGCATCATCAGAGTTCGAGGGAGACTCGACAAAGCTCCATTGAGTGAAGAGATGAAACACCCAATTATATTACCCAACTCTAGTCATCTGACAACCCTTATAGTGGCAGATGCCCATCTTAAAACTCTACACGGGGGTCCACAGCTGATGTCGAATTATTTAAGGTCAGCTTATTGGGTCATTGGAGTTCGTAATCTGGTCAAACACCATGTGCGCACATGTGTAACATGTGCTAAACAGCGTGCCAGCATCAAGAGCCAAATTATGGGTTCCCTTCCAAGTGTTAGATGCACTCCAGCGCGACCGTTTCTACATAGCGGTGTTGACTACGCTGGCCCTATAAACATTAGGACAACGAAGGGTCGTGGACACCGGTCGTACAAGGGCTACATATGTCTATTCGTGTGTATGTCCACCCGTGCTCTTCATTTAGAAGTCGTTAGTGATATGAGCACCCAGGCCTTTTTAGCTGCCTTTCGACGTTTTGTGTCGCGGCGAGGCCATTGTGCCAAAATATGGAGCGACAATGGTACAACGTTTGTAGGCGCCTCTAGAGAGTTGCAACATTTGGCATCCATTCAAGCATCAATAGCAGAACAACTTGAAGCCAACGGTACTGAGTGGCACTTCATTCCTCCCCATAGTCCTAATTTCGGCGGGCTATGGGAGGCAGCGGTGAAGTCCACAAAGTTTCACCTCAAGCGGGTCATCGGTAACGCTACTTTAACATATGAGGAAATGAGCACACTCCTCAATCAAGTGGAAGCTTGTTTAAACTCGCGTCCAATGAGTGTCATGAATGTTAATGATCCTGGTGAACTGTTACCTTTAACTCCTGGACACTTCCTTATCGGCGAGCCGGTAATTAGTGTACCAGACTACAAATATGAGAGCACAAATGTCAGCAATTTAACACGGTGGCAATTTATTCAAAGAATGCTACAGTCATTTTGGAAGCGCTGGTCTCAAGAATATTTGTCCAACCTAATGAATCGATACAAATGGTCTTCAAAAATTCCTGAGCCTAAAATAGGGGACATTGTACTGATTAAAGAAGACGACTTGCCGCCAAGTCGTTGGCTGTTAGGTCGCGTAGTCCAAAAACATCCCGGTGATGATAATATCACTCGTGTGGTCACATTACGTACCAAATCTTCTATTATTAAGAGGCCAACCTCCAAACTTTGTATTTTACCAGTGTACTCAGATCAATGAATTGTTTAAGTTTTTATTATTTTTATTTTAGATCAATGTTTATACATCCTTACAACCTTTTATATTTACATGTTATTGTTAAGTTTTTAATTTATAGGATTTTACTGTATCAGATCAATTTATTGTTAGATTTTAGAATATTTTACAACAGACCATTTTATACACAGTGTTAGTTTAAGCATCATTTGTTATAAATAGCTCTAAGTTTACTGCATGTAAAAATTATTTATATTTGTATTTAAACTTAAAACTAAGGTCAAAATGTTAGTAATACATTCCGATCCCTAACTTAGTTCAAGAAGGACATTCTGTCAGTAATGTCCTTGGTGGGCGGTATGTTCACGATCAAACCCACTCGTTATGGCAAACAAAACCAATTAATTTGTTAAAGCTGCCAAAGACGTAACTAGATGGCGTTGGCGTCGAAATAGATCGCGATATGGTTTCGTCGCAGTGATTTGGTTAGGGTCCTATGAATTTTACGAAAATATAACTTGCATATAGAACAGTATATAGTGGTTGTTTCATTTAAAACCTACTAGTATACACATAGTACAACTAAATTAAATACTAGAGACCATCGTCGGTGTTTGGTACTTAACAGTGTTCTTATTCAATATTATTAAGTAGATTTAAAGATAAAATGAATCACAAAAAAAACTCGTACCCGAGCTTATTATTACTTATTGATAACAATTAAATTTCTATTATTACTGATCAGCTCTTGGGCGATCGACAGACCCGACGTTTGATACGGAAGTCACAAAACGTCAGTTCTTTTCGTTTTTTTTTATTGTTCATCCAGTTAATCATTTGTTAATTGTTACAAATATTAAAACATTCGAATCACACAAAGATCTTGTATTCTAATGCCTTGTTTAGGTAGCAGATAAGTGTAAAAATTTATCGATATCGATTAAGACGATAATTGCAACGTTGACCCTACATTATAACTTTAATTTTTTTCGCTACTTCGGATTTCGGAAGTAATCCGATTTCCGCATTGTCAGTTACCGCGTTACCTCTTCCGAGATAGTGTGTGTGCCTTTCGCAGAGATTTCGTAGAACCTTATTGCGAGCATTGCTTTAAAACGCGATATTAGTAAATACAATTATTACCTAGTTTAATAATATTTTTTACCGTGAAATGGACACGTATTAGTTTATTAGCTACTTAACTTTGTGTGTGTGTAAATTGTGTATTTAAGTTTCATGTAGGTATTACCTGAATGCACAGAAGTTTCTAGATCTTCTTAACGAATCAATAACCGAATACTTAGATGAATTGTCTGTGGTAGCTTACACGAAGGTATGGTTCCAGTTAGATGGAGCTCCTCCACACTCCGTACTCCTCGCGAGAGAGCGGCTTAACACCATGTTCGGCGAGCAATGGATTTGCCGCTACGGCCCCCGCAGGTGGCCAGCTCGGTCACCCGACCTTACTCCTCTCGACTTCTTTTTATGGGGCTTTATTAAAAATTAAGTTTACTCGCGGGTCTCCGAAACCGAAAATGAACTGCGCAATCGTATTGTCGCCGCCTTTGACAAATTAAATGCCATGGCTCTGGATCCTGAACGAAATTTGTTGAGCAGGCTTCGGGATAACATTGTGCGGCGGTGTAACTTGTGCATTCAAGAACGTGGTGGTCGTTTTGAAAACTGGAAAATTTTAGTTGCTATTCTTTTTGGAACGAATGTGTAATATTGAATTTATTTAGTTCAGTCCAGTTTATTCAGTTCGAAATAAATAAGTGGCGGTAAAAATGAACTCAATGAATTTTATTTTCGTCGCACATTGTCAAACGAATCAAAGTCAGCACTTTGATTTGACGCCGACAAAAAACGCCGCGTGCATCGTTGCCGCTCTTCGCTCCGGGGTCAAGGTACGTTGTCTAAACAGAGTGTTTTGTTTTACTGAATTTATTTTGATGTTTGTTTTGTTTGAAAATGTAACTTTTTTAATTTTCGGTTTTTAATTTATTATTTAATTTTGCTATACTTATGTGGACTAGTATTACTTGAGGTTTCATTTATTGCCAATAAGTGAGTTCCATACTGTATAATACAGTATATTTAAACTAATATAGTTTATTATTCTAGCCAAAAAAAAATAACTTTGTACGATTTCGTACAAAAAATATGTTATCCCACTAAACGTCTTATTTTACTTGTGTTCTAACTTCTTCCATTTTCTATTATTTTATCAGCGGGCTAAATTATTAGAAACTCCTTTCAACAAGTGCCTTGTTTTTTTTTGCTTCACAATACAGTCCTTTGTTTATCAAACAGCCTCTTCAAACGGCCATAAATTAAGTTTTATTGCGCACGCGCCGCCGACTGCTTTTCGTCGAGCACGGCACTTGATTTTTTTTTGGCACGTAGGCATTATGTTTCTGAGTAACGTAAACAACCGGGTGGATATCTATAAAAACAAATAATTTGTACAATTATATTAATTGTGAAGAATTTTTAATAGGTAAATAAAAATGTGAAAAACTGATTTGTTTTAATTCATTTTCAATGTACCCGAAGGTCGTGAGAGGCACGAGATCAGTGGATTTTTTTTATGTGAAACGAAATTCTATAAAACTATTAGCTATGAAACAACGTACAACCGGTTATAATAGTATGTTTCCTGATATTTACTTATTCATTACACAATTTTGACTGAAATTTAGTTAATATCATTATTAGGTCAAATGAAAATTAGATCAACTGAACGTTATAGAGCATTATACAAATTGAAAATTATATGAAATGAACTTTATATTAAATGTTATTAGAGCAAAAGAAGTTTATATGAAATATAGCATTAGATCACATGAAATTAGGCTATTTGTTTTTATAGCATATAAAAATTATATCATGTGAACGTTATTTCAAGTAATATTATACTATCTGTTATTATGCCATATATTACACACCCCGCAGTAACAGCGATCGTGGTGATGTACTTTAACTTGCTAGCAGTTGAGGCACGCTCTCGTCTGGATGCCAACATGTGATCAAATTCTTCTTTAACAGCCATTGAAAAGTTGGGGGTTCTCAGGTCTTTTAAATCAGACAACCGACTTGATTTAATGTATTTTAATCATTGCTATAAGGGAATATGTAGGGCATATGTACAATGCGCATTGGAGTAAACTGTTTACATAGTTTAAAATGATACATATAATCTAAAGGAGCGTACTTACTACGTTATGCACTATTAAGAAGCATACATACACTTCACCTCCCGGTGCAAAGGAAAAAAAGATAAATAGGTACAGTACGCAAAAGAGATAAGTATCCATGTCGTCGGGAATAGTTGAAGATTTCTTAGAAACCAATGGGGGCTTTCTAATGATATTTTATTAAATCATTGAACTGTTTATTCTCTATAAATTGTATTTTATTTAATTCATAAAAACCTATCGGTTTCTAAGTAAACTTCAACTGTTTCCGACGACATGGATACTTATCTCCTTTGGTGACCGTACATGAGATTTTTTTTTATATGTACAAGCTAACTCTGTTACAGTACAGTATATTTGTCTACCCATCAAACTAAAATAATCCATACTAATATTATAAAGTAACTCTGTCTGTTACGCTTTCACTATGAAACGGCTGAACCGAAAAAAGAAAATTAACTGAAGAATTTACCATGGTAATGTATATTTTTTTTTACACCATCATAAAGTAGAGATTTCAACAAACAAAAAATCTACCGACTTTATTAAAAAAGCTGATATTTTGACGTGACATTTTTCGATTGAAAATTAGGGTGCTTTTTCGATATTAAGTTGAAATAAGGAGAAAAAAATAAATATTTTAAATAAAAAAAATACAGTGTATTTGGGACATAATAAGGTAAGTTTTCACAAAATTTGGTGAAAAATAAAATATTTTTGAAAAATATAAAAATAAAAAACCAAAAACTTGGTTATTTGATTTTTTCACATACTTTTTGGGGTTTTGTGAAAAAAGTGTTAATACAAAAGTTGAAGATATTTTTATTACCTACAACTTTGCAACTTAACTTTTTTCTATAACACTTGTAGTTTTGCCGGAAATCGAGATAAACCGTTTTTTCCCCATCCACTTCCCGACCTCAGATCGCCCGAAATTTATTTTTTCTTTCATTTCTGTTATATTTTCTTCTTTTTCCAAAGGGTTTCATTCTACTATTATTTTTTTTGCTTTCAAAAATTATCGGCACTGGTCTAAATATTAAAAGCTGTATGTTGTAGTACCTAGATAATGAAAATTTTAATTATGACTTTCTGATTGGCTTGGATTGTATAAAAAAAATCAAATTAATACAAAATGAAGAATTAAAAATCATACAATGCAAGTATCCAAAAGAGAAGAAAATAACCTCAAATGAAGGGGATATTACACACAAAAATGTCAAAATTCCTGATGTACTAAGTGACAAAAATAAAAAAACACTGTTTTTAAAATCTGAGGTTTTAAAACAAGAAATTAAACATAAATATAAAATAAATTTCAATGAACATATCAATTCGGAAGAATTTGAAAAGACAGTAAACAATCTATATTTATACCAACAATCAGAAATAGACAAGTTAATAGAAAAATACAAATTAGTTTTTGCTAAAGACAAATATAACGTCGGCACTGTACGAGATTAAAAAGCTCATACAGACTTAATGGTGGATAAATACTGTTACAAACGACCATACAGATGTACGGCTGAAGATAGAATTGAAATAGAAAATCAAATATCAAAACTATTAAAGAAGAATATGATTGAGGAATCTTACAGTCCATTTGCTGCTCCAGTAACTCTGGCATATAAAAAAGTAGATGAAAAAACAACAAGGTTATGTATAGATTTTAGAGAATTAAACAAAATTGTCATGCCTCAATCTCAGCCTTTTCCATTGATTGAAGATTTAATGGTTAAAACTGTAAACTGTAAGTATTTGTCTACATTTGACGTAAATTCCGCATTTTGGTCTATTCCATTGAAAGTTCAAGATAGATATAAAACGGCATTTGTAACACAAGAGGGCCATTTTCAATGGACATGCCTCCCTTTTGGATTGAAAACGACCCCAGCATTTTTTCAAAGAATATTGAGCAACATCATAAGAAAACACAAACTGTCTAATTTAGCAGTAATTTCATAGATGATATTTTAATTTTCTTGAAAACTTTTCAAGAACACATAGTACAATTATCAAGGCTGCTGGAGGCAATACAAACAGAGGGTTTCAGACTGAAATTTTCGAAGTGTGCTTTTGCAAACAAGGATGCTAAATATTTGGGTTACATAATAGAAAATAATACAGTTAGACCTCTGAAAGATTACTTAACCGCTGTCAAAAACTTTCCGGTCCCAGAAACAAGAAAGAATATACGACAATTCCTAGGTAAAATTAATTTTCATCATAAATTTGTTCCACACACTGCAATTATCTTGGACCCATTGCACAATTTATTAGATGTAAAATTCATATGGTCTGCAGAATGTCAGAAATCGTTTGATAAAATAAAAGCATTGCTATGCTCAGAACCTATTCTCAGAATCTTTGATCCAGATCTACCAATAAACATTTACACGAATGCTAGTATCAAAAGAGTGGGAGCTGTGCTTAAACAAAAAGATGAATACGGAGACAGTAAGCCAGTTGCTTATTTTTCAAAAAAATCTGATGCTCAAAAAAAGAAGAAGGCAATTTATCTATAATGTCTGGCCATAAAAGAAGCTGTAAAATATTGGCAGCACTGGCTTATGGAAAAAGAATTTATGGTTTACTTAGACCATAAACCATGAGAAAATATGAACATCAAGGCTAGAACTGATGAGGAACTAGGTGATTTGACATATTATTTATCCCAATATAATTTTAAAATCAAATAGGTTTATTCCAGGAAAATCAAATCAAGAAGCAGACTGTTTAAGCCGAAATCCAGTGCTAGATCCTCATGACAATGCTGATATTTTTTTTTAAATAGTAAATTTAATAAACCTACAAGATATAAAAAAATACCAAAATACAAATTTTAACATACAAAAGGACAAAACCAAACTTATTTTAGAGAATGAAATTTACTACAAAAAGAATAAAAAAAGGAAAGTAAATTATACTATCAGAAGAACTTGGCACAACTTTAATAAAAAATGTTCACATTTGAAGAACCCAGATGACAAAATAAGATAACACCATTTTATACAGCAAATAACATTATTGCAAACATTAAACAAATATGTGATCAATGTGAGATTTGTATAAAAAACAAGTCAAAGAAGAAGCCAAAGTATGGTTTAATGTCTCACTTGGGTCCAGCAACACGTCCATTTGAAATTGTATCTATTGATACCATCGGAAGATTTGGAGGATCACGGTCAACAAAAAAATACTTACATCTTTTAGTTGATCATTACACAAGATATGCTTATATTTCAACATCAAAAAATCAAAGCTCCGGAGATTTTATCAAATTAATAAAATATGTGGTACAGAGCTACAATATTGATATGGTATTAACGGACCAATACCTTGGCATAAATTCCAAATAAATTAAAGAATTTCTTAAGAAGAAAAATATATAAATTATTTTCACTGCTGTTGATGCACCATTTTTAAATGGGCTTAACGAAAGGCTAAACCAAACTTTAGTCAACAAAATTAGATGTAAAATAAATGAAAGCGATAAGAAAACAGCATGGACAACTACTGCACAGAAATGTGTAGAAAAATATAACGAAACAGAACACACAGTCACGAAGTTTGCTCCAAAATATCTTTTGGAAGGCGAAAACGTAAATGTTCTACCAATGGAATTAAAATCCAGATATACAAAGGAAGATCTGAAAAGAGATAGAAAACTAGCCTTTAAAAATACAATAAAATCACATAGGTAATTATAATACACTTCTGGACACATCTATTGGCCCACCTTAGAGTTTAGGTTTCGATGGCCCCTACCGAAATATGATAGCTAGATTGAACAAAAACTGTTGATGCAGTTTTAAACCTGATACATTTTACCATCTTTTTCGATCGTATTGTTTTAAATTTGAATTCAGAATACCATACGACATGGAGCTACGCCTAACAAGTCGGATATGCGCCTTGTTAAAGGCAATTGATTTTTGAATAAAAAACATGTTTTATCAAATAAAGGTTTAATTTAATAACGCGTGTTGCCTCCATGGGCATCTACCACAGCTCTCATACGATTAGGCATAGAGTTTATCAACCGCTCTATGAAATTTTGAGGGATCATCTCCCATTCCTCTTCTATGGCAGTTTTCAACTCCTGCATCGTCTGGGCAACTGGCTGACGAGCCCTAACACGTCTTTTTAGCTCGTCCCACATGTGCTCAATGGGGTTCATGTCTGGGCTTCTAGCTGGCCAGTCCATAACTGTGATGTTCACATCCCGAAGATATTCCCTGACGATGCCGGCCGCATGGGCTCTTGCATTATCATGCATAAAAAGGAAATTTGGGCCCACATAGTCCGCGTATGGTATCACGTGAGGTTCTAAGCACTCACGAATGTACCTTTTAGCATTTAATGTTGGCAGCCGTGGTCCTGTAACAACCTCAAGTTGAGTTTTACCGCTCGCGGATATACCGCCCCAGACAGTCCATGAGCCACCGCCATAAGCAACCCTCTCTTCAAAGCAGCATTGTGCGAAACGCTCTCCCTTACGTCGGTAGACCTTCTTCCTTCCATCATTGCCATATAACACAATTTTAGACTCATCAGAAAAGAGTACACGGCTCCAATCTTGCTGTGTCCAATTTAAATGACTGCGTGCGAAATGAAGGCGCGCTGTTCGGTGGGCTCGCGTTAGTTTGGGCCCATTAGCTGGCTTGTGTGGTACCATATCGCGTTCTTTTAACCTTCTCCGAACAGTTCGAGCGCTCACAGATACTCCGTGGAAGTCGCGAAGTTGGTTTTGTATCTCAATGGAGGTAAGGTGACGATTTCTCAAGCTGGTCGTCACGATGAATCGATCCTGCCTTTCAGTTGTGACCCGAGATCGTGGCCTTCCTTGGCGACGAACAAAGCCGCCAGTCTCTAGGTACCTCCGATAAACATTTCGGACCGCAGATCGACTTAAATTAAGTTGAGCACTCACGTTTCTTTGGCTGTGTCCGGCCTGAATAAGTGCCACAGCTTGGGCGGCGACTTCAGGTGAAGTATCCATAGATTATTGATAGAACCTCACCTTAATGTTAAGAATAAGTAATGTTTGTTGCAAAACCAAAGATATCAATCACTTTTTCAAGAATTAAATCCAAGTAAACCAATATAACCAAGTTTTCTTAGTATTCGATTGGTTGATATCAACAAACAGGCTCCAAATTGTCTTTTGTTTCTTTAAATTCTGTGTTCGAAATTAAAAAAAAGACTATTGAATGAAATTGTGAATGTGCCAGGTTCAAAACTGCATAAAAACTTTTTGCTCGACCTAATATAAAATTTTAGCTAGGACCAAACGAAACTGAAAATACAAGGTGGGCCAATAGATGTGTCCAGAAGTGTAAAAAAAATTTGACCAACAGAGGAAAGAATATAAATTGGAAGTGGGTAAAAGAGCCTATGTGGAAAATGGAAATCGACTAAATAGACGGAAAATGGATGAATTGAGAAATGGACCATACAAAATTCTGAAGGTGGTTTCCAAATTAATCTATGAAGTTGATGCCGGACACAAGAAAGCGGAGTCAAACTTATACCATATTACAAAATTATCTCCAGTATTGGTCTCAAAATGAACGATTGCATACATAGTTACTTGCAATTGCTTCTCTCCAAGGGGGGAAATGTAAAGAGGTTTACTGCACTCTTATAGAGAAAGACAACGCCTTAGTGGCAGTCATATTTTTAATTAGTCTGTGGTGACAGTTGAAGTAAAAATCTGTGTAAGAAAAACGTGATGAATATTATAAACTATAATAATTGGCATTAAATGTAGTTTCTTATGTTTTCAAAGAAACGCAATTACGCCTTTTATTTCTCTATCAATGAAAACTTATTTGGAAGTAAAAGCAGGAACAGAATAATATCATTATATATATAATAACAAGACCTTCTCTAAAAAGCCCTTTAAGTATTTGTACTAATTAAAAATTTGTAGTGTATATATAGATAAAAGTATATTTGCATACAATATATTAAAAAAAAAACGACGCAGGACAAATCGTTTTTAAATCATGCAATATACGTACTCTGTATTTACCTTAAAATGTAAAAAAGAAACAATTATTATGATCACTTTTTTTAGTAAAGAGTCAGCTTTTTTTAGTACATTAACCGTGAGCACAACAGAATTTCCTATCGGCATAAAAGACAAATTTCCATACAAACTTTCGTCTCCTATAACTCGAAAATCAAACATCTTTCCATAGCAAAGTTTCGTGCTTCTAGACTAGACCAAGCTGTACTCTGTCTGTCAGTGAAATTTATAATTACTATTGAGTACTCAAGTAGTAATTGTTTACGCCTTCCACGCGAACGAAGTCGCGGGCATAAGCTAGTATAAATATAATTACATAATTTAAGTTACATAGGTATGGGTAGATTAGGATTATTTTAATATATTTAAATATAATTTATTAATATATCTTGATGTAAATAATAAACTAGGAATTACACGTTTTTTAAAATAAAAAGAATGTAGGAACTACACACAAAATCTTAACGTCTGTAATGCAAAATGAGATTATTAATTAAATGTCACGGACTCAAACTCAAACTCAAATCATTTATTTAAAATAAACCATTTACAGGCACTTTTGAATTGTCAAGGAGTCAGTCAGTTCCAAACAGTAGGTTTCTATGGACATCAGTAAGTATGCGTTTCGAACCGACATAATATCGAACGAATAAATTACAGAACTAATGAGCAATCGCTGCAGGGTTTTTCGCACAAACGTTACATCGCACCAATAAAGCATCTATGGGATAAAACATCGTACAACTGAATGATCGACACACCGAGATCGATGTAATAAAATAGAATCATCGACGTTCGGAACCACGTAGGGAACCCCACACAACAGGTTACGGTAAATTTGTACCTCCGTGTACAAAAAACACTTTTCATTTTTTTCATCCAGCATCAGTATAGCAGTGCTTGTTGCAATCCCTATATAATAGGAAGCGACATAACTTATTTACTAAAGTGATCTGAACTTATTAAAAGATTTGTGTTTCTTTTAGTCGACACAAGAAAAAAAGTCCTAACAAGTTGCAACAAATTGCTTTAAGTATATGTTATTAAGTTAACATCTTTATATTTACATGTTTATCCAAAATTAATTTAAAGCTAATCTTTTATGAATTTAATTTATATTAAAATGTTGGGTGACTGTTTGATCTTCATAGAATAATTATTTCAATAGTAGTCACTCATCTTCACTCTGTTTCCAAGAAAAACTGTGAAGTTAAATTTTATTTATTTTATTATTACGTCAATTTATTTTATCTGAGTGTAAAAATGAACAGCAGTTGTTGTATCGCATACTTGTTGTGTTATTGAGTTATAGAATTTGTACCACTTATTAAGGCAACTAAGTTATTTATTTTCATGTAGCATTACTATTTTCAGCAGTTCGGATTCATTAATAATATCAATAATAAGATTTTAATAAATAAACTTGATACAACCGTTTTAACTAAACGATTTAATGACAGTAATGAGTTTCGTCATCAATTTTTTTTTGTTATATGGCAATTATTCATTGACATGTTAAAAAAATCTGTCATGTCTTCATTCCATCAGTTCCAAAGTACTCTGTGGTCAGTTCTTTACTTTAAAATGAGCTCAGTTCCTTCGTACCCTATCTCTTGATAGTATTTTTAACCCCCGACGTAAAAACGACGGGGTGTTATAAGTTTGACGTGTCTGTGTGTGTGTGTGTGTGTGTGTGTGTGTGTGTGTCTGTGGCATCGTAGCTCCCGAACGGATGAACCGATTTTGTTTTTGTTTTTTTTATTTGAAAGGTGAATTAGTCGGGAATGTTCTTAGCTATGTTTGATGAAAATCGGTCCAAGATGGCCGCCGCTACAAAATAGCTAATCACATATTTTTTCACAACTCCATCAATATGGGTATCCAATGAAAGGGCTTCACTAGTAGAATACTTTACACTATGATAAATTTCAAGGCCAAGATGACCGGCACCACAAAATGGCGAATTATATATACCAAACGCATTCTCAGGGTGATATCTTTAATATAAAAAAAGATTCATGTGACGAAATACAACTTTAGACGTATCTACAACTTCTCAAAACCAGACTTAATTACATTTAAAAACTTTCAAATAAAAATTAAATTAAAAATTTAAAAAACCCCCAACGCAAAACATAAAAGCAATTATTTAAAAAGTAAAAAATAATATCTTTTGTTGAGCCATCAAATGTTTGTTCGTTGAAATGGCGCTATAATGTCGCGGCGGGGTACCGCTAAGTCAGCAATAGCTAATTAGGTAAAATAGCGAACTCATGGATTTGCAATGAGATTTGACTTACGCGGTACCCCGCCGCGACATTATAGCGCCATTTCAACGAACAAACATTTGATGGCTCAACAAAAGATATTATTTTTTACTTTTTAAATAATTGCTTTTATGTTTTGGTTTTTTAAATTTTTAATTTAATTTTTTCCTTTGGTTTTTACCTTTCCTAGATGGTTAGAAGATATTTATAATTGTTTACATACAATATTTATAATTATTGTCATGTTACTGTCATCTTGTGACATTTCAATACTTTCTAAATCAGGCATTTCTTAACACTACGAAGTCTACACATATTAAATCCCTTGACAACCTTTTCGAAAACATTATTACGAGTTCTGGCCACTCTACTCATTATACTACTACTAGTACTCATGCAAGCAAGCATGCAGCGTGCAAACAAGCGTGCGGCCCGCAACATGTAAGCAAGCATGCAAGCGAGCATGCAACATGCGGCAGGCATAATTTCTGTCACGGCTGCGACGTTGCGGGGCTCCGACGGTCCCACGCGAGCTTATCGTCGCAGATGGTATTCACGATCACCGCCGCAGCTCCGGCTTACTGGCCGGCTTCGTCGGCCAGCCTCAGCCACTGCGGTGGGCGTTAAAACCACCTGCTCCTCAGCACGCGGGCCACCTCGCCCCTTCATACCTACGCAGATTTAAATTACACTCTAGGCGTAGGGCAGACAAGACTACGTGGAGTCGGTTTCACAGCGATTCGTTTCTGTCATTAACTTTTGTAGCACAACATTGACTTTTTAAGACAATATTTTAGTTTTTTCATTAAACGAAACGTGAGTATTGTTACACTTAATTGAGAAGATGAAAAGATTCTGAAACATTTCTCCGACATTTGTATCGCCGTTGAACGGTTCACCGACAGAACGATTCACTTTTCATTATTTCACCGACAGAACGTTTCAATGAAGAACGATTCGCCGACAGAAGGATTCACCGTTTATTATTTCACCGATAGAACTTTTCAATGACGAACGATTCGGCGACAGAACGATTCACTTTTCATTATTTCACCGATAGAACGTTTCAATGACGAACGATTTGCCGACACTGTTCGTCTACCCCTGGGCTATAAAACATAGGGGTTCGACATGTTTAAACACACATAATACAATCAATTATACAAAATATTACTACTATGCAATACTAAACACTTAAAATTAAACTTTGCACTCATAGTCATTGCGAAGGATTATATAATTTCCGGCAAGCTCTTCTCTTTATTCCCAATATACTCCTCTCTATTCCGTTCTGGCAAATCGTTAGATTTAGTCACGGGAATAAATATAATGACCACCAAAAATAGTAAACGGTCTCCAAATCTTAGGACCCTTAAGTCCCTCCTGGGGCGGATCCGACATGGTTAGGTTAGGTTAGAACTGTGACCCCCTATGCACGAGGCAAGCGAGCGTGCCGCGGCAGCGGCCGCCGAGTGCCAGAACCGATTCGCTTTTTACAGTCAAACTCATACATTTCTACAATACTTTGGTTAAATGTTGGTGATCATTCACTATTTTTGGAGGTAATTTACTATATCTGAAAGTTCGTTAAACATAAGCCTTTAGTCACTAGTAGTGTCAAACCATGCCTTCTTTAGTGAAAGATTATGTCGTCGATTCACTAATGAATACGTTTTTTGGTTAGTTTTCCGTAAGTTTTGTATATTACTTTAAGTTTCGTCGTCACAACTTGATTCAGGTGTAAATAATAAACGGAGACAGGTCTAAATGCCGTTTTATACCCCAGGGGTAGACGAACAGTATCGGCGAATCGTTCGTCATTGAAACGTTCTATCGGTGAAATAATGAAAAGTGAATCGTTCTGTCGGCGAATCGTTCGTCATTGAAAAGTTCTATCGGTGAAATAATAAAGGGTAAATCGTTCTGTCGGCGAATCGTTCTTCATTGAAACGTTCTGTCGGTGAAATAATGAAAAGTGAATCGTTCTGTCGGTGAACCGTTCAACGGCGAAACGAATGTCGGAGAAATGTTTCAGATTCCTACGAAACAAGGGGATACCAATTTAAACGAATATCTGAGGACTAATCGGAAAAAAAAAGCGGACGCGAGAATAAAATTTAAACCCCTCGCAGGTTCCCATGGGTTGCGGGAACGGGACCAAACCATGATTACTTTTGGTCGCGATAACCGACATCCACGCAGGTGAAGTCGCGGGAATCAGCTGGTTATTTATAAAAGAAATATAAAAATAATTACATTAGTAAAAAGCTTTCAAAACCGTATATGTTGCTTAGACGTTTTTGATGTGTGTATATTTTCATATAATACAGAATATTATCGAATATTACCGTATTTTACTGTATTTTACCGTATGTTACGAAATAGGTATTATAGCATACGCTATACTTACTTGTCATACTTTTCATTCATCATTCTTTTTATTGGTTTTTAACGAATTAATCTAGGTGATTCGTTTTTATAGAAAACTTAAAATAAAATATAAATTTTCATAATATTTTGACACTTCGTATAAACAGACTACTCATGACTACCGTGGCTATGTAACGCCCAGATTCATGACTTATTGTATGTCAGATGTCAACTTTGTCAACTGTTAGCTATTTTTTAAGGTTTCGGGCCTTAGGCCTTTGGCTTATATAACTTAAATTCTCTTAATATTTGATTGTATTTATACGTGATTGCAAATGTATTTTTTTAAATAACTCCTATCTATATAACTACGATTATTACTAAATAACTAAACTATATTTGTAAAATTCTATACGCACTCGTGATTCTATGAAGGTCTGAAATAACTGGCAGGCTATAATTTAAGCCTGGCTGGTTTTACTTGTGAGTCAGATGGAATATGACGATCCATAAATTAAATTCCAGATGAAAAATCATATTTAGAAATATGAAATTTCTCCAAGCCGACTATATAAGGCAAACTGATAGATGACGAAACAGTCAAGTTTTAGCGTCGGAACAACAACATGATAATAATTGATTTCTTTTGGTAAACCTGCAGTCCTGAACAGCCTGGGATGGAGCCGATGACTTGATGGCGTGCCTGCTGCTCCCAGGGCGGGTCCTTCCAATAGGACCGCCTGGGGACCTCTGTCCCAGAGCTTGGAGCTGGCCGCGCCAGTATTTCGTCGGATCAGTGCCAGATCGCCGGCCAGGCTGTGTAGCCTTGGTGACGCTGGTCACCTTGCGTCCTCGTAACATTCTTTATACAGTGCGAAATAAACTCTCATCTCAGTGCGATTAAATTTTATATTTAATGTGTTATAAACGAACTTCTTTTGTATAATTATAATTTTACTTGTGCAAATGTTTTATTTAACGTATATAAATAGGCATTCGTTACAGTCACAGAAATCTTAATATTGCCTTATTATTAAGATTTCTGTGGTTACAGTATATCGTTTATTACCTTATTTTACCAGTGTAGTTTTATCCGCTTCACATCTCTCCTAGCGAGCCGGCCTGTTTCGGACTCGAGCCATAAGTACGACTACGATCCCTGAGACGTGAGACTACAAATGGCGAGTTAAAAAACTGCAATTAAAAAATTAAGAGGGCTGTGTGAGCTACCTTATGTCTGCAACTAGTGAGCTATTAGGGTGCAAAAAGTAAAGGCAAACCTTTCTGTATAAGTACCAAGTAGTTAAGACACAGGTAACGTCGCGTTTTCATCGCTGTAAAGCTGTAAATAACACACATTATATAGGTATTATGTGGCCCAATTAACTGTTTTGTAACGGCAGAGTTTTTGTAACTTACGAATACCCGTTCACTGCTTATGTTTACGTAAATGAATACGTCCTTGCGACTCATAAATCTCATAGACAAAAAAAAAATATAAATTTACTTAGCCTTTCGAGCGATACATGCGATGAACTTATTGCTTGAGGTAAAATCACAATCACTTACACAAACGTAACAACAACATTAGGTAGGTTTCTAACAAAATCGCACTGTATGGTGAATAACAGCGTGCGCGTACTAACGGAAGACGCTGGATGTGCGCGACGAGCCGCCCACTCCACTCAATGCCACCTCGACAGTGCCACAAAATAAAAAAGTTACAGAAGGACCGCTCCCGCCATCTTCGAACATAATTACCTATATTTGCCATATTAACTAGGACTGCTACTGTATTGCCCTGTAGGTTAGGTTTTATTTATGACATTATGGAATTTTATTGGCACTGGTTGAAACTCTTTGCAAGTTGTTTATAACAAAAAAAATCTGTTTGTCATGAAATGTCAATTACATCATTTTGATCATTCATTTTGAAAACATGAGATTGAAGTCTGTTTGAAACTGCCTGAGAATTCCTGTAAACGTAATATTAATGTGTGCGTGCGAGAAATGGCGGGTTGTTCTGATTGGTCTCTCTGCTAGAGCGCACCGCAGCCTTACGGTGTGCTGTAGAAATGATAGTTGTGAAAGGTCAAGCCGAAGGCACAGAACTGAAATATACCTACTTTTTTCTCTACGATCATGGTATGATGTTCCCAAATAAAGCCCGTCTACTTCCGTCATTTTAACTCCAGCAAAGTCAACTGAATAGGATAAGATGGTCGTTTTCTCATTGATTTTCATGTACAATTCTCCGTCGTCGTCCTCTTCTATGTGATAGGGGAATTCTACCTTGAACTTCACATTGTCTGGAATGTAAAAAACGTTTTGTATATTATAAAAGATCATATTTTGTGACTGTGACGGTAAAAAATAGCTTGGATCAGTGATGTCTCGAGCAGGCAGCAGGTACCAGGTACATTTAGGGCTATATTTCACTGAAACACCATGGTGGCGCAACCAGTCGCCAGCCACCAACAAAATGTATGCCACTGGTTGCGCCACCAACTTTATCGACCTTGGCCTATATAATGAAGGCGCATCGAAGCAAGCAGCAAATCTGATCCAGCCAGTCCCTTTGCTGACCTCCCCCAGTGACGTCCTAAGCCGAGGCTCGTACCCCACAGGGGGTGCCCTTGGTGTGTAGTCGCTTAGTTTGTAAGTTATTTTGCCCTGGCTGGAGGCCCTAAAAATAATATTATTTAAGGCGCCATAGAAAAGTTCGGATCAGCCGCCGACAACCTCCAGGTTGACCGGGCGACATGCCATTCCGAAAAAAAAAAGTAATCAGCATTATCTAGCGGTCAGTGCTATAGCGAAGGTGTTCCCGCAGTCCTATAGTACAGCCAAGGTTTAAAAGTACGAAAGCATCCCTGCAGTCCACTCCAATACCTATAGTCGCGGTTAAGAGTTAGATAGCCTACCAGCCATCGGCTCTGACACCTCCAGCAAGGACAAGTGAAGTTCTTTGTACCTACTTTTATCAATGCCTCAGTGTTGCTAACCTGGTTAAGTTCTATGTACCTACTTTTTTATCAATACATTAGTGTTGCTAGCCATTTGCATTGGCGTTTTACTTTGTTATGTGGGTCGATTATTGATGGACAATGTAGACTAGTTACTTAGTTTAAGTTAACGACTACTGCGTCAGTCCAATAAACGAGCTTGTGCGTATCGGTTGTATACTATTTTATTCTTCCACCTCCTATCCGTTTATAACAGTTGGCGACGAGGTCAAAGTACAAGTTACGCGTAAAATGGTAAAAGTATCCGCAACAGTTTCGGTCGGCACATTAGCAGTGTTTAACCACGAACACCAGGAATGGCAGTTGTATAAAGGAAGACTCGACCAGTGATTTAGTGAGAAAGCCGGTTGTAAACGTCAAGCTATTTTGCTGAGTAACAGCTCGGATTAAAGTTACAAATTGATTCGCGATCTAGCTTCACCGCGGCAGGTCGGTACCTTGAGCTATGATGAAGTAGTTGCTTTATTGGATGGACATTTTAAGCTGAAGAAGTGCACGTTCGCGGGAAGATATAAATTCCATAGTGCCACGTAACATCGGTGTAGGGTAGCCGGAGTAGACAGTACGAGTACGCGGTTTGGCAATACACTGCAGGTTCGTGTCGTCAAATCTTGATAAACAGCTTCGCGACCGATTTGTATTGGGCATGGCATCTGGACCGAAAGAGACGAACTATTTACTGAGGCGATGTCGGAATTGACCTTGAGCAAGGCCTTGGAAATAGCTGATGGCGTACGGAGTGCTCGTATGGGAGCACAAGAAACAACAGCGCGAGCATTCGTGCGTGCGCGCTCCCACCGTGCGAACGTAAATGAGTGTATGCGAGAAACGAATAAAATACTAGTACAAACAGCTGACTTAGTTCTTATAATGGTTCAGTGTAAATCGTGTAAACTGTCGCTGGCCCGGGTTAAAGGGGACAGTACCATTAAGTGTAACGGGGAGTGTGAGGGAGTCTTCCACAAAAAGTGTACTGTTAAAATCAAAGCATTTATTGACACCGGTCTTTGTGAGGAATGCCAAGTCTCGCAGACCCACCGACCGTCGGAGATAGAAGTCGATATGTCGAAGACGACGCCGGAGATATAGTTATAGTTTTTAACATGAAGAAGGCTCTGGAGGCAATGTCTGATGATATAAGTTTCTATGCAGAAAAATACCAAGAGTTAATAGAAGAAAAAGAAAGAACAGATAAACGGATAAAAGCGTTGGAACATAAGAACGTGAATTTGGAGACCAGTAACAAAGCTCTGGAAGAAAGGATAGCCTATCTGGAAGTACGCGAGAAAGAAAAGAATGTAGAAATATTTGGTTTAGAGGAACATCAGAACGAGAATCTAGAAAATACAATTAAGGTGATAGCTAGTAAGCTAGGTGTAGCCGATGGCATGATATGTGAGGTAATGTGTATAAGTAAAAAATGTAAAAAATGTGAAAAAATTAAAGCCGAGAATAAACCGCGCGAGAAAAAACCGCGCCCGATTGTTATAACACTGGCTACGAGAACCGCCCGCGAGAAATGGCTAGCTACACGAAAAATCCACAAGCTAACCAATGATGATATATTTACCAGCGGAAATAAACAACGCATTTATGTTAATGAGGATATCACGAAACATACCCGCCACTTGCTATGGACTGCAAAAAGCGAACTAAAACCAGTATTTAAATACATTTGGGTACAAAATGGTAGGGTGTTAATAAAAAAAGATGACTCAAGTGATGGAAAAATAAGATCAATTCGCACATTAAGCGATATAAACATACACGTAGCAAACAAGTGACGTGTTTAATGCACAGTGTTATTAAAAACTGAATACCCATAGACTAGTTTTCGAGGATCACGCATCATACGTCACCTCTAATATTAAATACAATAGATACACATGTATAGATAGCTGGCAAGAAGAATTGTTAAAATCCGATAATAATCTGAATATTGTTCATATTAACATAAGATCACTCAGAAAGATGACAATGAATTACTTGTCTTGATAAATAGTTGCAAGGAGAAACTGGATATAATAGCATTAACAGAGATTAATATTAGGCAACAGGAATTATCTTTATACAATATAAAAGGATATGACACATACATAAGTACAAGAGAAACTAGAAAAGGAGGGGGGATATTGTTGTATGTAAACAACAAACTAGACTTTACATCAAATATAATTAAATCTAGTTATTATGAGTTGATACACGGGCAGCTTTTTCAAGATGGAAAGAGAATGAGTCATATCTTGGTTATCTACAGGCCACCAATGACAAATAAACATGGATTTATTGAAGAAGTGCACAAGCTATTGTCCGAGATTCCAGCTGGTTGTGAGGTAATATTGATCGCTGATACGAACATTGATCTTTTGCGCACAACCGGTTCAAGTGCGATAAGCCAATACACAAATAATATGAGCGAGATTGGGATGGAATGTGCCATACGTGACGTAACGCGGGAAGAGGTGTACGGAGACAAAGTGACACGGACGTGCATCGATCATGTGTGGGTTCGAACTCAAAGTGTGATATCTGCGTATGTGCTAACATGTAAGTTGTCGGAGCACTATGTTATCGGTGTGTGCGTGGCTAGTAACTCGGAATCGAACAGTTATCCAACAGGCGGTGAGCATTCCCTTATGACTATAATATGTAATAATAAGGTATTAGAAAAACTTAAAAATGTATCATAGACAGAGCTTTTGAATTGTAAATGCCCAATAGATTTGTATAACAGACATTTGTTCAATATTCTCAGATGTTTACGATAGTTCTAAAATTCAAGTATCTGTATGTAATAAGAGAAAAAGTAAACCTTGGATTACAAAAAGTCTTAAAAACATGATTAGTACCAGGGACAGGCTGTTCAGATATTGGAAAAGCAAACCGAAGGATATGAACTTGCGAATTCAATATTCTAGGTACAGAAATAGAGTAAATAAATGTATTAATAAAGCAAAAAATAAATACCGTCAAGAAGAAAAAAAAAAGTAACAAAAATTATAGGAAAATTTGGGCTAGAATCAACTCATGGATAGGAAGAAAGAAAAATAGTGTAGATTCTGTAATTTTAAAATATCTAGGAAGAATGGAAAGTATTATTAATATTTGTAATAAATTCTCTACCACATTTACTAAAAAAAATTTAGATTTGAAACATGTCTGTAGTCATAAGTTTTTAGACAGGTTTAGCTATATCAATAGCAGTAACATGTCATTACGGTTTCAAAAAGCTTACCCAAAGGATGTAGATAAAATAATTATATGTAGTAGTGATTCTAAGTAGTGATAAGTCTAAAGGTTTAGATAAAATTAGAGTTAAAGAGATAAAGTTGTTAAAAACAAAACTGAGCCCTATAATAGCTTTATTCATTAACTTATGTGTTGAAAGTGGTTTATATCCCGATCAGCTAAAATCGGCATTAATAAGGCCTATATTTCAACAAAGTGTACACAGCGACTATTCAAATTATAGGCCAATAGCTATACTGTCTGTCATTAATAAAATTGTGGAAAAGTTCATTATGAACCAGGTTAGTGTTTTCCTAGAAAACAACAATATATTGTTAAATGCGCAACATGGTTTCCGACGTGGGCGGAGCACGGCCACGGCTTTGGAACAGTTTACGGACGACGTCAATGAATGTCTGGATCAAAGGAAGCAGGTGGTGGTGGTCTACATTGATTTCCAAAAAGCATTTGATACCCTGGAGCACCACCAGCTGCTTCAAGCCATGGAGGAGTGTAGCGTTGCGGGACCACTTAACAGGTGGTTCCGTGCCTACCTTACAGGCCGGGCACTGCGAACCGTCATTGACAGCGTCGTTGGAGAGCCCAGATACGTCACATGCGGTGTGCCAACCGGTTCCGTGTTTGGTCCCGTCGGATACATCATGCATGTCAACAGCATGTGCAATGTAGTGCGAAACTGTCGCATAAACATGTATGCTGATGATACTTGTTTAGTGTATGCAGACAAGGAGTTAGATGTAATTGAAAGGTATATCCAGGAGGATTTCACTAACATAATTAAATGGGCACATGATAATGGGATCATAATCATAATAGATATAAATAAAACTAAGTGTATGCGTATACGGTCTCCTTATCTTAAAAACTGTGGGCGTCCGCCGCGCGTCGTGGGACATAGTTATAAGTGCTTGCACGATGGCGACGCGACGAATTGTGCGTGTGCAGATATTGAGGTGGTGGAGGAATAGGTACAAGTACTTGGGTTTAGTTATAGATAACAGCTTCTCGTGGAAAACACACATAACACACCTATGTAACAAACTCAGATTAGTGCTTGTAAAGTTCCACCACCTTAGTTTTGTACTGGATAAGGCCACGTTGTACACGGTCTACTACGCGCTGGTGGACTCGCTGCTCTCTTATGGACTGGCATGTTATGGTAATACATTTAAAACCTATTTAGATAAAATAAAGTCATTACTCTTAAAATGTAAGATGAATTATTCTTAGAATGTAAGATGTTGCCGGTTCATCAAAAGGTGGTATTGTTATTGGCTTTAGAAAATTATGGCAAGGACAAGTTTAAAATCAAGACGGTACACGTAAGGCCACAAAGGAATAAATACACTAAAAGATTTGTAGTACCCACTTGTACTAACTATTATGGACAAAGATGTAGAAAATGCTTGGTACCAACAATTTTCAATGACATGCCATTCGATTTAGAGAGTAGCTGTACCACAAAAATGTCTTTCAAAAATAAAGGGAGAAAGTTTATTTTTAACACTTTGTGTATCATAGAACATATCTATGATAGTGTGTTTGTTTGTTTGCGGTTTCGCCGGCGTGAATTGAAATACCATTACGCAATTTAAAACAGTTAGATATCGTTGTGTAACAGTCAGCCTTTGTGCTGCTGCTAAATTTTAGTGTTTAGTTTAGTAGGTACTAACAGAAAGTAGTTACACACGAAAATAAATAAAATTGTATAATATGGGAGCTACATCTGCCAACAAACTGCTTTACAGTTTGGCAGAAGTATAATTTTTTTGTAACTCTTTATGTCACCACAAATAAACGCATTTTTATTTTTTTTATTATTTATTTTACACGGCAATCGGACGCCAGTACCGAGTACTTCAAGTGATGAAGTTGGACACGGCAACACAGCATGGCGCAGTACGCGGGAGCAGAGCGCAGCAGCGCAGGTAGAGAGCAGCGACATCCACGGCTTGCGTCAAGCGAACTTAACATGGCAACGGCAGTAGCGGGTGTACGGCCTGCGGCTACGCAGGTCATCAGGCATCGACGTGTCGTTTCGTGCGTTATAAGTGTAAAAAATGTGGCGTTCAAGGACATCTTAAGCGAATGTGTAAATCTAATTGTAAAAAAGCAAAATTATGTCGAGTGCTGTGGGGATGCATATAATCACAAATGCTCACTTGCATACACGCACATTAAGGTTTATATAAGTTTACTCGCTTAGTTTTTGGGCTAGCTAGTGCGCCAGCCATTTTCCAGCGAAATATGGAAGCGCTTCTATCAGGATTAGACGATATTTTGGTATGACGAGACGACAAAAAACAGATGACGAGTAGATTGAATGAAATTTTTTGTAGGTTACAGGAAGCGGGCCTAGTTAAAACATGGAAAAATGCACTTTCTTTCAAGAATCCATTTCCTTGACCGTAATGGGTTGCATAAATCTCCGGATAAAATTAAAGCAGTGCAGCAAAGTCGAGTTCCTACCAATATAACAGAATTAAAATCATTTTTAGGGATGGTCAACTATTACAGAAATTTTATAAAAAATGCTTCATCGACTTTAAGCCCCCTGCATGATTTGCTGAAAAAAATGAGCCTTGGTTATGGACCAAGAAACATGACAAAGCAATAATAATAATTAAACGCGAGTTAGTTTCTGGTACCACTGTAGCGACATCTATCGCACATGAAGCATACTACAACGGACGCTTCCTAGATCGCGCAAGCAGAGTTATTCGCGACATTAGAATATATACAAAATCCCGACTACAACCGTCGGGCAGTAGCCCACCAGACATAACACCCGTCTGGTCGGAGGATCCTCCCTTTTCAATAGAGGATGAAGAACTTTACACTCTGTTCCTCATACCTCTAAACTGGTGACCCCGCACATGAACGTCGATGCAGCCTTCGTGTAGCTACTTCGTGAAGACGTCACTTCCTCAAGCTCTCGAGCAACGAGTCACACAGCCAGCCAGCATCCACGGCTGTAACGGGTATCCTGACCACCAGCATGCAGCGGACGCGCATACCTGGTCATCACCCTCAGCCTCATCAGCAGCATTGGCACAGCACACTGCACTTCGGCCGGTCAGCAAGCAGAGACGCACTCTCCTGGTCGACGCAGCAGCCAGCCACTACGCAGCACTGCACCACTCCGACTCACTGGAGCATATGTGCAGCAATCACTCCGACTCACTGGAGTATCACCGCAGACTGTTCCGACTCACCGTGAACTATGCGGCATCCGGTTCCGACTCACTGGAACTCTCCACTGGCCCGGCAAGCATCACAAGATGTACGGACGACTCATCGTGCTTCGAGTATCGACCTCCGGTCTCGGAGGGGAGTGATGTAGCGACATCTATCGCACATGAAGCATACTACAACGGACGCTTCCTAGATCGCGCAAGCAGAGTTATTCGCGACATTAGGATATATACAAAATCCCGACTACAACCGTCGGGCAGTAGCCCACCAGACATAACACCCGTCTGGTCGGAGGATCCTCCCTTTTCAATAGAGGATGAAGAACTTTACACTCTGTTCCTCATACCTCTAAACCACCTTAGCGCATTTTAATCCTGAAGCTTGTTAATTGTAACGGTAGATGCATCACCGACAGGTATAGGCGCCGTTTTTCTTTTCTCATATATTTCTCGATCACTTAATGCAGCTGACAAACGCTATAGCCAAATCCAAAAAGAGGCTACCACTATAATTTTTGGAATAAGGAAATTTCGCCAATATTTATATGGTCGAACCAAACCTTTTATTTTAAGAACAGACCATAAACCCTTGGTATCAATTTTTAAGGGCATACCAGAGATATCATCAAATCGTTTACAGCATTACGCTATTTTCCTATTTGCATACAATTACAATATTGAATATGTAAACAGTGTACATAACTGTGCAGACTTTTTAAGTCGATCATTAGCGGACGATTTAACAACGACCGTCACACACTCAGAACGCGATGAGTCATTAGTCGATAAATGTGCGTTTTGTTTACGAAGGAGAACGATTTTTATCACTCACTTCTTGCCATGCTTACATCCAACCAAAGACCTGTATGAATTGACTGCGGTGTACTAACGGTACGTCAGTTATTCATTATTAATGCAACCCTTCGTAAACATTCTCAGCTGCATTACAATCCTGCAGTTTTAGAAAATAAACGACGTAAACACGCTGTATGTCCGACAATGCGATTCCATACAAATTTTTCACGTCGACACTTTATGTTTCTCGGTAGTTACTTATAATAAAATAAACGAAAGTTTATCGATCTACCCCCTTTCTAGACGATCTTGTAAAATTAAACTTTTTAACTGGTTGAAAAAGCTGGATTACGATAGCACCGAACAACTATTACTCATCTCTTCCTAATCGCTTAACTCTGGCGGAACCAGTGCGCACACGAACAACATACACATACACACACACACATACACATACATATACACTCGCTACACATAACATCATGAACTCTTTCCCGCTGACACACCTTACACTTCCAAACCACACACACCACACACACAATGCCACTTTACACTCACACATCACACACATCACACTCAATGCCACACTCCACACCTTTATGCATGACCACTTTATTTAATATTTAAGTATTTAAACCCATTTATCTTTGTTTTTTTTTTATTTTGCTTCTCTTCCATAGAACTCAAATAATTACTTGTTGCTTGTTTAACCTTAAACTTTTTGCAATGTAACATTACTTCACTTAATCACTGGTGTGGGAGCCTGGAGATCTGTAACACAGAGTTTCCCTAGTACGGATTCCACTCTCGCAAAGGTGTTTTTGTTTGCATTATCATATTGTATAGTCCTAAGGTATCAATAACCTAACCTTTGTGGAGAGAGAAATAAATTTTATTTAAATTTTTATTTACAGATATCAAGGACGCCCTTAGCCTAGATAAGGTTGTAACAACCGTCATCGAGTATTTGTGAAATGGTTGGCCAAGTAAAATTAATTAACCATTAATTAAGGATTATTACAGCCACCGTTTTGAGTTATCGGTAGAAAACGGTTGTCTAATGAGGGGTCATAGATTAGTGATTCCTAAAAGTCTGCGATATAAAGTCATAAAAGAATTAGATACACTCGGGTCACCTGGGTATCACAAAGGTAAAGGAAGAGGCACGGCAAAGATTTTGGAGCCGGGTATGTCTGTGGCCATTAAACAGGACGTCGGCGCGTGCGCCGTGTGTGCATCGTAGCGCGCCACACCCCCGCGCACCCCGCTCACACCATGGCCGTTCCCTGCCCAGCCGTGGCACCACACATAGATTTTTTAGGACCAATTAGCGGCAAATATTTTTAATTTTAGTAGATGCGTATTCGAAATGGGTAAAATGTTTTGATTTGTCATCGGGTTTTTCTTCGCAAGTAGTAATTAAAAAACTATGCGAAGAATTGTCACGATTTGGTTTGTTTCATACGATTTGCTCAGATAACGACACTTCTTTTGTATCGCATGAATTTAAACAATTCTGTCATTTAATTATAACATTACTCATTTCCCTTCACCAACATAATAATTATAATCCGGCTAGCAATGAACAGGTAGAGAGTATGTTAAGATTATAAAAAGCAATAAAATCATACTTGTTAACAGGTAGGTACATGTTTAAGAGATCTAAATATTAAAATATCAGAATTCTTGCTTAATTATAGGAATCCCAAACATTATACCACAAACAGATCACCTGCTGAAGTATTGAGAGCAATAATGAATACTTGGTAATGTTGTAATTGTATTATAAAACGAAGAAAACTTGGAAAATAAATGAAACATCGTGATTAAAACTAATATAAAAAACTTAAAAACAATATAAATCGCAAAATTGTGTGTTTGTGTCAGCAGTACCTACAGCGCTGCAGTTCTTACGATTTTGAGCACCCTTGCTAAAGAGTCGGCGAAGTGCACCTCGAAGTGCGGGGTGAGGTGCGGTACCCGATATGAGCGAGGGGAAGGGAGTGTCCCTTCTGTACGTAGTACTATTTTAGTATTCTATGACTAGGTGCAGTCGGCCTAGTCACCTAGTTTTATTCGGTTAAAATTAGGTTCGGTTAACACTTCGAGTTTTAGGCGTAACATAGACATTATTTTTTATATAGCCATGACATTGGTATGTTAAGCCTGTGTTTATGCCTAAGTGTAAATTTTGTTTGAATATCTTTTCCTTTGGGTATAGAATTCTGAGTATCTACGAATTTACAAATTTGAAATTTGAAATTTAACGGTAACGTTAATAAATTTAATACAAGGCCCTGATTTAAGATTACCTTTTAGAATAAGTTGATAGGTTTTTTGCCGGGGTGCGCCAAAGTTCACCTAAAACTCCGATAATTGGAAATCCGAAAATGTTCTTCCTAACATTTTTCATCCTAACAATCACAATTCCTAACTACTCTCTAATGTTCATAATCCGAAGCATTCAACTTCATAATGCCAGTAGCAATAAACATCTATTATAATTTTATTTGTTTTCCTATATTTTCTCAACATATCCATTTTTTATCACTATTATTCAAAGTCATATCTTTTTTGTTTAGATTTCTTTTTATTCATAATAATCAGTACTATATACATTAATTTTGCGTAACTTTATTTTCCCCTTGTTTCGCAGACAGAAATTTCATAGAATTTCGTTTTCCAGAAAATGTTTCTTATAATATTTGGTTCTTGTAATTGTATACGACTATTATTGTTTCAAATACTATTTACTTCAATGAAACACATTTCACAAAAACACAATTCAATTCCTCCTCAGTGATCGTCAATATGGCTTTCGCCGAAATCGGTCCACTGGGGATCTTCTCGCGTACGCCTCTCATATCTGGAGTGAGGCCATCGAGAAATATGGGGAAGCACTTGCCGTCTCCCTGGACATCTCGAAGGCCTTTGATAGGGTATGGCATGATGGCCTTATTAGCAAGCTTCCAGCATATGGCTTGCCCGCTGGTTTCTTCGCATGGATATCGGATTTCCTGAGTGATCGATCAATTCGCGTAGTCATTGATGGCTGCTCGTCAGATCAAATGGCAATAAATGCCGGGGTTCCTCAGGGCTCAGTACTCTCTGCAACCCTTTTTTTTGCTGCATATCAACGATCTGCTGAAACCCGGTACCTTTGGGTATGCAGATGACAGCACGGTTGTAGAGAGTTACACATCCAGCGCACGTGCCAGTGCGGTTGAAATCCAGTCTTCTAGAGAGTCCATGGTCGAGCGCTTGAACTTGTCCCTCAAGGCACTCTCTGATTGGGGCGATGCCAATCTGGTCAGGTTCAATGCAGCTAAGACCCAGGCGTGTCTTTTCTCTGCCAAGAAGAGGCTTTTCCATCTGGCCCCTACTTTCCGACATGTATCCGTTCCAATCACTGACCAGCTTGAGCTTCTTGGCGTTACTTTGACGTCAAATCATAAATTTGGGTCATTTATTGAATCCAAGGCCAAACTAGCTGCCAAAAAGCTGGGAGTCCTCGCAAAGGTGCGAAAGTACTTCACGTCGGAACAGCTGCTCAACTTATACCAAGCACAAGTTCGATCGTGCATGGAGTACTGTTCGCACCTTTGGGATGGATCAGCAAAATACCAACAGGAGGCATTGGAAGTCATCGATAGACGTGCCAAGAGGCTCATTAACAACGACTCCCTGGTTAGGGCTAAGCTCCAGAGCCTTGAACATCGCCGCACCGTTGCTAGCCTTTCGGTCTTTTATCGGGTACATTTCGGAGAGTGTGCTTTGGAATTGCACAATTTAATTCCCCCATCCCCGTTCCATCATCGGACAAGCAGAGATACGGCGAAACGTCACCGCTACATGGTTGAAGTTCCACGGTCTCGAACCAAGCGCTTTGACTCCACATTTATTGTGCGAACTGCCAGACTGTGGAATTCCTTGCCCGCCTCTCTGTTCCCTGATAAGTATAATCTGGGTATCTTCAAGGCATGAGTGAACCGGTTCATCTTAGGCAAGCGTGTTCCAACTTAGGCGGCATTATCACTTACGACCAGGTGAATTGCAGTCAAACGCAAGCCTATTTAATAGTAAAAAAAACAGCAGTGCCTTCGACAGCAAGTGATGCCCAAGTTTAAGTTTTACGGAACCGTTTAAAAGTACGAGTACACAAGAGTATAAATGTTTCTGTAACAACCACGGGTTTTTAATTTAAGCAGTAGCGTAGACCACCATGCGTTGTCAAAAGCCCCTGAAATATCGAGAAAGATTCCAATCACGTATTTTTGTTCAGATAAATTAACAGTTATTCTGACCGAAAGTGCCGCGTCGACGGTAGATTTACCTTTTGTGAAACCAAATTGATTGTTATGAAATTTAGGCCCGCTTGGAAGTAAACGTGGTACGATTAGGCGCTCCAGAAGTTTACCCCAAGATGGTAGCAGTGTCATTGGCCGGTACGACTTTGGGTCGTCCGGGGGTTTGTCGTCACTCTTTGTAATTATTCGTATAAAGCCACGTCGCCATATGCGAGGAAAAATGCCTTCCGAAATGCATCGGTTTTACACAGTTAAGATCGCTTCACTCGCTGTTTTACACGATTCAATAATCATTCTATTAGATATTTTATCTTCACCTGATAATTTTTTTACGGGTAGCCTCCTGACAACATTTAAGAACTCGTCAGTGGATGGTAGATCCGACGCTGGTGATTCAGGTGGCACAGCCGCCCACGGTCTGATCTGTTGGTGGTATTCATTGTCGCTTACAGATAAATCATCGGGTATAAGAGCATTAAGCAGAACTTGCGTTGTTTCTTCGATACCGGTAGTATGTTTATCACCTACTTTAATTATCAGTTTCTTCAATATGAACTGCCACTCTGAGTATTTTTTTTTTGTAAGGTAAATACCGTGGACGAGTCAGTACCGTTGCCCCATAAGATGACATCATATTTGAGCCATGTGTAGGCATACGCGTTGTTGGGAAGATTTTTACCTGTATACCTATATAGTTATGTGGAGTAGTTGTGTTAATCGTTTAACTACAAGCATGTCATGTTATAGTTACTAAGTAGTTCAAAATAATGCTTTGAAGCAAACACACATCTTAATTACTCCCGTTTCTGTGCCAACCGAAAGAGAAACTTAACGTGCTAAAAATATGGTACAAACAAGCCTGATTCATTTGAGTGGTATTTTTAAGTTTTAAAAACTGTCCGGCCGATCTGATACAAAAGTATCTCACGTTTATCAGCGATAAGAGTGAATAACAAACTAATTAGTGAAGACTTTATAAAATTACGAGTTATTATATCGCCATAGCTTAGTGTATTTACTTGAATTTGGGTTAAAATCAAACGATATAATGAATAATGTCTTCTTACTAAAATTAGTACTTCGAGCAGCCAATTACTAAATCTTTTAGAAGAAACAGCTGGTAAAATGCAAAAAGCCCAAGTTAATTTGATGAAATGTCCTAAGGCACGATTAACAAAAGGTTATATCCAAGCATATAAAATTGGAATCAAATTACACGTATATAAAATTGGAATCCACGGGACCACCTATACATATAAAACGAGGAGTTAGACAAGGGGATCCTCTATCTCCCGCCATCTTCATAGCGGTGCTAGAGTCAATCATTCTCAAACTAGACTGGAGCAAACTCGGCTTAAACATAAACGGCAAGTATATAAATCATTTGAGATTTGCGGACGATATAGTCTTGCTATCGGAAAATGCAAATCAGATACAGTCAATGATAAACTCACTCTATGAAGAAAGCAGAAAGGCAGGTTTAGAAATAAACCTAAATAAAACAAACATAATGACAAACCACACCGAAATCACCATTTACGTTGAAAACACACCTCTAACTTATGTAAACAGCTTTATTTACCTGGGAAAACAGATTTCTTTTGACAGGCAGAATCATGAAATGGAAGTTGATAGGAGAATTAAAAATACGTGGAAAAAGTTTTGGAGTCTCAAAGAAATCCTCAAAAGCGATATGCCTATAGAAATTAAGAAAAGAGTTATGGATACCTGCCTACTTCCCTCACTAACATACGCATGCCAGACATGGAAATTTACCCGGAAAGTGAAAAATAAAATAAGGTCATGCCAAAGAAGTATGGAAAGGAGCGTCATGAAGATACGAAAAGTGCAAAAGATACCACATAGTCGTATAAGACTAAAAACAAAAGTTATAGACGCTCTCAACTATTCGCAAAAGCTGAAATGGCGATGGGCGGGGCATATAGCTAGACTCAACGACGACCGCTGGACTACAAGAGTGACGACATGGCCAGGCCCATCAGGCCAAAGAAAAAGAGGAAGACCTATAGCACGCTGGGCGGATGACATTGCACAGATCGCAGGTACTAGCTGGATGCGAACAGCAAAAGACAGAGACCGCTGGTCATCTCTGGAGGAGGCCTTCACCTTCTACTGAGAGGGGTTCTTGCCAATGAATTATTTTAATCATATTTTTTTATCAAATTAATAATGAAATTCTAATCGTAATTTTTCTTTATTCATAATACGTTAACAACATTCACTTTTAATATAAATAAGTTCTTAATACTAAAATAAATTAATAATAATTAATAGATTTTATATTTCCTTCAAATGGAAATATTATAAATAAAATATTAATTTATGATTACAAGCATGTTATTCTTACTAATTATTTTGTATTGCAAGAAATAAAAGGCTTTTTATTTTATTTTATTATTTATTTATATCCAAGCAAGATTACAATGTATAGAAGAATATTGGCAGTTCTTTAAATGTGTTGATTTAAAGAACTGCCTGAACTTCATGAAGAACATGTTAAGTGTACACCGAAAGATCAACGTACGAACATTCAGTACTTTGTTATTGCCGTATTGAATTTTGAGCAAAACGAAGGATTCTAGCGTTAACTCCCGAACAAAGCGAGGGAGTTAAGACAAGAATCCTGAGTGCAGCGTGGGATTCAATGTCGCCCAAGACGAATTCACCTTTATCCCCGAGGAGAATACCCTACTTTTCACACCATCTACGAGACAATAAAAAAGCAATAGTAAGTACTACAATCAAGAGTAGATTGTTGGTAATGCCAATTGCTTCGGATTTAATGTACATACTCCGGAGTCAAATCACTATCGTCACTCGATGTAACACCTAACATCGTAGGACTACTGGGAAAAAATAATCCCACTAGTTCTACCGTAGTACTGTTTAGTAGAACTACTTAGTGGGAACAATCCAATTTTTTCTGAGAATTTGCAGTTAAGTAATTTGTTGTATAACAAAGCAAAGCAATTTTCAGTATTCGCACCTCTTTTTTTTATTTGTGTTCTATTTTTCTTTTATTTATATTTTACTCGTGGTGGCCAGTTCGATTTTCAAACAATTTAATTTTCAGTGCAGATTTTTAATGGTGAATGCGTGGAATTAGTATGTACCTACTACCTATCGTAAATGTTCGTATGCGATTTCTACTTTATGTTCCAAAATTCAAATCACACTATTGTCTAGCGGGTCATAATGAAATTCAGTACAATATTAATGCCCTGCTAGACCTCATGACTTAAATGACTTACTTTAGGTTAGGTTTGCATGACATATAATTAATTGACATTGTCGAGCAGGTGGTTTGAAAAGGTAATTGTTTCTACATTGTCCTCATCGGGAGAAGTATGTAGTAATATCAAGATGATTAGCCAAAGTCAAGTGAGATTTACTAGTCTATAACAATTCGTCACTAAGTTTGGTACATAAGTTGCAATACCTGAAATCAAGTATTACCGGCGAAGCTGAAGCCTTGCTGAAACATACATATAAGGATTACGGACAACAATAACTATGAGCAAGCAAGGAATATATTGAAAAGTCGCTTCGGGAATAAACGACTAATAATAATAATTACAAGTACAGTTGGAACGACTTACCGGACAAAAGGCGATCAAGACACCAACTGTAAATCAGATAAAGTCCTTACCGCAGCTGAACGTTTGAACAGTCTAAATCAAACTCAGGATGTATCTATTGACAATTGGGACCCTCTAATTATATTTTTAGTGGTTCAGAAATTAGACCCTGAGACCTATAAGAATTGGGAGGAGCATACGTACACACAGAAATCTATGAAGTTACGCACTTTGAAAGATTTTTATATATTTTTGGAGTACAAGTTCCGTACATTAGAGTTGTTGTCAGCTAGTAGTACTGCAGCCGTCATAATGGAGAAAACTATCAAAGATAAGTCATGCCACGTTTCTGCAAACAAACCAGTGAAGACATGTACGATGTACAGGGAAGACCACGCCCTATGCCATTGTAAAGATTTTACAAAGCTTCAACCAACAAGCAGTCAAACAATTCACAAAGTCCACACGTCGCAATAGCATCACACTCACAACAAAGAAGTCTCCACAGCTTTGCTGGCAATAACATTCGTTTATGTAAGGGATGACAATGGACTTACAACAGTATTGCGCGCCTTAATTGACCAAGGGTCACATGAAAGTTTTATCAGTAAGAGAGCAGCACAAAGACTAAAGATAAATCGCAAATCAAGCAGAGGAACAATCACCACAGTTGGAGGGAAACAAACGCACATAAATCACATCGACAATTTAATCTATTATCTCGGTGTGAAGATGATATCAATATTTCTTTTCATACCCAAGAACATAACCTCCAATGTGCCACCAAGACATTTCACCCAAAAAATCGCTGACTGGCCGCATTTACAAGGCCTTGCCCTGGCAGACCCAGGTTACATTCAACCAGGGCGAGTGGACCTTTTATTAGGTGTTCTTTATGCCTGGGAAGAATTATTTTTGGTAAGGTGGAAGAAAACACTTTTTCGGAGGATATCACTGTCATGCATTAACATATTGACAGGGAAAATATGATGACATTCTTCCGGGAAGTAGAGAATGATAGCAAGAAGAAACTAACAGAAGAAGAAGAAACCTGTGAGAAAATATACAAAGAAACATATAAGCAAAACGTTGAAGGAAGATTCGTGATAAAACTACCATTTAAAACAGAAAAATCTAATGCATGTGAAGGTCAAGGTCACAAGAAAATCCAGCAGATGTCGTATCCAGGGGCATACTGTTATCAGAGTTGAAGAATTGTCGATTATGATGGGAAGGACCGAACTGGCTGAAACAAAAGGCAATCAAATTTAACAGCATTAGCAATTCCACGGACCTACAAATAAGAAAAGTTATTAAATGTCACCATAGTATCAAAACAACAATCTTTTGTAGACAAAAATTGGTCAACCCGCTTTGAAGTTTGAGATATAATCAAGGAGTTATTGCTAGCAGTGACATATTGCTATAAGGGTAGTTCTTCAGGGACAAAATTTTCGATTTCTATGGGTATATTTCTGTAACCATCTTACAGAACTATATGTCCATTTTTATGTACAGTTTAGCTTTATCCCTTACTTGGTCAAATAATATTTTTTAGATAATTGCAGTCAAGGTGTACAATAAAAATATTTGAAGGTGGTTCTTCTGATTCGTATAACGCGTCCGTTTGCCATTTTCCGGAACAAAATGGTCGATGTCGCATTTTTCCTTTGATACATCAATATCAATTATTATAATTATATCGAAAGGAAATGAATTGTCCTCTTACAAAAAAAATATGTATTAGTTATAACTACCTTAGTGTGTTTATAAATGAGTAAATAAGAAGTGTCCGGCGTAAAATACTGATTAATGTGGCGTAAGCTGCGCTTGACCGTACTTGGTCGGGTAATAATAATGAGAGTCTGACTTCCCATGCGGGGGGAAGCCAGTCTTGCAACGAACCATCTAGAAGGCGGACCAACGGCTTGTAGTATATTGTGACGGTATGTCTAATATACATTATTATTGTATGTGAGGGTGTTTGGAAATAAATCAGTGTTTAACCAACTTGCGTGTGTTTCACATATATGGTGGCAGCGGTGTGTCTTTTTAACGCGTATTACAAGTTAAAACAGACTTGAAACTGCGAAAGATAGTGTGGTAGTGTGCCAATAATATCGTGAGTGTACGGAACTATATCAATAGAGCACGCACATCCTCCAGCAGAATTATCGCTCGACGGTGGTCCGGCCGCGCGGTCCGATGCTTGGCAGAAATGGCGGAAGCTGTTTGAAGTGTTTCTCAAAGCATCTGGAGTGAGCAAAGAGCCAAAAAAAGTTCAGGCTAGTTTGTTGGTTAGCCTCATTGGATCAGCAGGTTATGAGGCTTATACAACTTTCACGTTCGAAGAAGGCGAGGATGAAGACGATATAAATTGTGTTTTAAAATAATTTGACAAATATTTCGGCACGAAAACAAATATCACAGTACGACGCTTTAAATTCTTTACTCGCAATCAGGAAGACGGTGAAAACATTGACCAATATGTAACCGCGCTGAGGGTATTGAGTCAGCAATGTGAGTTTAGTGAATTGTCGTCAACAACACTGTTAGGGATCGGCTTCATCGCACAGATGATTTGACGTTAACAAAGGCCATGAAAATCTGTCAGACGGCCGAGATATCCAAAGAGGAAAGCAAATGCATAGATGGCGCTTCAGAGAGTGTGCAGGTGCATGCAGTTTGCCCGGCCGCGTGGCGTTACCACGCGGTCGGGCTCCGCTGCCGCCGCCGCGTCGTCCTCTTGTGCGTCGTACTCCTCGTGCATCGTTTTTATCGTAAACTGCATGCACCTGCACACTCTCTGAAGCGCCATCTATGCATTTGCTTTCCTCTTTGGATATCTCGGCCGCCGACGCCGCCCGCGCCGTGCAGCGGCCGGCGCGCACGCAGCGGAGCTCCTGTCGGTGTTGTGGCGGTGGATGGTGTCAGGGTGACGAGCACTGTCCGGCACAAAACGCTACGTGTTATGTCTGTGATAAGAAAGGCCATTTCTCGCGAGTTTGTGACCAAAAGAAAGCGATTCGCGAAGTGTTAAATCTTAGTGTGAAGACAACAAACAGTGAAAGTGAGGATAGCAGTATGGATATGTTCTACGTCAATACACTCGACGAGGACAAAAAACAATGTAAGTCGCCTGTGGAATGGGTAGAAGAAGTAAAATGTAAAGAAAAAAATATCTTGTTAAAAATAGATACTGGATCAATGATAAATGTTATCTCTACTACCTTAAGCCGTTCACAAAACGTGTACATTCCTTTACAGGGAACCAATTAAAGGAATTAATAATGTGTCTTTTGCATTTAATAACAAACATTATGATTTGTCATTCGTGGTTGCTAACTTAAACTGTCAGAATGTACTCGGTTTAGCAGGCTGTATTGAGTTAGAATTAATTAGTCATATTCATACAATTAATAATAATCAATACTCCGATTTGTTTCAAGGACTCGGGAAATTACCCGGTAAATATAGTATCGTTGTGGATAAAAATATACAGCCTGTTGTATGCCCAACTAGAAAAATCCCATTAGGACTTAAGGATAAGTTGATGGAAGAATTACGTAGAATGGAAGGGCTAGGTGTTGTTAGAAAGGGAATGGACTGCGCATAAATGGCGCTGTACCATTTCCTCCAGGGCAACATCAACCACTCTGCCAGAGCTCAGGACCTCTTCCTCCAGAGCATGGCAGAGTGGTCGATTGACGTGGCTGTGGTCGCCGAGCCGTACTTCGTCCCCCCCAGGGATAACTGGGTGGGAGACTTGGACGGCTTGGTGGCTATCATTGGCGGGGCTCTGGTCAACCCGTCCCGAGGTCACGGCTGGGTAGCCGCCCTCGCGGACGGCATTGGCATAGTTGGTGCGTATTTTTCGCCCAACAAGAGCCTCGCCGACTTCGAGAGGTTCCTTGTTGAGTTGGGTGCCGTCGTAGGCCGTCTTCACCCTCGCCCGGTGCTGTTGCTGGGGGATCTCAACGCCAAGTCTGCGGCGTGGGGATCCCCGGTGACCGATGCTCGGGGTGAGGTGCTGGAGGAGTGGGCGGTCACGACTGGCTTGACCGTTCTGAATCGGGGCTCGGTCCACACGTGCGTTCGGCAGCGGGGCGGGTCAATAGTGGACGTCTCGTTCGCTAGCCCTGCTGTCGCCAGCCGTGTCCGCGACTGGCGTGTCGCCGTGGAGGTGGAGACGTTGTCGGATCATCGTTACATCCGTTTCGACGTCTCCGCCCAGACCACGGGCGGCCGCGGTTCATCGGCCCCGCAAACGAACGGTCCGCGATGGGCGCGTAAGCGCATGAACAGGGAACTTCTCGAGGAGGCCGCCATTGTCCAGGCCTGGTTCCGGGAGTCGGAGACGAACGGACCCGTCGACGTCGAACTGGAGGCGCTGTGGTTCCGCGGGGCGATGACGCAAATTTGCGACGCGTCCATGCCCCGGGTCCACGCACAGTCAGCAGGGCGCCAGGTGTACTGGTGGTCGGCCGAGATCGCTCGTATGCGCATTGAGTGCGTAGCGGTCAGACGCCGGTACACCCGATACCGGAGGAGACGTCGTCGGGTCCCGGACGAAGAAGCCGCGCTGTATGAGGTGTACCGCGCGGCTAAGAGGACTCTGTGTCTGGCCATCGGCGATGTGAAGACGCAAGCCAGGGAGGAGATGTTGGAGACCCTAAACCGGGATCCGTGGGGGCGCCCATATCAAGCGGTTCGAGGGAAACTTCGGTCTGCGGCGCCCCCGCTCACGGGGAGTCTCCAACCAGAGCTGCTGGAGGAGGTTGTCTCAGCCCTCTTCCCGGCACGAGCGGAGCATACTCCACCGCCGATGGCTTTGCCCACAGACGCAGAGTCCACAGAGGAGAACGCCATCAGCGTCCCAGAGGTGACACAGGCAGAGATGGGGGCGGCCGTGCTGCGGCTCCGGGCCAAGAACGTGATAGACTGTTTACAGCGTGCCTTGAGCGGGGCCAGTTTCCCACATTGTGGAAATCTGGTCGTCTGGTCCTGCTCAAGAAGGCGGGGCGCCCTGCGGACTCTCCGTCCGCGTACCGGCCCATAGTGCTGCTGGACGAGGTGGGAAAGCTGTTTGAGCGGATAATCGCAGCCCGCCTCGTCGGCCACTTGTGCGAAAAGGGGCCGGACCTGGACGAGAGCCAGTATGGCTTTCGGCATGGGCGCTCCACCATACACGCTGTATCAAGGGTGAGAGTCCTGGCGGAGGAAGCGGTGTCCCGGGGCGGGGTGATGTTGGCGGTGTCCTTGGACATTTCCAACGCGTTCAACACCCTGCCCTGGAGTTGTGTGCGGGAGGCACTGCGCTATCATCGTGTGCCTTCCTACCTCCGCCGCATAGTTGGGGCTTATCTGTCCGAGAGGTGTGTCACCTACGTGGGACGTGATGGCGAGCACCAGCGCCGCATGTCGTGCGGTGTTCCGCAGGGTTCCGTCTTAGGACCGCCCCTGTGGAACATCGGGTACGACTGGGTGCTGAGGGGCGAGCTCCAGCCGGGCGTGGACCTGACGTGTTACGCTGACGACACGCTGGTCACGGCCCGGGAGAGCTCGTACAGGGAAGCAGCGTTGCTGGCGACGGCTGCGGTCTCACAGGTGGTGAGCCGCATCCGGCACCTCGGCCTGGAGGTGGCCCTCAACAAGTCGGAGGCCGTGATCTTTCACGGTCCTCGGCGGGCGCCGCCGCCGGGATCACACATCGTGGTCGGGGGGGCCAGAATAGCTGTCGAGTCTACCATGAAGTACCTTGGATTGGTGCTCGACAGCCGATGGGATTTTGGCCCTCATTTCCAGCGGCTGGCGCCCAAGTTGTTGGGCGCGGCTGGGGCGTTGTCAACGCTGCTTCCCAATCTGGGGGGCCCGAGCGCCGTCTGCAGGCGGCTCTACGTGGGGATCGTGCGATCGATGGCCCTTTATGGGGCCCCGATCTGGGCGGCAGACCTGACGGCCGGAAGCATCGCCGTGCTGCGAAAGCCGCAACGCGCGATGGCCGTCAGAGTCATCAGGGGATATCGCACGATCTCCTACGAGGCGGCTTGTGCACTGGCCGGATCCCCGCCCTGGGACCTGGAGGCGAAGGTACTCGCGTCACTGTACCGGTGGCGCGAGGAGGCGCGGACGCGGGGTGAGCGACCGATGCAGCGACACATGGAGCTGCGTCGGTCTCAGCTTCGCGAGGTCCTGGTGGCGGAATACGGGACAGGCTTTCGCGCCCTACCGCCGGCCTCGCCATCATCGAGGCGGTCCGGCCAGTGCTCGAGCGCTGGCTCGGGAGGAGGCACGGCTCCCTGTCGTTTCGGGTGACACAGGTGCTCTCGGGGCATGGTTGCTTCGGGAAGTACCTGTGTCGCATAAACAGGGAGCCGGACGCCCGGTGTCACCACTGCGTCGACTGCCGGGAGGACACGGCGCGGCATACGCTGGCGGAATGTGCCGCTTGGGAGGGGCCGCGCCGTGCCCTCGTCTCAGAAGTAGGCAGTGACCTGTCGCTGTCGGCCGTGGTCGAGTCGATGGTCGACAGCGTAGAGTCCTGGGACGCGGTGGTTTCCTTCTGCGAAAGTGTCATGTCGCGGAAGGAGGCTGCGGAAAGGGAGAGGGAGATCTCAACCTCCCACCCTGCCCGCAGCAGGCGCACCGGGCGTCGGCGAAGGGCGGATAACGCCTTCTTCCGGCCCCCCTAAATGGGTCCAGGGGCGGCAGACTCGGGGACGTCTGTCGCCCCCCACATACACCAGGACCCGAGGTGGCGGCGCGTAGTGTTCCACGCGCGCCCCTCTAAGATGTCCGGGGGGGAGTCTAACACCTCACTCCCCCCCCTGACCCGAGAAGTGGCCCGCTGCAGCGGGCCGGCACTAGCCGGGGGTTGCGGAAGTATCTCCAGTTCCCGCGACCCCCGACGTAGGTGTGAGATGGAACACCGGGGTGGTTTTTAGTCAGTAAGAGTCTGACAGACCCCTCCGCCCGCCCGAGGGCGGAGGACATCCATGAGGATTTTCCACCCCGTACCAAAAAAAAAAAAAAAAAAAAAGGTGTTGTTAGAAAGGTCACACACCCAACCTCTTGGGTAAATGCAATTGTTTTAGACGCGAAAAAAGATGGCAATATTCGTGTTTGTTTAGATCCTCGTCCTCTAAACCGCGCGATGCGGCGTGCACAGTACTCGCTGCCGACAGTGGCCGAGCTGTCAGCTCGCTTGCACGGGGCTACTGTGTTCAGCGTGCTTAATGCGCGCTGTGGCTTCTGGATGGTGCAGATAGATGACGCTAGCGCTGACCTTTGCACTGTTGGTACACCATTCGGTCGGAACCAATTTCTACGCTTACTTTAGGGGATAAACTGTGCACCAGAGGTATTTCATGCAAAACTCAGGCAGTATTTAGAAGATTTAGAAGGAGTAGAATCTTTTATTGATGACATAATTGTATGGGGGCGTACTAAGGATGAACATGACCAGAGATTGAAGGGTCTCTTAAGACGTGCAAAAGATATAGGTATCAAATTTAACCGCGATAAATGTAAATTTAGCGTATCGGAAATACGTATTTAGGTCACAAGTTTGATGCAAACGATATGCGGGCGGATAACTCAAAAGTCAAAGCTATAATAGAAATGCCTTATCCAACCGACAGGAAGGCTCTCGAGAGATTTTTAGGTATGGTCAATTATTTGGCAAAATTCATACAAAATTACTCAGAGAGTGTAAATATGTTAAGGTCCTTGCTAAAAAAGGCGAGTGGTTATGGGAAGCCCAGCACTCTGAGGCTGTGGACCGGTTAAAAAGCAAACTTAGCAGCGCGCCAGTGTTGGCGCTGTACAGCAGCAGCGCGCCCATGGTGTTGTCGGTGAATGCATCCAGTGTCGCGCTAGGAGCTGTGCTGCTGCAGAGTGGCCGCCCAGTGGAGTTCGCTTCGCTTACGATGACCGATACGCAGACCAGGTATGCCCATATAGAAAAAGAAATGCTGGCTATTGTTTTTGGGGTGGAGAGGTTCAGACAGTACATTTATGGCAGATCCGATGTCACTGTGCACACAGACCATAAGCCACTGGAAGCCTTATTTAGCAAGCCATTAGTTTCGGTTCCAGCCCGGTTACAGAGAATGATGATGAGGGTTCAAGGTTTTGATGTTAAGGTGATATACACCCCGGGCAAATATATGTATATAGCGGACACGTTATCACAGGCCCCTCTAAAAGATTTTATGCATGACCGAGTGACTGCAGAAGTTGAGGTTCAAACTTGCTTTATGTTAGAGAATGCGCCGTTCAGCCAACCTAAAATGGAAGCCTTTAAAAAAAAAACAGAGCTGGATATTGATTGTAGATGGTTAATTATGTATATAACAAAGGGCTGGCCTTGTAAAGTAGGCGAGATGTGAATGAAAGAGTGAACGTTTTCTGGCCATATCGTGAGCAACTTCATTATACAAACGGAATGCTTTTTTAAGAAGAATGTGTGTTTATTCCGCGTGCACTACGAGATAACATGTTATCACGGGTTTATGAAGGACATTGATCTGACTGGGAAGATTGATCTGCTTCTGGAGGGAGGTGAGCTGGTTGGAGTAATCGGCCACAATGGCTCACGTACAATGGTCCATTTTAAGGACTTAGTGCGGAAACCAAACCCCCGTAGCATAGAACATAGAAGGACATTTAGGTATAGAACGGTGTAAACGGCGCGCGCGTGAAGTTATGTTTTGGCCAGGTTTGTGCGAGGATGTGGAGCGCGTGGTGCGCCGGAGCGCGTCGTGCGCGCTGCACGCGCCGCGCCCGCGCCGCCAGCCGCTGTTGCAGCACGATGTGCCAGCACTGCCCTGGCACAAACTAGCCTCAGACAAAGTCAAAGTCAAAGTCAAAGTCAAAGTCAAAGTCAAATCATTTATTTCAATTAGACCATTAAAAAGGCACTTTTGAACGTCATAATAAAAAAATATAAAGTTGATTCTAGTTGCCCATTCCAAAAGGTAGCTTCGTATGGAGAAGAATGGGCAAGAAACTCCATACTCACCATACTCTTTTAAAAAAAAATGTGTACAATATTTTGCATTTACAGTTTTCAGTTATATAACTATACGTGAATACGATGGACCTTGCATAAAAACACTATATTGAAGTATGTACAAAGTATTACAAAATAAAGAATGACAGCTAAGTTGTATACATAGATACATAGTGTTCACATATTATTATTTACAATTATTGTAAAAGTAGACAACCACTCCATACATTTCAACAAACTATGAACCTATGAACCAGTGTGTGACCCAAAGCAAGAATTAAATATATTGTATATACTAAGTATAAATTAAATAGTTTTAATTAGCAATCCGTTTGATTTTGTCTAGACTGTAGATTGTCCTATAATAATAATAATAATATAATAATATGTGGGGACATTTTCACACACGGCTATCTGACCCCAAACTAGGGAGACCCTGTACTATGGGTGTCAGACAGCTGAGCTTTTTTTTTTTTGTAAATACATACTCTTATAGATAAACAACACCCAGACACAAGGCAAACACAAGTGCTCATCACACAAATGTTTACCCTGGGCGGGAATCGAACCCGCAACACGCTGCGCAGCAGTCGATCGCTCAGCCACTGCGCCAACCGTGTCGTCTATGGAGCCCGGACCAGCATGTTTCCAAGCATTCTTATCATGGATATAATCCTCTAAACTGTAATATGCTTGTTTACAGAGTGTACTTTTAATATATGTTTTAAATTTTCTTTCATTTAGTTGCAATATATCACTAGGAATTTTGTTATAACACTTAACACAGAACCCCATAAAAGATTTATGAACTTTAGACAATCTAAAATATGGTTGAGCTATTTTGTCTTTGTTTCTAGTATTAATATTATGTCTATCACTAACCTTATTAAATAAATGTAGGTTTTTTCTTACGTACATAATATTTTCATAGATAAATTGGCAAGGCACTGTCATTATATTAATATTTTTAAATAGTTCCCTAAGAGAATCGCGGCGACGTAGATTATAAATGGCTCTAACAGCTCTTTTTTGTAAGATAAAAATGGATTCAATGTCGGCAGCCCGACCCCACAGTAAAATACCGTAAATATATATTAATAAATAAATACGTATTCACGTATAGTTATATAACTGTAAACTGTAAATGCAAAATATTGTACACATTTTTTTTTAAAAGAGTAAGTATAGAGTTTCTTGCCCATTCTTCTCCATACGAAACTACCTTTTGGAATGGGCAACTAGAATCAACTATATATTTTTTTTATTATGACGTTCAAAAGTGCCTTTTTAATGGTCTAATTGAAATAAATCGCAGTCGCGCATCGCTAGTAACATCGTACTCTTAATTAAACCCGTTTAAAAAATAATAAAGTGTTAAAGAAATAATTATAGTACTGAAATTCATAAAAACAGTGTATAATTGCACCAAGACAACACAAAAAACATAGTGTACCTATAAACAGTAAAAACTTGTGAAAAAGTGTAAAACACGCGCCATTTCACATGCCAATAAAACCAATAAAAACCAAAAACAAGACATAAACAGTGCAAATACTATTGTGAAAGTGGACAGTAAATATAAAACAAAACCCCAATAAACTGCGAAAAGTGCTTAAAAATAGAAAACTATAGACATAAGACATAACCTCAAAGTGAATTTAATGACTCATTCTACGAACTCTAAAAGAATAAGCTAGCAACACGCCATCTACTGTTATAATAATCCGGCACATGTGCCTTGTCCTGTTTACAAACTGAACTCAAGCATAATCTATTACAATAGGTCTGCCGATATTCGATAATAATTCCATCTAGCGAAATCAGTAATCTGTGCTTTGGAAAACAACAAACAACATGGATGAAATAAAAAATATGCTGAAAAACATGCAACAAGATCTAAAACAACAAAAAGCAGATATGTTTGAAATGAAGGAAGACATAGAAAACACAATAAACAATAATATCAACGAAAAGTTTAACAGTCTAGAACTAAAAAACGAATTACTGGAGAAAAAAGTGGACGATCAAAACACAAAAATAAACAACTTAGAAAGGTATATTAGACGCAAAAATCTAGTCTTATTCGGTGTAGAAGAGCGAGAGGAATCTTACCAAGAATTAGAAGACACAGTAATTGACATAATAAACACCTACTTCAAAGCTCTATGTGGGTATAACAATATTGAAGCTGTCAGGAGAATGGGAAAGAAAGGCGAGAAAGTCAGACCAATTGTGATAACGTTCACTACAATGGGCTTTAAAATAAAAATTGGAAAAAACAAGAGCTGCCTTAACGACACCCCATACTACATAAAAGAAGATTACCCAAAAGAAGTCCTTAACAAGCGCAAGGAGCTGCAAACTCAAATGCTGAAGGAAAAAGAGGCAGGTAACACTGCCTTTATCAAATATGACAAACTTATTGTACTGAACAATAACAAACGTACTCCTCGCAATCAGGTAAACCAGAGGCTCCTGTCCGAATCCCCGAAGACCTCCCCCCCTAGCAGCCAAACAGCTAAAGATGAAATCAAACAGCCATCGAAGAAAAACAAAGCAACCACCATGAAAGACTATGTACTACAAAAACCTAAACTTATCTTCACTCAGACTGATACTGATACCTCTCAAAATCCAGCGGAGACAGCGCAGCCCAACACACTGTAGCAATCACAAATAGACCCTCTTCCCACCTATCATCTCTCAACACCATTGGCCACCGAGGGTGAGTTCAAACATCACCCTCCTAGGAAAACACACGTGCGAGTCTCGCACATATACGAGCAACACAAGAAGAACAAAAACAACCTTTATGTTGGCACATACAACGTAAGATCGCTGGCAAGTCCGGCCAAACTTATCGAACTTACTAACGCACTTAACAATGTTAAATATGATATTATCGGACTGTCAGAAACGAGAAGATTGGGTTATGGCGTGGATGAATACGACGATTTCATATTATGCTACAATGGACAGACAAAGGGTAGGTATGGGGTCGGCTTCCTTATAAAAAAACATCTAAAAAACTGCATCAAAGGCTTTAAAGGACTATCCGACCGTGTAGCACTTTTAGATATGGAGATAAATGATCTACCAATCACTATTATCCAGGTATATGCACCCACTGAAGAGTCTGAAGAATCAGAGATTGAAACATTTTACAACATTTTACATAAAGCTCACGAAACTTCGAACAAATATGTCATTGTTATGGGCGATTTCAATGCGAAGATAGGGAAGAGAAACTTTGAAGAAAACAAATTACTTGGAAAGTTTGGGTTTGGTAAAAGAAGTTCTAGAGGACAACAGCTAATACAATACGCCCAGGAACAAAACTTATCCATTATGAACACTTTTTTCAAGAAAAAGTTTAGTCAAAAATGGACATGGAAGTCTCCTGATCAGAAAACCAGGAATGAAATAGATTATATACTTACAAATTTTCCAAAAAAATTCCATGATGTAAATGTCCTAAATAATATAATGTTTCCATCAGACCACAGAATGATTAGATCAAAAATAACACTTATACATACAAAAAAGAGTCGCCTAAAGTACAAAAACCCCATCTCCACACTGAAAAATCCAAATTAAGTAAGTTACTACCTAGAGAACATAAAAGAAAAGTTAAAATCCATAAAAAAGGAAGAGACACATACAGGACAAACCTTATACAATTTACTAGAAAAATGCCTACTGGAAAGTATGAAATGTGAAAAAGGAACAGAGAAACACAAAACAAACAAAATCCTTACAGAGGAAACACTCAACCTAATCAGGAAACGTCACAAACTACAAACAATCCAAACTAAGAGCCGTGAAGAAAAGAATCAACTCAGTTTTATCTACAAGATAACAAACAAAAATATTAGGAAAGATTATAAAAACTACAGATCAAAAATAATAGAAAAACATCTAAAAACAAGTGGAAGCTGCAAGCGCGCATTTAAAGAACTCTGTACACACAAAACCTGGATACCAAGCCTAACAGAAAACTCCAACCCGACTACCAACAGAGAAAACATTCTCAAAATAGCAACAAATTTCTACACTAACCTCTACGACAACAAAGATCCTGAAAACTTCAAAACCATAATCTTTCACCCTCAAAACGAAGCGATCACTGAGTGGAATGAAAGAGAAATAGATCGAGAAATAATGAAATTAAAATCTGATAAGAGCCCCGGTCCAGATGGTATCCCAAACGAGGCATTAAAACTGGCGAGAACACTATTGACTCCAATAATAACCTACTTATTCAACATTATAATCGAAGAGCAGAGAGTCCCTGACCAATGGACTAAATCAAATATTATATTACTCTACAAGAAAGGTGATCCAAAAGAGATAGGCAACTATCGACCTATTAGCTTACTGCCTAGCCTCTACAAACTATTTTCACAATGTATCCTAAGCCGAATATCTGAGAAAATCGACAAAAACCAGCCGGTAGAACAGGCAGGTTTTCGTAGAGGATACTCAACCGTCGACCACATCCAAACCTTGGAGAGCATAATAGAAAAATTCAAGGAATTGCAAAGGCCTCTCTATTTAACCTTTATAGATTACCAAAAAGCTTTCGACTCTATTTCACACATTTCAATATGGGAAGCACTGAAGGCAAACAACATTGATGAAACTTACTGTAACATAATGAGAGACATCTACGAGAGAAGCACAAGTAGAGTCAGCTTGGAAACAAGCGGCCCAGAAATAAAAATCAAAACAGGCGTAAAGCAAGGTGATCCTCTTTCCCCTAAGCTGTTTATCGCCGTGCTAGAGATGATATTCAAAAGACTTGGCTGGAAAAATCTAGGTATTCAAATAAATGGGAAATACCTCAGTCATTTACTCTTTGCTGATGACATAATTTTATTCTCTGAATCTTGTTCACAACTAGAACAAATGATACATCTTCTACAAGTAGAAAGTGCACGCGTGGGATTAGAGATGAACCTGCAAAAAACTAAACTGATGACTAACTCTTCAAAACCACCAATAAAGATAGGCAGTGAGAACCTAGATTATGTAGATACATATATATACCTGGGGAAACAAATATCATTCCACCAGAATAACAACTTAGAGGAAATAACACGAAGAATAAATATATCATGGCAAAAGTACTGGGCTCACAGAGAAATAATGAAAGGAGGCATGCCACTCTATGTGAAGAAGAAAGTTATGGATAGTGGTATCCTTCCCTGTCTATCATACGGCTCACAAACATGGACATACACAAAACTGGCAAAAGAAAAAATAAGAATATGTCAAGCAGCCATGGAGCGGTCGATTCTAGGAATACGGAAAAAGGATAAAGTACGCCACACCACGATAAGAGAAAAAACAAAACAACTGGATTTCCTACTTCACTCTATGAAATTAAAGTGGAAGTGGGCAGGACATGTAGCTAGAATGGAAGACGACCGATGGACGAGTCGTGCCGTGACATGGGAGGGACCCAAGGGCAAAAGAAAAAGAGGAAGACCAGTGAGAAGATGGGTCGATGACATCAAGGATATAGCAGGAGAAAAATGGCAAAAGATAGCGAGAGATAGAAAAAAATGGTTGGAGATGGAGGAGACCTTTACCCAACAGAAGGACTCTCATTTAAACTATTTAAATTAGTCGAAAATGATACTTGATATAGTACAACAATTAAAATAGTAATCAAATTAAACAAAGTGAAACCAGGATAGTTAGCAAAAATAAATAAATTTAAATACTAAATGAATAACATAATTACATGAAAGTGAGAATAAAAAGCATATTTATTGTATGATCTATTAAATGAAAAATGGGTAGCTTACTTCTAATAAATACTTCTAATCTCCCAACACGGTTGGTCACCGCGGGAGAGCTCGACCATTACCCTCCAGCTTATGCTAGCTTGGAGGAGGCTTTTACCCTTCGGGGGTCCATAACAGATCAGATAAAAATTAAATTTGGGTTGTAAACTGTTTAGAAAAACAAAATAAGTAAATTTAAAAAGTCATCAATTCATTAAAAATAAACTAATTTGTAATAAATGCGATCAAATTTGCAATCACTAACATAAATCTAAAAATATTATAAATAAAAATTTTGAATTTACTTATATTGTTATATATTATATAGATTTTTAATTGCATGATACCTATTATAATCAATCTGTAATCTATCTAAATTATTCTTTTTAACAATTTGTTATTTTTAGAAATGAAATTAATTAATGAAATTAACTTGCAATTTTTTAAAATCTACAATCTATCAATCTACATCTACAAATCCAAAAAAAAAAAAAAAATTTAATGAAAAATACCGTAATGAAATTGTAATTTACTTCAGATTTACCTTCCAAATTGCATGAAAACCTACTGTTATATAATTAATTTAAAGAAAATTAATTTAAATTCAATTTTATTCAATTCTATTATATAAATTTGGTAACTAAGAAATGAAATTAATTATTTATTTATTTATTTTCTTACAATGATTACATACTATACTTTATTTGGAATCTAGATGTATAGTGAGATAAGTACCTATCTGTAAAATTCTTTATTAATGTATTTTCTTTGTTTCTTTGTATGGAATTAAATAAAGCTTTTATTATTATTATTATTCTCGTTTATTCATTTTGTTAACATATTAAATTACATTTTTAAATATTAGTAAAAAAATAAATAAAAACATTTAAAAATATAAAAAAATAGTAGCCCACCGGTATCGGGAACAGGGTCCAAGCTACCGGTGGTCAGGGCTCCTGAGAGAGGAATCTCCTGACTATACGCGCCGTGTCCAGGAGTACCGCTTTCTGTATCAAGCCCTTGATCCAGCTGCCCAACGAGAGCCTCCTTAGGTGTTGGTCGAGGCTCTTGGAAATGAGTCCATTGGCCGTAACGACTATCGGCACAATGACTGCTGTATTCACATCCCACATGTCGACAACCTCGCGAGCCAAGTCAAGATACTTAATTTGTTTATCTTTCTCGGTTTTCACGAGGTTCTCGTCATGCGGAACCGCTATATCAACAATCATTGCGCGACGCTCTAATCGATCTATCACCACTATGTCAGGTTTATTGGCAACAATAGTCCTGTCAGTGATGATAGATCGATCCCAATACAACGTGATATGGCCATTTTCGAGAACTGGGTCGGGCACATACCTGTAGTACGGTACCTCCGACTCCACAAGCCTATACTTTAGAGCAAGTTGCTGGTGGATAATCCTAGCTACAAGGTTGTGTCTATGCAAGTAGTCTCCGTTAGCTAGACGAGAGCACCCAGAGATAATGTGTCGGATTGATTCTCCCGGTCGGTGGCATGCCCGACAAATGTCAACCGTGCCGTCCTTCACAATATACCTCCGGTAGTTGTTCGTCATCATAACTTCGTCCATAATCGCACAGACAAAACCTTTGGTTTCCCCAAACAGGTCACCGAAACGCAGCCAGGATACGGACGCCAAGAAATCTACATCAGGCCCATGTAGGGCCCGGTAGAAGCGCCCGTGAAGCTCCTTGCTCTGCCATACCTCCTTGCGGTCATTAGTATTAATTATTATAATTATTATTAATTGAAATAAATGATTTGACTTTGACTTTGACTTTTTGGAAATAAATCAGTGTTTAACCAACTTGCGTGTGTTTCACTACACGGCTGTTGGCTTAGATCCCGGTGTTACGAAGGTAAACATCTTATTCATCTGTGTTTGGTTTAGGTGGCACCCTGATTATAATGCTTACGTTATACAATTTATTTTATTGTTTTAAATCTGCAATCTGTGTTTTTTATGTGATGCTTTTGGGTTATAGATTCGTGTAGAAAAATGTCAATAATGAAGTCTGTATATATGATGAGTTATGCATGATTGTAGGCAAAATCTTGATTCATCTGTGCCTGATTCGTACGGTTAAAACCCCATATAAATCATAAAATAAATTAGTTTTTCCACTCTCCGGCACGAAATGTGTGCATGTCATGCGGTGTTCCGCAGGGTTCCGTCTTAGGACCGCCCCTGTGGAACATCGGGTACGACTGGGTGCTGAGGGGCGAGCTCCAGCCGGGCGTGGACCTGATGTGTTACGCTGACGACACGCTGGTCATGGCCCGGGGGAGCTCGTACAGGGAGGCAGCGTTGCGTTGCCTCGGCCTGGAGGTGGCCCTCAACAAGTCGGAGGCCGTGATCTTTCACGGTCCTCGGCGGGCGCCGCCGCCGGGATCACACATCGTGGTCGGGGGGGGGCAGAATAGCTGTCGAGTCCAGCATGAAGTACCTTGGATTGGTGCTCGACAGCCGATGAGATTTTGGCCCTCATTTCCAGCTGCTGGCGCCCTAGTTGTTAAGCGGGGGGGCGCTTTCAACGCTGCTTCCCAATCTGGGGGGCCCGAGCGCCGTCTGCAGGCGGCTCTACGTGGGGATCGTGCGATCGATGGCCCTTTATGGGGCCCCGATCTGGGCGGCAGACCTGACGGCCGGAAGCATTGCCGTGCTGCGAAAGCCGCAACAAGCGATGGCCGTCAGAGTCATCAGGGGATATCGCACGATCTCCTACGAGGCGGCTTGTGCACTGGCCGGATTCCCGCCCTGGGACCTGGAGGCAAAGGTACTCGCGTCACTGTACCGGTGGCGCGAGGAAGCGCGGGCACGGGGCGAGCGACCGATGCAGCGACACATGGAGCTGCGTCGGTATCAGCTTCGCGAAGTCCTGGTGGCGGAATGGCGGGACAGGCTTTCACGCCCTAACGCCGGCCTCACCATCATCGAGGCGGTCCGGCCAGTACTCGAGCGCTGGCTCGGGAGGAGGCACGGCTCCCTGTCGTTTCGGGTGACGCAGGTGTTCTTGGGGCATGGTTGCTTCGGGAAGTACCTGTTTCGCATAAACAGGGAGCCGGACGCCCAGTGTCACCACTGCATCGCCTGCCGGGAGGACACGGCGCGGCATACGCTGGCAGAGTGTGCCGCTTGGGAGGGGCCGCGCCGTGCCCTCATCTCAGAAATAGGCCGTGGTCGAGTCGATGGTCGACAGCGCAGAGTCCTGGGACGCGGTGGTTTCCTTCTGCAAAAGTGTTATGTCGCAGAAGGAGGCTGCGAAAGGGAGAGGGAGATCTCAACCTCCCACCCTGCCCGCAGCAGGCGCACCAGGCGTCGGCGGAGGGCGGATAACGCCCTCTTCCGGCCCCCCTAAATGGGTCCAGGGGCGGCAGACTCGGGGACGTCTGTCGCCCCCCACATACACCAGGACCCGAGGTGGCGGCGCGTAGTGTTCCACGCGCGCCCCTCTAAGACGTCCGGGGGGGAGTCTAACACCTCACTCCCCTCCCTGACTCGAGAAGTAGCCCGCTGCAGCAGGCCGGCACCAGCCGGGGGTTGCGGAAGTATCTCCGGTTCCCGCGACCCCCGACGTAGGTGTGAGATGGAACACCGGGGTGGTTTTTAGTCAGTAAGAGTCTGACAGACCCCTACGCCCGCCCCAGGGCGGAGGACATCCATGAGGATTTTCACCCCGTACCAAAAAAAAAAAAAAAAAGGTTAGAACAGTGACCATTAACTAGATTCCCTCTATTGTTGGCGAATCGTATGGGTTAGATGAGGTTATAACGGTGTCCCCTTGTTGCGCAGACAGAAACATAGAATTTTGTTTCCCAGAAAATGTTTCATAATTATAATACTAGTTGGTTCTTGTATTTTTATTTTGGCTATTATTGTTTCAAAGACTATTTAGGTACTTGAATGAATTATATTTCACAGAAATACAATCCAATAAATTTTTAATCACTTTTTTTTTTGTTTAACGAACTTATCGAACCGTAGAAATATTTTTTTACGAGTATTGCTTGATCACTGTATTTCCACATGAAATTTATTTTAACGAAAATGTATAAAAATAGACAATAACAAAAATATTGTCTAAAAGTCAATATGTTGTGCTACAAAAGTTAATGACAGAAACCAATCGCTGCGAAACCGAATCCACGTAGTCTTGTCTGCCCTATATGAAATGAACGTTAAACTAAATGTTATAAGAGCAAAAGAAGATTATATGAAATATAACATTCGATCACATGAAATTAGCTTATTTGATTTTATAGCATCAAACTCAACTCAAACTCAAACTCAAAATCATTTATTTCAAATAAACCATTTACAGGTACTTTTGAATTGTCAGAGTCAGTCAGTCAGAAAGTTGAAGCTAGTTGCTCGTTCCAAACAGTAGGTTTCTATGGAGAAGAACGAGCAAGAAACTCCATGAACAACACTCTTTTAAAATCAATAATATGTTACAAATTTCGGTTACATCATTCATATTGAATCTAGGGTACAATGTGAGAACATTGTAACAAGTCGTGTACGTTAAAAGAGGTTTAGATAAAAATATAATCATAATAAACAATTCAAAATAAAATTAGAATAACCGAGGCAGCTAAGAGATGACCAGTCCCAACTAACGGCGCCCGTTCACGAACATGACGCACGGATCGGCATCATTTGACTCAACCATTTTGAAGGGAACCGAATGATCCAATACGCGCGCCACCGTCAGCGAGACATTCCAGTGAGCATGACATGCTCCCAACCGCCAGGGCACATTCAAGTCAATGAAAGACATACCTCGTAAATGGTAGCTTTAAATAACATAGTGCTCACATGTATGTGCTTTGAAAAATTATATAATACTAACACATTGAGTTTATACAATGCAAAGATAACGTAGATCTATATCTTCAGCAGCTCCAAAAATAATTAAAAATGCTAATCAATTAATCTATGAACCCTTATGGCTGTGGAGCTAGACCAGCATCCAGCCAAGCATTTTTATCAGTGATGTACTCACCCAATGAATAATATGCTCGACTGCATAGTGTGCGTTTTATATAAGACTTAAATTTTGTCTCATTTAGTTGAACAATGTGGGGAGGTATTTTATTGTAACATTTTAAACAGTACCCCATGAAAGAAGTATCTACTTTAGCCAGTCTGAAACTTGGTTGAACTAGCTGGTCCCTATTTCTAGTGTTATAATTATGTCTTTCACCCCTTTTACTAAAAAGATGCAAATTTTTCCTAGCGTACATTATGTTTTCATAGATGTATTGACAAGGTACCGTCATTTTGTTAATTTCCTTAAACAGTTCCCTTAGAGAATCGCGCATACGTAGATTGTAAATGGCTCTGATGGCTCTTTTCTGCAGAATAAAAATAGACCCGATGTCTGCAGCTCGTCCCCACAGTAAAATACCGTAAGACATTATACTATGAAAATAACTAAAGTAGACCAGTCTCGCGGTATACACATCAGTAAATTGCCGGATTTTTCTGACAGCATAATGCTGCCGAGCTTAGCCGTCCAGCGAGAGATGTTAAATGAGGACCCCATTGTAGCCTTGAGTCGAGCGTGATCCCCAGGAAAACAGTTTTATCAACGAATTCCAGCTTCTCATTATTCAATACTATGTCACAGTCATTACTTTTGACATTTGGTATAGTAAATCTGATGCACTTAGTTTTTTTTTCATTCAATACTAAATTATTCGCCGTGAACCAATTTTGGACTTGCAGTAAGGCGCTATTTACGTGGTCTAGGTTCTGGGCTCGTCTTTTTTTTTATGGGACAAGCCCGCCACACTATTCCCTAACCACTGTAACTCCTGTAAGCCAGAATCAACAGTGGTGACCACCAGAAAAGCGCCAGAGCAATGAAGCTCGACGAGTCCCAGAGAAACGATTCAACTGTCTTGGATCCCGCAACGAAATTAATCAGAAAAGAACAGCGGAGGAGTAAGAAAAATATATTTTCCACTTCCCTCCAAATCAAGCAGGAGACAGAACAGAACTAGGCCAATAGGCACAAAGGGACGTTTACAACTGGGAGAAACCCAGTTGCTAAGCACCACGGATTATAATTGACATAATTAATGGGCCCTAAAAAGTGAGCTGTTACATTAAATTTGATTCCAATAATAGGTATGGCAAAAACGCTTGAACGCACGGAAATTAGTTCTAGTTTCCACAAGGTCCGCATAATAAACTGCACCGGATGTAGCCTGAACACTATCCAACATAATATTGCGTTCTTTCTGCCAAAGAATACACTCCCATAAGATATGGTTCGTATTCACAGTCAGATGTAGAACATTGACACAAAGGCGAAGCAACAAGCTTGAAAGAAAATAATTTACTTTTAAAGTTGCCATGTCCTGTTAGAAATTGGGCAACACAGTGGTCCACCTCCAGCCATGTCCTGGCCAGCCGCTCACGAACGGATGGAAAGAACTGATGAAGGTGACGGCCCTTGCTAGAATCATCCCACCTACACTGCCACTCGGATAAAAGTTCATCCCAGACGTCAGTCTGTGGTTTAAATAATCTGGAGATCTTAGCGCGGTCACGTTGAGTTAAAAAGTTTGCGTCCATGGTCTCTCGCGCGGAATAGTACATTGCAGCACGTCGTTGCACCTCAAGATCGACTGGAAGCACGCCTGCTAGAACCGGAAGGGCTTCAGTACTAACGGTCCTATATGCTTTACATAAAAATATTAAAGCCAAACGTTGACTTTGAAGCAATTTACGTCGTACCGCCCCTATGGTGGCCCTATCAGCCCAAACAGGTGCCCCGTAGCACATACATCCCAAATAGGTAGCCCCATAAATAGTTTTTAAAGTTAAAAATGATAGACCCCAAGTGGCTTTAGATATACTCGTTAAGGCATAAAAGTTCTTTTTAGCTTTTTCACCAACTGTTTTTATGTGGTCAATAAATGAAAAGTTTTTCTCTAAGACCAGACCAAGGTAGCACACTGATTGTTTTCTTTTAACGGGAACGTTATTAAATTTAATACTAGGCCATGATTTAAGGTTACCTTTTAAAATAAGTTGATAGGTTTTGTGAGGTGCAAAGGTTAGACGGTTTCGGTCGCCCCACTGAGATATTAAGCGAAGGCAAGTGTCAGCCAAATTCTCAAGCTCAGCCCGGGTACTTGCCTGAATAAGCAGAAGGCCATCGTCCGCGTAACCAGTTAATGAACAACCGCAAGGAAGTGGAATCGCAAGCAAATCATCAAAACCTACATTCCATAAATATGGACTGATAACTGAACCTTGAGGACATCCCATGGTTAGAGCCTTCGACATAGAATGATGTCCAAGTTTGAGCTTCGCGGAGCCGTTTAAAAAGTACGAGTAAACAAGAGTATAGATGTTTCTGTAACAACCACGGGTTTTCATCTTAAGTAGTAGCATAGGCCACCATGCGTTATCGAAAGCCCCTGAGATATCCAGAAAGATCCCAATGACGTATTTATATTCGGACGAATTAACAATTTTCCTAACAGATAGTGCCGCGTCGACGGTAGATTTCCCTTTGGTGAAACCGAATTGATTATTATGAAATTTTGGTCCATCCGGTAGCAAACGTGGAACGATAAGGCGCTCCAGGAGTTTTTCCAAAGATGGTAGAAGTGTTATGGGCCGGTACGATTTCGGGTCATCCGGGGGCTTGTCGCCACTCTTTGGGATAATCCGTATAAAGCCACGTCACCATATACGAGGAAAAACACCTTCCGCAATGCACCGGTTATAAACAGTTAAGATCGCGTCACCCGCTGTTTTACACGTTTCTATAATCATTCTATTAGATATTTTATCTTCACCTGATGATTTGTTGACTGGTAGTCTCTTGACAACGTTTATGAACTCGTCAGTGGATGGTAGATCTGACGCTGGTGATTCAGGTGGCACCGAAGCCCACGCTCTGATCTGTTGGTGGTATTCGTTGTCGTTCATAGGTGAATCATCGGGTATCAGAGTATTAAGTAGAACTTCCGTTGTTTCTTCGATACCGGTGGTATGTTTATTATTTACTTTAATGTTTTGGACATACGCAAGGTCAACTGATCTATTAGCCATAAACACGTGATATAAAGGAGACCACGGACCTTCTTTATCTAGTTTTACAACAATTTTACGCAGTAAATTACCCTTAGATTTTTCCACCGACGCTTTGTAGCGTGACTTGGCAACTCTAAACGTATTTAATGCAAAAGTCAGCAGGTCCCCGGTAACCTTACGTTTTTTAAGCTTATTAAGCTGTCTACGCGCTCTGCGATAAATTTTTCGTTGTTCAACTAAACTGGGCTCGTCTGTCTATCTTAAATATTAAAGAAGTGTCATCAGCAAAAAACACCATTTGTGGTTGGTTTTTCAACAGATGAAGAAGATCATTAATATACACTAAAAAGAGGAAAGTACCCAAAATTGAGCCTTGTGGAACCCTCATTTCTACCTTTAAACCATGTGAATTCACCCCATTTATTTGGACTTGCTGCTGCCTATTAATCAAATAAGATTTTACTAAACTAAGCACAAGTTTACCTAGCCCGTAATGCTCAAGTTTCAAAAGTAGTGTGTCATGATTTACGCAATCAAATGCCTTGGAGAGGTCACAAAAAATTCCTATGGCATCTTGCGCCTCTTCCCACGCAGTTTATATGTGTTTTAATAAAGTGACACCAGCGTCAGTCGTACAACGTCCTTTGGTGAAACCATACTGTTGATCGTGTAAAATGCCATTAGTGTTAAAATGATTAAGCATCTGATTAAGCATAATCCTTTCAAAAACCTTGCTGAAAGCCGGCAGCACGGACACGGGTCTATAATTATTAGTGTCTTTACTGTCACCGGATTTGAAAAGAGGTATAACCTTACTAAACTTCATTAGATCCGGGAAAACTCCTTGGTCTACGCACATATTAAATATTAAAGCCAAATAAGGCGCTATTGTCTCAATTATAGACGTACAAACTTTAATAGACATACCCCACAGATCCTCAGTAAATTTTATCTTGATTTGCCGAAAAGCTTTTAAAACTGTCACGGGGTTAATATGTTTAAATTGAAATTCTACTGGGCAGCCTGGTACGTTCGCTTTTAAAAAGGCAATTGAAATGCCAGGTGAGGAATTTAAAGCTTCCGTGGTTTTAATTGGTATGTTGGTAAAGAAATTCACAAATTCATGCGCTACTTCTATGTTAGAGCTTAGGGGACCACGTGGTGTCTCTAATGTATACTCAGTGTTACGAACTTTTTTCCTACCAGTCTCGTTATTAATAACTTTCCAAACTGTCTTTATTTTATCGTCAGCCGATTTGATTTTGTTGCTAATGTATAGGGCCTTCGCTACCCTGCAAATATTTCTAAAAGTTTTAGAATAAGTAGCAACATACTTGTTGAAAGTATCCGTGTTAATATAAGGCTTAAGACCATAAAGCTCAAACAGTCTTTCCCTACTTTTTCTAATACCTCTAGTTGCCCAGTCACTAAACACAAACTTAGGGCTAATATGTTTTGTCTTTTTTTCAAAAGTATTATCGAATTCAGACTGCACTACAAAAAAGAAATCATCATACAATTTATTTGCATCGTTATTATTATGGTCTAGAGTACTTAACTTATCATTTAGGGTAACATTGAATCTATTTAATTTACCAGTTGTTATTGGTCTAAATTTTATTTGCACTTTTGTTAAAGGCATTTTAAACATATAAGTTACCGTTTGACCGCTATGATCCGATGGCAGATAATTAACAATGGCTTTATCTAAATAATCACAATCACAAAAAATATTATCGATACAGGTAGCAGTCGTTGGAGTTACTCTAGTAGGTTCCATAAAAACGTTCTACAAATTAAATGATTTAAATAGGTTTAATAATCGACTACTATTCAAATTATCTTCTAAGATATTGATATTAAAATCACCACAAATAATTGCAGATTTGCTACAAGTTGCAAGTTTCGCTAGGACATCTTCCATTACCGACTCAAATAAAGAATAGTTTAGGAAAATTGGGGGTCTGTACACGCACACTATAATATGCTTATCCAGCTCGACACAGGATAGTTCAATGCAATGTTCAACCAATAGGCTAACAATGTCATTCCGTTGTTTATATTTCAAACATTTTTTTATTAAGATTAATGACCCTCCACGGGACATAGCGTTACGATTAAAACAACTGCCTACACTATAGTTTTCATAATTAATTAGCATCTGGTAATCTTTTAACCAATGTTCAGTAAAACAAACTATGTCAAACAAGGTTTTTTCTAAAAACAGTTAAATTTCTAATAATTTGGAAGAAATACCTTGAATATTTTGATGAAATAATTTTAATGTATTCTGCTGTTTTTGCAACTTAACTTTTTGAAAGCAAGAAGGTACTTTATTGTTTGTAGAAATAGCTATATTGTTACTGGTACCTTCTATTGTCTTACAGACTAGTTTAAATGAGTATCCGGAGTTTGACCACGGACTTCAATATCAGGTAGTGTGTTCCTACCACTTGTGAAAGTCCCATCAATAGATGGCTGGTCCATAGTGACACATGGATCCTCCTTCGTACACTTTGTAAAATTATTTATAGCATAGCTACAATTATTCACCTTATTATTAGTACTATTACTAATTGTTGAAGAGTTAATGACACCTGACTTCGACATACTACTTATGTCTGAGTTAAAACTATGAGCTAATAGCCGCGCTATTTGACGTCTAAACCTAATGGGCAGATACACGGTATCCCTAGTCGATTTTAATTTCTCAACAAAACCGTTGGTGTCAAAAAACAAAAGCTTATCACTATAGTGACTTACTAAAAAATGCACATGATTATTTAACATGTGTATATAATTGTTCTGTCTATATGTTAAATGTTTAAAATATGGGAAAGCACACAAAATTATTTTATTACAATTAATATTTAAAATCTCGGTAACACTGTCAGTAATATCCTCCTTTTTGACCGTTAAACTATTACCTATAAATACACAAATATTGGTGGAAGGATTATATTCGAACTTTGTTATTGTTGACATTATAAAAATCTGAAAATTATATCATGTGAACGTTATTTCAAGTGATATTATACTATCTGTTATTAAGCCATATATTACACACCCATCAGATCTATATACTTTGCACTTTGTCAGTCTTTGCTTGGTTACTGCATTACCTCGTGGGGTGGAGCTTCCAAGACACACTTTTTAAAAATAGAAAGAGCTCAAAGAGCGGTCTTAAAAGTCAGTCTCTTCCTTCTCTTCTTCCACTCAACTGCGGACCTATACAAGAAATGGGGGGTTCTAACAGTTCGTCAACTCTTTATACTTAACACTGTAGTAATGCAACATTCCTTGCTAGGATATGAACCAGAAAAAATAAATAAACAACGTAGAAAGGACCGAGTCTGTAAAACTCAAGCCTTCAAAACAAAATTTTCTCACAGCTTCTTCTGCTACCAGGGTGGTAACCTATATAATAAAACAAACAGAATTCTTAATATACTACTCAAAACAAAATAAGGGCCACGAGGTATTTTTTCATTTTGGTGTAATTTATTGAGTCATGGTGCTCTTCACAGACGAATGCAAAGTTAATTTTTTTAACGATGATCGGCGTATTAGAGTATGGAGAAGACGCGGCGAGAGATTTTCAGAAGCCTGCATCCATGAAGTCGATCGTTTTGGTGGTCCAAATGTAATGATTTAGGGCGGGATAAGCTTACCGGCAAAACTGAGCTCGCTATTTCAAATGAGGGTACTGTTACTGCTCAGCGGTATATTGAGGAAGTTGTCAGACCACATGTGATGCCATTTGCACAGCGAGCGGGTCCTGGATTCATCTTGATGCAAGACAATGCTCGTGCACACACGGCTCAAGCGACTCGGTTTGTACTGGAAGACTCTCAAATTCAAGTCTTGCCGTGGCCGGCGAACAGTCCGGACTTAAATCCAATAGAGCACATGTGGGATCAGTTGAAACGAAGAGTTAGAGACGGTGATCAGGAAATCCACAACCAACAGCAACTCATCAACGCTGTGAAAAGGACCTGGGAAGAGATTCCAATGGAAAATGTCAGGCATTTGATTGAGAGCATGCACTCTAGGCTTCAGGAGTGCGTAGCTAAACGAGGGGGGCATACCCGTTACTAAAAGATGAGTATGGAGTATTTTCTTTTGTTTTCAGCAACTTTACGTTGTTTTTATTTTTAACCTAAAATGTGTTTTTTCTTTCAAAAGCAAATAAACTTTTTAATCATTATTATTTGAATCAATTTATTGGTCTACATGGTAAAAACAACATTAGTTTTCGTTATGGAGACAAAAAACATATATTGGTTTTATTATTTTCATGGTACAGACAAAATACCTTGTGGCCCTTATTTTGTTTTGAGTAGTATATAATTATACGCGTTACCGAAAAATAAATGCAAGGTCGTGGTGAGGGATTGGTTGCAAAAGCTTGACTATAACGAAACGGAAAATCTACTCTAATGTTAGGGCATGTCAAATTTCAAAGCAATTCATAAACAGACACAAAGATTCACGCACACGCAAAATAACCTTCATACATACGCACACACACTCACACCCTACACAAACCCACTCACTCCTCTATCACTTAAACATACACATACAATACATACACCCACATTAGGCGTTATTATTATTACTATTGTTATTATTTATTCTTTATCTTAAATTAAATTAAATTATCATATAGATTCAATAAAATAAGATCATTCAATCTATAATTTTGTATAGTAAAATCAAAATCAATAAAATTGTAATTATAATTATCCAATATTGTACAGTCTTAAACTATACATAATTTGCTGACGCGGTGCCTCGCACCATACGTGCGTCATTTTAGTAGTATAAATAAATTACTCAAACAACAATAAACACAACAATAAACAACAACAAATCAACGAGTGCGATTACTGCTACGCGGTGGCTAACATTAGAGAAAGGAATCGTCAACAGTTTTGCCTGTAAACACGAATAAACCTATCGGGAACTAAGTGATCTTTTCTCTACGCGCTCCAACCTCAACACTAACAATTCTACAAGTGTACGAACCGTACATTTTATGGTCCTTCGAGCCGGATATTTGGTGCTGTTGTGTCTCTTTACGATAGCAGATCGGTTTAGCTGGTCTCCCAGAAGCGGGTCGCCCCAGTTAAATTGAGAAGTCGCATTATATCGTAATCGAGGCGCAAGGGTGCTGAGTTCCACAAAACCATATCAAGATCAAGAAAGATAACGCTTTCAAGATTTGATACATAGAAGACTACAAGCAACGCAGTAGCCTTCACAACAACGCAACGCTCTCCTGTCACTGTCCACGAGGTGCCAGGTCTCTTGAGCCAACAACATCGATAACAACAAGAAGCATCATCATGGCTAAACTAGAATTGCAGTCAACGTGCTTCGATAACATAAAAACATTATGTGTTAACTATGGCAAGGATTCCGCATCACGAAAAACGGCGGATTACTTGAAAAAACGCCTCTCGTCGCTAGAAAACCAGTGGCAAGACTTCGAAAACACGCATGCCCAACTGTTGCTGGAACTAGAAGACAAGAATATAGCATATTTCACGGATGACGTCTATGAGAAAACTAAAGAAATGTTTCTATCAACTAAAACGGACATCACTAACAAACTAGCGACTTCCGGAAAACCAAACGTGAAGTTCGACCTAGGTGGAACTTCAGGAGATGACGATAGCAACAACATACAATTCTTGCTTAACAAGCAAGAATGCAATTTCAACGCAATATATCGTGTAATCTCCAAAATTAACGCAACAACTACACTTCTGGACACATCTATTGGCCCACCTTGTATTTTCAGTTTCGTTTGGTCCTAGCTAAAATTTTATATTAGGTCGAGCAAAAAGTTTTTATGCAGTTTTGAACCTGGCACATTCACAATTTCATTCAATAGTCTTTTTTTGAATTTCGAACACAGAATTTAAAGAAACAAAAGACAATTTGGAGCCTGTTTGTTGATATCAAACAATCGAATACTTAGAAAACTTGGTTTTATTGGTTTACTTGGATTTAATTCTTGAAAAAGTGATTGATATCTTTGGTTTTGCAACAAACATTACTTATTCTTAACATTAAGGTGAGGTTCTATCAATAATCTATGGATACTTCACCTGAAGTCGCCGCCCAAGCTGTGGCACTTATTCAGGCCGGACACAGCCAAAGAAACGTGAGTGCTCAACTTAATTTAAGTCGATCTGCGGTCCGAAATGTTTATCGGAGGTACCTAGAGACTGGCGGCTTTGTTCGTCGCCAAGGAAGGCCACGATCTCGGGTCACAACTGAAAGGCAGGATCGATTCATCGTGACGACCAGCTTGAGAAATCGTCACCTTACCTCCATTGAGATACAAAACCAACTTCGCGACTTCCACGGAGTATCTGTGAGCGCTCGAACTGTTCGGAGAAGGTTAAAAGAACGCGATATGGTACCACACAAGCCAATAATGGGCCCAAACTAACGCGAGCCCACCGAACAGCGCGCCTTAATTTCGCACGCAGTCATTTAAATTGGACCCAGCAAGATTGGAGCCGTGTACTCTTTTCTGATGAGTCTAAAATTGTGTTACATGGCAATGATGGAAGGAAGAAGGTCTACCGACGTAAGGGAGAGCGTTTCGCACAATGCTGCTTTGAACAGAGGGTTGCTTATGGCGGTGGCTCATGGACTGTCTGGGGCGGTATATCCGCGAGCGGCAAAACTCAACTTGAGGATGTTACAGGACCACAGCTGCCAACATTAAATGCTGAAAGGTACATTCGTGAGTGCTTAGAACCTCACGTGATACCATACGCGGACTATGTGGGCCCAAATTTCCTTTTTATGCATGATAATGCAAGAGCCCATGCGGTGAATATCTTCGGGATGTGAACATCACAGTTATGGACTGGCCAGCCAGAAGCCCAGACATGAACCCCATTGAGCACATGTGGGACGAGCTAATGGGGATGGTAAAATAATGCTTACTTATATGACTATAATGAACGAACCAATTGATTGATAATGTCTTGTTTTAAATAAAATGTAATATAAATTGTAATGTAATAAAATTAATGTTTGCTTGAATATTGTAATAATTAGAATCATTATTATTATTATTACTAATTTGATATGAAATCTTTGCAGTGCCCTAACAGGGTACATGTATTAATACTGTGCCATGAAATTGTAATGCATGCCTAGTAAAAAGTGTTATACATGTAAGCAAATAAATAAATAAAAAGACGTGTTAGGGCTCGTCAGCCAGTTGCCCAGACGATGCAGGAGTTCAAAACTGCCATAGAAGAGGAATGGGAGATGATCCCTCAAAATTTCATAGAGCGGTTGATAAACTCTATGCCAAATCGTATGAGAGCTGTGGTAGATGCCCATGGAGGCAACACGCGTTATTAAATTAAACCTTTATTTGATAAAACATGTTTTTTATTCAAAAATCAATTGCCTTTAACAAGGCGCATATCCGACTTGTTAGGCGTAGCTCCATGTCGTATGGTATTCTGAATTTTAATTTAAAACAATACGATCGAAAAAGATGGTAAAATGTATCAGGTTTAAAACTGCATCAACAGTTTTTGTTCAATCTAGCAATCATATTTTGGTAGGGGCCATCGAAACCTAAACTCTATGGTGGGCCAATAGATGTGTCCAGAAGTGTATATCGGAAAGATGGGAACTAGAAGACCACCTCACGACACTGAAGTCAAAATGGGAACCCATCGATAAACTTCACTGGGAAATAGACTTTCAACTGAAAGGATCCAACGAGCAATGTTACGAAATGTTCACGGACATCGAGCATAAATACGATGAACTGAAGAGGGAAATCAATGCCAAAATCTGGTCCACCGTACACTTCCAGAAATCGACACCAAACATCGAAATTCCTGAGTTCTCGGGAAACTACAGTCAGTGGATCTCCTTCAAGGACCTGTTCCTGGAAGCGATACATAAAAACCCTATGGTCAACAACGCGCAGAAAATGCAACACCTTAAGACCAAGCTGCGAGGAGAAGCCGAACGGTTAGTGCAGCATCTAACCATTAATTAGCACTGAAAACTATAACTCATGTTGGGATATTCTAAATCAGCGCTACGACAATCGTCGCCTGCAGTTTACTTCATATGTCAACAACATGCTAAGTCTGCCGATCATACAACATGCAGATTTATCCAACTTGAAGAAGATGATGAGAGAAAAAGATGATGAAGAGATAACAAAAAAGTGCATTAAAATAAGTAAAGAACGTTTAAACCAAGTGAAAAATAAAGACAGCTATTATTCTACTGCTAAAGCACAGTGGTACATTAGTATAAAATTATCAAACAAGTAAATCCATAGAACTGTACCGTCAACATAATTTAAAAGTTTCGACGCGCGACGCTAAATTCTCGACCAATGAAAACAAAGTGAGACGAACTTTATACTTCTAAACAAAATACATCATAAAACCACCTATTTTAAACATAACTTAATGTGTCAACGTGGCTAAGTACGTTAGCCGTTGGGTCGACGATGAGTGCGCTTATGACATCAAGTTTAAATCCGACTGCAGACTCGAACTTTTTGTGGATTGCAAATTTTTTACAAGGAACAGAACTATTTTGCTTCTTTTACGTACTTTTGTACTTCGCCAATGAATCTACTGACAGTTTGACATCAAACTTAAGCGTCCAATGTATGATGGATCTGTCTACACACTTAAAAAGTGATGAAACGTTACACCTAAAACATATTATTGAGAAACTTAAGGAGCAAATTATGAACATACATCTCGAAGTTGAAACACTTGGTTTAGAGAATACTTCTCTAAAACAACAGCTAGCTGAAGAGAAGCTTAAAACTGAGCAATATAAGAAATATAAGAAATTGCACATCGCAAATACAAATACCAAAAGCACTACCTCTTCTTCATGCAATGAAAGAATCTCCAATAAATATTTTCTCAATAAAAGCAAACCATCCGGTAGAAAATTAGATTTAGACATCGACTTCCATACCCCTGTTCCGTCTTCCAGCAAGACTGTCACTGATACACTAAGGGAAGAAAATAAAAAAACCTTCTCAAAAAATACCGATTCATCAGAAACGAATTATACTGCTATTACCGTGGAGAATATACTCCAGCCGACCTTGCAGAAACAAAAATCACAGGCGAAAATAAGCAACAAACCTGGATATGGAAACATACTCATTCTGTCAGATAATCAAGGGAAAGGCATAGTTCAAGGTTTACTGAAGAAGGAAAAAGAAAATAAATTTATCATTAATAAATACGCCATTACAGGAATAAGAAAACCAAGTGCGACCACAGAAGAAGTATTGTTGCATTGTAACAAATTAACCCAAAACTTTACGAAAAATGACAACGTGATTATTTAAAAGGGTTTGAGTCATTTCTACCTGTCATTAGGTAGAAATGACTCAAACCCTTTTAAATTTATGGCTGAAATGGCTGCAGCAGTTAAGCAATTCGCGATCGCTTGACGAGACGCGAGACTAAGCGGACGTGTTTTGTATTTATTCCGTATAATGAAATAAACAACTACGACAAATAAATAATATAATTATTTGCGCCGTCAGTATTTTACTAAAGTGTGTCGTGTGTAAACTGTAGATTTTTCAAGGTTGTTTTACTGAAGTTGCAAAATGTACTAAATCATTTTCATAAACAATAAATAAAGTGTTTCGGGTAGGATGTCTAACCCAGGATCGAGCCCGTTTGGTCGTAGCCAACTACTGCGGCGAAGTCCCCCACCGACGCCGACGCCTACTGTACCGATACCCCCGAGTAACCCAATTCCGCCAGCACCCGAAGAGAATGAATTGCCGAGTGAAGTCGTCAGTACGCCGGAGATCCAGAAATGGTTAGGATCTATAGAGACCATTCTTAACGAAGTTTGCACTATTGTCGCTGACTAATGAACTCAGACCAGAAGGTTCGTGTGACCAATCTTTGCCGGAGGGTCTCAGGTGGTACTTCTCAGATAGCCGTGTTGTACCAATCATTAAAGCAGAAAACAATTCATGCCTATACCACAATCCAGCACCTTGAGGAGCACCAGAACATTGTGAACTCTCTCCAGCAGGTTAAAGAGGTTGTTGAATCGAAAATTAATTCAAATGGTAATAGCTCTTATGCTCAGTCGCTATCTATCCCAGCGATAAAACCCAAACAAGTGACGACACCAAGTCACTTGTCCAAAAGATAATCTCCCCCGAACAAATTAAGCTCCATGCCCGTGGCTTGAAAAAAGTGAAAAATGGGGGCGTTCTGATCATCACAGAAAACCAAGGCGATATAGATAAATTAAAGAATTCAGACAAACTAGTTTCATCAGGCCTTAGAATAGAAGAACCTACAAAACGTCGCCCAAGGGTCGCTGTCATTGGTGTTCCCATTGCCCTTACCGAGAAGGAAGTATTTGACTGTATTTACGAGCAGAATCTTTCAGACAAGTTGCCAAATATATCTCGTGAGTCTGTCCTTGAGAGCATTAAATTGAGCCACAAATCAGGTAAGAAAGACCTTCCAACCTGTAACTATATCTTGGAAGTACCCGCTAGCATGAGAAAAATAATTATAAACCAAAGCCGGATATTTATAAATTGGACATCATGCTCTGTGAGAGACTTCACGATAGTCACCAGGTGCTTCAATTGCCAGCAGTTCGGACATGCAGCCAAGTTTTGCCGGGAAACAAGTCCTACTTGCAATCACTGTGGTGAGACTGGACACTCCTTCAAGGAATGCAGCAATAGATCTTCTCCCGCTCAATGTGCGACGTGCAAACGATTCAAGAGGAAATGTGACTATCCAACTGGTGATGAAAGTTACCCGGCGCGTAAATATGCAGAGCTTAACTATATTAACTCGATAGATTACGAAAGCGCCTAAGGGCGCTAACCTTTAAAACATAATACTTACTTACTATTGGAAAATAGACTTTTACCATCTCGCTATCACCCCAATCATCAAAGCGGCTCAAACATAGACCATAATATTATCATTGTTAAATCAAATAACCCATCCAAAACATTGGTGACTAATTCTCCGCTTTCCGATTATCAAGATGTTACATTAGAAATAAGTTCACCTAGAAAATATTGCATGCGTAGCTACACTAAATTAAATATGAAAAACATTTTATTTACAATTTGTCATAATAACATACCGCTTACTAATCCAAACATTTCCGCACATAATTGTAGCAGTGTAAGTACGCTGACACTGCATGTTTTTGCACCACTTTAGCTAAATCTGACATTTAAAATATCTAGGTCACTTTTGACTGCAATCTAAATTTCCGAAAACATTACGACTTATTTATCAGCGATTTATAATAATAAGCTCAACAACTCATAGATAATTTATTCCCTGTAAGTATTTACTGTTGTATATTTACATAGGTTTAGTTTTTAGATAATAATGTTCAAAAATGCTTTTCTCAAAATTGGTAAGAGATTATTTTATATCAGTTTAACTTTAATCTTAAAAATGAACCAATATAATTTTAAACGTAAAGTGATGGCCTGAAACACAGGTTTGTAGTAACCTAGTTCAGGCGGGTCGCTACCTAACATTATAACTCCGATTCATCATAACTTGCACCAGTTAGGCATACCTACAAATATTTTAGTTTTGGTTTATTTTTAAGCAATAAACATATTTGTATGGAAAAATAGGGAAACTCTTCTGAAACTTCAAGAGTTCTATTAGCACAAAAAAATGCATGTGCCCAATTTTCAATATGGACCGGACTGATTCCTGCAGACCAGTATTTAAATCTCACAACCTACTCGCAGTTCCTTGCATTTATATATATGAAGTCGCCAAATTTGTTAAAACTAATTACTCACTTTTTGAATCTAAAAACAATAACAACAAACGAAAAATTACACAGTTTCCATTAAAAATGCCCGTACCTAGAATATAACTGTTCAGACGCAGTTGCGTATATATGGTGCCACTTATTTATAATTCTCTACCAAATTTTATTACTGACTTACCCTACAGAAAATTCTGTATAGTTCTGAAAAAATGGCTTAATTCACATAGCTTTTATTCAATAGCTGAATTTTTAAAAACCTCGTCATGTCAGTCCTATCATTTTAGGAATGCATTGTAGAATTAGTTGCCACTGTTCCTACATATGCTTTATTTTATGTTATTATTAGGTAATTTAATTGTCTATTGTTTGTTACTTTAAAATAAAATAAAAATCACAAATTTATGTTAAACCTAGTTGTTATAATGAGTATTACTTAGCAATGCAGCAAATGCGCTCATGAAATAATGCACAAATATATTATGTTTATTTTGTGAAGAGTAGTTATTGCTCCAATATTTGCATGCCAATTTGTGGCGAAATGTGTCTCTGCACTACAATAATGTACCTAACATCTTTTACAACCGCATTTAAGCAAATAAATGTTTTGACTTTTTGACTTTGATGCATGACGTCATCACCGAATGCCTGAACGGCATCTCTAACATTGGTATCAACACATCAACCTGGGACCCTCTCATTGTGCACATTATGTCACTAAAACTGGATTCCAGCACTTTAAGTGACTACATGAAGGAACTCCACGATCACAGAGAGCTACAAAGTCTTCACGACTTCCTGAACTTCCTCGAAACACAGTTCATGGCATACGAAACGATGAAATCGGCTAAAGAACCGAATCCTACAGCTTTAGAAAAATCATCACGTTGGAAAACATTTAACAAGCGAACCCAGATGAAGAAACATAACTATAGCTTCAATCAAAACAAATCAAGCAATTACCACACATTGTATGGAACGTGCCCATTTTGCAACGGAAGTTACATACGCGCCAATGTGACAAAACCTTAAAATGGACTTTGGCAAACGAAATGACACAGTTTTGAAACTGCAACTCTGCAAAAACTGTCTATTTAGCCATGGAAATGACGAGTGCAAATCAACAAAAACATGCAAAGAATGTAACTCGAAACATCATACATTATTGCACAATTCGGACAAACAAAACACAACGTTATGTACTCGAAAAAACAACATTGAGCAACGCTCTTCATCATCAACTCAACAATCAACATCTAACCATTTGTTTAAAGACAATATGGAAGTTCTGCTGACTACGGTTCAACTGAGAGTTAAGTCCGTAGATGGAACTTACATCACACTGCGTGCGCTACTCGATCAAGGTTCACAAGTGAACTTGATAACAGAAAACGCCGCACAAATGTTACGCCTTCCTCGAAAGGGGATTAACGCATCAGTATCGGGAATCGGTTCTGTCTCTAGAGAATGCAAGGGAAAACTGAAACTTACCTGCCAATCGATTCACTCCGATTATAGCTTCGAAACTCAAGCGCTTATTATGACGAAGCTAATAAACAACTTGCCTTCGAGAACGTTCGAGATAGATGCATGGACGCACTTAGAAAACTTGAAACTTGCAGATCCTGACTTCAACATATCTCGGCAAATCGACCTATTGCTAGGAGCTGACGTATACTCCGAAATTATCCTAGAGGGGGTATTGAAAGGCAATAACAGCACTTTAGTTGCACAACAAACGCAAATTGGGTGGATTTTATGCGGAAAAACGAAACAAACGTTTGACTGCCACACTACTTTACTTAACTTAGAAGATCTAACAAAATTTTTGGAAAATGAAGAAATTCATAACACGAAAGATATACCCAAAGAGGACCAGTGCGAACAATTTTATAAAGAAACTGTGAGAAGATCATCTGATGGAAAGTACGTCGTCAAAATGCCTATCGTTCCAGACTACGAAGAGAAGCTAGGCAAGTCGAGAAAAATCGCGGTAGCGCAGTTCTTACACCTGGAAAAACGGCTGGAAAAGAATAAAAGACTTTCAGCAATGTACAAACAGTTCATGGAAGAGTATGCAGATCTGGGTCACATGAAGCCTGCAGCTCTAATACCTACTGATATCTACTTTTTACCGCATCACGGTGTCTTGCGAGAAAACTCCACAACAACGAAGCTGAGAGTCGTATTTAACGCTTCACAACAAACTACGAGTGGCTACAGTCTGAACAATGTCATGGTAAAAGGCGCCAATTTACAAAAAGATATTCAGGCTCTGATACTGAAATGGCGAACTTATAAATACGCATTCACGGCCGACATTGAAAAAATGTACCGCTGCATTTGGATCTCGGAGGAACAACAACATCTACAAAGAATTGTATGGCGGGATTCACGAGATCACCATCTCCGCGATTACCAGTTCTGCACAGTAACCTACGGAACCAAATGCGTACCATGGCTAGCTATGCGCACACTAAAGCAACTAGCCATTGACGATGGTCACAAACATCCAGAAGCTGCCAAGATACTCATGGAAGAATGCTACGTAGATGACGTCTATAGCGGTCATAAAAAACTCACAGAAGCGAAGAAACTGCAACAATCTTTGATCCAACTGTTGAAAGGAGGAGGCATGAATTTACGCAAGTGGACAGCCAATGACCGAGATATAGTCGAAGACTTACACGAAGATCAAATTTCAACACACACCATGTTTGATTTTAAAGGTGAAGAATCAAGCAAAACATTAGGACTCGGTTGGAATCCAAACAGCGACACCTTCCACTTCAACTGGCCTGTAGAAAACTCAAAACAGCTAACAAAGAGATCTTTACTCTCAGCCATATCAAGATTTTACGACCCACTGGGGTGGCTCTCCCCAGTGACTGTCAAAGCCAAACTACTATTTCAGAAACTCTGGATGAGTAATCTTAACTGGGATGACGTAGTTCCCAGTAACATCCAATCTGAGTGGCTAAACCTTAAAACAGAACTGCCGTGCCTTAGCAAGATAACGATACATAGATGGATTAGTGATACACAAACATGTGTCGAGTTACTGGGTTTCTGTGACGCAAGTGAAAAGGCGTACGCTTGTGTCATCTACAGTAGGGTATTCAACGAACATGGCCAACCCACCATAACTTTACTAGCTGCTCGAACAAGGGTGGCTCCACTGACACAGAAAACAAAATTACCTAGACTGGAACTGTGTGGCGCTCAACTACTGGCCGACTTGATGGAGAAAACCAAGCAAACATTCTGTGGATATAACGTATCAATACAGGCCTGGTCAGATTCTCAAGTTGTCCTGGCGTGGATTCAAGGCGAAACATCAAGATGGGAGACTTATGTAGCGAACAGAGTCACAAAAATAAAACGCGTCATTCCCGCAACTCAGTGGCGTTACATCAAATCAGAGCAGAATCGCGCAGACTGCGCATCAAGAGGTCTTTTGCCTAGCAAATTGATAAACTTCAACCTTTGGTGGCATGGACCCGAACTTTTAACAAAACAAGATCCGTCGAAAAATATTCCTTGCGTTTTCCAAACGAATTTGGGCTGCATAAATCACGATCAAATCAATAAATCGTCACAAGAAAATAACGATCATAACATAATAACAGAATTAATGAACAAATGCAGTTCATTGACACAAGTAAACAGGGTCATCGCATGGATAAGCTTCATCTATCTATATCTATACATATAATAAAACAGTAAAAAAACTGTGTCTGTACATTGAATATATTAAAAAAATAATAATTGAGGGGGGTTTAGAAACAGTAATAGAGCATGAATCAAAAAAAAAAATTCTGTCCGTTTGTCTGTTTGTTTGTACACGCTAATCTTCGGAACTGCTGGACGGATTTGAATGTTTTTTTTTTGTTGTATAGTTATTAAGTCTGGGCAACCTATAGGCTATAATTTATCTTGGAAACTTGAACACCTGATGCAGAACCGCAACAGACCAGCTAAACTATAAGAGATACAAAAATGGTACCATAGCAAAAATTGTTCTACGTGATGGGCATTTTCTGCTGAGAGAATAAATTTGAAGATCTGGAACAACTGATGTGGAACTCCAAGAACCCAGCTACACCATAACACATTTATAGGAATGACGTCTTAGCAAAAGTTGATCGGTCTGATAGGTATTTCCTGTTGACTTATAAAAATCGAAGATCAGAAACATCTGATGTGGAAATCAAAGCTATCACTAATTTTACTGTAAAGCTATCACGAATTTCACTGTATATTACTCCACATTATATTACTCCACGCGGTGAAGGCGGTAACAGTTTAGGACTGATTTTTGATGACGCATTGAAAATTGAAAATTTGACTCTACTGGTCAAAACTCCCATTTATTTTTTTTATTTTTTGTCGAATAAATATGACTTCCTGCTTATGTTATTTGAGTGTTTAATTTCCTTTACACGGTAGCCTACCCGGTAACGCAGCGGAGCAGTCATTTAGATTTTAATTGATCAGGTATCTCTTCACAATAAAACTATAACCATGCCTAGAAAGAAGCCAAATCTTTCCCAATGTTTCAAAGGAGCTAAAAGATTGAGGATCATAAGATCCCAAGAATCTACCGAAGAGCGTCAGGAGAGACTTGATGCTAATCAAGAACATCAGGCTGCAAATCGCTCCGTGGAAATCTCTTCAGATCGCGAAGCACGTCGGCGTTCTCAGCGTATTTACGCATCCACATCCAGGTCTCTAGAGACAAGTGGGGAACGTGATGCGAGACTGACCGTTGATTGTGAACGTCACGCATTGTCTCGCGAGTCGGAGACATTCACGGATAGACAATTGCGCTTGAGTTTTAAGCGTATCTACGCATCTGCTTCTAGGTTTCTAGAGACAAGTGTGGAACGTGATTCGCGACTGTCCGCTGATCGTGAGCGACATGCATTGTCTCGCGAATCGGAAACGTTTACCGATACAGAATCACGCTTGAGTTCTCAGCGTATTCGCACATCTACTAACAGGTCTTTTGAAACGAGTGATGAACGTGATGCACGACTAACTGCTGATCGAGATTATCATACATTGTCCCGAACACGCACACAACAAAATATTCATAATCAGTTAGAAAGTAAGAGAGAAAGAATTGCTGGAGTACGGCATGAAGAGACAGAAGAAGAGTGCAGCGAACGTTTGAATTCTGATCGACTTCGACATTCTCTGAACAGAATGTCGATATCATCTGAAGAATCGGATGTGTCTCAGATACAGCCGTAGGGCACGGCGACCTTCCTTGGGTTGATAAGGAACGGAGTGCATTTACGTATACTCCTAAGATTGACTACGCCACATATTCCGCCATCGGAGGTATGATTCAAAATTGTACTTTTTGAACGTCTCGAATCATATTCATATTCATATTCATTTATTTGCATTTCTACAAGGTTAAAAAGATGTAACATGGAATCGTCTCGCGCATCCCGTTGGTTTCCCGTCCCCGGGCTCTTAGAATTCGACATCAGACGTTTCAGATCTACGATTTAGCCGACCCCGTTGTCGCTGGCATAAGCAACAGGATCCGCGTACGAAGTCGCGGGCAGAAGCTAGTTACAAATATGCGCAATAAAACGAAATCGGAAACCACGTACCTAACAACAAGTGAACTAAGCGCAGCGCGTAAAGTGTCATAATTCATGCGCAGCGACTGCAGTTCAACTCCGAATACAAACAACTTATTAACAACGAAATACTATCAAAGAAAAGCGCAATTTGCAAATTGAATCCCTACATAAATAAAACGGGAATTATATGTGTTGGAGGTCGTCTTAAGCACTCAAACTTACCCGGGGAGATGAAGAACCCAATCATCATACCACATAGAGGACGATTTACGCAACTCCTTATAGAACCAGCGCATTCAGCAACATTACATGGCGGAGCTCTTCTGACGTTGACTTATATAAGACAGCGTTACTGGATCGTTGGCGGTAACCGGGCCGTCAAGAACCAACTTCGTAGATGTGTACGTTGTCATTGCTTCAACAAGACAGAGGGCTATCAATTGATGGGTGACCTACCACAACAAAGGATCACTCCGAGCCGACCATTCACGCACACAGGAGTAGACTTCACCGGTCATGTGGATGTTAAACACAACAAGGGCAGAGGCGTTAAAACTTCAAAGGAATACATAGCCATATTCATATGTATGGTGACGGAAGCCGTTCACATTGAGCTCGTGTCAGACCTTAGCACAGAAACGTTTATTGCAGCCTTCCAAAGACTGTGTGCGAGGCGTGGCACTCCAAGGCACATGTACTCTGACTGTGGAACAAACTTCATTGGCGCTGCAAAGGTACTTCGTCATGAATTTGAAGAGTTCAAACACCTAATGAAACCAGATCTTTTCAACGAACTGGCCAAACTGGAGGTGGAGTGGCATTTCAACGCCCCCGCCTGGCCAACTGCTGGCGGTCTGTGGGAATTTTACAACTGTCTCACTCCCGGACCCTTTCTAATTGGAAGCCCGATATTGTCCACGCCGCTCTCGGATTACAATGACGTAAATAACATCGATTTACGTCGTAGGTGGCAGCTTATTGAACATATGTTCAACAATATTGGAAAAACTGGTCAAACGATTACCTTACTACTCTACAAACACGTAGTAAGTGGAACAAACCTTCTAGAAACGTCAAAGAAGGTGATGTAGTACTGGTGAAAGAAAACAATCTACCGCCAGGAAAATGGGCCTTAGGTCGTATACTGGAGACTCATCCAGGATCTGACGGATATGTTCGAGTTACTACCGTCAAAACTCAAGCAGGAGTCATAAAACGCCCAATAACAAAACTATCGCCATTACCATTGTACTCGGAAACTGAAGATGCCAAGGAAAAATATATAAAAACCAAGCCTCAACAGAATTCCAAAGTTGAACGGCGGAAGAGGTCAAAGATTCCTATCTCAACTTCACTAATAACAATGTTATCATTGTTTACATTTGTAACGGGATCTTATAGCGCCATTAAATGGCACGCGCGAAGCGCCGGCGTCGACCGTTTAGATTACAAGTTTGGAACGCGAGCGGCCCATATACTATGACACCGTCGCGTCGTCAAAATGCAAGTAGTGCACGATGAATGGATACTAATGATGTACTACAATTTAACCAACTACTGGGAAGGAACTCGTCGTACTCAAACTTACTTCGAGAATATCAAAAACTTATGCCTTAAAACGAACCTACAACATTGCAGGTCAACTATGGAACAATTAAACCACGAAATGGAACTTCTAAATTACTACAACTCCATACTTATAAACCCCCACAAACACCTGAGTGACAGGAAGAAACGGGGCCTAATCGATGGAGTCGGCTACATAGCTAACAGTCTGTTTGGAATATTGGACCAACATTTCGCTAAGAAATACCAAAACGATATACAATCTCTGCAAACCAACGAGAACTACCTACTTGAGTTGATCAAGAATCAAACAACTATTGTAGAGCTTGAGAATCTAGTACTGAAACAAAGTGAAGACAATATTCAGCGTCAATTCAACTCAATTGATAGCTTCATCAATCAGACCAACATGAACATAGCATCCATCGAAACAGAAATGGAAATACTTTCGGCCACTACTTACATTAACTCTGCCTCGTTAACGACGTATCTTCTGATTAACAGCCTGAGGACGTTCCAGGAGATGCTGTTCAACACTGTAACTAACGTCTACCAAGGACATGTAGACGTTCATCTGATAACTCCGGTCCGTCTGATGCAAAAACTAACGGAAATATCTGGAAGCCTTCCGAAATCTTTATCGCTACCAGTTGATAACTATAAAGAAAACATTAAGGATATTTACAAGCTGATCGACGTGAAAACACGAGTTACTGAAAATTATTTCCTATTCGAAGCTCATATTCCACTTGTAGCTAACGAAGATTTCGAGATATACAGAGCTATACCTTTGCCGCTTAACATTGATAAGGAAACAACATATTTGCAGTTATCAAACAAGTACATCGCTGTCAACTTCAAGAAGAACGTCTACGAGTCTATGTCGGAAGATGACTTGAAACATTGCATGCAACAAAAAACGCGAAACTTTTTATGCAAGAAAAATCGGCCATCATATGATCTCCACAGCAAAAACGCTCCGTGCGAAGCCAAACTGCTAACACATCAAAACAGTGGACCTTGTGACGTCAAACGGGCGTCATGCAAAGACACTTGGACAGAGTTACAAACACAAAACCGCTGGCTGGCAATTTGTTGCGAAACGTGTTCGTTACGAATCATATCGCGCAATTAATCGCTGCCGGCACTACTGCACAAACAAAGCTATGAACAAAACAACCACTAGTCAAGTACCTGAAGACATTGAACTACAAGTTATCCGGAAGCCAGAGTACGAACATGAAGCAGTCGCAGCACAAACATCAAAGGACTTGCGGCCGAAGCCTCAACCAGGAAACTGGAACATCGGATTTCAATTTGATTAATTTTTGTTTAACTTTGTGATGGCTTTTCCTTTCTCTTTTCGTTCGTTTCTCCTTTTGGGGTTGCCAAGATGTACAGTCTTAAACTATAAGTACATAATTTGCTGACGCGGTGCCTCGCACCAGACGTGCGTCATTTAAGTAGTATAAATATTAATGCTTAACAAGAAATCAACGAGTGCGATTACTGCTACGCGGTGACTAACATTAGAGACAGGAATCGTCAACAATTTTGCCTGTAAACACGAATAAACCTATCGGGAACTAAGTGATCTTTTCTCTACGCGCTCCAACCTCAACACTAACAATTCTACAAGTGTACGAACCGTACAAATATAATCAAACACAAATGTAACTTCTAACTACAAGTTATCTGGTAAAATAAGAATGTACATCTTTGAATTTACATATGTAACTGTAACTGATACCGCGGGTTGAGGTCCAGATGATCTGTACTACAAGTCTTCTTCGCCTACTTCAGACACCAGCTCCTCACATAATCTAGAACTTGTTGTGACAATTATGTAAATTATAACTGATTTTAATGTATTGGACCTACTCGGACCACTTCTACAGGGCAGCCAGTTCTCCGAGCGATTGCCTCCTGCACATCACGTCCAGTTATGGAATCGTCAAGGCCGCATATGTGCATTTCAGCACATTTTGTGGGTCTAAAGACCTTGACATCTTCGGCAAAAATTCCCCGTAGCTTCCCCGCAATAAGGTCTGCTCCTTTGGTACCCTCAGTTCCTGGAAACTCCAGCAGACGCGCTCCCGTCGCTGCTTGACGAAACCTTATGTCGGTGATGCCCAGGTCTGCCAGGTTCACGTTTTCCTTGGCCCTTGATATCACCGCCGCGTAGGTCAGCCCCCTCTGCACTGCTTCAGGCTGCAGTGTCAAAACTACTGCAGCCAACCTAGGTGCACGAAGTTTCCGCTTCCTCTCTATACCAGAACCGGATCCAGTCCCAGCTCCTGTAGCGGATGCAACAGTGTTTGCTGCTAGAGGCTTTTTCTATTTCTTCCTCCTCTTCCTCTTCCCTTTGCCAGTGGTCTGCCAACCTACATTAGCTGATGTTAGCTTAGGATCCGGTTCCTCCGCCGGGATCACACATCGTGGTCGGGGGGGCCAGAATAGCTGTCGAGTCCACCATGAAGTACCTTGGATTGGTGCTCGACAGCCGATGGGATTTTGGCCCTCATTTCCAGCGGCTGGCGCCCAAGTTGTTGGGCGCGGCCGGGGCGCTTTCAACGCTGCTTCCCAATCTGGGGGGCCCGAGCGCCGTCTGCAGGCGGCTCTACGTGGGGATCGTGCGATCGATGGCCCTTTATGGGGCCCCGATCTGGGCGGCAGACCTGACGGCCGGAAGCATCGCCGTGCTGCGAAAGCCGCAACGAGCGATGGCCGTCAGAGTCATCAGGGGGTATCGCACGGTCTCCTACGAGGCGGCTTGTGCACTGGCCGGATCCCCGCCCTGGGACCTGGAGGCGAAGGTACTCGCGTCAATGTTCCGGTGGCGCGAGGAAGCGCGGGCGCGGGGCGAGCGACCGATGCAGCGACACATGGAGCTGCGTCGGTCTCAGCTTCGCGAGGTCCTGGTGGCGGAATGGCGGGACAGGCTTTCACGCCCTACCGCCGGCCTCGCCATCATCGAGGCGGTCCGGCCAGTGCTCGAGCGCTGGCTCGGGAGGAGGCACGGCTCCCTGTCGTTTCGGGTGACGCAGGTGCTCTCGGGGCATGGTTGCTTCGGGAAGTACCTGTGTCGCATAAACAGGGAGCCGGACGCCCGGTGTCACCACTGCGCCGACTGCCGGGAGGACACGGCGCGGCATACGCTGGCGGAATGTGCCGCTTGGGAGGGGCCGCGCCGTGCCCTCGTCTCAGAAGTAGGCAGTGACCTGTCCCTGTCGGCCGTGGTCGAGTCGATGGTTGATAGCGCAGAGTCCTGGGACGCGGTGGTTTCCTTCTGCGAAAGTGTCATGTCGCAGAAGGAGGCTGCGGAAAGGGAGAGGGAGATTTCAACCTCCCACCCTGCCCGCAGCAGGCGCACCGGGCGTCGGCGGAGGGCGGATAATGCCCTCTTCCGGCCCCCCTAAATGGGTCCAGGGGCGGCAGACTCGGGGACGTCTGTTGCCCCCCACATACATCAGGACCCGAGGTGGCGGCGCGTAGTGTTCCACGCGCGCCCCTCTAAGACGTCCGGGGGGGAGTTTAACACCTCACTCCCCCCCCTGACCCGAGAAGTGGCCCGCTGTAGCGGGCCGGCACCAGCCGGGGGTTGCGGAAGTATCTCCAGTTCCCGCGACCCCCGACGTAGGTGTGAGATGGAACACCGGGGTGGTTTTTAGTCAGTAAGAGTCTGACAGACCCCTCCGCCCGCCCCAGGGCGGAGGACATCCATGAGGATTTTCCACCCCGTATCAAAAAAAAAAAAAAAAAAGGATCCGGTTCCTGCTTGGTTGCCACATCCCGACTAGGGAGCGGGGCGCTCGGCTGCGTCTCAGCCGCTTGGGACACCACTTGAGATGAAGTGGCTCCCGAGAGGCCATAGAAGACTTTTTAGACCTTCTGCTGGTAGTGTTGCATTCCCAGCAGCATTTCTGACGTCTGCCGCTAATGGTGGATGGTTACTTTTTGCTGGCAGGAGGCGATCCTCAATCCCAGCGAACCGGGCGTCCATCATTTTCCCGATTTGGGAGACAGCAGCTCGCAATACCTCATCTGGCGAGGAATTCTCCACAGTTGAGAAGCGCACAGAATGCGGCTGTGGCTGCGTCAGTTCGAGCGGTTGCCTTCCCATGGAACGAACTTCTTCCCAAAGAGCCTCCATTTCTTTACGGAGGGCTCCTACCTCTTTTCGCAACCGATCGTTTTCCAGTTGCAGCCTCCGAGTCTCTTCCGAGGAACTTCTGCTAGCGAGCCCCTCTATCGCCATTCTAACGCGCTCTGCTGCCTCTTTCATGGCCCTTTGGCACGTACCCTTCATATTTTTGGATTTCGTTAAATAATACAGAGCCTATCTACATAAAGTTTTTCATTTTTATTTCTGTTTCTGATTTATCTGTAACAAATTCTGATTCATTTGGGCACAAAATATTCGAACGTCGATATCTTCAAAACTACTTTAAAAAAACGAGTCCCACATTCAAATATATGTTATTTGGTATACTTATTTTCAGATGAACATGTGTTACTGAGCTGAAAGTGAAATTAAATTTTAGCCAAATGGATCAGTCGAAGATTCAAATTTAGAAGAACTACCCATAAATTACCTACCAAATGCAATTAAAGCTCTATCCACACATATCAGGGCCGTGCCCGGGACGTGGACGGGCCGTGCCCGTGACCGTGCTTAAAAAAATATTATTGTGAACATTTTCCTTGACTCTGTCCGACAAAGCTCGCCCCTGGTTTAGTTCTCAATGCAGACGCACAGAAGCATGGGGCTTACCTAGCCAGGGTTGACGTTCATCACCGTAAAGCTAGGGATTTACGCCAGAAGAAGACGGCCTTAAATAAAGCTGCCAAGTCCTGCAAGAAGGTTCTACTGAGGGTTCGACATGACCACATTAGTCGATTAGGGAACAAACTTGCCTCGTACCCTGCAGGTAGTAAAATTTTTTGGTCCCTAGCTAAATCGGTCGAGTCAAACTTCTATCCCCCTCACTGCCTCCACTGCTGAAACCTGATGGTTCTCTGGCTCACACTGCAGAAGAGAAAGCAAACCTATTTGCTTCTCTATTTGCAGAATCGTTGCATCTTGATGCAGGAGACGCGACTAACCCGACTTTACCTGGCAACACGATTTCAATGTCCGATACTTGCATTCGCCAAAAGGAGGTTCGTTAAGCGTTACGTAATCTTGATGTGAACAAGGCCAATGGACCAGACGGTATTCCAGCTATAGTTCTGAGGACCTGTGCACCTGAATTGTCTCCTGTACTGACACGCCTCTTTCGGCTCTCTCTCAAAACTGGATTAGTGCCGAAGTCATGGAAGCTTGCCAACGTGCAGCCCGTGCCCAAAAAAGGTAGTCATGCCGATCCTACCAACAACAGGCGCGTCTTGGTCATGTCCATTATCTGCAAGACAATGGAACGTGCCCTCAATAACAGGCTCCTGGCGTACCTTGAAGCTTATGACCTCCTCCGTGATCGTCAATATGACTTTCGCCGAAATCGGTCCACTGGGGATCTTCTCGCGTATGCCTCTCACATCTGAAGTGAGGCCATCGAGAAATATGGAGAAGCATTTGCCGTCTCCCTGGACATCTTGAAGGCCTTTGATAGGGTATGGCATGATGGCCTTATTAGCAAGCTTCCAGCATATGGCTTGTCCGCTGGTTTCTGTGCATGTATATCAGATTTCCTGAGTGATCGGTCAATTCGAGTAGTCATCGATGACTGCTCGTCAGATCAAATGGCTATAAATGCCAGGGTTTCTCAGGGCTCAGTACTCTCTGCAACCGTTTATATGCTGCATATCAACAATCTGCTCAAACCCTATAACTTTGGGTACTCAGATGACAGCACGGTTGTAGAGAGTCACACATCCAGCGCACGTGCCAGTGCGGCTGAAATCCAGTCTTCCAGAGAGACCATGGTCGAGCGCTTGAACTGGTCCCTCAAAGCAGTCAGCTAAGACCCAAGCATGTATTTTCTCTGCCAAGAAGCTTGCACATGTAAAATTTAATAATTTAAAAAAATGGGTAGAGTAAACAAAACACAGATAAAAATAAAAAGTCTAGCCAAAAACGCACTATTAGAGGATAATATTAATAGGAAGGTAAGGTAGTGTCGCCTAGGCTCCACAGCCTGGCCGGCAATCCGGCCCAGCCCGAAGAAGGACTGGCGCGCCGCAGACAACTCCAAAGCTCTGGAACGGAGGTCCCAGGCGGACCTAGCAGTAGGATCCGCCCTGGGAGCTGCAGACACACGTCAGCTCGACGGCTCGATTTCAGGCTGTTCTCGACTAGATTTTTAAGATATTATTAACTAGCAACCCGACCCGGTTTCGCATGGGCCTATAGCCTTCCTCGATAAATGGACTATCCAACACAAAAAGATTTTTTCAATTCGAACCAGTAGATCCCGAGATTAGCGCGTTCAACCAAACAAACAAACTAACTCTTCAGCTTTATAATATTAGTATAGATTAAGTATGTTGCTCTTTCGAAGCCAAATCTCGACTGACTCCCTGAACATCTGTCAACGCGGCTTCATCTCGTCCGCTCCTTTCAAATATTCATATTATTTTCTAAATATGATTTTTCTTCTGGAATTTCTGTATCGTCATATAGAGGAGTAGAATTATGTAAATCAGCCAGGTTTAAATGTAGTCTGCCAGTTATTTCAGACCTTTATAAAATCACAAGTGCGTATAGAATTTTATAAATATAGAATAATTTAAATAAAAAATACAATTAAATATTATTGAAAATAATTTAAGTTATATGCACCTAAATACTAGTATCTGAGTCAAGAAAAATAACTAACCGTTGACAATGTTGACAACTGATATAGAAGAAATAACAAAATAATAATATATATTGATTATCAACTAATTTCTTTTAAGTAACTACAAGGAAACAAGATACAAATAATAATTATTGAATTTCCACTAGTTCTATGAAAAACAAGAAGTATAAAAATTGTAAGAAAAACAATTAGAGAATTATGAATTTATGATTGATAAAAGTAATAGACCAGTGCCGATAATTTTTGAAAGAAAAAAAAAATAGTAGAATGAAACCCATTGGAAAAGGAAGAGAATATAACAAAAATGAAAGAAAAAATAAATAACGGGCGATCCGAGGTCGGGAAGTGGATGGAGGTGCGTTTTTAAAGGTTAAAAACGGTTTATCTCGATTTCCGGCAAAACTACAAGTCCCATGGAAAAAAGTTGAATGGCAAAGTTGTAGGTATTAAAAATATCTTCAACTTTTGTTTTTACACTTTTTTCACATAACCTCAAAATGTATGAGAAAAATTCAAATAACCAAGTTTTTGGTTTTTTATTTTTATCTTTTACAAACATTTTTTATTTTTCGTCAAATTTTGTGAAAACTTACCTTTCTATGTCCCAAATACACTGGACATGTTTTTGATTTGAAATATTTATTTTTTTCACCTTATTTTGACTTAATATCGAAAAAGTACCCTTATTTTCAATCGAAAAATCTCACGTCAAAATATCTGCTTTATTAAAAAAGTCGGTGGGCTTTCTGTTCGTTGAAATCTCTACTTTCTGATGGTGTAAAAAAAAAATACATTACTATGGTAAATTTTCTCAGAAAATGCAATAAAACGAAAATAAATGGAAGTGGATGACTTCCCGACCTCGGATCGCCCGTAATTTATTTTTCCTTTCATTTTTGTTATATTCTCTTCATTTTCCAATGGGTTTCATTCTACTATTATTTTTTTTCACTTTTTTCCATTTTCAAAGGTATCGGCACTGGTCTATAAGTAAATAGTATATTTAATACTATATTATCCCCAACGACCCGAGAATTTTTTTAGCCCAGAACAAAAAAATTGAATACGTTAAAGTATTACAGCATTCACAAAATGTTCATAACTCAATCAAACACACCGACGTCTTACGAAATTAGGTCAAAATAGGATTCACACTCAATGATCACTATTATATACGACCTGAAGTCAACAACAATAAGGCTTGTTTTCGGATTTCGCTCGCGTCTAAAACCATTAATAAGATGAAGATTTTTATCAAGGGGTAAGCCTTAATCGATTATAATGTAGGATTCTTATTTAGAAGGAGTGATCAACCGCTCCTAAAGGATACCTATGGCTTTCAGAGTATAGCCATAGGTATTGGAAAAAGATCAAGGGGGTAGCCTTTAATTAGTTTTGATGTAGGCTTATTTATAAAGAGTCATCGACCGCTCCTAAAGATACACCGCTTTCAGAGTATAGCCATAGATATAGGAAAAGATCCATCAACCTCAGTAGTTGACGGTGGCGTGTATGCGCCATTCTATCTTTCTAGTTCAACGTGCTGTGCTGGTTCTGCTGCTGCGGCTGCAGTAAACCTCAAACGGCGAAAGTATTGTATCCTAAGCGACAACTTTATTTTCGAGCCGTTTGAGGTTAAAACCCTTGGGTCATAGGGTCCGAGTGCTGCTGCGCTATCATCGTGTGCCTTCTTACCTCCGCCGCATAGTTGGGGCTTATTTGTCCGAGAGGTGTGTCACCTACGTGGGACGTGATGGCGAGCACCAGCGCCGCATGTCGTGCGGTGTTCCGCAGGGTTCCGTCTTAGGACCGCCCCTGTGGAACATCGGGTGCGACTGGGTGCTGAGGGGCGAGCTCCAGCCGGGCGTGGACCTGACGTGTTACGCTGACGACACGCTGGTCACGGCCCGGGGGAGTTCGTACAGGGAGGCAGCGTTGCTGGCGACGGCTGCGGTCTCACAGGTGGTGAGCCGCATCCGGCACCTCGGTCTGGAGGTGGCCCTCAACAAGTCGGAGGCCGTGATCTTTCACGGTCCTCGGCGGGCGCCGCCGCCGGGATCACACATCGTGGTCGGGGGGGCCAGAATAGCTGTCGAGTCTACCATGAAGTACCTTGGATTGGTGCTTGACAGCCGATGGGATTTTGGCCCTCATTTCCAGCGGCTGGCGCCCAAGTTGTTGGGCGCGGCTGGGGCGTTGTCAACGCTGCTTCCCAATCTGGGGGGCCCGAGCGCCGTCTGCAGGCGGCTCTACGTGGGGATCGTGCGATCGATGGCCCTTTATGGGGCCCCGATCTGGGCGGCAGACCTGACGGCCGGAAGCATCGCCGTGCTGCGAAAGCCGCAACGAGCGATGGCCGTCAGAGTCATCAGGGGATATCGCACGATCTCCTACGAGGCGGCTTGTGCACTGGCCGGATCCCCGCCCTGGGACCTGGAGGCGAAGGTGCTCGCATCACTGTACCGGTGGCGCGAGGAAGCGCGGGCGCGGGGCGAGCGACCGATGCAGCGACACATGGAGCTGCGTCGGTCTCAGCTTCGCGAGGTCCTGGTGGCGGAATGGCGGGACAGGCTTTCGCGCCCTACCGCCGGCCTCGCCATCATCGAGGCGGTCCGGCCAGTGCTCGAGCGCTGGCTCGGGAGGAGGCACGGCTCCTTGTCGTTTCGGGTGACGCAGGTGCTCTCGGGGCATGGTTGCTTCGGGAAGTACCTGTGTCGCATAAACAGGGAGCCGGACGCCCGGTGTCACCACTGCGTCGACTGCCGGGAGGACACGGCGCGGCATACGCTGGCGGAATGTGCCGCTTGGGAGGGGCCGCGCCGTGCCCTCGTTTCAGAAGTAGGCAGTGACCTGTCGCTGTCGGCCGTGGTCGAGTCGATGGTCGACAGCGCAGAGTCCTGGGACGCGGTGGTTTCCTTCTGCGAAAGTGTCATGTCGCAGAAGGAGGCTGCGGAAAGGGAGAGGGAGATCTCAACCTCCCACCCTGCCCGCAGCAGGCGCACCGGGCGTCGGCGAAGGGCGGATAACGCCCTCTTCCGGCCCCCCTAAATTGGTCCAGGGGCGGCAGACTCGGGGACGTCTGTCGCCCCCCATATACACCAGGACCCGAGGTGGCGGCGCGCAGTGTTCCACGCGCGCCCCTCTAAGACGTCCGGGGGGGGAGTCTAACACCTCACTCCCCCCCCTGACCCGAGAAGTGGCCCGCTGCAGCGGGCCGGCACCAGCCGGGGGTTGCGGAAGTATCTCCAGTTCCCGCGACCCCCGACGTAGGTGTGAGATAGAACACCGGGGTGGTTTTTAGTCAGTAAGAGTCTGACAGACCCCTCCGCCCGCCCTAGGGCGGAGGACATCCATGAGGATTTTCCACCCCGTACCAAATAAAAAAAAAAAATTGGGTCCGAGTGCTCATCTACTTTTAAGGAAATTTCCAAAAGGTTGGTTAACACTTCCCGTGATCCAAGGGCTGGTTTTTACAAATAACCTCAGATTATAAAACAATAGGCAGATAGACAGCGCGGAACACTGTGAGTGAAGCCACAAAAGCAAATACAAATTCAATAACCCAATGCAATAACATCAATAAACCCCAATACCCCAATATATTCAATAACCTATGAAAAGATACTCCACTTTCTTTCTTTTGTTTTTGGGAACAGTTCCTACAATGTTTGAAAACACAAGCCGGCATGATTTTCAAAAATATTAGAATGTACTAGCGATGCGGCGCTTCGTGCTGTACTAACTCAAGTATTCGTTTTTTTTGAAATTGTATTTGCTTTGGTGACTTCATTCTCCGTGTTCCGCGCTGTCTATCTGCCTATTGTTTTATAATCTGAGGTTATTTGTAATACAGGATTTAAGAATGATTTCACCCTTAAACATTCTATTTAATATACAAAGATAATTATAATACAAGAAGTTAAAACAACCCGATTCTTGGGATTCATATTTGACAAACAATAAAAAATAATAAAAATTATAAAAAAAATATTGCGTAAATGGTGCTGTAGTACAATACAGTAAAGAGTTATAATAAACAAATAATCAACTAGTCACTAGTACACTACACTAAACGGTTGAGGTCTGTCCTCTTAAATAGGCTACATAATAGCCTGTAATAAAGAGAAACAGTGCCGTAACCCTCTGGGGTGGAGAATAAACTAGTGTTGCATGTTATTAATTACAAGAACAGAAAAGTACATGCAGTGCTACACAGATTATGAAATCTGGATGATGATAATGTGTGAAATGTTGTATAGTGAATTTAAATCTCGTGAATGTAAATGTTGTGTAATAGATGTGAGGGTGTATGTGTCGTGAATGGTGCATGTATTTAGTAGTGTGTATATAGCTATAAAATGTTTGTATCTATTTTATGACACTGTAAGAAGAAACGATTCTGTTTCATGATACGTTTTGTCTAGTAGGAAGGAGCGAACTACTGATTTACATTCATGATCGGATAAATAATATATTGAAATAGGTATTTGAATTAATTTTGTTGTACAAGAAAGGGCTAAGATAAAAGAAAAAAAAATAGTAAAGGGGCAACGTGTCTTTGGAAGGGTACAAATGAAATCTTTACGACGCTTTTTAAGTTTAATGTAGGGAGTTTTGTGATGTTGTAACAAGATTGCGTGCAAAATAAACAGCTGTCGTACTTATATAACTTTTATATAACTGGGTGGTGAATAAAATTGGTCTAAAGGTTGCAATCTCTAGTATCGCTCTGTGTGCAATTTCCAACGGAAGTATTGTGGTTTTAGAGGCCCCACCCCAGCAAGAGATGCAATAAGATATAACTGACTGACAAAGCGCGTAGTAGACATTGCGGATAATAAATTGGTTAGCTACGTGTCTAAGAGTTTTAAAAATATACATCAACTTACGCACTCTGCTCGCCAATGCTTCCACATGACCTTTAATATTTAAAGTATTGTCCAAAATTATACCCAAGTATTTGATATAACTCACCGAGTCGATTTGGGAGCAGTTACAATTTTGTATACAATCAGAGGGACATGTGTGAGCTGTAAGTTTTATATGGTGTTTTGGCTGGGATGTTGAGCTAATCGAAAAAGTACGGTATCAAACGCTTTCGCGAGGTCTAAAAATACTGTGAGTACTTTTTTATTGTTATTAAGGTTTGAAACAATAAAGGTGGTTAATTCGTGAACAACATCTGTGGTGGACTTTTTCATGCGAAAACCAAATTGTTGTGATGAGATAAGATTAAACTGCTCTAAACAGTCTCTTAGTCTCTTATTAATAAGGCGTTCCAATACTTTGGAAAGAGCACTTAGCACTGCAATCGGTCGTTAGTTGTTCACTAGGTTCCCATCACCACCTTTGATGAAGTGGGAAAGACGGAGGTCTGAAATGAGAGATAAAAAATATGGCATAAAATTGGTGTCAGAGTACCTGAATATCTTTTCAAGATGAGTGATGAAATTCCGTCCCATCCAGTCGCTGCACTAGATCTTAAAGAAAGTATAGTTTTCAGCATCTCATCATTGTCAGGTGGTTCTAGGACAAAAGAAGACAGGCTGGTAGAAGTATGTAAAGAGGCTGTTTGTGATGGTTACACAGAATTTCTGCTTATTTTATTTGCGAGCTTCTTGCCGACGAACGAAAAAATCATTTACGTTATTACAGAAATCAATTGGAGACGTGAATGAAGTAGTAGAGTAGATGAATGTTTTAATTTGGTAGAGATAGTTATGTTTTTTATAGAGTTCCAGAGCGCCTTTGTGTTGTGTCCTGCTTTTTTAAGTTGATCGCAATCGTACTGCTTTTTAACTTCTTTTAGGAGTTTTGAACAGAAGTTTCTATAACGTTTATAAGTTAGAATTAGGATTTCGTTGCTAGGTGACAATTTATGCTTTTTATGTAGTTTATTTCTATTTCGAATGCATGCTACATAAAAACAAACAAACCTGGGGTGTTCGTGTGCTCCGAAATAGCTTTTGACATTAAGTTTACAAGATTATCTGTGGCAGCGTTTGGGTCTTAATTTAAAATTATAGGGGTGAAATCTAGCTGCTCGAATGATTTGTCTAGGGTTTCCAAATGGATTTTGGTAATAATCCGACAGTCTTCTGTACGCGTATTTTTCGTTTAGATGCACGCTAAGGAAGAGTATTGCTACCACACCGTCACTCTGGTTAATGTGTTTCGTAGTTTTGTGTCTAGTATAAGTTTGTAAATTAGGTATTTGTTGATTTTCCAAACAAGGTAGCCAACATTCTGTAAGAACTAAAAGGTCACAGTCAAAAGGAAGGAGATTTAGAAATACTTGCAAGCTTAGAAAGTTACAGTTAATAGACCTAATGTTTTGGCAAAACGTTTTTATGTAATGGTTTGAGTTACCTAAAATTTATTTTGCTTATACTGGTGTGCAGGTGTGTGATTCAGATACTGTTTCATCGACGTTGTTCAATAATCCCACCCCATCCCCATCCCATCTAATGTCCCACTTTCAATATCTATGTTCTTCACACGCTAGAAATCTGCGATCTTCTAACAACCTTCTCTTACTTTGCCCTTCTCATACTTCTGATTTTGTTCATTCTTCCTTTCATATCCAGGTCATTCTTCGTCGCTTGTCGAGGTGCGAGACTAAGCGGACGTGTTTTTTGTATTCATTCCGTATGATGAAATAAACAATTACAACAAATATAAATAATTATTTGCGCCGTCAGCATAAAAGTAAAGTGTGTCGTGTGTGACTTGTAGTTTTTTCAAGTTTGTTTTTACAAGATGAACTAAATACTTCATATAATCAATAAATAAAGTGTTTCGGGTAATATGTCTAACCCAGGATCGAGCCCGTTTGGTCGTAGCCAATTACTACGGCGTAGTCCCCCACCAACGCCTACTGCACCGTTACCCCCGAGCTACCCAATTCCACCAGTACCCGAGGTCAATGAATTGCCGTCTGAAGTTATCAGTACACCGGAGATCCAGAAATGGTTATTATCTATAGATGCCATTGTGAACGAAGTTTGCACTATTGTTGGTGAGGGAAAAATTAACTCTGACCAGAAGCTTCGTGTGACCAATCTTTGCCGGAAGGTCTCAAGTGGAACTACTCAGATGGCCGTTTTATATCAATCATTAAAGCAGAAGACAATTCAAGCCCATACCACAATCCAGCACCTACAGGAACACCAGAACGTTGTGAACTCTCTCCAGCAGTTCAAAGAGGTTGTAGAAACTAAGCTGAATTCACCAAACAATAATTCTTATGCTAGTATGGTGAAGAAAGGTGCCGATAACTTCGTCCGTCCTGCCAATTTGAGCTCAGTCGCCATCTATCCCAGCGATAAAACCCAAACAAGTGACGACACCAAGTCACTTGTTCAAAAGATAATATCCCCCGAGCAACTTAAGCTCCATGCCCGTGGCCTAAGAAAAGTGAAAAATGGGGGCGTTCTGATTATTACTGAGAACAAAGGCGACATTGATAAACTGAAGAATTCGGAAAAACTAGTTTCATCGGGCCATACAATAGAAGAACCTTCTAAACGCCGCCCAAGGGTCGCTGTCATTGGTGTTCCCGTTGCCCTTACCGAGAAGGAGGTATTTGAATGTATTTACGAGCAGAACCTATCAGACAAGAATATAACTCGTGAGTATTTCCTTGAGAGCATCAAATTGAGTCACAAATCGGGTAAGAAAGACCTTCCTACCTGCAATTATATCCTGGAACTACCTGCTAGCATAAGGAAAATAGTAATAAATCAAGGCCGACTTTTTATAAATTGGACATCATGCCCTGTGAGAGATTTCACAATAGTCACCAGGTGCTTCAATTGCCAGCAGTTCGGTCATGCAGCCAAGTTTTGCCGGGAAACAAGTCCGACTGCTTCTGCTGCCGAAGTCTGCTGACTTCTCCAAAAAACATGGGTCGAAATATTAAAAAAAAAATCGGACTTCCCCCGACCGATCCGACCGATTTTTTTTTTAATATTTCGACCCATGTTTTTTGGAGAAAGTTATTCAATTTCATGGGTACTATCACCCTGAGAAATTTGGAACGTGACTAAAAAATCATCTTGTATATTCGTTAGTTTATATCTTTTTAACTTTTTTAATATATTTTTTTTTCATATGCACCTGCCATGTTATCTCTTCACCACCCTTGGTTGACTGGTAGAGAATGCCTAAGGCATCAAATCCGCCTTTGTACCTTTGTGCATGAAGTATAAATAAATAAATGAATAATAAATAATGTCAAATAAAAAAATTATTTAAAAAAACAAAAATCCCGACTGCGTGAAAATTGTTAAACTCAAAAGATAGAAATAAGTGAAAATTTAAATATTTTTTTGGTTTTGAATCATCGTGGTTGACAGTGTTCACAAAGGCAGTCGGAGGCATCAAAAATGTACAATATGTTTCAAATCCGTTGAAAGTGTCTTAACTTTAACTTAATGCCTCCGACTGCCTTTGTGAACACTGTCAACCACGATGATTCAAAACCAAAAAAATATTTAAATTTTCACTTATTTCTATCTTTTGAGTTTAACAATTTTCACGCAGTCGGGTTTTTTGTTTTTTTAAATATTTTTTTTATTTTAATCTTTTTAGTTTTCGCAGTGAATCAATTTAGTATTTAGAAAACTTTACGTCGAGTCTCTTTACGTTGAGCCGAGAACCTTGCCTCACTTCTATTATCCCTACGTCGCGTCGAGTCTACTATTTCAGTCCCGTTTTTACTCCCTTAACGTCGAGTTTCTGTACCCCGCTTTTCCGTGGCGTAGCTATCGGAGGGCTAGGCGGTGCAGTGCACCAGGGTCCAAAGCTTAGCGGGCCCCTCGGCCGCAAACCTTGGACTAACCTAAACCTTAAACTGACTGAACATTTATTTATATTTTTTCTCTTCCATGTTGTTATGTATTGTCCTACTAGTGTTGTTGGTGGGTGGTGCACAGATATTGGTGTAGCACCAAAAGGTTTAATTATAACTTAGTCGCATTTTTACTTCCAATGCTTCCTTTAATTCTTCCGCTGATGCAAGTTTTAGTTCAATAACCGATACTCTTGGTGACTTTGTGCGTCGGAGCTTCAGTCCATAGAAATACCATTTGTTTAATGTCTGCCATAACAATGCCCAATGTGTGCCAAGATACTACAGTGATCTGTAAGACACCTTTTCTAATGCCAACGTTCACGCCGTTCTGATTTTTAAGAGTTGGTACAAACCTCAATCTTCTTTCTACCATCTACCCCACTTTCCGGTTTCGTTTTTATCCGTAACGCTAGAATTGGAAAGAAGGAGGTTATGTTGCTATTTAATTATCGTCGTAGAGATTTTCCTTTAAAAAATATTGCCTCTTCTTCTTCACTTTACGGTGCCTCCCCTGAGTTGGTACCTATTTCCAATACTAGAGACGGACAGGTCGTTACGACTAAGTCGAGCCACGTCTCATACCCTAAGATATTAAAACGAGTAGGTTGCAGAGGAAGAACATAAGTGACTAACAGACTCGATGATATGTAAGAGTTTACGGGAACGAAAGGTATGGTTTTTCATATTCTTTGATAAGATGATATTATCTTTGAATGATATTATCCATATCAAAAGTGTTAAAACCCTACTTGGTGTTGCCTATTGTATACTTATACTTGTTTTAATATCTCAGGGTATGACACGTGGCTGAACTTAGTCCCAAGACCCTGACCCTCTCTTGAGTCCACTCATGATCAGTAATTCAGTATTCTGCACCTGGCTTTTCCCACCATGACCTCATTTTCCGCTCGTATGTCCTAAATGGCGTCAGGAGTTTACATGGCGAAGAGCCGCAAGGATCGGGAGTTAAAAAAGGATCATTGTGAAGATAATACTTCTGAGCCTCTCGGAACCTCTTCAAAGCTGCAAGAAATCGCTAAACCGCCATATTCTCGAAAACATTTCATCTTTTTCTCTTACTGATATCATCATAGTAAGTAAATAATAGTGTAGAGAAACGTTAAAAAACAAATAATAAAACAATATTTTAAAGATACTGGCTTTTAATTTATATCCTGACTGTACCTATTATATAAACTCGACGTAACGGAATTAGATAGCGTAAAATAGCAATATTTTGCAAGAGCAATAGACTCTCAGACTCGACGTAAAGGAACTCAACTTAAAGGGAACCAAACTTAATTTATTTGTTGTTTTTTAGCATTTCTCATTCCGAATTTCATTTAAACAAATGGTTGTATATATATTTGTAAGCTATTTATAAAACCCTTTGTTTTAATACCCCACTCGATAGGTTTTGAGGAAAAATATTTTTATTGAAAACACTAATATGTCGCCAAAAATCGGCCAGTTTAATTTTTATAATTTTGATGTACCCAGTGTCAGTCACACAATTAAGACGATTGAAACGACACCATTCAAGCTAAAAGCTCTCAGACTCAACGTAAAGGAACTCAAAGGGAACGAACCTTAATTTATTTGTTGTTTTTTAGCATTTCTCATTCCAAATTACATTTAAACATATAAGTGGTTTATATATTTGTAAGCTATTTATAAAACCCTTTATTTTGATACCCCACTCGATAGGTTTTGAGGAAAAATATTTTTTTTGAAATAACTAATATGTCGTCAAAAATCGGCCAGTGTAATTTTTCTAATTTTGATGTACCCAGTGTCACTCACACAATTAAGACGAATGAATCGACACATCTCAGGTCAAAATCCATTGAGCCGTTTGGGCTACAGAGCGTGCCAAAGAAATTTACATACATACATACATACATACACCCGAAAAACATAACCCTCCTTCTGGCGCAGTCGGGTAATAACCCTCCTTCTGGCGCAGTCGGGTAAATATTTTCTCTCATGGTATTAGTTTTAGGTAAGTGTTAGATATTTGAACAATTTTGTGACCAAAAAACGCCATGAACTTCACTAAAGCGCTATTTGATTGATATAATGTGAGCAATTGTAAGGTAACATAATTTAAAATGTGTGTGCTTATTATTATTATAAAGCTATTGATGTGTTTGTAGATAATGTGAGTGTTTGTTAGGTGTATGTTGTGAAAGTAAATTGATGAGATGGATTGTAATTCAGTATTGTCATAAAGTTGTGTATGTACGATTGGTGTAATAACAATCAGAATGACGTGATTCAAAACAAAATAAAAATAAGAGAAACTACGATTATTAAATGCATGAAACATAATCAGTAGAAGGGAAAAAAACGATCTTAATAATATCCGCAGTAGTCATGTGCCAGTGTTCGTAACTAGTTGATTTAACAGAGATTCATTTTTAATAACTATAGGATTACCATCCTTTCCCCTTCTTAACATTATTTTTCCACCAGTGATGTCCAGCAATGAATTTATAAACTGATTAGCCTTTGCAAAGTTTCTGGTGACAGTTTTTTTTGCTTGGGGTGTTAATTGCTCGGCGATATATATTGGCGCAACGGCACCGTTACAACCTAGGTGTGAAGAGTTTAATTTATTGGTTGGATTCTTCTTGTTGAAGTCCCGAACGCTTGCTAGTAGATTGTACTTGATGCGAGTATTAGATAGTTCTTAAGTAACGTTTGATGTTTTGTTTTCTTGTTTAGAAGGTAGTCTTGCCACGTCTCTAATGTCCTGCTCCTTTAAATCACATTGAAATTGCTCAGACACTTTTTGTACCAAGCTATACAAGTCGTTTTTATTTTCTTGGGATTTTTTTTGGGCATCTCGTATCTCAATGCAAGTTTTAAGTTGGCTTCTCTCGAGTGACTCCAGTTTCTCCTCAAGAAATGAAAGTTTAGTAGACGTGATAGTATGCTCTTTCTCAAGGCTAAGAATCTTAGATTCCGAGGATACCAAAGTATTGGACATAGAGGTCATGGATTTTTTTATTCCATCATTGGTTTTTTCTATTTTTAAGTTTTGGCAGTTAATCTCCTTGAAATGGTTTTCTACTTTCTCGAGTCTAGAATTTTGAACGCATATCAGTTCATTGATTAGTAATATAATATCGTTGGTTATTTCATCCTTCATACTGGCTAGTTCATCGGACAATTCACAAGCTCTTTCGCCTGATGGGCAGCGACGCTTTACACGTTGAGTAACGTTTACAATATTTAATTCCGGCAGTAATACTTCTTCTGCACAAATCTTTCGTAAGTCGGATTCAGAGCGCGAAGGATTGTTTTGATTCTTCGATGTTATAGGTGATGATTTGAACATGATGTGGGTTAATACAAAAAATAATCAATTCGCAATCAAACGTAATTATTGCTCATTTTCTTAAGTGGGACTAGTACTGCACTGGAACGTGACGGTAGATCACTAGGTTATGAGGTATTCTACACTCCTGGTAGACATCTGTTTTGTCGTAGGCGCCAATGTGCTCATACGTCAGTGGTAGCCGGCAAACAGGTCCAATTATGGCGAGTGTCTTATAATGAGCCATAGTTAAATAATGTTGTCCTGGTACTTTTGACAGCGTCAAAAATCAGCGTTGTTATTATTTTGAGTTAGGCTACTCAAAGTACCAGGAAAGTACATACAGCAACGACGTCACTGGCTAAGGCGGAGCTTTGTCGCCTGCTAATATGGCGATGCATACCTTGTATTGACTCTGCCGGTGGGCAGAGTGCTGCGCAACGGAGATAGCACGACGACGCGCCTTGTAATCATGCGCAGCTGGGCGGGACTCGTGGGTCATCAAGATGGCAGCACTAATTAGACGATTTTGTACACCTCCTTAACTTTATAAGCTCCTATTTTATGACTTGAATTAAAATTGTATTTGAAAATTGATTATTAAAAAAAAATTAACAGCATATACACATATAAGAGACGTCTGCTCCTAATCGAGGTCCAAGGGGAATTAAATTGAAAAACTCGTCATTTATGCTCTCTATAAGTTGGCACCGGCTGTCAACATACATACTTTACTTACAGCATGTTACGGGCTTGTTTTAATTATTTTGTTTGACTAAATGTTTACAGTATTGACAGTAATTATGAATTTGAATTGATTGAATGTTTACTATAATTTAATTTTTTCCTAATTAAATAAACAATTTTCTACACCGAATATGGCAAAACATATTGAACCTGCGATATTTAACTCGTTTACATCAATATGTGGATTTCTATGTATATATCACACATGTTTATTGTTATTGCATGTTTGTTGTTTATTAAAGACTTAAAAAAGAAGAGTTAAGAAAAGGAGTGTATTAAAGTAACTCAATCCATATTTAGATCGAAATCATATCCTCAGGGTGAGCGGTAGAATTCGAAGTGCCAATATAGACAAAGATAGAAAACACCCCATCATTTTAGATAACAAATCATATATAACAAGACTGATTGTGTCCGATGCACATCTGGTAACTTTACATGGAAGTGTACAGTTAATGTCTAATATATTCGATCTAGATAGTGGATTGTGAAGAGAAAAGTTTAATCACGGCGGCAGTGCATAAATGTTTAATTTGCGAAAAACAGCGAGCTGAAATTAGAAACCAGTTGATGGGGGACTTACCCAAAGAACGAGTGACACCGGCCCGAGTATTCTTGAACTGTGGTGTTGACTTTGCTGGCCCGTACCAAATCCTAACTTCAAGAAAAAGAGACGCGACTAACAAATGATATATTTAATTGTTTATTTTAATTATAGCAACTAAAGCCATACATTTAAACTTGAAGCGTTTATCGGAGCGTTCAGAATTTTTTTTGTCACGGAGAGGAATATGCAACCACATGTGGAGTGACCAAGGCCGAAACTATATCGGAGCCAACAAAGAGCTTGCTGAAACCTGGAACGCAGCAAAGTTAGAATTCGAAGGTGATAATATAGTAAATACTTTGACCAAGGATAGGACGCAGGGGCATTTTATTCCGGGATACAGTACGAACTTCGGTGATCGATGATTCTGACAAAGATGACATGGAAGTACTCACTGCAGGACACTTCCTGATCGGGGAATCAACCAATCACCGTACCTTTACTAAACTGGAAAGACGTACCTGTCAACAGTCTATCTCCTTGGCAATGGCAGCATTAGTATTTAGCCAGATTACAGCAACGCCCGAAATGGTTATAGACAGTTTCAGGCTAAGAGATTGGTCAGATAGTGCTCGTACAGACGGACAATACAGTTCCAGGGAAATGGCCACTTGGACATCGTAGATAAACACCCTGGCCAGATGCAGTTACTAGAGTGCATAGTGTGAAAACCGCTAACCACATAGTTAAGCAATCAGTTGGTAAATTATGTAATATACCTGTAGACACACATGCATACCGTATAGGTTTATTTAATACTAGCACTTTCCCCGCGACTTCGTCCGCGTTACAATATAGCCTATGTTACTCAGCGAAATTGTAGCTTTCGATTGGTGAAAGAATTTTTGAAATCGGACCAGTAGTTTTTGAGTTTATTCATTACGACTGAGCCGCGCGGGTACCTTACTCATAGATCTAAACTCCCCTCCCGCACGCACGCCCACTTCGCAACGCGCCGTGCAGCAGAAATCGTAATATTTTAATTTCGCCAACTTCAAAACCAAACGTTCTATTTTAATCATTCAAAGACCAAATATTATCTACATAAACTGTACTTAGTGATGAAATAATTAATTTTGATAAGGATTAATAGTATGACTAAAATAAACGCGTTTAAATGTAGTCCAAAAAAAAATCCAGATTTTTAAATAAAAAAATGGTTGTTGTGCCTCACTCGACATAGATAGATATAGTGTGTCGTGGACTTTTTTGTAGATATTTATAAGATCAACAATTAATTAGAACATTTTATGGTTCTATCTTTTATAGTTTAGGCAGCGTACGCAAAATAAGTAACTTTTCTGGTTGATTTTTTACACCTTGTGGCCGAAAAACCCAAATATCTTACGGAACCCTATTTTTCTCCAAAATAAAATATAGCCATAGGCTATATTTTATTGTAGGCATTCGAAAGCTACATTATCCACGAGTAACATATTACTCGTGGATAATGTAGCTTTCGAATGATAAAAGAATTTTTAAAATCGGTCCAGTAGTTTTTGAGCCTATTCATTACAATCAAACAAACAAAGTTTTCCTCTTTATAATATTAGTATAGATGTACTGATGTAGGATTGATTTACAGAGCATTCAATTTAACAGTTACAGTTGGTTATAGTTATGACTATCTACCATTTTGTGTCTAGTATTTGATTAATAGTTGAATTGTTTAAATTAATTCAACATTGTTATTCATTTGTTTTAAAAGAACTTAATTTTTTTTTGGTGGGCTGTAGGTATATTGGGAAGATTTGTACTTGTATATAGTTATGTGCAGTAGTTGTGTTAATCGTTTAACTAGGAGCATGTCATGTTATACTAAGTAGTTGAAAATAAAGCTTTGAAGCAAACACACGTCTTAATTACTCCCGTTTCTGTGCCAACCGAAAGTGAACCTTAACGTGCTAAACTTACGTAATGCGTAGGCATACGTACCAGAGCAGTTTTAAGGTCTGTAGCTTTTTTTGAGCTCGCGGAGGGAGTATAAAAATTTTGAGAGCTTAGCTTAGCTTTGTTTTGCTTTGTTTTTGCTTTGCGTAGCTTGATGAATGTCTAGGCCTAATAAGAAAAAAATTGATGTCTACTTTTTTAATGTTGTTAAAACCAAAGTTGATTTGTATTGTTATTTTTTGGCAATGGCAAAGGGGGGCAATGTTATTTGCATCCGTAGGAGCTACCTAACCACAACCCTACACATGTCCTCTGGGTGGTGATGAATAACAACGCCGGGTACATTAATCCTACCAAGCCAGCCTAACCGGCTTGGTCTACCAGTGAGGGTAGGAAATGACTCTCACAAACCGCAATCCTGTAGCCTCCTACAGGATCGGTGACCTTGGCTTGGCTGTCTTGGAAACATGGTAGACAACATGATGGACCGGTTTCTCCAGCTTTTAAGTAACCAAAAGAAAATCTAATCCTAACGGACTAGTCGCACGAAGACTAGAGATTGAAATAATAATAATAATATTATATTAATATTCCATCAATACATAATATTGATGGAAAATACGAAACGAAAAGCAGGTAAAAAACAATGTGAACAATGATGTTGACGCGAGCAGCGGCACGACGAGCACGCCTACCATCTCCGGACCCATCGCTCAGCTCCGCCTCGCCGCCGCCGGAACCCAGCCCTATAGTGAGTGCTGTGACACCGGCCTCGGCAGTTGCGTCGAGCTCGAGCGATGAATATTTCTCTCCGCCGACGACGCCACCACCTGTGCGTCGGCGGGGACGACGCCGGCCGCCGGACAGCTTGGGACTTCGAGACCAACCGGTCTCTGATAGGGTCCCCGCTCCCGGTGGAAGTGTGCAGCGCATGAGATGGACGCAGTCTATTAATGAAAGTGTCATGCGCTCATACTATGGGGCTACAGAGGGGGGAAGTAACATGACTGCGTACCGTGGTCGGATGCTCTCTCTGTTTCAGGTGCTTGAGCCAGCTGTCAACGTGTCGGCACAGCGACTGTCGGATCAGGTGCGGGTCATCCAGCGTAACCATATGCTGGATGACGTTGTACTTGATCGACTACGCCTAGAATCACGGAGTAGCCATGACACGTCTGCTTTGCCACTGGTTGCGGTCGCGGTACAATCGCAAGATTTACCCAGTGCTTCACCGCGACCTGACGACGGTGGTGAAGAGGATGATGGCGAGGCTATATCCGTGAGTACCCAGTGCAATGTTCAATTGAGGAGTGCTTTGGAGGATGCGTTGCGGGAGTATCGCTCCACACCGCCTGAATTAAAGCCGCGACTACCTCGTTTGCCCATGCACAAGAAAAATAGGGCGCTGGTGTGTGCTTTAGATTCGCAGCTGTCAAATTATTTTGACAGCAGCAAAGACCTCGCTGATACCCACTCGATCTTGTACTGCGCGGCTGTAGCAGCATGTCGTGTAGCTCATGTCAAATTTCCCAACAGTGACGGAGCTGCACGACCAAAACCAGCTGTACCAGCATGGCAGTGCAGGATTGAGCGTCGTATTGGTGAGGCTAGAGCACTCATCGGCAAGCTTATCTGCTTCAGGGAGGGCAACACGCGCCCTAGAGTGATGCGCTTTGTGAGGCGGGCATTCTCGGGGACTGATATCAATCCTCGAGATTATTTGTCCTGCATCACAGAGCGTATCGACTTCCTGAAGCAGAAGATCTGTGCATGGGCAAACCGTATTCGACGGTACAAGCGACGAGTGGAGCGGTACACTCAGAATCGCATATTCCAGAGTGATGAGAGGTGGGTGTATAGGACTTGGGAGCGACCGGACCAAGGCGTGGCTGATGCGCACCAGCCGGATGATGCTGCCATGTGTTCGTTTTGGCGCAGCATCTGGTCGGTGCCTGTCAGCCACACTGAGGGCGATTGGACTCGGGAGGTTGAGCGAGCGTGTGATCCAATACTAGAAATGGGGGCAATTACCATAAGCCCCCAAGATGTAGCTCGTGCAGTCCGTCCGTTACCTAACTGGAAATCTCCAGGGCCGGACGGGCTGCAAAATTTCTGGATAAAATGGTTTCAAAGATCGCACGTTCACTTAGCGTCTCAGTTCCAGTCAGCCTTAGAGTCAGGATCATTGCCCCAATTCCTAACTACTGGAATAACCCACCTGCTCCATAAATCAGGTAGTACTACGGAACCCAAAAATTTTAGGCCGATTACTTGTCTGCCAACGGTCTATAAAGTTCTTACATCCATTTTGAGAGTGAAAATTAACGAACACATTGACAAAAATTCAATCATGTCTGCCTCTCAAAATGGATGTAGAAATGGGTCTCGTGGTACTAAGGAGCTACTCCTCATTGATATGGCCATTAACCAGCAGGTTCGTCGTTCCCGAAGGGATCTGTCGACATGTTGGATAGACTATAAGAAGGCCTATGATTCTGTGCCACATACATGGCTCATGAGGGTGTTGGAGTTGTATAAGGTAGATACAACTCTACGCACCTTCCTGATGTCATGTATGGGGCAATGGAGGACGGTCCTTCGCTATCCAGGATGTCGGCAGATCCGGGAGAATAGCGAACCGATAAGGATCGAGCGAGGTATATTTCAGGGTGATAGTCTGAGTCCACTATGGTTCTGTTTAGCCTTGAACCCTCTAAGCACGTTGCTGGAGGGTTCGGGTTTAGGGTATCGGTTGAGAAGAGGAGGTCAGGTCATATCTCACCTCCTTTACATGGATGATCTGAAACTCTTTGCCCCCAACAATTTGCGACTGATGGAGCTACTGAAAGTTACAGAAACTTTCAGTAGCGCCATTAGGATGGAATTTGGTGTGGACAAATGTGCAGTCATGCATGTGAAGCGAGGGGAGATTATGGAATCCGTGGGAACCCAACTCTCGGATTCCATACGTCTTAGATCCCTCTCCTCAACCGAAACCTACAAGTACTTGGGTATGTCGGAAGCGTTAGGCATCAATGCTGCCGACATGAAACAATCGTTGAAGGAGCGCTTCTTTGGCCGCCTGAATAAAATGTTAAATAGTCTTTTATCAGGCGGAAACAAGGTGCGCGCCTTCAACGGATGGGTCATGCCGGTTTTGATGTACTCTTTCGGCATACTCAAGTGGACTCAGACGGAACTTGACGCCCTGGATAGGAGGGTCCGTACATTGCTGACCGCAAATCGGATGCATCACCCACGGTCATCGGTAATGAGACTGTATATCCCACGGAAGTGCGGAGGCCGAGGCTTTCTTAATGCTAAGTCCCTGCACAACCGTGAGGTATGCAGTCTCAGGGAGTACTTCCTTAAAACCGACGTGGGTATGCATCGAGATGTGGTCTCAGTGGACAAGGGCCTCACCCCGCTCTCCTTAGCGAACGAGAACTGGCGCAAACCTGTAGTACTAGATACTAATGACCGCAAGAAGGTATGGCAGAGCAAGGAGCTTCACGGGCGCTTCTACCGGGCCCTACATGGGCCTGATGTAGACTTCTTGGCGTCCGTATCCTGGCTGCGATTCGGTGATCTCTTTGGGGAAACCGAAGGTTTTGTCTGTGCGATTATGGATGAAGTTATGATGACGAACAACTACCGGAGGTATATTGTGAAGGACGGCACGGTTGACATTTGTCGGGCATGCCACCGACCGGGAGAATCAATCCGACACATTATCTCTGGGTGCTCTCGTCTGGCTAACGGAGACTACTTGCATAGACACAACCTTGTAGCTAGGATTATCCACCAGCAACTTGCTCTAAAATACAGGCTTGTGGAATCGGAAGTACCGTACTACAGGTATGTGCCCGACCCAGTTCTCGAAAATGGCAACATCACATTGTATTGGGATCGATCTATCATCACTGACAGGACTATTGTTGCCAATAAGCCTGACATAGTGGTGATAGATCGATTAGAGCGTCGCACAATGATTGTTGATATAGCGGTTCCGCATGACGAGAACCTCGTGAAAACCGAGAAAGATAAACAAATCAAGTATCTTGACTTGGCTCGCGAGGTTGTCGACATGTGGGATGTGAATACAGCAGTCATTGTGCCGATAGTCGTTACGGCCAATGGACTCATTTCCAAGAGCCTCGACCAACACCTAAGGAGGCTCTCGTTGGGCAGCTGGATCAAGGGCTTGATACAGAAAGCGGTACTCCTGGACACGGCGCGTATAGTCAGGAGATTCCTCTCTCAGGAGCCCTGACCACCGGTAGCTTGGACCCTGTTCCCGATACCGGTGGGCTACTATTTTTTATATTTTTAAATGTTTTTATTTTTTTTTACTGATATTTAAAAATATATTATAATATGTAAAAAAAGGAATAAATGTGGATAATAATATAATAATATGTGGGGACATTCACACATGGCCATCTGACCCCAAACTAGGGAGATCCTGTACTATGGGTGTCAGACAGCTGATATACATACACAAATACATTTTTTTAATACATACATTATTAAATAAACAACACCCAGACACAAGGCAAACACAAGTGCTCATCACACAAATATTTACCCTTCGGCGGGAATCGAACCCGCAACACGCTACGCAGCAGTCGATCGCTCAGCCACAGACACTGCGCCAACCGTGTTGTCTTCTCTTTCTGAACATGAAAAAAATTGACGTGGCATTAATATCCAAAACCAGATTTACAAACAAAAGCTTTATCTCAATTAAGGGCTATACTATTTATGCTACTAACCACCCATCAGGAAATGAGCATGGAGGAACGGCAGACCTCATAAAATCTAACGTAAAATACCACCCGCTTGAATATTTCTCAACGGACAAGATGCAAACCATCGCAAGAAGTTGCATCATACAGACCCATAAGTCTCTTTCCGGTAATGGGAAAACTACTGGAAAAGATCATACTAAACAGAATGCGAGAACATCTAGCAGAGATATTACCAACTCACCAGTTTGTCTTTAGAGAGGGCCACGGTAAAAGCAAATACGAGCAAATACATTGCTTGGCTGACGTTATTGGTAGAGCACTGGAACGCAAACAATATTGCTGTGCAGCCTTCCTAGACTTTAGCCAAGTTTTCGATAAGGTGTGGCATAATGGGCTACTCTTTACAATAAAAAAAACCGTAACCGCACTCTTTTTTCCTATTATTAAAATCCTATCTTGAAAATAGATACTACGAAGTTAATTATAATTCCGACACATCTCAAATGCACGAAATTAAGTCAGGAGTACCACAGGGTAGCATACTTGGACCAGTTCTTTATCTAATATTAACAGCAGATATACCCACTCACGCTCATACCATTACAGCGACGTATAAAGAAAGAGAAGAAAGAAGAAAAATTGTTTATTTGTAACCTCGTACAGGTAAACACAACATAAAAAAGGGTTATATAAAACAATAAAAAATAAAAAGAAAAGCCTTATGAAACCTGTACGGGACCAAAAAGGCTCCTGTCTCAGCACAATGCTACGACATGAAATGTCGCAGCGCTGGTATTCTGACAGGGCCTTGCAGAGATGCCACGGGCGGCCACAGTCATGACTTAAGGGGCTATTAAACGACTTTTACAGATTTTAAACTGACAATCACGTCAAAATGTGTACTGTAAATGATTTGAAAAAAATATATATGTTAAACTAGAACATTCTCTTAATCACTTAGTAAGTGAATAGTTTTAATTATATTCATATTATATAGTTTAATTAACACGTGAAGTTGTGTCTGACGCGGACAAAACATTGATAATCACACAAAATCTACCAGGTATAATTAAACGAAACTTACACCATCTTACAGACAATTTTATTATCTATCTTTTAGTATACGCCTTTTTTTAAATTTTGAAAGAATACTACTTTTATTTAATTTTTTCGACTAAACTTTGAGAGATTTGGACGCAAAACTGATGCAGAACGGACGCAGTCTGCGTCCAAAACTTTCAAAATTTAGTCGAAAAAATTAAATAAAAGTAGTATTCTTTCAAAATAAAAAAAAAGGGTAAAAAAATAAATAAAAAAGTTGTAATAATAAATATCTACAAAAATATACAAGCTAACATTATGTAAAAAATATGTAATATGTAAACCCGACATAACTATTAATTATATAAAGTTATTAAAACAGTAAATAAATAAAAGTGAATATTATAAAGCATTTTTCTTATTTTCTTTTTTTTTTCTTTTTTTTTAATGTTGCAACTAGCGGCCAATGTGTTTTCACATTGTTTGTCTATGCCGCTGGCGTTGTGAGAGGTATATTATATTACTCTGTGGTTGTGAGTTTGTGACAATTGTGACAAACAAAGGGACACCGACGACTTAAATTGACAACAAATAAAACTAAAAAAGTGTATTATTATGTGTATGTAGTATTACCTATGATAAGTTCATGTATAATAATTATGTACAGTAATCTCTTATGTGTGGTGTGTATCACGACAGGGAATTTGGTCAGTGGGTCGTCTTAGTTTTTAAAGCGAAAAAGAGTTATTCCTTATGTTAAAGCGAACAACAAGTAATATTAATAACATAAAGCGGTATACGGTGATCGGTATGATTAAAAGGAATAAAAGAAGAGAAGACACTCGCTGCCGAGTTTCACTGAGGTCAGCATTCCCAGCTACGTGCAAACCAAAGGTAAAATACTTCAGCTATTATAGTCCTTTTGTTTTTGTAGTAGGTGTTTTTTATATTATAAACTAAAGGTATTTACTGTTTTTATAGCACGAAAAGGAGGTGGCAAATCGTTCCAGCAGCGAGTGGCAGCAAATTTGAAACAACCGCGAAAGGCAGCCGTTCGATGCGTTCCATTTAACATAAGGTAGGTGGACGCTCTGGTTTTGATTTTGTTTACATCACGCGACCAAGCTAGCTTATTATGTAGGTAAACCGGTGTTTTAGTGAGAATTACGCCAAAGAGCAGGGTAGCCAGATGGAGTTTTCTCCGTGCTGACATTCTCATCAAATTACCCTTGTTTAAAAAAGGAGTGATGTGGGATCTGGGAGGGACATTATAACAGAACCTGGCACAAGCATTCTGCACTCGTTGGATCAGTTTCTCACTTCTGCCGAGAATACACGTCCCATACACAGTGTCAGCGTAGTTAAGTTTGAATAAAACAAGTGACTCACATAACATAACACGCATATCCACACTTATGTAAGGGCGAACACGATACAAGAGTCTCAGTCGGTAGAAGCAGTTACGTACAGCTTCCATGACATGGGTCTCAAAATGCAGTTGGCTGTCAAAGACTACCCCCAGGTTACGTGCTTCTTGTACCTGCTCCATGCTACAATCATCTATGCTCAAATCCAATCTGTAAGCCAAAATTTTGTTAAGAAACTCCCTTGAACCCAACACAACAAATTTGGACATACTTGGATTAAGAACCAGAGAATTTCTTTTTGACCAGTCAGAGACCTTTTCCAAAATTTCGTTCATTCTGTTCACAGTTTCAACGGTATTCTGGGGACGAAAGGTGAGGTATATTTGCAAGTCATCAGCATAGAGGTGAAACTTTGCATCGCCCAGACATTTAGTGATATCAGCACTGTATAAAATAAACAAAAGCGGACCCAAGATTGATCCCTGTGGCACACCCCTATCCACGCGCTTAAGGTTGGAGGACACAATATTGCCATCACTATCCCTCGTCAACTGTACAAGTTGCGAACGGTTATTAAGGTAACTGCTAAACCATTTAATTGTATTTGTATCGCAACCATAGTAAGACAGCTTAGAGAGAAGCAATGACACATTTATAGAGTTAAAAGCGCGGGAAAAGTCCAGCAGGACCAACAGGGTTCCCACACCCTGGTCTCTAGCCTCCAGTATATTCCCAACCACATCTAGTAGGGCTGTTGCTGTGCTGTGCCGCTTGTTAAAACCGGATTGAAACTCTGGCAAAATACTATTCCGTTCTAAATATGATTCAATTAAATTGGTTACAGACTACCTTCTCTAGAATTTTGGAGAGACATGGCAAGAGGCTAATAGGGCGAAGGTCTTTTACACTGGTGGGATTAGGTACCTTTGGGATTGGTCTAACTATTGCCATTTTCAACAGATTCGGGAAGGAAGAGGTAGCAATCGATTTATTAATGATAGTCGTAATGACCGCGAGTGTACAAGGAAGTGTCATCATCAGCATTTCTAAAGAGATGTGGTCGGAACCCTGAGCATTGGACTTAAGACCACGCAGAAGCTTTAGCACGTCGTCTTCATGAACTTGCTCCAACTGAAAATGACTGCTACTACTATGTCTGTGCTGCTCAAAGTATGTTAAATCTGTAGCCGCAACATTTCCCGTGCCAGGTACATCCAAAAAGTGTTGATTTATAGTTTCTGGGTCATTGCAAAAATAGGGCAACCTGTTTTCTGATTTTCGTGCAATGTCTATAGTTGACTTGAGATTTTTCCACAATTTCTTAGGTTGTTTAATATTTTTGTTTATGTAGTTCTTAAAGTATGCACATTTCTCGCTATGTAAGGCTGCTCTAACCAGATATTTAAGTTCTTTGTAGGACTTTATGAGGCGCTCTGATTGAGTAGCTTTGTACTTAGTATGGCACTTGTCGCGCAGCCTCATCATATCTTTAACAGTATCAGTTATCCATGGGCAAGATTTTTCTTTTATTAAAACTCTTTTAAGGGGTGCATGTAAGTCAAATAGTGTAGTAATATAATTATTAAATGTCATCACCATTGTGTCCACATCATCAAGACTTTCAATATATTCCCAGTCCATTTTGTATAAATCTTCATTAAAGAATTCAGGCAAAATGTCTTTAAGCGGCCTATATGTAACCCATTTTGGAGTAGGCTTCTCTATTTTAAAGTTCAAATCGACCGAAATAATTGCATGATTACCGAGCTCCGGTATGTGTGACACTGACACCCCACACACTCGGGCATTGGTACATACCACGTCAATTAAAGTTTGACTATGATCTGTAAAGTGTGTTGGCTCTTGTATAATTTGATTAAGGTTGCAGTAATTTAAAAATGTTTTAAGTAATTTGGTTTTGTTATCATTTATATTTAGGATGTCAATATTGAAGTCACCAATTAAGACAACCTTGTCCGCGCTGGCAAAGAAGGCAAGGGAATCGGTAATCGCATCAAGAAATACGTTCACATCCAGCCACGGTGGCCTGTATGCAGTACCGATGATGATCGAGTGTGCATTGATGCTCATTCTGAGCCATATCTGCTCGACCTGCGGCGCGGGCGGGTGCGGCGCGGCGCGCACGTGGACTCCGCGGCGCACGTAGAAGCCGACGCCGCCCCCGCGGCCGCCCCCGCGGCCGCCACGCACGGTGTCGGGGCGCGGCACGTGCCGCAGCTGGTAGTTCGGTACCCTCGGCGCGCGACCCTCCTCTCCCTGCCTGAGCCAGGTCTCATTTATTGCCAGTACGTATGCAGATGATACCGCAATCCTATCAACACATGAGAATCACGACACCTCTTCCGATAGGCTCCGTTACACCTGACTCTGATCGAAGCATGGCTCGTGTAGTGTAGGTACTTAGATATAAGTTGTTATGACTTAGACAATAGTAATAGTGGGTAGCGGAACGATTTGTGAATGTGTGAGATCGAAGTGTCATCAGTCTGGAATAAACCGTATTAAGAACCAGTTGTTTCGTTGTGTTGCTTTCCTCCGCCTTCCCCCGCGCGCTAGTACATTACAGCACGAGCATTAGCATATTAAAGTCAACACAGATAAGTCGGTTCAAGTAACTTTCACACTTAGAAAAGAAACCTGCCCACCTGTGAAACTTTGTAACACAGAGATACCTTAATCCGATGACGCCAAATACTTAGGTAGACATCTTGACCAACGCCTCACTTGGCACAAACACGGACCAAAAGGAAACAATTGGACTGCAAACTCTGAAGCATGTGCTGGCTCATTGGAAGTGATGTCCATTAAAATATACAATAAGTTACCGGAATACATCAAAAATATAAATAACAATAATGTTTTTATCAATAAATTAAAACAACTGCTGATAATCAAAAGTTACTACACTATTGACGAATATTTTAGTGATAAATTTCAACAATAGTAAAAACTGTAGATACATAAATACAGTAATACAATGTAAATTAAATAATAAAATTAAACAATAAAATAAATAAATAAAATTAATAATACTGAATACTAAATTAAATAATAAAGTTGTAAATATTTAGTTTATTTTAATTAATTAGTTTATTATTATAATTTATAATGTTAATAATATCGAATGAATACCGTGCAATATATAATATAAAAATATAACTTAAAACCAAATATATAAATACTTATAATAAAATAGAAATACCACAAAAGCGAATTTTATTATTTTAATGATAGGTACTACATATTTGAATTTAATATTTGTCTTTTTTTCCTAACAAAAAGCGCCTTCATCCTCTCTCCTATTACAATTTGCTGTGCCCGACAGGGTCCATAATTGATTCGATGTTATAACATACCAACTATTTGTACACATTATGGAATGCAATAAAGTAATTGACTATTGACTATTGAGTCACAGTCGAAAGACGCCAGTAAAATGCCTATTTATAAATCTATATTGAAACCTGTAAGGACGTATGGCATACAACTATGGGGCACCAGTCACAGTAATATCGAAATACTAGAAACGTTTCAAAGTAAAACAATGAGATCTATGCTCAATATTTCGGGTGTGTAATATATGGCATAATAACAGATAGTATAATATCACTTGAAATAACGTTCACATGATATAATTTTTATATGCTATAAAGACAAATAACATAATTTCATGTGATCTAATATTATATTTCTTGTAAACTTCTTTTGCTCTAATAAGATTTAGTATAAAGTTCATTTCATATAATTTTCAATTTGTATATTGCTCTTTTTATATAACGTTCAGTTGACCTAATTTTCATTTGACCTAATAATGATATTAACTGAATTTCAGTCAAAATTCTGTAATGAATAAGTAAATATCAGGAAACATATTGTTATACTCGTAACCGGTTGTACGTTGTTTCATAGCTAATAGTTTTATAGAATTTCGTTTCACATTAATTTTTAGCATGCAGCGTGCAAGCAAGCATGCAGCGTGCAGGCAAGCATGCATCATGCAAGCGAGCATGCAACATGCAGCAGGCATGTTTTCTGTCACGGCTCCGGCGTTGCGGGGCTCCGGCGGACCCACGCGATCTTATCGTCGCAGATGGTATTCTCGCTCACCGCGGCGGGCGTATTGGACCAGGTGATTTCACCTGGTCCTCAGCTCGCGGGCCGCCTTGCCCCTCCGCGGCTACGCGGATTTAAATTACCCTCTAGGTGTAGGGCAGACAAGACTACGTGGAGTCGGTTTCGCAGCGATTCGTTTCTGTCATTAACTTTTGTAGGACAACATATATACTTTGACGGCCGCTGCCACGGCACGCTCGCTCCGCTCGCTCGCCTTCGCGCATTAATGGTCACTGTTCTAACCTAACCAAACCCAAATTATTCAATAACTAAATTACGCTAAACGTTACTTATAGATTTTGTTGAAGATATATCACCTGCATGTACTAGCACTGGCTAGATAGAAACTGTCTACTAGACAAGTGACTTATGGTTTGATACTTTATTGTTTTATCCACGTTATTCTTAGATTACTCTTTATACCCTTCCAATTATATAATTAACAGTATTTCCTGTTGTTTCGCCCTACAGACCTCCCCAACAAAGGTTATGGGCCCAGAGCAGTAAAGTATGTTGTGAGTAAGTTGTGAAAATAATTCGAAATTGTAAAAATTTGTAAAGTACATGTCGGAAGAAAAATGACTTTGAATGTACGTATAGAATTATTGACGAAGGACAACTACGACAGTTGGACGGTACAAGTAGAAGCATTGTTAATAAAAAATGACTTCTGGGAGTATGTAAGTGGAGAAAAGCCAAAACCTACTACCGATGCTGCTTTATCGACATGGAAGACCGCTGACACAAAGGCAAAGTCTGAGTTGATATTGGCATTAGATCCGAGTGTAGTTCGTCATGTAAAAAGGGTGGAGACTGCACGAGAGGTATGGTTGAAATTAGAGAGCTTGTTTGCATCAAGAGGACCTGCAAAGAAAGCGAATTTAATGAAAAGGCTCATGTTACAAAGGATGAGTGAAAAACAAAAGGTATGTGAGCACCTTGATTCTTTTTTTGAAGCCGTCGACAAACTCGAAGAAATGGATATAAAAATCCATGATGATTTATTAACGATCATGTTGCTGTACAGTCTTCCGGGAAGTTATGAAAACTTACTCGAGATGAGCTCCCAAAGCCAGAGCAACTAGGAGTTAAAATCATCGAAGAGGATAGTTCAAGAGGAAACGCTCAAGTTGACAAAATAGAAGGCGCCATGTATTTGGAGAAGCATCAGAAGAAAATGACTAAAACAAAATTTAAGTTTAAATGTTTTAAGTGCCATAATTTTGGCCATAAGGCATCGGACTGCACAAAGAAAAGGGAGAAGGCTGAAGAAACCCGATGTGTGGAGTCATGCACTAGTCATGAAAGTTGTGAAGCTTTAACCATACATCATGTTTCAGATGACTGCCGCATCGCTGTTGATGCGAAGCGCCGTCAGGAATGGATTTTTGATAGTGGTTGCACTTCTCACATGTGCAATGACGTGGAAAGGTTTGCTGAGATACACCCTGCGAGTCAAAAATTAAAATTAGCCACACATTCTTTGACAACCGTGCAAGGTAAAGGTACAGTTAAGTTATTAGCATGCAATGATGATCGAACGCGTAAAATTCAATTTGAAAATACCCTATTGGTTCCCGATTTACGTAGTAATTTAATTTCCATCGCCCTGCTTACTGAACGAGGTTGTGTAGTCACGTTCAAGCACGACGTAGCCTATGCAGTTAAAAACGGTGAGGTAAAACTGACCACTGATCGGCGAGGCGATTTATATTACTTAAGGGAGCTGGACGCTTCAGCGTCCATGGTATGTAGTGAAAGGGTTGATTTGTATAGATGGCATGAGCGTATGGGACATCTGAATGCTAGGGATCTTATGAAAGTACTGAAGAAATCAAATATTGATCCAATAAAGATCGATAGTAACTTGCATGATTGTGATGTGTGTGCTAAAGGAAAAATGGTGTCGTTGCCTTTTGTGAAATCCAGTTCACGCTGCAACGACAAGTTGCAAATAATATACTCTGATGTGGTAGGTCCAATGAGAGTTCAATCAAATGGCGGAAATAAATACTTTGTCACTTTTATTGACTACTATACGCGTTGGTGTGAAGTTTTTATGCTGAAAAATAAAAGTGACGTTTTGTCAAAGTTTAAAATTTTTAAATGTCATGTTGAAAACTTGACAGGAAGAAAAATTAAATGTTTACATACGGATAACGGAACTGAATATTAAAATAATTTTTTTTGATGAGTTTTTACAAAATGATGGTATTAAGAGACGTTTTACGATACCATACTCACCTCAAAGTAACGGCATCGCTGAACGGATGAACCGTACGTTTTATTGAAATGGCAAGGTGCATGATCTTATCGTCAGGTATTTCACCAAGTTTTTGGGCAGAAGCTGTAGCTACTGCATGCTATTTGCGTAATAGGTGCCCAATTAGTAGTCTAAATGGTGAAATTCCATATGAAAAATGGTTTGAAAGACCTGTGAATGTCAAATATTTAAAAACGTTTGGCACGAAAGTACACGTCTTGCAAAAGGAACCAGGTAAGGATAAGTTTGCAGCACGAAGTTCACTCGGTATTTTTGTGGGTTATCCAGCTGATGCTAAAGGCTATAAAATATGGATACCTGAGAGAAGAAAAATCGTAGTGTCGAGAGATGTAAAACTTCAGGAAGGTAAAATAACTTAAATTGAGTGTAAAGTCTCAAATCAATCACTAATTGAACCACAATGTGAAAAGAGTATTGTGCGAAAGACTGTTGACATAGAAATCCAAACTAAAGAACAGTCGGAAGTGCCTTTTAGTGATGAACCTTCGAGAGAAGGAATTCCATTAGATATTCAATCGAATGTGCCAGTGATTGATGAAGGAAGAACAGAGAATACAAGTTCTACTGGAATCGGTGGTAGAAACGTTATTACTTTAAAAAGAGGTCCTGGAAGGCCAAGGATTCAGAAAGGACATGTTGGCCCTCCTCGTAAAATCTACAACATGGATGAGATAAGAGAGAGTAGCGACAATGAGTCATCGACGGAAGAATACGTCGATACTGATGATTTTGCTGGAACTATTGAAACCACGTTAAAGGAAGCTTTGGCATCTGACGAAAAGGTCGAATGGGAGGAAGCGATTCTTTCAGAAATAAGAAGTCTAGTAATTAACGACACATGGGAAATTGTGAAGAAACCTTCAGATCGTAATATCGTAGGATGTCGATACGTGCTGACGACAAAGCTAAATGTTGACAATACTGAGAAAAAGAAGGCCAGGCTGGTACCAAAAGGATACAGTCAGCAACACGGCCTAGATTATAATAAGACATTCGCCCCAGTTGCGAGAATTGCAACTGTACGTTTGTTGGTAGCCTTAGCTGTCGAAATGGGCATGGACATTGATCAGATAGATATAAATACCGCCTATTTAAACGAAGATATTTATATGAAGATCCCAGAGCTGCTGAAAGAAGGTTTAGAGAAACTTAAAAATGCAGATGGCGTTATTTCTGCAGTTGTACGACGATAGTCTATACACTTTGTTCAAGCATACGATGATTGATCAGTACACTTGTGATGATGGAAAACCCGGGGATGATGAATTAAACCGCCCGTGTTGAGTGTTGTAAAATCACTGATTTATTTTACTTAGCCAGTTCGCTAAATGATCGCGCGTATGCAAACGCTGATGTAGCTTAACCTACTTAATGTTATGAAATGTGCGGGTTCACCGTACATACTGCCAACTCTAAAGGAGAAGACGAGGGAATATGTTTAACCTAGATGAAACCTAGTGAGTCTAAATACAATAAGAATGATGACTTAGGATAAATGATACAATGTTTTCGTTGAAAGCTGTTACAAGGTGATTTCAACAATATCTACTCCAAGTACTGTATATCTAACACTAAATTGTCTGATTTTGTTTTAGTTAATATTTCATCATAGGAGAGGTCCCTTTATTTACACTTTCCGTTGTTTTACTTATATCACTGAACTCACTGATCACTGGCACTAGCACTGGCACTGTTTCACGCGCGCACTCAGTAGATCCCGGTCCTGTGAGGTCAGCTTGCGCCTCCGCCCGCGGGGCTCGCTCGCCCGCCAGTACACGTCCCTCCAACGTCTCAGGCTGCTGCGGCGCAGATGCGACTTGGCACTTACTTCTTATAATTAAATATAAGTATATGCCGCCTAAGACGAGAACCAAGGCCAAGGTAACGTACACGACGGAATAATGATGGATGTCGTGGACGTTTAGTTGTGTAGAAGATTGTACCTTTATATTGGTTATTTGGTCTCTAAGCTGATACCACATAAGGGCGTGGTTTTCTGGTACGTAGAAATCGTTGGGCAAGGTTGTGTTTATTAAAGAGTTCAATATGGAAACCTCTGGGACTTCGATATTTGATCGCATGTTTAAATAACGTAAGTAGTTGTTGTGTGTGTGAATACTGTACGAATCCGATTTCAGTGTGCATCCATAACCTAGGTCAAAGATAGCAATACCTCGTATTTCTGTTGTTGTTGTGTCAGCAATACAGGAAATACGGAGTTCACATGACTCACAACAGGTGTAAAGCCAGGAGTTTAAATTGTGTAACTTGACCCAATATTTGTACAATAATTGTGGCACGTGGATACGTCTTGTTTACAAGCGCTCCTCCTAATACTTACGGTCTGGATATCGCATAACGACTGTTTTATTCCCAGATTGTAAACAGGTTTGTCAATGGAGCAGAATAGCCGATTGTTACTGGTGATATGAAAGCATGCTTGCAGATCGCTATCTGATAAGAGAAGAGCGAGATCCTTTTGTACATTGTAGGCAATATATGGTGAGCTTGGGACAGTGCGAACGTGTTTCGACCCCCTTTTCTGAGGGATAGGTATGACTCTGTCTAACTCGAAGATATCGTTGCTCACAAGCGGAATCTTTATCTCTATAATAAGATAGCCTTCACACAGCGTTGCAGACGCCTTCATAATCTTGTACAACTCTGATAGGTTTGATGACTCGATTGGGGTCATTAGATTTCCCTGCAATTGACCGGAGATTATGTTGATCTGACGAGCCAGCTGCTCGGGAGTCAGTAGGAACGGGTCGATGCGACCGTGACTGATGTCTGTCACTGTGTTGATAAGTGTGTGTTGGATTCGCATTAGGTTTGACAATATGATACTCGCAGCTAGGGCGGATGATTTTACATAAATGCCGTTTCTGTTATCCGGACGCACCTTATTGATTTCGTTAGTGACGTTTTGAAGATATTGTTTTATAAATTTGAACTGTTTGTTCATAGTCTCCTCGCTGCGTCGTAAAATGTTATATTCTGATTCTACGACCAAGGTCTGATTCTTCAGTAACTTTTGAAGATGATTTTCATTATTCGATATTTTTTCTATGTCCTGCTTATACTGTTGAGCGAAGTTTTCATCTAATACTCCGAACAACGTGTTTGCTAGGTACCCTACTCCGTTGATTAAACCACGTTTTTGCCTTCTAGCGTTAGGGTTTTCAAGGAGTTTTTGATAATGCTCAAGTTCCTTTACTTCGTGCTCTAATTGTAGGACGACGCTGTCGTATTGCGAACCCATGCAATCAGCGGTTTGTTTTAGGTGCTTGACATAGTTTTTAATGTTCGTTACTCCGTGATAGAACGTGGACATATTATAAAACACGATGAGTTTCCAATCGTCCTTGATAACTTGGAGGTTAGCCATCTTGTCAAAGTAAAGTCCTTGGTTTGTGGTAATTTGCGTAACGTTGTATGTCGTCACTTTCTGTTGTAGGCTAGGAGATGTAAAGAAAAGCATTAGTAAAATACTGATAAAAAAGGCATGCAAAGATTTTTGCTTTCGTGGTCGCGGCGGCTGCCTTTTGCCTTCAGCTTGATCTGATGACGAAGTGGAAGACTCATCCTGACACTGGTTCATGGGTTTGGATGGGGATACCTTCTCATTTACAGGCAAGTATACAAGCTTATTGATTGGACGCTGTATAGTGTTATTCCTTGTCTTTACAGTAACTACTCTCACATACCCGTCCTTTCCAGGATGAAGTAGTTGTACTCGTCCCATTGCCCATTTACCTGGAGGTATGTTCTCTTCACGGATGAGGACGAAGTCGTTGACTTCAAGATTACGTCGTGCTTGTTGCCACTTGGTTCTAGTTTGTAGCTGTTGCAGATACTCCGATGACCATCGTTGCCAGATATTCTTTGTCATAGCTTGGACGAGTTGCCACCGCGCCTTCAGCGTTGACGATTCCGGTTCAGTTTGAGGCCGTGATAAAATCGGTGCCCCAGTCAGGAAGTGTCCCGGAGTAAGGCAGTCGTCGTCTGAATTTTCCGTGAGTTGACATAAAGGTCTGGAATTCAGACACGCCTCTATTTGGCAAAGAAACGTTGAAAACTCTTCGTACGTATGACGTTGATCGCCTATGACCCTTTTCAAGTGGTATTTCAGGCTTTTCACAGCCGCCTCCCAAAGTCGACCAGCATTAGGCCAGGCTGGTGCATTAAAGTGCCACTGAATGTTCTGCTCACTGATTTTGTTAAAGAAGTCCGGGTTGATAGTCTGAATAATCTCCTTATACTCCTTTTTCATGAGTCGATTAGCGCCTACAAAGTTTGTACCGTTGTCACTATACATGTGGGCTGGTGATCCTCGTCGGGAGCAGAATCGACGAAACGCTGCTAGAAAGGCGGCCGTACTCAGGTCTGACACCAGTTCTAAATGGACCGCTTTAGTTGACAGGCAGACAAAGACGGCTATGTACCCTTTCGTGGTTTTGATCCCGCGTCCTTTATTGACTTTCAGCTCTACGTGGCCCGTGAAATCGACACCGGTATGAGTGAATGGCCTTGACGGAGTGACTCTGGCTCGTGGTAAGTCTGCCATAATTTGTTGTTGGACTTCGTTGTTAAATCGGCGACACTTAACGCACAGTCTTAACTGCCGTTTTACTGTCCTGATTCCGCTGATGATCCAGTATCTTTCTCTTATGTAGGAAAGTGTTAGTCGGGGACCACCGTGCAAAGTTGTTATGTGTGCCTGGCTAATGACTAGATCAGTAAGTCGACTGTGGCTTGGTAGTATGATGGGATGCTTCGCCGATTTGCTTATACTGTCGTGTTTTAAACGTCCACCAACTCTTAATAAGCCATTTTCATGTAGCCAAGGGTTTAGACAGCAAATCTTGTTTTTTGAGCTCACACGTTGTTTACATTTAATATGTTGCAATTCTTGAAGAAATTCCTGTGATTGCACGTCTTTAATAATTAAATTGTAAGCGTTGTTTATTTCTGATGACTCTAGAAAACCATGCGTTGCCATCTGTTTGTCGCGAACTCGCTTGATGAAACGTGTCACCCAGCCAATAATCCGCACAATTCGTGTCAACGAACTATAATTTTGCAGTAGGTCAGTAATAAATGTAATGTTATTTTCCATTAAGGCTGTGTTCACACAAACAGTTTTTGTTTCTATTGTTGGGGACTGGTATACGATCTTGACTGCATCTTTCCTCTCGCAACCTTTTAGCCATTCAGGCCCTTCCCACCACAAAGATTGATTTAACAACTGTTGAGACGTTATGCCTCGTGTTGCACAATCAGCTGCGTTTTCTTCCGAGCTGACATGACTCCAGAATTCTGCCGGAACTATGTTGGTTATCTGCTTAACTCTGTTAGCTACAAACGACTTCCATCTGGATATATCTCCGTGTAGCCAGCCCAAAACTATCATGGAATCGGTCCATGCATGAAGCGTCATTCCTATATTTGGTAGGGACTCCATCACCTTCTTTACAAGTTGGGATAAAAGTAGCGCGCCACACAGTTCCAGCCTTGGGAGCGATGTTTTCTTTGCGACCGGTGCTAGCTTTGTTTTTGCAGCTACAATCGTCGATGTGTACTCGCCCTTATTGTTCTTGGTGACGAGGTAAATAACGCAAGCGCAAGCTTTGTCCGATGCATCGCAAAATGCATGTAATTGACACATTTTTTCTGTGTTACCTAAGAATCTTGGTATGCGAAATTTGTCGATGCAGTTGATGTCTTCCTTTAATTTAAGCCAATATTCTTGCATGTCCTTTGGAAGTTCTTGATCCCAGTTGGTTTCAATGGACCACGTTTGTTGAAACAGTAGCTTCGCTCTGATTGTGAGCGGTGATAACCAACCAAGAGGATCGAATAACTTTGATACTTCTGACAATAGTTGCCGCTTTGTAATTACTGCATTATTGTTAGGAATTACATGACTTTGAAATATAAATGTATCGGATGACGGGTTCCATTTTAAGCCAAGAGTTTTTCTGGATTCGAGACACTTAAATCCGTAGGGACTGTTCAATTGGTCGTCTGTTAAGTTCTGCAGGAGTTCTGACTTGTTACTTGACCATTTTCGCAGGTTCATACCAGCGCCATGGAGCATTTTAATAAGTTGTTGTTGTAGCTCTTTTGCTTGATCGGCGGTATTCTGTCCACTCAGCATATCATCCATGTAGAAGGAGTTCTGTACAGCTGCTGCTGCTAGTGGATATTTCTCGGCGTCATCTACCGCGAGTTGTTTTAGAGTCCGCATAGCTAAAAATGGTGCTGCCTTGGTTCGGTACGTTACAGTTGTTAATTGATATTGATTAAAATGATCATCCATTGAATCTCTCCAAATGATCGTTTGCAGAGGCTGATCTTGCTCTCTAACGAGTATCTGACGAAACATTTTTTCAATATCCGCAGTGATTACGTATTCGTATTGCCTCCAGTTTATGATAAGTGCTAATAGGTCTCGTTGTAAGTTGGGTCCACTGTACATAAAGTCGTTCAGACTGTTACCCGATGTAGTCTTGGATGAGGCATTAAAAACTACTCTTAACTTTGTTGTTGTGGAATCAAGTTTCCATACTCCATGATGTGGTAAGTAATATGCCTGATTTGTTATACTTTCGACTTGTCGCATGTGACCTAATTCTTGGTATTCGTTTATAAATTGTTTATATTGATTTGAAAATGATTTATTTTTAGACATTTTTGACTCTAATTGTTTGAATTGCGCTATGGCCTTAAACTTTGATGATCCGAGCTGCTGCTCAAAGCCTGGCATCATGGGTATCCCAACTTCATACATGCCGTTGTTTAAACGTCTCGTGGTGGTTTTGTAAAAATCTTCACAAAACTGATCACCAATAGTCGCGTTTGATGATGATGAGTCGTGAATGTCCTCCAACTCCCAAAACTTGGCTATTTCTTCAATGTCATTGATAGCGACATGACAGTTGAACCTTTTGACATTTCCTGATAGGATCCAACCCATTTTGGTTTGTTGAGCTATTGGGGCCTGCGCTGGGCCCTTGATTAGACCGTTTAATATAATTTCTGAATATACACTGGCATCCAGAAGAAGATCGATAGGTCTTGATACGTTGTACTCCGGGTCTGCTAGCTGTAGAGGTTGCAGGTGAGACCAGGGCTGTTTGTGGAATGATGAGTTCGGCAGGCTGCTGATGACCTTTGAAACAACCAACGCTTGAGTCTTCAGAGTGTAGTCTCCGTAGATGGACTTGCAGTCTAGTGTTACAATCCCTTTGCTTTGTTTAGAGACAGGACCTACTCCTGAAATGGAGGCATGATATTGTCGACGTTGCAAGCCTAGCATTTGAGTCGCATTTTCAGAGATCAATGAAATTTGGGACCCCTGATCTAGAAGCGCTCGTAATGTGATATATGTACCATTTTCAGATAGTACTGTCAACGACAACGTGGTTAACAGTATTTCTTCATTTTCAGCTGCGACGTGATTGACATTATGTTGCGCCGGTGGTGACTGTACAGTAGCGCTTGTCGTCGCTGCGGTTTGTTGGTGTGGTACACACGCCTCATGCAGTAAAGTGTTGTGTTCACTGTTACACTTCTTGCAACGTCTTGTGCTGTTGCACTCACTGTCAGGAAGATAATTAAGGCAATTTTTGCAATATTGACTCTTTGTTACCAAAGTCATTTTATCACCCGGGGTCATTTTCGTAAATTTCCTGCAACGATATATAGTGTGACGTTTATTACAAATCAGACAGCCTGGCCCTTGAGTAGCGACGACTTGATACTGTTTCCGGTAATGGTTCGCAGGTTTGTCACGTTGTTGACTAGACTCCCGTTGAAAGGCAGGCTTGGTTGTTTCTCTCTCTCTTTGGTATAAAGGTTCCAGGGCTGTGAACTTGTTTTCGAGGAACGTCATAAATTCTGTCAAGGATGGAAGCTCCCTGGGAGATGTACGCGCCTCTTTGTAATCACAGTAGGTCTCCTGGTCCAGTTTCTTACTGAGAAGGTGTACTAACAACGGATCCCATGTATTTGTGTTGACACCAAGGTTGTGTATAGTGTGGATGCACTCCGTGGTGGTATCATATAACCGCTTTAACTCATAAGATGTTTGCTTGGAGATAGATGGCTGACTTAAGAATATTTATTTTTATTTATTTTATTTATTTTACTATTTATGTACACACAGTAGACAACACAGGAAAAGAACATTATAAAATATGAGTACATAGGTACTGCTTATTTCTTAAGAAATTTCTGCCAGCAGACCTGCAAAAGGAGAAATGAAAAAAGAAACATAGACTATAGTGTGTGAGAAAAGGAAGAGAATAAAGTATGTATGTGCCTTATTTAACTAACCTATAATATTATATATAAATACACATATAAGTAAATATTAATATATACTTATATAAATACATAATGCTAAGACACACTGCACACTGGTTTTGAACAAAGAAATTGTCTTTAGATCACGAATGCTAGGCGGAAGTGCGTTCCACAACCTTACAGCATGGACGGAAAAGGAAATGAGTAATAGCTGGATTTATGAGGATGGGATTTAAGTAGGGATCTAAGGTGCGATCTACACGGTGCGTCAGTAGGGCGGGCATAAGAAAAACGCTCGCGCAGGTAAGAAGGATAGGACGGGTTGTGTAGGATATTGAAGAGGAGACATAAGATCCTAGTGTTCCTGCGAAGGCGGATTGGGAGCCACTTGAGTTCTTTGCGAAGGTGGGAAACGTGGTCATATTTACGAAGACCAAAAATAAAGCGAATACATAAATTTTGCAAGCGCTCAAGCTTATTTAATAACTCCTCAGTAGCATCCAGGTAGCAGGCATCGGCATAATCTATTATCGGCTGAATAAGCGTTTGAGCCAACGAAATTTTAGTCTTCAAAGGCGGGACACTCTGAAGGCATTTCAGCGAATGAAGAGAGAAGTGTACCTTACGGCTTACCTCATTGACTTGAGCTCGCCACGACAGACAGGAATCAATAGTTACACCCAGGTCTTTGGCGGTATCTGTATAATCAATGCGAACACCATCAAGGTACAACGGCATCAAAGATGCAACAACGGCCGCACTACGAACAAATCGGCTGCCTATGACCATGGCCTGAGATTTAGTTGGGTTGATTTGCAATCCAAAAGACTTAGCCCAAGCGCTGATACAAGCCAGGTCATGATTAATAGCAGCAATGGCAGAATCGGCATCAGCTACAATAAAGTGCCGGTAGAGCTGCAAGTCATCTGCATAAAGATGGAAATTGGAAGAGATTACACTGGTAACCATGTTAATGAAAATTGAAAATAGAAGAGGAGAGAGAACGCTACCCTGAGGAACACCCTCGGTGAGGCAACACCAATCAGAGAAAACCTCATCAAGGCGAACACACTGAGAGCGAATATCTCTATTTGATTTGTAAATAAAACTTGGGCATTATTATACCGGTGATTTAGTATTTCCCAAGCTGTGTCGTAATTTTCAGACGAAATGTGAAGATGTTGAATAAGGCGTTCGGCCTCTCCCTTGATTTTTCCTTTCAAGTGTTGCATCTTCTGAGCCTTGGTTATAGTGTTGTTGTCGTGGATAGTTTCTGTAAACAGGTCACAAAATGTTGGCCACTGGGAGTATTTCCCCGTAAAAGTAGGAATCTCGAGCCTCGGCGTCGCCTGTTGTACATGAACCATGGACGAAATTTTCTTATTTAATGAGCGCTTCATTTCTTTGTAGCTACGCTCGTACGTGCTAACGCGGACGACATGGTACTGCTGGGCCCGACTGAGGGGTCTATCAGAGATATGTTGAAGGTCTGCGAGAAGTACGCTGGTACGCATGGACTTATTTATAATGTCAGGAAGTGCGAATACATGATCTTTAAGGCCGCCGGTAAGTGTCCTAATCATATACCTAATTTTACCCTAAATGGTATGAGCATGAATAAAGTGGACAAATTTAAGTACCTAGGGCATATGCTTACCGACGACCTTAAGGATAATGTAGACATTGAGAGGGAACGTAGGGCACTAGCGGTCCGAGGTAATATGTTGGCTCGTAGATTCTCCCGTTGTAGTGACCAAGTCAAAATCACCCTATTCAAGGCGTTCTGTCAGGGTCTGTATGCGGGGGGTCTATGGGTCAGCTACTCCAAGAGATCGCTAGATGCTCTACGCGTCCAGTATAATAATGTTTTCAGGATGCTGTTGGGACTGCCCCGCTTTTGTAGTGCATCGGAGATGTTTTCGCAAAACCGAACTGACGGTTTCCACGCTGTCATTCGTAAGAAAGGTGCTTCACTGATGCATCGAACGCGGGTCAGTAACAATAGTATCCTGAAATCAGTGGCGGAGAGTCCTTACTCTCCTGTTCTGAGGCATTTTGTAGAGAGGATGGTCAACTAAGTACCTGATCTCCTGCGTGGTCATTCTCTGTGCAACCTGCTTCGGACACTTAAGTGATCATAATATGTATTGTTTTATTATTGCCGGTTGATTTGTGTTTTGTTTTTAAAATACTAACATTAGGTATAAGGTTTTTGTTTTACTAACAAAATGGATTACATTGTTGTCCGAAACTGAATATATAAATATATATCTTCTTATATATAAAAATGAATCGCTAAATGTGTTGGTAAGCGCATAACTTGCGAACCGCTTGACCAAATTGGATAATTCTTTTTTTATAATATTCCTTGAAGTACGAAGATGGTTCTTACGGAGAGAGAAAAAAAAAAATAAAAAAAAACTTTTGTATGGTATGTGTAGGGTAGGTGTAGGGTAGGGTAGGCGTAGGGTAGGCGTAGGGTAGGCGTAGGGTAGGCGTAGGGTAGGCGTAGGGTAGGCGTAGGGTAGGCGTAGGGTAGGCGTAGGGTAGGCGTAGGGTAGGCGTAGGGTAGGCGTAGGGTAGGCGTAGGGTAGGCGTAGGATAGGCGTAGGGTAGGCGTAGGGTAGGTGTAGGGTAGGTGTACGGTAGGTGTAGGGTAGGTAAATAGGCAGGTAAGTAGGTAGATAAGGACAGGACAACGTCTGTCGGGTCAGCTAGCTATAACTTAAAGACTTTGGCCAAGCAACCTTCTGTCTCGGGATAGAAATAAAGAAAAGTGGCAATGAATATTTCTTATCACAGGAGAAGTATATAAAAGATATTTTGAAGACATTTTCTATGGATAGTTGTAATCCTATCAAGACTCCAATGGAAATTGGAAATCCTGTTATTAGTGAAAAAGAAGTAATAAAAGGGAAACAATTTCCGTATAGAGAACTCATTGGAGCGCTCATGTATTTAAGTGTAGCGACTAGACCTGATATCGCTAACACTACGGCAAAACTTGCGCAGTTTGCAGAATGAATGTATTTGAATAGCCTGTTGAAAGAACTAGGTTTACATCAACTCTGTAAGGTAAGAATGCATGCTGATAATTTAAGTGCTATTTGCCTTGCCGAGGATCATGGTATACATCATGCGAAAAGTAAGCACATTGATATTAGACATTTCTTTATAAGGGATGTGCTACGTGACAATAAAGCTATTACGTTAGAATATTTGTCAACTGATAAGATGTTGGCAGATGTTCTCACCAAACCTTTGCGTCGCGACACGAGTTACTAACAAGTGCGTTAGGATTGTGTGCGCGAAAGTAATGATAGTTTTATTTTAGTTTACTTTTGTGAATCATATCGTACATGAGTTGAGGTGGTGTGTTGAAGATATATCACCTGCATGTACTAGCACTGGCTAGATAGAAACTGTCTACTAGACAAGTGACTTATGGTTTGATACTTTATTGTTTTATCCACGTTATTCTTAGATTACTCTTTATACCCTTCCAATTATATACTTAACAGTATTTCCTGTTGTTTCGCTCTACAGACCTCCCCAACAGATTTCGAATATTATAGTAACTGAATATTATACTATATGAATATTAGCTCAAATGTGAATTATAAAAAATGTTCACTATACCATATAAAATTAGGTAAAATGAAATTATATCAATAATTCATTATATCATTTCATCGATATATAAAAAAAGGATGTTAAATGAAATTAGATCATATGATTTTTAGAGCTTTTGTTATTATTTCAAACGTTTCAAATTTGTGAACTTGGATTTGAATCTGCGAACAGTGAAGGAAGAAATTGAGTCATACAGCAAGAATTATCAAGCCAAACTAGGCCAATATATTAACCATTTAGCTGCTGAACTGCAGGGAGAGGGCAGTCTAAGATATTCTCGCCTCAAGAGAAATAGTATACCGAATCTAGCAACAAGATTTGCAGACAGAAGATGAGAATGGCACCAATGGCACAACTCAGCTGATGACATACTACTGCTTCAAATCTGACAACACATTAGATTATTGTTTCAAGGAAACATTTTGCTAAGTAGCAAGATGTAAATATAAATTCTTGGCGGCAGGTAATTTAGTCTTATTAAACTTGAGTTCTATTTTGTGTTCAGTTATCTATTTTACTGTATAATTATAATTAAGTATAGAATTTTATTTTTCGTTTATATTGGTATTGCCTTCGCATGTGGTTAATGTTATCTTACTTATAGTGATGTTCACGAATCCATTTCCGTTAATGTATATTTTTCCATAAAGAGGATCAGTTTTGGAGTCGTATGCCTCAAATGTATAATTTCCGTAGACAATCAAGTCACATTTAAAGTGATAGTATACTTTTTTTTCATTAATCAGTAACCTGAAATAAAGAAGAAACATGTATTTAAACTCACATTACAATAATAAATCTCTGTTATTGCAATTCTTTTACTTTTTTCTATCTACCAAGATCTTTGTACACACCGCGATTTACAGATTAGTACGGCCATCGTCCTAAGTGTGTACGATGTGGCTACGTTTGAGATCACTGAGTCTGGTTCAGTACCTAAGACCCAACTGACTCCAAACCTAGCCCCAGTAATTACCTAGAACCCGAATTATCCTAGCTCATGAACGGAAAAAAATCCTATAATTTTACCTATATTGTAACCTACCTATTTACCCACACATTTTTTTATTTTTTTTACCCAAACTTACTTATCTGCCTTAAACATTTTATGTTCACAACACAAACAAAAATTTATACACATTTGCACACTATTTCTATTCTTCTTCTTCTTCTTTTTCCTGCCCTTATCCCATGTTACTTGGGGTCGGCGCAACATGTTTTCTTCTTCCATTCCGTCCTGTCCAACGTCATGCTTTCATTGGCTCCCTTTTCATTCATATCATTCTTCACACAATCCATCCATCTTTTCTTTGGCCTTCCTCTCCCTCTCCATCCATCCAAACTAATATTTAGAAAAACTAAACTAAAACTTTTATTGTAGGGTAGGCGTAGGGTAGGCGTAGGGTAGGTGTACGGTAGGTGTAGGGTAGGTGTAGGGTAGGTGTAGGGTAGGTGTAGGGTAGATATAGGGTAGGTGTAGGGTAGGTAAATAGGCAGGTAAGTAGGTAGATAGCGACAGGACAACGTCTGTCGGGTCAGCTAGTTTATCTAATAAATAAATAACGGTATTAACTTTAATTACATTATGAGACAATATAAAACAGTCAGTTAATTTATCTATGATTAATTATCCACCAATCCACCATTGTTTATCTGCATTATTTTAAATATTATTTTGTTTTTATTCATTAAGGAGAACCGAGCAGATAAATGTCCATCGGAGTGCGCATTCTAGAGAAATAGACCATCATCGACGTGGGTCAAAACCGAAGGCAAATTCTTCGGCTCGTTACCACGACATCGTGGCAAGGCCGTTTACGGGACTAATCCGTTTTTATCCACCCGCATAACTGCATCAGCACATAATGACATGTGTGCTTACAAACAGTGCGATATCACCTGCATGAAGCTGGTTTAAGTTGCAGTAAGCCACCACCGAAGATTTTTCTGTTCAACGCTCACCGGCAAAAACAAGTTCAATTCGCTAGGTCATATTATTATATTCATTTTAATTGGGAGAATACTGCCGTGCCGTCCCTAAAGTGCAGTATGAGAAAAAAAGCCGTTTCGAGAAAAACGCAAAAAACTTTTCGACGCTGTTTTTTTTTTATATAATTGATTATTATGATGGATATTTTTATTGTCTTAAGGACTAAGTGACAACAAAGCTGGTATTTACAACAAAAAATGTTAATTTAGTTAATTACATTTAAAATAAATAGGATTTTTTCAAAATCATGGCAGTTACTGCAAGCAAAAAGTTACACACATACAGATTAGAATACGGCAAAAATTCTCGTTACTGCAAAAAACTTTTGATTCATTTGCTACTTTGCGGACTAATTCGCAGCATACGACTTTCTTTACTGCATTTTAATTTGTGTCTTGAACTAAATGCACATGTAATATGTAACAAATTTATTCACGACGAGTATGTCTGTAGAAATTTACAGAATAAAATTACATTTGCGGTATAAGAATAACGTTAAATTATTTTAGAACAATTTGTGCTTATTGTGACATACTTAAACATTTTCTTATTTTGAGACTCTTTTGGTATCAGCATCATAATGCTTCACAATGAGGATCTCGTCCGAATTTCACATGGTCTATTCGGTTACAATCTCCCTCCCCAGGATTATGAATTAAATTATGTGCACAATTAAAACTCCTCGTGTTTCAAGCCTAGCGAAACAAATGTTCATAACGTTAGACAGGTTTTAACAGTATGTGGCAGCGTATGCTACGTCATGTTCTACAGGCAATCTCGGCAGTGAACGCCTTCAACACCCTGCCCTAGAATTGTATTCAGGAAGCACTGCGGTATCATCGGTGTTTATTTTGCAAAGATGTGTGTCACCTACATGAAACGTCATGACTGAAATCAGCGCCGAGTCGTGCCATGTTCCGCAGGGCTCGATTGTAGGGCCGCTACTGTGGAACATCGGGCACGACTAGATGCTGAGAGGCGAGCTCCAACCAGGCGTAGACCTGACGTGCTATGCGACTACACGCTGGTGACGGCCCAATGGAGCTCGTACAGGGAGGCAGTGCCAACGACGACTGCAGTATCACACCTCACCGGTCGATTGCGTACCGCCATACGGATCACACATCGTGATCGAGGGGACTCGTATCACTGTCGAGTCTATCATGAAGTACCTCAGATTGGCGCTCGACAGCCGGTGCAATTTCGGCCCTCACTTCCGACGTCTGCGTCTTGGCGTCTTGGGAGGAAGCAGTACGACTCCTCGTCGTTTCGGGTGACGCAGATGCTCTCGGAGCATGGTTGCTTCGGGAAGTACCATGTGTCACGTAAACAAGGAGTCGGACGCTCGCGGTCACCACTGCGTCGACTGCCAGGAGGACACAGCGGCGGCGTGGCGGATACGCTGGCATAGTCTGCCGATGTAGGAGCCGCGCCGTGCCCTCATCTCAGGGGTAAGCAGCAGTGACCTCGTCGATGCCGGCCGTAGTTGACTCTATGCTCCGCAGCGAGGACGCGAGTTGTTTTTATATAAGTCGAAGAACTTTAAATAGCTTTGTTGATTAATAAGCTTTTAATAATGGGTTCAGACTCTTAAGTTTCAGAACAATTCGGAACCAGGCCCGTCACATTTTTCCCCGTCATTTACCTAGTCCTAACGCCAGTCAGTGATTTACGCGCCCGATCGATTGTGGGTCACTCTAGAATCTACGACTAGTTGTCCAACCAAAACACGATTTCGGCAGCGCAGACGTCTTTCTTCTTTATTCCACGGCAGCGAATCAACACACGACGTATTGACAAAGAGAGACAGATCCTGACTAGAACGCAGTAAAATATGATCTGGACTGCAGTGAAATTTAGTAACATTGTTCAAGTTACCAATTCAAATGCAGTAACAGCGACTCATACTGCTATTTAATTAGCATTAAGGTTTTTTCACCTTTAAAAAATACCGACTATACTGCATTATATAATTAATTATTCTGCTTTTTAATTTGTGGTTCATATGAAAAAATTTAGTTATCAACCATGCAGTATTAACACTGCTGGTACAAAAACAACTTACTGCGTTTTAATTTATATGCCTCAATATTTTTTAGGGTGTAGAATACAGATTTTTTGTGGTAATAAAGAAATTTACTGCGTTTAACATGGTAAAGTGACGGGTCGAGGTAGAAGTAACTACTTTGACTGTATTTTAGTTAGTATTGTGATATATTTAGACATGCAAAATTAGGTTACTGCATTTACAAATTTGTTTTATTTACCGTTTAAAACATCCAATCTAAAAACCAGTTGGTAAAAACCAGTTCCTTGATTAATTCGGTTCTATTCTGAACGTATGTTTTGAGCAGATTAGTTTGCATACCCAACTAGTCCAAAACAATGGTGAAATCATCCAGAACATGGCTTTATTTATTTTAGAAAAAAATTAAATTAAAAATTTAAAAAAACCCCCAACGCTAAACATAAAAGCGATTATGTAAAAAGTCAAAAATAATACCTTTTGTTGAGCCATCAAATGTTTGTTCGTTGAAATGGCGCTATAATGTCGCGGCGGGGTACCGCTTAAGTAAGTCAGTCCCTTAATTTCATTCACTGTCTACTAATTTACCAGCATTTCCGACCAATTTGCTTCGATATTATCAAATTTTTGTTGCTAATCTAGTTGTTAATCTTGTTGCAAATCTAGTTACCATCAGTTCGCTATTTTAGCTATTTAGTTATTGCTTTAAACTTAGCGGCACACAGATACGTCAAACTTATAACACCACGTCGTTTTTGCGTCGGGGGTTAATAAAATACTGATTAAAACGAATCCAAATACGATATATCTGCTACTAGGTACTAGTGTGCTGTATAATCTGGCTGCAGCATAAGACCAAGAATTCTATAATCTTGCATAGTTTTATAGCAAACATGGGTGTTTCAATGGGTGGTCAGTGTGGTCACCAATAATAATATGTTTGAAAGCAAAGTAAACATCCGGTATGCGTCTAAGATCCCTACCGCAGCTAACAAAAGAGCTGATAACTTGAAAACTGCTGAACCGATTTTGATGAAACATGTCTAAGAACCATCGCTAGAGAATCTGCTTTCAAATATTTTTTTTTTTTTTTTTTTATTTATTTATTTATTTATTTGTTAACATAGGTAAAGATATACAGGTCTTATGTTAGATGAATAGAGCGCTATGTTATGCCAGGAGGCGTACAAATATGGTGTGCAAATCTAGCTGACAAATTGAAAGATATTTTAAGATCATGCATAATTATGGCAATACATTAGAAAATAAGTTAAACAGTTACATATTATTTTGGAATTCTTATTATGTCAGACCTAAATGAGAAATTATTAAAATGTCAGAAAAAAAAGAAACTAAGTAGGTATGTCCTGATAATCCAAATGTCAATATTATTACTTAATTAAAATTCTAAATTAATTTGTCATTTAAGTATTCGTCAATAGTATAATAGCATTTATCAATTAAGAACAATTTCATTTTTTTCTTGAATTGCGTAAAATTTAATACTTTTATAGCGTCTGGAATTTTATTATAAATGCGTGGAGCCATACCTAGGACACCTTTTTTCACTAATGCAGTTTTACATTTATAATTATTTAAAGAGTTTTTATACTGACTTCGAATTGGAACATTTCGTACCGTTGTCATTTTTTCAAACAGGTTGGGATTTGTCTTGACGAATATGCTAATTTCTAATATGTATATCGCCGGTAGCGTAAGTATTTTTAACGATTTAAAGTACGGTACACAGCTGACATCTGTTTTCAGACCACACATGGCTCTAATGTACCTTTTTTGTGCCTTGAATAGTAATTCTTTATCCGGGGAATTACCCCAAAAAATAATTCCGTATCTTAGAAGAGAGGCTACTAGACCATGATAGGCAACAAGTAAGGCGTTTATATTTACTTTTCTAGCCAACTGAAAAAGTGCATAGGCAGATTTTTTTTTTTTTTTACAAAGCTGTTCTATATGAGCTTTCCAATTAAGGTTACTGTCTATATGGATACCTAAAAACACACTTACTTTTACTTCTTCTATTTCGTTGTCATTGTAATTGACACAAATTTTGGGAGCTCCAATTCTTTGGTGAAAATGCATTACTTTGGTTTTTTTGAGGTTTATTATTAAATTATTCATATTAAGCCAATTAATTATGTCAATAAGAGTATTATCAATGTCAAATTTATAGGTATTTAAATCCTTACATTTTACTATGGCAGTGCTATCGTCTGCAAATAAAATCATTTGCTGTTGTATAATTTTTGGCAAATCATTTATGTAAATGAGAAAGAAAGGTGGCCCAAGCACGCTACCTTGCGGCACTCCATATCTTATACTCCTGAAATTGAACACATATGTGCGTTCCATTTTGGTTTTTGCACACACTCTTGTGATTTCAGTACATTGCAATCTATTACTTAGATATGATTCTATTAATTTTAAAATATTCCCTCTGATGCCATAGCAATGCATATGTAAAAGGATTTTGTGATCAACATAATCAAAGGCTTTGGTCATGTCTGTGTAAATAGCACAGATGGGAGTCTTTTTATCAACAGCAGACATAACATTATTTAAAAGGTCAAAAATAGCCATATTAATTGTTTTATTTTTTCGGAAACCGTTTTGTTCTTTGCACAAAATATTATATTTGTGAAGATATTGGTTTAACGAATTATTAATAACTTTTTCAAAAAATTTCGAAAATACAGGAATTTTGGCTATTGGCCGGTAATTTTTCATATTCGTCTTGTCTTCCTTTTTATGGAGCGGTTTTATTATGACTTTTTTCAAGTCTTCGGGATAGATGCCCTCGGTTATACCTATATTAATAATATGCGCTAGAACATTTGCTATAAGCTCAATTACATATTTAATTACTTTTGTACATACACCGTCAATACCTACAGTACTAGTATTTTTAAGCGTCTTTGTGACTAAAATAATATCGGATTCTAGAACGGGCTGCATGAACATTGATTGCATTGTCAAATTATCTAACTTATTGTTTATTTTATTGTCATTTATTATATTATTCTCAATGTCATCTATAAAGTAGTCATTAAATGCATTTGCTATGTCAATCGGGTTTGTGTAAGTCAAATTTCCTGTTTTTATTGTCAATATCTGTTCTTTAGGCAGGTTAGTTTTAGATCTATTTACTATCTGCCATGTGGCTTTGGATTTATTTTGTGAGTGGTTTATAAAGTAGTTATTTTGTGCCTTCTGCGTTAGTCTAACAATTTTTTTGTATTGCATTGTGTATTTTTTCTAGTCCCTTTTAGCTTTTTTTGTTGGGTGTAGTCTGTAAGCCCACAATAACCGTCTCTGTCGTTTACTACATGTTTTTATGCCATGAGAAATCCATTTAACTTGTTTGTTGGTGTTTATGGTTATTATTTTCTCTGGAAAACAGAGATTGTAGAACAATGAGAAAATATCAAAAAAGGCTTTATAGGCTACATTAACATCACTACTTTCATAGACTTCTTTGAAAGATAAATTTTGTATACATGCTTTAAATTTATCAAGGTTCTCTTTGGAGTAATTTCTTTTTACCGTTTTCCAAAATTTTAAGCGACACGTTTTATTGACAGGTATTTTAAGTATTTGTGATGTGTGATCTGATAACATGAGGTCAATAATTTCCGTTTTCCACCCTTTTTTTAAATTATGTGCAAAGTTATCAATGCACGTTTTACTATGAGGCCTAGTAGGCTGGTTTAGAGCTAAAGTCAAGTTATAGTTAAGTAGGAAATGTTCCAAATCCAGAGTAATCTTATTTCTTAACAGTACATTAATGTTAAAATCACCACACAACACAATTCTTTTATTCGATAATACACAAACCTTTTTTAATACAAGGTCAAGTTTTTCATAAAAAGTCAAGTAATTATATTTTGGTACTCTATACACGCATATAATAATAATTGAATAGGATGTCAATTCTATGGCACAAATTTCAAACACGCCTGATACAGAGTGTTCAGCAACATCTGGTAGTTCCCTGTACTGGTGCCCTTGTCTTATAAGAATACAAGTTCCTCCCCGATTTGTGGTACGTGAAAAAAGGGCGGCCAGGTGAAAATTCGGAATGTACAATAAACTCTCATGTCCAGATGTTATGAAATGGTCTGTTAAACAGAGTACATCTACAGTTGTCCCTTGATTTTCTAAGTTTTCTAATTGTACAGTTAACAAGTCTGATTTGTTTAATAATCCAGCAATGTTTTGATGCATTACATTAATACGACTGAAGAAAAAACTGTCTCGTGTCTTCTGATTCAGTGACCGTCTTAATCTGGTTGTCAGGTTGGTGAAAGTCAGTGTTTATTAATTGTATGTCCAAAGTCATTTTGGAAATATCCTTAAAAATTGATTGCATTCCAGAGTAATTTATTATACCCGTGCGTTTATTAAACATATTGTCGTCATAGTTTAGGTTCATGTTACTGTCCAGAAAATAGGCGTGTCCATGAGTGATGGTATCTAGATATAATAAATTATTGAAAGTTTCCACTCTTGAATTATATAGGTAATTGTTTGTAAAGAATTTATACGTTGGAGTGCAAATAATTACATTAGTATTCGAGACTTCTTGCAACATTTGCCTAATTAGTAAAATACTATCAAAATATTTATTTGTTATTTTAAAGTCTTCCTCACCTATCATTATAATACAGAAGTCCTGTTGAGTGAATCCTGACAACTTTTCTTTGATACCTTTTAACAGAACTTCCATAGTTCCATGAGGCGTAATGTAATGGCAGAGATCATACTTCTCAAAAGTATTTTCTGCAATATGAAGCAATTTATTTTTGTTGTCAGCGCTTAATATGCAAATTTTTTTACGCTTCGACTGGTTTTCATCTGCATTATTTCTGCATAGGTTCATTGGTGGTGTACGTTTATCGCTTTCTTTCATTTCTATTTTCTGGTCTTTGCATTTTTTTTCTACTGGAGTTTTGTTATTTTCTCCAAGCTTAGTCTTATGATTTTTATTAAGACTATTTGCCTTTTCTGTGCTCGGTGATTTTAGTTTTTTGTATTGCTCATTTTGTTTGCTCAAATTTATATTCATTGTTTTCAGGTTCTTATTTTCTAAAGTCAATTCTTTAATTTCCAAATGGGCGCTATGCAGGTCGAGTGTGAGGTTAGTAATTTGATCTCGCAGTTTTTTGATTTCATCGTCATCATCGTCGGATATCTCCGGTACACTAGTGACTGTCTCATTTAACGTTGCACACGTAGCAGCTACCTCACTGTCGCTTAACATCGAGTCTGATTTAGTTCTAGTACGGCGGAACGTAATATTTTCTAGGAAATTCATATTGGATACAGTCTACTTAATTTGGTTTTTTAGATAAAACATGGAAAAAGAACATCGGTTTCTTGGATTTGAACTCGCACACTTCGAATTGAATGTAACAGTTCCGGCACCTAGACCAAACGTGTCTTAAATTGCTTTGCGAAATAGTGATCCGAGTTCGTTAACGTTGATCTATTCACCGCGACACCTGTTGGTCATTGTGATATTCGTAAGTACAGGGTCCAACACACACTGCGGGATGTACGGTAACGATCGATGTTCAAATCACAGTAGACAGTACACAAACAGATTCGTTAGATGGCGCTGTTACTCTGCATAATTGAATTAAATTTGTATTGAATGACACAACCGTTATTTATTTTTTCACTTTTTTGTTTTTGCGGACGTATTACTTCTTTAAAATGGTTTATTTGGGTTTAACAGTTCGTGAATTAGTATTTAAGGGCGATTTTCACCCGAAAAACTGATAATATTGTTAATAGCACTGTTGATTTCTATTGTCATATTTTTCACTGTGTTATTTTCACTTTAATGACAATTTTGTACATTGTTATTATTATAGTCCGTGCGTCTGAGTTTAACTGTTCATTTGAATCACTTTTTATATAGAAATAAACACTTTACTATTTTTAAACTTAAAAAAATCACAGAACCGATTTTATCGTGACATTCGTGACGATTGTGGGTAGGAGACTGACTAAAGAAAATCGCTTTCAAATCGGTTCACCCGTTAAAGAGCTACAGTGCCACAGACAGACACACAGACAGACAGACGTCAAACTTATAACACCCCTCTTTTTCGTCGGGGGTTAAAAACGACGTCTCTCGGTTACACGTATATTTGGACTGACGCACAAAGAAATTACAACATTCTACCCACATTGTCTTTATTTTATAGGCATCATTATTTATATAATGCTTTCATACACATACAGTCGCGGTCATAAGTTGTGTGCCACCGGAATCCATATTTGCCCTCACGCCAGGTCTGCGCCTGTTCCTGTGTGTGATGCAATGTTTAATGTAGACAGGAACACGCACACATTGTAACTACGAAAGAGCGATGTTGGTTGGTCAGATGCGTGTCTGGTCAACACTAGATAAAGTACACCTGTTATTTTCTCAATAATGAATTAGCGACAACAACGCTTAATTGAAAGCGATGCCAAAATTCGTTACGATAGTCATAAGAAGCGATGGCAGGATCACACGAGTAGGTCTACAAACTATAGAGAACCGACATACTTATGTGCAAACTAAATTACATTATTAACACCTTAAACTATTTGTGTTGTATTTATAGATTTTAAGTAAATAAAAAATTGTATTTATAAATTTTGTGGTAACGCCTACGTATTTTGCATTACTTTAAGATCCATGTGAACACACTTTGCACCTTATGATGTTTCAGATAATCGTAAAGCTTGAATCTTGAGGATTATTTTAATATCATTCACAAACACATTGGGTTTTAAATAAACAAACATCAACACACAGAGCACATTACCGCAAATTAAAACTTCACACTGACATTTTATTTGACAAATGACTTTCAACTTTTATTTTCAATTTTTCACTATGCTTGCGAAACTGTGTGCCGAAAACCCACGACGCGGAACTTAATACATAGTCATCTAGAATAATTTGCTAGAAGCACAACTACAGTTTACCAACTTACAAAAACGATGTAAAACGGACAAGTCAACTCAGCAACTGTTCCCAAAATCCACCTTAGGGATATCCACTAGTGTGGTGGAGCCACTATCTACTAAGAAAACACCAACACTACTAAGATGACAATTTAATAATAATATTCCAAACTACATATACTTTTCCCGGTAACGAAACCATAGCGCGAATTTAAATTGCACAACGCCATCTATCGAGCGATGGCGTACTAAAACCTGTAATATTATTATAAAAGCCTTAACATTCCCGCCCACTAAGGACAACAGTCCTTAAACTAATATAAAAATCGCTAAACTAAACATATTGTATCCATAACTGAAATTAAAAGTAATAAACAAACACACGTGCTACACAACATATTAAATATCCATTGTTGTATATCTTAAAACAAACCAAAACAAAACGTAAGTATCGCTACTCGCTAGTAGGTAAAACACAAATTTTTGATACAGGCCTCTTTATAAATGAGTTCTTATATCGTAAAGTAACTACTCTAGTAACATTGTCGACGCCAGAATGTTTTTTTACAATTTTGCCCATTAACCACCTGGCAGGTGGTAAATCTGGTTCTTTAATCAAGAAAACATCACCAACTTCTGGTTCCGGTGTTAAGCGATTCCACTTATGCCTATGCATCAATCCCGAAACATATTCTTGTGACCATCGTTTCCAAAAATGTTGCAACATACGTTGACACAGTTGCCATCTTCTTAAAGAACTGAGCGTAGTTTGTTCATAATTACGTTCAGGAGGCAAAATCAAAGGTTCCCCTACAAGGAAGTGACCTGGTGTCAAAGGTGATATTTCATCCTGATCTTCCATGTATGATATTGGTCTAGAATTTAAACAAGCCTCAATCTGAGCCAATAAAGTAGACATTTCTTCAAACGTTAGTGTGGAATTTCCGATAATCCTTTTCAGGTGATGTTTGGTAGATTTCACCCCCGCCTCCCATAAACCTCCAAAGTTAGGTGCATGAGGTGGAATAAAATGCCACTGAGTTCCGTTAGTTGCTAACCAATCTGAAATTTCCGCCAGAAAATTTGACTTTTCTTCATTAAATAAATCCTTTAACTCTCGCGCCGCTCCCACAAAGTTACAGCCGTTATCACTGTATAAGTTGCTGCAATGACCTCGCCTTGCTACAAATCGTTTATATGCCGAAAGAAATCCTTGAGACGTTAGGTCACTAACTGCTTCCAAATGGATTGCTCTGGTCGACATACAAATAAAAAGACATATGTAGCCTTTATATGATTTATTGCCACGACCCTTTGATACTCTAATGTTGATAGGTCCAGCATAATCTACACCACTAAATGAAAACGCTCTAGTTGCTGAAACTCTTTCTACTGGTAACTGTCTCATCAATGGATTTTTATTAGGCGCGCGATAGCGAGCGCATGTAACACATTTACGATAGTGAAGTTTAACTAAGTTTTTTGCTCCGATTATCCAATACTTAGAACGTGCATAGTTTAACATAAGTTGCGGACCCCCGTGCAACGTTTTCAAATGTGCATCTGCCACTATAAGTTTTGCTAAATGTGCATCATGAGGAATTATAATAGGATGCTTTCTATCCTCTTCCACCTGAGCAAATTGTAGCCGCCCTCCTACACGAAGCTTTCCGACCTCATCTATATGAGGATTTAAAGAGGTAAGTTTGGATTTCGTTTTTATATTTTTACCATCAGTAATATCTTGTATTTCTTGCTTGAAATATTTGTTCTGACATTTCTTGATCATAATTTCTAATGCTTCATGTATTTCATCTTTCAAAAGGTAAGTATGTTTAGGTATTTTATGTCTTTCTCTTTTCAGGAATCTTTTACAGTATGCTACCACTCGCAGCAACCTTGTCAGCGATGAGAATTTATCCCATATATCCTTATCATCTTCAACTGCGACGTTAACGAATTTAACCTTTTCTTCCAGGTTCGTCTTCAAATTCTTTGGGTTTATATATAGGATTTCCGAATCTTTCAATCATTTCGGCCCACGTATCCATAGCATCACTAATATCTGAAGGTTTTATTCCACGTGAAGCAGCGTCTGCGGGATTAAAATCTGATTTAACATATGACCACTGGTTTCGATCTAAATGTGATATAATTGTTGCTACTCTGTTACCAATAAAGGTTTTCCATCTGCAAGGATGATCACTCAACCATGCCAACACTACTTCAGAATCTGTCCACGCATGCCAATGCTGTTTAGGAATATCTAAAATTGTACCAACTTCAACAAGGAGTTTTGCTAGTAAAACTGCTCCACATAATTCCAATCGAGGTATCGAAACTTGCTTAATGGGAGCCACTCTTGTCTTAGCCGAAATCAGACTGACCTTTATATTTCCTTCACAACCAATCACTCTCAGGTACACTACAGCACCATAAGCAACATTGGACGCATCACAAAATCCATGGAGTTCTACAAGCTGATTGTCATGTTGACAGTATATCCATCGAGGCAGTCTAAAATGGGTAAGTTGCGAAAAGTTGTCGCGATATGCAACCCACTCATCAAGTAATCCTTGCGGCAATTCATCGTCCCAACTTATTCCTGATAACCATAATTTTTGAATGAATATTTTTGCGCTTATTATGCTTGGTGCTATCCATCCTAGAGGATCGTATAAACGAGATATATCAGATATTACTTTCCTTTTTGTTACAGGTGCAGACATAGCTGGCAAATTAACTGCGTACTCAAATTCATCTTGAATTCGGTTCTAGGTAAGTCCCAATAATTTATTTTTGCTTTTAGCTTTCTGTTCCTCAATCCCTTTTTCTTCCTCTAACCCTTTCTTATCTTTATTTTTCTTCTCAATGATATTCATTACAGCTTCACTATTGCTTAACCATTTTTGAAGTTCAAAACCCCCTTTATTTAATAAATCATTTAACTGATCATATATTTGTATTGCTTCCTTTTCATTATCACACCCTGACATAAAATCATCCACGTAAAAGTCTCTTCTAACTCTATCTGCCACCAGTGGATAATTTTTTCCTTCATCTGTAGCTAATTGCATTAACGATTTTATTGCCAAATATGGTGCTGATGATGTGCCAAAAGTAACTCTTAACATTTTATATTCCATGATATCTTTTTCAGGTGTATTTCGCCACAAAATGCGCTGAAAATCAGCATCATCTTCCTGAACACATACTTGTCTATACATCTTTGTGATATCTGCAGAGAGGCATATTCGGTACGTTCTCCAACGCATTATGATATGACGAAGTTCCGATTGCAAGGTAGGTCCCACCATCAGGTCATCGTTCAGTGATATACCATTCCTGCCCTTACAAGATGCATCAAAAACAATACGGACCTTAGTCGTGGTTCTATCCTCCCTGATAACAGCGTGGTATGGTAAGTATACGCCAATCTCTCTGTCTTCGCTATTAACCGGTCGCATATGGTTAAGCTCTAAATATTCATCAAATGTCCGTTTAAATTCATTTTTCAACTGCTCGTTCTTGACTAATTGTTGTTCCAGTCTTAGAAATCTCCTTAATGCTATTTCACGTGATTGACCTAAACAAACCGGATGCTCATCTCTAAAAGGTAATTTGACAATGTAACGTCCAGTTTCGTCACGTGTAGTTGTTGAAGCGTATATTTCTTCACAGCGCTTTTCTTCTTCTGACATCAACCTTTGATTTATCTGCGGCTCGTTTTCCATTTCCCAAAATGCCTTTAGAAAATCATCTGCTTCAACGTGCATGCTAACTATATTTGCAGAAAGCGACTGTGTTTTATTTGATCCCGTTAAAATCCATCCAAAAATTTTGTATTTTGAGCCAGCAACGATCCTGATGAACATTTATGAAAACCTTCCCTTAATATTTCACCATAAACTTCTGAACCCAGCAACATATCAATCTTGTTAGGCGAATGGAATCCTGGATCGGCTAACTTAATCTTTTCTAAAATAGACCATTGTTCTAGTAAAAAATCCCGAGGAGGTAATAACCCTGTTAATTTGTTTAAAACATAGGCTGTTACTTGGATGCTGCAGTCTGGATTGTTCAATGAATGAAGAATAATATTCGTTTTATTCTTTGCAACCACCTTGATTTCACCGCCCAATCCTGAAAAATTACCCTTGACTGCTTCACACTTAAGACTTAGCAACTGAACTGCGGCTTGCGTAATAAATGAAATATGAGACCCTTGATCAATTAAAGCGCGCAGCGGTATGAATCCATTGCTTGACTTTACATACACAATTGCTGTTGGTAACAACGACACTTGTTCAAAACCCTTTGAAATGTGTGAACTTCCCTGTATCATATCTGGTAATTGGTCATCTTGTAATACCTGATGTGATGCTATAGGCTCCAAGTTCGGTTGCGCACTACTGGAATGAAGTAATGAGTGATGTCGTCTTTTACAAATGTGGCAAGAAGTTGTACTTTGACAATATTTTACACCATGGTTATTGGCTAAACAATTAAAACATAACCGATTATCTGTAACAAATAAACGTTTTTTGTCATCATGTAATATAATAAATTCTTTACATGCACTTATTTTGTGATCACCTTTACAATAAGAACAAGTTATTTGAGATACATGTAAACTATTATTAAAACGACCCTTTGAATTTGGATTATCTTTATAATAATTTGAGCTAGTTTTTGTATCTAAAAATTCTAAAGAATGAAATCTGTTTTGCAAAAAGGTTTGAAATTGTTTAAAATTTGGTAATACACTACAATTAAATGTTATTTCACTGACTTTAGATTCCCATTGTTTTCTTGTTTCTGTATCTAATTTCTGTGATACAATATAGATAACTATTGCATCCCAAGACGTAGTGTCGATGCCCAAATTCTTCAATCCCTGCATCATGTCTGTAGTGTTGTCCAATAATTGTTTGAGACTCGTTGCAGATTCCGTCGTAATATTGCGCAGCGAGAAGAACCGTCCAAAAATACTATTCACAAGAAATTGTTTGTTATTAAATCGCTGCTCTAAAATATTCCAGCATTGTTCATAGTTGTCATTGGTAATAGCGATGTGTCTCAACAACTGTTCAGCCTCTCCAGTCAAATGTCCCTTTAGATAATGCAATTTTTGAACATTATCAATGTCATCGTTGTTGTGTATCAAAGACACAAACAGATCCCTAAACGCTATCCAATCTGTATATTTACCCGAAAATGTTGGTATTGTGATCTTTGGTAGCCTCACAGAACTTTTTACGCACTTATTCTTTGCGTTAGACTTACTTGATGTTGTTGAAAATCCTTTCATTCCGTCTAAAATTTCACCAAGTTCCGATTTAAAATCCAAATAGAATTCTTCCACTTCGTTGTGTATGTCCTTTTTAAAGTAAATAGAACCCGCAGATTCATCATTTTTTAAGATTTCGTAATGATTTTTAGAAAACTCATTCCATTTGTTATTAACAATCTCAATCCTGTTTTCGACATAATTCGATTTTCGATAATTCGATTTTGACAATCTTTCTTTAGGACTCTTTTTGAAGTTAATTTTTGTTTTTTGTAGCTGCGATCTAATGTCTTCCTGTATTTTTATAAGTTCCATAATGAGGTTTTATTATGGAGATTGCAACACTATAATATAATAATATAATATTTTTCTAAGTGTTTCAGTTCGTAATTTCTATGTGAAATCGAACATAGGTTCCCCGTCGGTTCACTTTTTTCGTAATTATTCTAAGTCCCAAAACTACAGTACTCACAGTTTGATTGCACCCTTTACAAATATACAACACTTGCCCTTCCGACCAGAGATGCTGGTAGTTGCACTGCTCCTGCTAGTACCCATCCGTGAAAACGCCCCTGCTTGTCGATGCCCTGGGTACTGCCGTAGTCACCAGGTGCTTCAGATCCTCAACGACAAGCTCGGATGAGCCGGCTTGCAGCTCTGGTCGGACTCTTCAACTTCTAGCCTTGGTTATCCGGCTCTCGAAGGACCATGTTCCCAAAATCCACCTTAGGGATATCCACTAGTGTGGTGGAGCCACTATCTACTAAGAAAACACCAGATACTTCTAAGATGACAATTTAATAATAATATTCCAAACTACATATACTTTTCCCGGTAACGAAACCATAGCGCGAATTTAAATTGCACAACGCCATCTATCGAGCGATGGCGTACTAAAACCTGTAATATTATTATAAAAGCCTTAACAGCAACAGTTACGGCTGGGACGTTGAACCGGAAAAATTATTACCTACGCAACATCTGCGGCTGGGATATTTTACTAAAAAAATTATTACGCCGCAGATGCGACTGGGAAATTTCACCGGAAGACATTCACACACTATACTACTTAATATTATATCCTACTTCCGACTCCCCAACGGGTACATATTATTAAGTAGGAAGTAGGATTTTTCGCGGACACTCTAGTGTCCGCGAAACAAGCGACGGTCTTTTCTCCATGGACACTAAAGTGTCCAGAAATCAATTGACCAGATAACCTATAAATTGATCAGATCTATGTGAAATATTTATGCAAAATTTTAACAGAATCTATCCGGCAGTATTTTCGTGATACTTCAATATACATACTGACAAACAGACAAAAATTCTAAAAACTATATTTAGGCATCACTTCCAACATAAATACGTTTTTTTTTACAAAATAATACAGTTTTGACTTCGCTAGCAGCTCGTTATCAGGAAATTAATAGACCTGAAAGCTTGGTAATTAATGTAAAGCCACTGAACCTGATCTCTCCCCGGTCTTGTTGGTTTGTTGTCTAGCCGACACCACCAACCGCTTAAGCGGGGGAAGAGAGAGTAGGTACCCCTCTGTTTGTGCACACACTAATGTGTGCACAAGATTACTGTCAAAACCTTTAATATCTACTTAGTCGAAAAAGTTATTACATATGAGACTTCGTTTCGACTTTTCTAATTGTGATACTGGTAGAAGATTTACGTGAACCAAAAAAAGAAAATGGTCTAAATATTCTCAACATTCTTCGTGGCCAAACGTAAGCCTATCAATAATTAAGAAAAAACAAAAATAGTTCTTGTTTTTATGCCGAATAAAATATTCAGGCATAGGTCTTGCTTTGAGTTCCATCGTTCTGTAATACAGCAACGCGGAACACCGACCGCACACGTGCAGACGCGCGCGGCCGGTGTTCCTCATTGCTTTATGTTCTGTAATAGATATGTTAGTTTCAACCTTTTTCATTCATACCTAAACTCAAGTGGGAAGCAGTCCGTAAGTCCTTCTACATATCCTTCTGATATAGTTAATTTGTACGCCAAAAATATTAAAACAACATCTTTTAAAGGAATGGGTTCCAGCGCTGGTATGTCCAATTCTGGGATTCCGTTTTCCTTAAGACTTTTAAAAATACTCTCTATCAATCGTTGTTGGCAAAATTCATCGTGGATATCGCAGCTTCTGAAGACGCCAACTGAAAATATAATTTAAAAAATATAAATTTTATAAAATATTTTTTCCCCTTTCCCCCGAACCTCCGAGGAGTTCAGACGCTTTTAACACAGTGTTTTATTACAGTTTATTCATAACTAGCTTAAGCCCGCGACTTCGTTCGCGTGGAAGTCGTAAAAAATTAAGAACTACTTGAGTACTCAATAGCAATCTAATATATAAAATTCTCGTGTCACAGTTTTCGTTCCCGTACTCCTCCGAAACGGCTTGACCGATTCTGATGAAATTTTTTGTGCATATTGTGTAGGTCTGAGAATAGGCCAACATCTATTTTTCATCCCCCATCCAAATGTTAAGGGTTAGGGTAGGGTAGGTGTAGGGTAGGTGTAGGGTAGGTGTAGGGTAGGTGTAGGGTAGGTGTAGGGTAGGTGTAGGGTAGGTGTAGGGTAGGTGTAGGGTAGGTGTAGGGTAGGTGTAGGGTAGGTGTAGGGTAGGTGTAGGGTAGGTGTAGGGTAGGTGTAGGGTAGGTGTAGGGTAGGTGTAGCGTAGGTGTAGCGTAGGTGTAGCGTAGGTGTAGCGTAGGTGTAGCGTAGGTGTAGGGTAGGTGTAGGGTAGGTGTAGGGTAGGTGTAGGGTAGGTGTAGGGTAGGTGTAGGGTAGGTGTAGGGTAGGTGTAGGGTAGGTGTAGGGTAGGTGTAGGGTAGGTGTAGGGTAGGTGTAGGGTAGGTGTAGGGTAGGTGTAGGGTAGGTGTAGGGTAGGTGTAGGGTAGGTGTAGGGTAGGTGTAGGGTAGGTGTAGGGTAGGTGTAGGGTAGGTGTAGGGTAGGTGTAGGGTAGGTGTAGGGTAGGTGTAGGGTAGGTGTAGGGTAGGTGTAGGGTAGGTGTAGGGTAGGTGTAGGGTAGGTGTAGGGTAGGTGTAGGGTAGGTGTAGGGTAGGTGTAGGGTAGGTGTAGGGTAGGTGTAGGGTAGGTGTAGGGTAGGTGTAGGGTAGGTGTAGGGTAGGTGTAGGGTAGGTGTAGGGTAGGTGTAGGGTAGGTGTAGGGTAGGTGTAGGGTAGGTGTAGGGTAGGTGTAGGGTAGGTGTAGGGTAGGTGTAGGGTAGGTGTAGGGTAGGTGTAGGGTAGGTGTAGGGTAGGTGTAGGGTAGGTGTAGGGTAGGTGTAGGGTAGGTGTAGGGTAGGTGTAGGGTAGGTGTAGGGTAGGTGTAGGGTAGGTGTAGGGTAGGTGTAGGGTAGGTGTAGGGTAGGTGTAGGGTAGGTGTAGGGTAGGTGTAGGGTAGGTGTAGGGTAGGTGTAGGGTAGGTGTAGGGTAGGTGTAGGGTAGGTGTAGGGTAGGTGTAGGGTAGGTGTAGGGTAGGTGTAGGGTAGGTGTAGGGTAGGTGTAGGGTAGGTGTAGGGTAGGTGTAGGGTAGGTGTAGGGTAGGTGTAGGGTAGGTGTAGGGTAGGTGTAGGGTAGGTGTAGGGTAGGTGTAGGGTAGGTGTAGGGTAGGTGTAGGGTAGGTGTAGGGTAGGTGTAGGGTAGGTGTAGGGTAGGTGTAGGGTAGGTGTAGGGTAGGTGTAGGGTAGGTGTAGGGTAGGTGTAGGGTAGGTGTAGGGTAGGTGTAGGGTAGGTGTAGGGTAGGTGTAGGGTAGGTGTAGGGTAGGTGTAGGGTAGGTGTAGGGTAGGTGTAGGGTAGGTGTAGGGTAGGTGTAGGGTAGGTGTAGGGTAGGTGTAGGGTAGGTGTAGGGTAGGTGTAGGGTAGGTGTAGGGTAGGTGTAGGGTAGGTGTAGGGTAGGTGTAGGGTAGGTGTAGGGTAGGTGTAGGGTAGGTGTAGGGTAGGTGTAGGGTAGGTGTAGGGTAGGTGTAGGGTAGGTGTAGGGTAGGTGTAGGGTAGGTGTAGGGTAGGTGTAGGGTAGGTGTAGGGTAGGTGTAGGGTAGGTGTAGGGTAGGTGTAGGGTAGGTGTAGGGTAGGTGTAGGGTAGGTGTAGGGTAGGTGTAGGGTAGGTGTAGGGTAGGTGTAGGGTAGGTGTAGGGTAGGTGTAGGGTAGGTGTAGGGTAGGTGTAGGGTAGGTGTAGGGTAGGTGTAGGGTAGGTGTAGGGTAGGTGTAGGGTAGGTGTAGGGTAGGTGTAGGGTAGGTGTAGGGTAGGTGTAGGGTAGGTGTAGGGTAGGTGTAGGGTAGGTGTAGGGTAGGTGTAGGGTAGGTGTAGGGTAGGTGTAGGGTAGGTGTAGGGTAGGTGTAGGGTAGGTGTAGGGTAGGTGTAGGGTAGGTGTAGGGTAGGTGTAGGGTAGGTGTAGGGTAGGTGTAGGGTAGGTGTAGGGTAGGTGTAGGGTAGGTGTAGGGTAGGTGTAGGGTAGGTGTAGGGTAGGTGTAGGGTAGGTGTAGGGTAGGTGTAGGGTAGGTGTAGGGTAGGTGTAGGGTAGGTGTAGGGTAGGTGTAGGGTAGGTGTAGGGTAGGTGTAGGGTAGGTGTAGGGTAGGTGTAGGGTAGGTGTAGGGTAGGTGTAGGGTAGGTGTAGGGTAGGTGTAGGGTAGGTGTAGGGTAGGTGTAGGGTAGGTGTAGGGTAGGTGTAGGGTAGGTGTAGGGTAGGTGTAGGGTAGGTGTAGGGTAGGTGTAGGGTAGGTGTAGGGTAGGTGTAGGGTAGGTGTAGGGTAGGTGTAGGGTAGGTGTAGGGTAGGTGTAGGGTAGGTGTAGGGTAGGTGTAGGGTAGGTGTAGGGTAGGTGTAGGGTAGGTGTAGGGTAGGTGTAGGGTAGGTGTAGGGTAGGTGTAGGGTAGGTGTAGGGTAGGTGTAGGGTAGGTGTAGGGTAGGTGTAGGGTAGGTGTAGGGTAGGTGTAGGTAAATAGGCAGGTAAGTAGGTAGATCGGGACAGGACAACGTCTGTCGGGTCAGCTAGTTATAAATAAATTTCACTGACAGACAGAGTACAGCTTAGTCTAGAAGCACGAAACTTTTGCTAAGGAAAGATGTTTAAAAATTTCCGAGCTAAAGGAGACGAAAGTTTGTATAGAGATTTGTCTTTTATGCCAATAGGAAATTCTGTCGTGCACACAGACTGAATAAAGCTGACTCTTTCGCGAAACATGCTGAAAAAAAAAGTGATCATATAATTGTTTCTTTTTTACATTTTAAGGTAAAAACAGAGTCCGTACGTACATTGCACGATTTAAAAACGATTTTTTTCTTTGTCGTTCTTTCAAATATATTATACTGTACGCAAATATACTTTATTTTATTACAAATACGTACACAACCAATGTTGAAACTCCAAACCAAAATATGTTTGAAAAGAAGAAAAAACATTAAGGAAGCTTAGCTATATATTTATAAAACCTCTCTGTAAACTATATTAATTTGTAGTTTTGCTGTTAGTCAAAATGTACAGAGAGTCAGGACTGGTGACGCGAGAGCAAGCGACGTACAGTTGACCGTGAGAAAAGCAGCTGGTCCTGAGATCGACAACCGCAGCCTTCAGTGTGACAAACACCGACCGACCTGAGACTTGTTTATAGTCATGCAAAAGCACACGCTCACAGGGAATTGCACACGCTTGAATTGGAAGGGGTAATTGTGGGGAATCAGTGGTATACGTGGTATAAACACTCTCACCAACGCTACAACCTGTTACAATTTCAGCTTCAATGATATTTCTCTGCAGACAGACGACTTCGAGTCGGTTCCTGTTACACAAAATAATAGGTACACCGACCTTCAGCTGGAAGATGTGCGCTAGAAGTACACTTGCCGTAAGCGATTTCTATTCTAAATTTTACGGCGTAACGTAGATGTATACTACTTCTCTCCCTTCAATTTGAGAGAAACAAAATGCTTTTATTGATCGCTGCAGCTTGATCAATTTTGGGTGTTATAATACTTATAATAGCCTGTTCACACACCTAAATTCTCTTGATGCGGTATTTGACTTATGTCGCCGTACAACACATGAATCAGTTCTTCTATTGTAGATACTACACTATCAAGAGTCTCTGTTAGATCCACCTGCCCTCTCTCCTCTGGTAGAGAACTTTCACCAACTTTTAAATGAACATCGGAGAATTCTTGAACACGTGAATTGCCTCCAAGCTGAGTACGCATATTGATGGTCAAGCGCGATTTATAAACACGTGACCATAGAATTGATCGTTTCAACGATGCATTTACCTCGTCAGCCCTAGTTCCTCGCGTCACCACAGGCAGCGTCTGTCGGAAATCGCCACTAAATAGAACTGTGACCCTACCCATCATGTCTTGGTTTCTGCGGATGTCTTGCAGGGTTCTACAGCTTCCACTGCGTTCCTATTAGTCATACATGTCTCTTGTCACTGTTTCGTGATATGTACCGCACAAATAGGTTTCGCTTTCACTGGCATTACTCTCTTAATCGATGAGAATTTTAAAGCAGTGTGGCAGCGCAATTTAACTTGCCTCCTGACCTCTGCAAGAATACCAGTGGTAATTAATGTTTTTTCTGTTCAACCAAGAGCATTCATTGCTCTGCAATTACTCTGAGGTGAACACGCTGACGTGGTTATTTACGATAGTACTCATTGCACCTGGGTCGTAATTGGTTTCGGCAGTGTACTTCCGATTTCCGCGATTTTGATGTGCCAGTGATTGCGGGGCGGCCGGTAACCCAAACTTGACCACAGGAATGACGCCGATGTAAACGACCACGTTTTGAAGAGAAGTAAGAATTGTTTAGAATACATTTCTCATTCTGTTCAATGTCACCTTTAGTAGTTGATCTCAAAACTCGCAAGAAGTCTTCGGACAGATGATGCCGATATTTCTTCCACAAAAGTACTCGTGGGTTTGCAATTCCACAAAACAAACAAATGTCTTTGACGATTGGGAATTTTCGAAAATTTTTGAAAGTGTTTCTATTTTTATAATCGTTAATTTAATGTATTAAAAATTAAATGTAATTCTTCTGCAGTATAATGTTATAATTCTGTATAACTATATAGTGTACTCTTTGCTAATAATATTTATTTTGAGTTTCAAACATGACATGTGTCAAAATAAAATGTATTTAAATCAAAAGCACTAAGAAGTATTGATATCAACTTCGATGCAAATCACCCTCAAAATAACTTTCTTCCCAATTTAAATTCCGTTAGGTGTTGAATTTCAATAAAATACGAAACCCATCTTCCATTAATTCTGTTAAAGAATGTTTATGCGAAATTTGAAGTAGATTGGACCAAGGAATCACGTTTTCCCATACAAACTTTGCCCCCGTTTTTCACCCCCTTAGGGGTAGAATTTCGGAAAATCCTTTCTTAGTGGATGCCTACGTCATACAAAGAACACACCCTCCAAGTTTCAAGTCTCTACGATCAGCGGTTTAGGCTGTGCGTTGATACATCAGTCAGTCACCTTTGCCTTTTATATATATAGATTATGTATTCTCAGTCCTATTAAATTTATTCATAAAAATAGGAGTGCATAATGTCGAGGAGCTTATTTTAAATCAATCGCTCAGTTGCTCATCTGTAGTGACTCTCTGCTTGACCAGTGACAGCACCGCCCCAGCGCTATCACCGCCCACTACTGCTTGTTTTCCAACGAAAGGGCGCGTGACGAGGACTGTAAGAACTACTACGTTCGTACGGAGCACACGTGTAATTTTGGTAATCACAAGTACACTAGTACTCATCAATAATATTTGAATAACTGCAATGCGACGGTCTTGCGATTCATAATCGCATGTCACCAAAGCAACAAATTGTAACGGAAACGGATTCTGAAAGCGTTGCTGGTAGTGTTTCTACACTAGCCACTGAAAACAGGACCAACATTAATACAAGGCGTCATTAAAAAAAAAGAAAAATTAAGTCGGGGGACCTGTATAGAATTTGGAGCAGCTCTTTACAGGTCCCCCGACCTAATTTTTCTTTTTTTTAAACCGTCCCCCGACTGCAATGAAAAGATTGGTTTTCAGTTCAATACTAAAATGAGTACACTCATTTTAGTATTGAACTGAAAACCAATCTTTATCTCTCTCTCTCTCTCTCTTTTTCTCTCCTTTTTTTTTTTTTTTTTTTTTTTCTTTCTTTCTTTCTTTCGTTCTCTCTTTCGGGTGCGCGACTACAGTCGCGCACCCGACCGAGCGCGTACGCGTTGACAGTATCGTCGTGATGTGTGGTGACTCACTGTGGTAAACAATGTCGTTAAATACTTTAAAGTGTAGCAGTTGCAATATAGTGGTGAACGAAATATTGGCGATCCTTCGACATGTGTTGGACGTTATGGATGAGGAGAGTATGAGGTGTGTACCTCCTCCTTAACAGCAGGCGAAATAGTGAAAACTAAGATTCTGTTATTTGAGTCGATACCCAGTGGGAAGAAGATGCAAATTCGGAGAAAAGATGGCAAGAAAAAAATGACACGGGACCTACATAACGTGATTTGTTTGTTGAAGGGTTCAGATTCAAAACTATTTCCCATTTTCGTGGCAAAAGATCTGCACAAGGTTCCTCCAGTGTCATTCGATCATGTGGATGCTACGCGATTGTTGAAGGATATAGTGAACTTGCAGAAAAAGGTTAGTGTATTGGAAGAAAAATCTATATTAACCACGGAACAATTCGATACACTAAAGCTTGAACTGAACAACATGAAGCACGCATCATTAGTTGATAATATCGAGTTGAATGCGAATGTTAATGTTCAGAACCGACAACGCCTGACCAAAATGTCATAGCAACCCAAAGGACCTTAATTAGTTGCCACCCTGTCTGTCAAAGGAACAACATATTACCTATGTACTATTATTTTTTACAACCACCGACATCATATGTTAATTATGTACATCGTCACAAAAAGTTTGTAAAATCATTCTACATTACATCGCATAACGGAACACAGTCATTTTATTTAAATACTCCTGGTATTCCCGAACATGGTCCTTCGGCCGGATATAAAAGGAAATAACCGGAATCAGCTGAATATACAGAAATATCAATAATAATTGAAGCGGAATCTCATAATATATGTGGAGAAGACAACTGGGTCACATCAAGGTCACAGTGTTAAGCGTGAGGTCAGTTTTCGTGTATTTTACCCAGTACTCTCTTCATCAGGTAGTATTTTTAGTGTTCCGATGTAAAAGGTCAGTACATTTTTATCCACCAACTACATTTTTATTGTATAGAAAAGAGTTTTAAAGTAACTAACGCTAGTAACGTAACAGGGTTCAAAGTCCATCTGACTATTTAAATGTAATGTAATGTTCTTTTATTATCTCAATTTATGGTAATATAATTTATTGTAATGTTACTTATTGATGAATGAATTCCAATTAATTTCAATTCACTATTATAAAAATGATTAATATCTCAATTCATACTCCAAGTCCCGCCAACATAACAAAGCGTGGCATACTCTCGATGGTTGCCCAGGTATTCGATCCTTTGGGAATGTTAACACCTTGTGTCATATCAATGAAAATAATATTACAAAAGTTATGGCTTCATAAACTGTCTTGGGATGAAAACGTGCCATCGGAGACTTATCATCAGTGGCTAAAAATAATAAAAGGTTTGTCAGTTTTAAATGACGTGCGCGTTCCTCGAACAGTCATCTGCGACTCCCCAATGCATATAGATTTGCATATTTTTTCAGATGCCTCACTAAGTGCCTATGGAGCCTGTGTATACGTGAGAAGTATCAATCACAACGGTGACGTGCTAGTGCGTTTGCTTATAGCTAAAAGCCGAGTAGCCCCTATCAAACCTGTTACGATGCCCAGGCTCGAGCTTTGTGGCGCGTTGGTAGGAGCATGTTTGTATGAGAAGGTAGTAAGCTCACTTCGGGTTAAAGTTAGGCACACTACGTTTTGGACTGACTCAATGGTAGTTCTAGGATGGTTGAATATCCTACCAAGCAAACTGCAACCTTTCGTTAGGAATCGTGTAGCTGCTATTCACGAAAAAACTGAACTTTGTACGTGGAGGTACGTCCCTACAAACGAGAATCCAGCTGACTTAATTTCACGCGGTGTTGAACCTAATCAGATTCAGTCTTCAGAGTTGTGGTGGCATGGCCCAGGGTATTTAGCGCGACAACCATCTCATTGGCCATCGATTCCTGGAACCCCGAAGGGGCTGCCTGAGGTTAAGCCTGGAGTAACGTTATGTATTGTCACCGAACCTAACAACAAGAATCTGATTGATTTTAATCGCTTCTCTAATTTTTTACGACTGAAGCGTTCGGTGGCTTATGTATTAAGATTTATTGCTATGTGTAAAAAACAACCAATTCCATCTAAACATTTAAGTGCTGGTGAACTACAGGATGCATTAAATGTATTAATTAGACTTTCTCAAAATGATTCTTTTCCTGAGTACAAACTCCTATTACAAGGCAAAACGTTACCAACAAAAAGCCCTCTGCTTAAATTCAATATTTTTCTTGACGACCATAAACTAATGCGTGTGGGAGGACGACTGAAAAACTCAGATTACCCTTATGACAAGAAACATCCCTTAATTATTCAGTCCACTCATACATTCACTAAGTTACTATTTAGATTTGAACATCAAAAGTTAATGCATGCTGGACCTCAATTATTATTATCTACAATAAGGGAGAATTACTGGCCAATCGGTGGTCGTAATCTAGCAAAGTCATGCTACCGTCAATGTGTCTTGTGCAACCGCATGAAGGGAAAGACTGTCGCCCCCATGATGGGGAACTTACCGCAACAGCGTATCTCACCCAGTTACCCATTTGAAAGTGTAGGGATCGATTACGCAGGTCCCATTTTAGCTGCCAGTAGACAGGGAAGAGGCTGTAGGCTAGTCAAAGTTTATATAGCTATCATCATATGTTTCACTACTAAGGCTATTCATATCGAGCTGGTGGGTGACTTAACGAGTAATACCTTTTTATCAGCTTTGCGAAGATTCATGTCTCGCAGAGGAAAGCCGAAACACATCTATTCAGATAACGGTACCTCATTTGTTGGTGCGTACAATGAGATCGGTAAGTTTTTGAAAAATAATTGTAGTTTACTGTCTGAAAGTGCGGCCAATGAAGGGATTAAGTTCCATTTTTCTCCTCCATATTCTCCTCAGTTCGGTGGTCTCTGGGAGGCGGGTGTAAAGTCAATCAAATTTCACTTACACCGAGTACTGGGCAATTGTCATTTTACGTACGAGGAGCTTAACACTGTCCTGGTGCAAATCGAGGCACTTCTTAATTCACGCCCGCTATCGCCCATCTCTTCGGACCCCGAAGATATGTCACCATTGACGCCTGCGCACTTCCTCATAGGACGGTCACTCACTGCATTACCCACTTCCAACTATGACGACCAATCTACCTCTCGTTTGTCTCGCTATCAAAGAATCGAGCAAATACGTCAGCATTTCTGGAACCGTTGGAGCAAAGAGTACATCGCTGAACTGCAACAACGTGTCAAATGGCGATCAGGTGCTGGTCAACTGGAGAAAGATGCTCTCGTCGTGCTAAAGGACGATCACCTCCCCCCACTCAAATGGAAGCTGGGTCGCATAGTAGCAGTGTATCCTGGCAAAGACGGTGTCAACCGCGTCGCCGACGTAAAAACGGCGAATGGAACAGTCCGAAGGGCTTTCAATAAAATTTGTCCGCTTCTTCAAGAGGATGAAATTTAAAGTTGGTTGAAAGACAAGCTTTCAACGTGCCGGGCCATGTTCAGAACCGACAACGCCTGACCAAAATGTCATAGCAACCCAAAGGACCTTAATTAGTTGCCACCCTGTCTGTCAAAGGAACAACATATTACCTATGTACTATTATTTTTGACAACCACCGACATCATATGTTAATTAAGTACATCGTCACAAAAAGTTTGTAAAATCATTCTACATTACATCGCTTAACGGAACACAGTCATTTTATTTAAATACTCCTGGTATTCCCGAATAGTTAACGTAAACAGAAAGAGGGGTGCTTGTTCACAAAACAGTTTTACATTGGATAGTGGCCCTATAAGGTTGCACTATATGACCGTAAAATTATCACACTCAACAGCTGACTCCACAGCTGATTCAAAGTTTAGTGGCCGCATGGCAAAGAATGTGTCATCTAAACATAAACACTGCTATGATAGTTGCATCTCTGTTGCGCAAGAATAACGGAGTGCAACAAAAAATCGTACTTGCGTGGACGAGCGAGGCAAGATCAAAAACGGCGAGTGCAAAACTACAGCGAGGATGAAATCACGAAGGCGACGGTGGTACATGACATAACAGTATCTATGCCTGCTACTCCATATGCCGCCGCGGCCAAGCTTGTAAGGTCAACACCGCAAAAGATAAACCTTTTGTGGTTTCGGAAGCAAAATAGGATGACGAACAGAATGAAGGGAGGTTTATAGCCCAAAGGAAAAAGAGGCTAAAGGATAGGTTTATAGGCACGCGAGGACGTGCTAATATAAGTTGTATTGCAAAATTTAAAGCTGCTGATATGAAAGTGCCATTATTTATCAATAACGTAGACCAGAGTGCGTCGTCGAACGACACACGTAATTACATAATGGAGAAAACACAAACGAATCTGCAAATTGAAAAAAAAATATATGAAAATATTGAAAGACTACGATGCTTACAAGATATTTGTACATAAATTGCATTTATTTTTGGATTTCATTTTATGGTCGGACGGAACTGTTTTTCGGAGATATGTAGACTTCATGAAACGTGCTGATGAAACTGACAAAAATATCAACAATGGATCGCAGGAGTAACAACAATATTTCTAACTCAAAACTTTGTACCCTAGTTACTTTCATTTGTAAATCTATTACCAGATCAGTAGACTATGTTAGATTGTTATGTCAAACATCCGACATAATCGCATTACAAGAGAAATGGTTGTTGCCTGATGTTGTTCCATTTTTGGGCAGCATACACCCTCTGTTCGACTTTGTCTTTGTGAACACGTCGAAGGGTATCTTACGAGGTCGACCGTATGGTGGGTTGGCAATACTGAGTCGCAAGAGCGCCTACGACAATGTATCTTTATTGCAGTGCGAAAGTGTGCTTCTTGTTGCTATTAAAATAACTGTAGGCGGCAAAACGCTCTTAGTGTTCTCGGTATAGACGCTTACTTTTTTACCGTTCTAGAACCGAAAGCCATAAGCTTTATCATAGTAACAGAAACTATGGGCACTATTATTTTTAATAAATACCAAAAAAAAAATTACACGAAACTTTAAGATCGACTTTTTTGTGAAAAGTGAGTACTCGAAGTAACGTTTCAATGCATATATGTGTGTAAGCCTTATCGACGCTCGGCTACACATGCGAACGGTAGCCATTGAAAAATCCATTCATCGATCAGACAGCATGATCCATAAGCCACGTCCACTCCACTCTCACCCTCCGCTAGCCGCCACGCCAGCGCGCGCGCGCCTGTTCTCCTTTCTTTCTACTTGTCTTGATTTCTGCTATCTGGCATTGTCCCGCGTTTCGCTGTATTAGGTCACGCACGCGCAACCTAATTACTTCCGTAGCAAAAATCAGTCGGCAATACGTGTACTCGAACGTGGAGTATGTAGCAATGGTGCATTTTTATGGGATGGCGAGATTTAACCTGGAAGAGGCTAGACGTTTGTACGCTCAGCCGGAACACCTGAACTCACTGCGCGCACTTGGAATCTCTAACCCTCAAGTTCCCTTCACCTCCACCATTCTGGCTGCAGGCAGCCATACTCGACGGAATTGGAGGAAGACATCCTGGAATTCTTCGAACGCGATCCACGTCGAAGTACCACAATGGCGGCCAGGCGATTCAATGTTAGCCAATATTATGTATGGAAAACATTGAATACGAATGGAATATATCTATACCATTTTCGTCGAGCATACGCTATTTACGAAGGTGATGGGCCAAGAAGAATAGCATTATGCCAATGGTTGCTTGAAAACGTCACTGCCAACATACTGTGGACGGATGAATCCCTATTTACGCGAGTGGGTCTGTATAATGTTCACAACGAACATTATTGGTCGCTTATAAACTCACACCTCATTCGCGAAGGTAACCATCAGATCAGATTCTGCGTGAATGTTTGGGCAGGCATTATCAATGACCAAATAATAGGGCCTATTTTTATTGAAGGTCATCTGACAGGCGGTTCTTATCTGGAGATGCTGCAAAATACCATACCGGAGTTTAGTTGTTAGAGGATGTGCCTCTGGCATACTTACGCGGCATGTTCTATCAGCATGATGGATGTCCCGCTCATTATGCTACTTCAATGCGTGCACATTTAATAGTGAGTTTGGTGAGCGGTGGATAGGTCGTGGTGGCCCAGTGGCTTGGCCCGCAAGGAGCCCTGACTTGACACCGCTGGATTTTTATTTGTGGTCCAAAATTAAAAGGCTCGTTTATACCCAGGAGTACCTATTACTACTCGAGATGACTTAAGAAGTGCGATAGTGGACGCTATTAATATTGTGAAAAGTGACAGAGACAGATTAATAAAATTAAAAGACAATTTAATGAAACGTGCCCGTTTAAGTATCGAACGAAATGGACTCCATATTGAGCAGTTGCTTCGATACAGGGAAGTGTAAATTTTATACCTAATAGATAAGTCCTTTAATTAAGCCAAAGTTGATTAAAAGTCTGTCTGTGAATAGCTCTAATTTTTTTAAACCTATAGCACCTATAGTTACCTACGCCTGCCTTTCTTTTTCTCAAATATCTAAGTCGCCAATGATAAAGTAATTAGGTAGGTACTTAAGTAGGTACGTACCCACCTACGCGACACACCTTAGCCCCCACAAGTTTAATTTAAACCAAAACATTTTAATCAAATCAAAAATATTATTATTGTCACTAGTAAATAACCTAGAGAAAAGTACTCTGTGACCTAGAGCGCTATCGCGCAGTGGTTACCTACTGACGACCGCCAGTCCGCGACCGATAGAAAACTCATGATTACCAAACCCAAACTTTCAATACCTAGTAAACAAAACATGGAAGTAGGTACAGTAACTAACTACCTACATAACCTATGGCTTAAATAATGACTTAAAATTTACACTCGTTTTCACAACCCACACAATATCACAGTGAAAGGTGGACATATCTCGTAGGTCTACGCAATGATAAGTTCACCTTTTTCCTAAGAACAAGAAGGTTCCTCCGTGCTAGCTAGTTCCTAATCAAAAACACACTTTTTTATTATTACATTAAAATTCCTACTTGCCATTTTGATGTAGGCACCAATATTAAAAGTACTCTGTGGTAGGTACCGCAACTATTTGAGCGAATAAACTTATAGGTACTAAATACATTACCTAGCTCAAAGAGTTCGCCGTGCCGCCTTAAAATACATAAACATATTATACGAAAAGCGAATTCGGACTTTATTTCATAACCGTAAATGGTTAAAAATTTAAATTTTACCAAACTAGGTAGTTTGATAAAATTATTCTGGACTGGACAAAAAAAACGACTTTGACTTTGTAATCTGTAGGAACTATGTGCAACCGAATTTCACGGTTAATGTGTAAAAATAAGGTTTTAATTCGCTCCAATATTTTCATAAAAAAGCCGCCATTTAACTTATAATGAACTCTATTCGACAGTCGAAACGATTCAATTTTTCTGTTTCAATTATCTGTTCTTTGTGAAGGCACCGCCTTCGTCCGACGTCCGCTGACCCACCGCAGGCGCGCTATTGACGCACCGCCACAGTAAAGGAACTATTATTTAATCTGTGGCACAGCTGTGCTGAGCTACGTCATCAATGGCAAATCGCGTACGATCTTGCGTTTATGAATGAAATAGAGGAAGCCCTACTAACATTTAACTCGAATGACAAAAAAAAGTTGGTTAGGTCACTGCGTGGTGACTGATGCGGCGTGGAGCTCTATTAATAACCTACCTACGGTATGACGTCAGTTGGTCGGATCATTTACCTATGTTAATAACATGCGATCTAAGCATAATAAGGCCTAAAATAACGTCGGAGTTGCCAAAGCGAAACCAAATAATTTGGGGGAACAGAGACTTGCTACAAATTGAACATTTTAGTGAATATTGTAACAATAAGTTAAGAGATATTGACTTTCCGGCTGAATTTCTGCTTTGCATTTTTTCGAAGGTACTGGAAAAAATAATTAATATCCGCATAGTTAATTACTTAGAAAACAACTCACTTCTGTCAGAAAGGCAATTTGGATTCAGAAAAGGAAAATCGACAGCTGAAGCGGTCGAACTGCTAACAAACATCATATCTAAACATACAGATAGGGGTGACCGCTGTCTTGGGATATTCTTGGACCTGGCTAAGGCGTTTGACACCATCTCGATTCCTATCCTCCTCAGAAAACTCGAAAGATCAGGAATAAGACGAACAGCACTTGACTGGCTTCGTAGTTATTTAAGTAACAGACAGCAATGTATCAGAGTTGAGAATTTGATCAGCGATAAACAGGAAATTAGCTTTGGAGTCCCGCAGGGCAGTATACTTGGCCCAACATTATTTACAATATACATGAACGACATTCTCAATATTGCCATACCAGACGCTGACCTAATTTGCTACGCAGATGACACTGTAATACTATTCCATGGAAGTGATTGGAAAGACGCCTACAAGAAAGCAGAAGCAGGAATGGTCAGGATTTCAAACTGGCTCGACATGAACCTGCTAACACTAAATGTTAAAAAGACCAAATACATTGCCTTTAGGAAAACACTGGCTTCCAAACTTCCTTCATGGAATTTAAAAATTCACCGGATCTTATGCCATAACTCATATAAACTCGACACTCAATGTTTATGCAACAGTATTGACAGAGTAGATGAAGTAAGATACTTAGGAGTATTTATCGACCAACACCTATCTTTCAAACCACAAATCAGGGAACTTGCTAAACGCGTCCGGAAGCAAATCTACATTATGAAACTGATACGTGATAGTGCACCTGTGGACGTAAAAAAGCTTGTCTATATAGCCCTATGTCAGTCGCTGATACAATATTGCATTGTGGTTTGGGGAGGAGTGGCCAAATCTCACCTAGTTATCCTCGAAAGAGCCCAACGCGCAGTTCTTAAAACCCTGTTACACAAGTCGTACCGTTTTCCTTCAGACATCCTGTACGCAGAGGCCACTGTGCTGAGCGTAAGAAAATTGTATATTCTGAACGTAACAATAAAGACCCACATCGAAATTTCGAAAAGGAGTGATTTAAATAGTTTGCAGGCTAAACGTATTTTCAGAGTTCCAATTCCCGCAGTTAAATCCACTTATGCACAAAGACATCCACATTTCCTGCATCTTCACGCCTATAATACTGTGATTAAACAGTGCAATATAAGAAACTTTACTCGGAAACAAATTAAGAATACACTAACATCCTGGTTATTAAATCTATCATACGACGACGCAGAAAAAGTAATTAGTGTGGTATAATAAATGTTTTACATATCTGCCTTTCTCAAGTTACCCGAAAACTCTTACCCACCCACACTCACACACACAACCAATACACTATACCTAGACACTCCCTTACCCATACACACAGTCACACTTTTCAATATAGCGTCCATGTCTAGTTTGTTTTATTTTATTTATTTTTACTTTTACTACTTTCCGATTCGTTATGTTGCTTTATGTACTGTAATTAACACACGAACACCTGTGTTTAAAATCTTTAACAGTGAACACTCTGTATTGGTACCCAAGATACAGGCTTGCCTAGTTTGGGGCCAATGTTAAATTCTGTGTAATTTTCATGCAATAAAATTTATTACTATTATTATTATTATTGATTTATTATGTTTTGTGATTATCAGTGTGATAATGTAGAACACCGAAAAATTATAGATAATTTGAATGGGGATATTGTAGGCATTTTGTGTGAGGGTGCAGCAACTAGTTGTGATAGGGGAGTACAGCGTAAAAAATGTCACATAACTGGCTGGAATAAATATGTAAAGGATGCACACGGGCTGGCACGGTTTGATTTTCAAAACTGGGCGTTATACGGTAAGCCTAAAAGCGGTTTATTGTATGATAAGATGGTGGAAACTAAAAAGATTTTTAAGAGTAAGTTAAAATGGTGTCAGAATAATAAAGACCAAATCAAAATGAATACCATTGCAAGTCACCATGATGTGAAAAATTTTAGTAGTTTCTGAAAAGCCACGAACAGATTGAATCCTAGGTCGAGCGTACCCGTGAGCATTGAGGGTGCTAGTGACCCCCATGAGATTGCTAATCTATTCAGTAGGTCTTTTAGGGTTAGGTAGATTCCCCCCTGGGTCCGTCGTCTGATGGGTCGGAGGCATTGGGGAGGGCCGGAGGTATGCCTGGACGTAGGCCTAGGTTCTCGGTTAAAGAAATAGGTACTGTGATCAAAACCATGAATAGGGGGTAGTCGCCAGGTTATGACAGCATGAGCGTGGAACATTTACGTTACGCAGGTAAGCACTTACCGCGGGTCCTGGCAATGTTATTTAGTTTTTGTTTGAATAACTCTTATCTTTCAGCTGACTTAGTGAAAATTATTGTAGTACCCATTATTCAAAATAAGACTGGAGATACGAGTGACAAGAGCAATTACAGGCCCATATGGGTCATTATTTGAGGTGGTGAAATTTTGTTCAAGCGATATATTTTTAAAGCAGAATAGAAATGAGTATGTTATTGATTCAAATTATAACTGAAATTTACTTCCAATATACCACGCTACAAACCAATAACAGTATTATGACATTGTCTCGGGCGCACTCGTCGCTCGGTTATAAATACCGGTGCGGTAGGTGTGGCGGTCAACCGTCCCATTAGTCTACTCAATGTTCTAGGCAAAACCTACGAGAGGCTTATTTATAAGCGGCTCAAAGACTCTGCCGAAGCAAAGAGTTTCATTCCCAACGAGCAGTTTGGCTTTCGAATCGAACACTGCTGCGTCCAACAAGTCCACCGCATCGTCGAGCATATAAGCGCTGGTTTCCAGCGTGGCTTTATGACGGGTGCGCTCTTCTTTGACATAGCGAAAGCATTCGACAAAGTCTGACACAACGGGTTACTATACAAGATTTACCAACTCGGAGTGCCAGATCGTCTCGTGCTCATCTTGCGTGACTTTTTGTCGAATCGCACCTTTCGCTATCGCATCGAGGGTCGACACCGCACCCGATACGCGTTGGCGTCCGCCAAGGCTCCGTAGTATCCCCCCTTATTTCCACGCTGTTCACCAGCGACATCCCCAAAGAGAAAAAGGACCAGTTGACTCTATTCGCTGACGACACGGCCATCTATTACTTAAGTCGCAACCCAGACTGCATAGCTCGTACCCTCCAATCTGCGGCAAAAGCCTTAGGCGCTTATTTCCGGAAATGGAGAATCGAGGTAAACCCTATCAAGAGTCAGGCAGTACTCTTTTCCAAACCGCGTTCGTCCCCCTCCCTTCTCAGTCCGATAACCATATTCGGTAAGCCTATCCCTTGAGAAAGGCAAGCCAAATACCTAGGTGTGATTCGCGACCACCATCTTACTTTTGAAGAGCACATAAAGACGGTACGTTCGCGCGCCGCTTTTGCTCTCGGTAGGCTCTACTTCATGATGAATGCACGCAGCAAATTGTCACTCAAGTGCAAATTGCGCAATTACACGGCGTGCAATCGCCCCATCATGACCTATGCCTATGCCGTATTCGCACACGGAAAAACCAACCGTTTCTTGCGAAGAATCACAGGAGCCCCATTTCACTTTCGCAACGAGAACCTCCATCTCGATTTAAAAATACCCACCATCCAGCAGTTCATGAAACGCTCCGCTAAGCGCTTCTTCGACACTGCTGAGAAGCACTCTAACCCTTTGATTGTATCGGCCGCCCGGTACCTACACTGCCTCCCGTATTAGTAAGACTCGACGACCCAGACATACTCTGACCGACCCTGACGATTCTATTACTCTCCTCCAGGAGAGCAATAAGGCTACCAGCACAGTAAACACAGACCGCCGTCATTACGTCCTCGCCGCCGAAGCCCTCCGCGACGACCCCGTACGTCCCCTCCCCGACAATGGCTCGTGCCAGCCCCTGCCGCTGAGACTGTAGAATTAAATTCGTCCCTAAATAATGGAAATCCGATCCAGCCTGTCCCTTTGCTGTCCTCCCCCAGCGACGCCCTAAGCCGAGGCTCGTACCCCACAGGGGGTGCCCTTAGCGTGTAGTCTCTTAATTTGTAAGTTATTTTGCCCTGGCTGGAGGCCCTAAAAATAATATTTTTTAAGGCACCACAGGAAAGTCCGATTAAGCAGCCGACAACCACCTAGGTGCCAATAAGAAAACCTGCGAGATGCCAAACCGAAAAAAAAAAATTTGGCGGTCAGTCGTTGTCGGGCTGCCGGCTTGAGCGGTGGTGCGTTGGCGAGCCAACTATTAGTAAGTGTGCATATTATACATTGGCGACGAGGATAAAACCGTGAGTTTTTATATTTTATTATAAAACAAATGTGTAATAATGATGATTATTCATGTTTGTAAGAGAAGTATAATTTATTTTTGAAGGTCGATTGAAATAAAGTGGTTATTCTTAGAAAACAAAAATCCAAAAAAAAAAAAGAGAAATGGAATAATACATAATTATGGCGCTTACTCATGTTTATAAGAAAAAGAGAAAATAACATTTATTTTTTAAGGTAAATTGAAATAAATTTGTTTTCTGAGAAAACAAAAACTTATCTAAGAGGAACACAACTTCGTCATAATTATTCTCTTTATTGCAGATAAAAACACAGTCTCCTACAGGTAGATAATTATTCGGAAGAAAATATAGGTACCTATTATTGTTACAATTCAAAATGGATGGATGGAGAGGGACAGGAATGTCCAAAAATCTTTCCTGCAGTAGTGCCAACCAACCACCATCTCCTCAGCCTCAGCTTGACATGGTTTCACCGGTGTTGGCTCTTCCAGCAAACACCTGTGTCAATACACAGGAAACTAATAAAACTATTTTATTTTGTGATGAATTAGGTTCAGGCTTTGGGAAAATACTACACAATTACCTTAGTCATAGTTTTACCAATCATAGTTACCATAACATTAGTTTTAAACAAATAATTAAGAGAATTGTAAATACAAACATAGACCATTACTGTACAATGGTTCTACTTTTAGGTAATAGTACTGGTATTACTAAAAAAGACATAGTGGATGGTGTGAACACCTTATTAAAGTTAAACATAGGAAAGCTCATGCTGTGTGCCTTTCCTTACTCTGATACTTTATCAGAAGTAGAAAACAATCACATTTATATATTGAATAGTACTATTCATATGTTGACATGTTGTCATAGTGACAAATTATTATATTTTGACACTAATAACTTTATTAGTGGTTTTAAGTTAACTCAGAGAACTTTATCTCTGTCTGGAGAATGTAGACATGTAATTGCTATGTTGATAGCATATAATATTAACAATGTTATAGCTAATAATAATATAACAAACCGTAGGTTAAGTGACAAACTTATGTTGTCTAGTTGCACTAACAATATAGGGATAATTTTTTGTGAATCTTCATATAGTACGAAGGAGGGTCCACCTACAATGCCAACATCCTTAGATGCCACAACCAGTCAGATAGGGTATTCTCTTCCTGCTGGATCACAAACAGGGACTATGAACTCTTCAAATGTAGTTGTGGAGGTCACTCCGGATGACACTTTAAACTAAGTTGTGAGACAACAGAAGTTACACCTTCAAATAATCATTTATTATTATTGAATAATAAAAAGGTAACTTCTGGCAACCTAACAAATAAAGGCAACCTTGAATATTTTGATTAAATAATTTTAAAGTATGTTGCTTTACATACTTTAAAATTATTTAATCAAAATATTCAAGGTTGCTTTTCCAAATTACTTGAAATAGAAATGTTCTTAGAAATAACCAAATATGATATTATTTGTTTAACAGAACATTGGCTAAAAGATAATCAAGTGATGTCTATTAATTATGAAAATTATTGTGTAATTAGCCATTTTAGCCGAAAACATATGATACATGGTGGGTCATTAATATTAATTAAAAATTCTATTAAGTGTAAAGAACGAAAAGACATCGTTGGATTATCAGTAGAGCATACTGTTGAATTGTCCTGTGTTGAGCTGGATAAGCATATTATACATTTGATTCTGTAATGGAAGATGTGTTGAAAAAAATTAGTACTAGTAGTAAATCAATCATCATATGTGGTGACTTTAATATTAATTTGTTAGAAAACAACTCCAGTAGTATCAGATTATTGAGTCTTTTTAGGTCATTTAATTTGTCAAATGTTTTTATGGAACCAACCAGAGTGACAGCTTCTTCTGCCACTTGTATTGATAATATATTTTGTAATTGTGATTATTTACATAAAGAAATTATAAATATGCTACCATCTGATCATAGTGGACAGACAATAACGTTTTGCGCCTACATTCCTTTACAAAAAATTCAAATAAGGTTTAGGCCAACATGTAAAAACTTAGATAAATTTAATAGTTCATTGGAAAGTAAACTAAGTGTTCATTGCTTTAATAATATAGATGACCCAAATGAATTCTACGCTGAGTTTTTTTCACTAATAAACACGCAATTTAATGACACATTTCCACTAAAGACTAAAAGTATTTGCACAAAGTTCTTATTTAGCGATTGGGCGACTCCAGGTATTCGTAAAAGCAGGGAAAAACTATTTGAACTTTATGGTCTAAAGCAACATGTAATGAATACAAGCTTTCATCAGTATGTTGCGAAATATTCAAAACTTTTTAAAAGTGTCTGCAAAATAGCCAAATCCCTATAAATTAGAAATAAAATAAAATTAGCTGATGACAAAATAAAAACTACTTGGCAAATAATAAATAGTGAAACAGGTAGGAAAAAACAGCGTAATACTGAATTTAATTTAGAGACTGCACATGGCCCCATAAATTCAGATATAGAAGTAGCTCAGGAATTTGAAGCATTTTTTGGAAATATTCCCATTAAAACTACTGAAGCTTTAAATTCCTCTCCCGCGCTCTCTGCTGCCTTACTTAGGAAGAATGTTAAGGCATGCCGTTCGGAGTTTAGGTTTGAACATACAAACCCCCAGGCTGTTATAAGAGCCTTTAAAGATCTTAAAATTAAATCAACAGAAGATCTCTGGGGAATGTCTGTAAAAGTCTGTAAATCTATTATCGAAACGATTGCGCCCTATTTAGATCTTATATTTAACACCAGTGTAGACCAAGGAGTCTTTCCGGATCTGATGAAACACAGTATAGTAGTACCGTTGTTCAAATCCGGTGATAGTAAAGACCCCAACAATTATAGGCCTGTGTCGATTCTGCCAGTACTCAGCAAGGTGTTTGAAAAGTTAATGCTCAATCAAATGTTGCGTCACTTTAATAAAAATTCCATCTTTCATGAACAACAGTATGGTTTCACCAAAGGGCGTTGTACAACTGACGCCGGTGTCACCCTAATAAAGAACATTTTTAGCGCCTAGGAGGAATCACAAGATGCCATTGGAATCTTTTACGACCTCTCAAAGGCGTTCGATTGCGTTGACCATGAGACACTTTTGCTGAAACTGGAGCACTACGGGGTTAGTAAAACATCTCTTAATTTACTAAAGTCATACCTGAGGGATAGACGGGTAAAAGTACAGGTTAACGGCGTGAACTCATTGGGGTCTGAAACGACAATGGGCGTTCCTCAAGGTTCAATATTGGGTCCATTTCTATTCTTAGTTTATATAAATGATTTACTCAAATGGTTTCAAAATCAACCAAAAATGGTGTTATTTGCCGATGACACATCATTGATTTTTAAAATAAACAGACGGTCACAAAATCTAGACGACGTAAATGACGCTATTCTTCAGGTTCAAAATTGGTTTACGGTAAACAATTTGGTACTTAATGAAAAAAAAACCAAATGTATTCGATTCATTTTACCAAATGTTAGGAATAGTAAATGTGACATCATACTTAATGGAGAGAAACAGGAATTTACTAGTCAAACGGTTTTCCTAGGAATCACGCTAGACGAGAAATTACAATGGGGACCTCATATAACATCTATTGCGGGGCGACTAAGCTCCGCGGCTTATGCTGTTAGAAAGATAAGACAGTTAACAGATGTAGAAACTGCGCGTTTGGTCTATTTTGGCTACTTTCACAGCATTATGTCGTATGGTATTTTACTGTGGGGTCGGGCTGCTGACATTGAATCCGTTTTTATTTTACAAAAAAGAGCTGTCAGAGCCATTTATAATTTACGTCGCCGCGAATCTCTTAGGGAACTATTTAAAAATATTAATATAATGACAGTGCCTTGCCAATTTATTTATGAAAATATTATGTATGTAAGAAAAAACTTACATATGTTTAATAAAGTAAGTGATAGACATGACTTTAATACTAGAAACAAGGACAAAATAGCTCAACCATATTTTAGATTGTCTAAAGTCCATACATCTTTTATGGGGTACTGTGTTAAGTGCTACAACAAAATTCCTAGTGATATATTACAACTAAGTGAAACAAAATTTAAATCACATATTAAAAGTACACTCTGTAAAAAAGCTTATTATAATCTAGAGGACTATATTCAAGATAAGAATGCTTGGAAACATGCTGGTCTAGCTCCATAGGACGATCGACAGTCTAGACAAAATCGAACCGATTGCTAATTTAAAATACCTAATTTCATACTTAGTATAAATATGTACATATATATATTTGACTCTTTTTTTATACACTGCTCAGGCTCACATACTGTTTCATTGTTTGTTAAAATATAAGGAGTGGTCGTCTACTGTTTCAACATTAATTGTAATAATATGTGAACACTGTGTATCTATGTACACATATAACTTAGTCTGTCATTCCTTAATCTGTGATACTTTGTACACACTTTCAAATACCTAGTGTTTTTATGCAAGGTACATCGTATTCACGTATAATTATATAATTCCTGTAAATGCAAATATTGTTAACATCGTTTTTAAAAGAGTAAGTATGGAGTTTCTTGCCCATTCTTCTCCATACAAAACTACCTTTTGGAATGGGCACCTAGAATCAATTTTTTTTTCTCATTTGACGTTCAAAAGTGCCATAGAATGGTCTAATTGAAATAAATGATTTGACTTTGACTTTGACTTTGACTTTGAATGCCAAAGAAAAGTATTTTTTTTCAACTTATCCTAGAGTTCATCAAAAGGATGGACCCTAATCTTATTACAATCTAGCCTTGTACAGTCGGTGATAGCTGTTAACTGACCCACTAAAAGTTAGACGAATTTTAACCTTATGCAATTATTAGTAGATACGTGTTATTCGATACGTACGAACTAGAACGACTTGTTCAAGGTAGGCATATATTAAAGAATATAGTTATGCCAATTTAATCTTTAACACGTAACGATAAGGTAGATAATTATAGTGACTACTGTTTTGTCACATGATGGAGTTGTTAATTTTAACTATTTTAATTAAGTCTGTTTGGTCTAGTGGTTGAACCAGTGGAAACAAATGAGTCAACATGGTTGCGAGTTCAAAACTAACATTTTACTTTTTGTAGTTTTCAATATTCATTTATGTTTTTTGAATTGAAAATACTATTTCTATTAGATTAAGAAAAGTAGATTTATATTAATAATATATAAATACAAATAACCACAAAAAATAAATACAATTATGATAATGATAAAGATTTTATTCAAAATAAATAAAAATTAATTACTTACAACATTATAAAATAAGTTAGAATACTAAACTACTTATGCTATGCGTGAATTTTCTGTTCAAGTTGCTAACGCGACAACAAAACAGTTCTTCGTTTCAATAGTGCCCATAAAATACCCATTTTTATTATTTTTTAAGTAGGTAAGTAATCTGTTACATGCTTTACAAAGTGTTGAATGTAGTGAATCAACATATTATATTATGTTTAGAAATATACCTATAATATTTCTATTTTATAACAATAACATCACCACATTAACTTACTGTCATACATACCTACCTAGTTATAAAATATTAGTCAAAACAGCACTAAATACTTTGATGTATTACATACTTTTTAGATTTTTTAAAAGTATTTTTAGTTTTAAATATGATCGTTATAAGAACCTGCATCATTGTATGACTAACACTTCCTTAGGAATTATGATAACAACAGATTATTTAACACACACACTGACGTAAGTATTGTTGACTGCAGGCGGTGATGCTGTCTTAATAGCGAAGTGGAGCACCATCTTTCTCTATAATTTGTTGCAAGCGGCTTCGCATACTGCACAGCATGTTCTAGCAAGCATCACTTCCTCTCATGAGTTCCCACGTTGAAGTCACAAGTTGCGCCAAATTTTCATTTGTCCTGACTTCTGATGAATCTCAGTTTAAAATCATTTGACCCCACAAGTTTTCTATTGGATTCAGATCAGGACTTTTAGATGGCCAACTTATTGTTATGACACCTTCTTGACTGGTTAGCCAATTTTGCACCACAGCATCTCTGCACGAAGTAATTATCCGTGTTTGGCTAAGCAACACGCACAGTCGGCAACATTACATCACGTAACATTTCCAAATATTAGCGACTATTAAATCGGCCTCCAATTTCCACAAGTTCTTAGTCATTGGTCCTGGAGGATCCTTTTGAACATTTCCTGTTTCTTTAAAACGCCTTAACCACAATCTCACAGTATTTTCTGAAACAAAGAAATTAAACGGCGTCACTTTACGTTTAAGTATATAAAAAAAAATGTTTGTTTACGTCACGGCACAAGGAATAGCTAGATATAAAAACGTGGTTTAAAATTAGAAAGATACACTTACTGCTATATTAAGTCTCCTTGCAATCTCTCTGATGCCAATATTCTCCTCGTGCAAATAGATTATTTTGTATTTTAAATAATCACTCAATTGAGACATGTTAATAAAGCTACAAAGATTATATTTAATAATTTTAAAAAGGCGTGGGCTATTCGCAATTTAGAAAGGCAACACAGAAAATGTTCGCCCGTAGTCATTGCAATTGTGCGTAGACTAGCTTTAGTTATAGTCACGATATTTTTTTATTTTCCTACCCATATCCTTAGGAAGATTTGAATACCAGTTTTACAATGAATACGCATTTGTCTTTCAACTACCCACTTATTACAAGTTAGGTTAAAATGATAATTATTTTACAATACTGTGATAAACTTTAAGTCTTACCGCATAAAAATCAAAATTGCAAAACAAGTAGTTATAAATATCCTAATCCTAACGTTTTAAAGATCAGTTTTGCGTGTCTGTTTTATTATTGTATTTGTTTATCAAGTAGCGCTAGTCAGATGAACTCATACAAATTGAATAACCCTTTATTGTAACAGACAGAGGGTTTAAACTCGTTTGTTTTTAGGGTGGGTCAGATAATAGCTATCACCCACTGTACATAGACAAATATGTAATTTAATTAAAACCTAAACTGTTATATTGTCTTTACTAAGAATGTGTCCAATGGCACTTTTCTTATTGTCTCTATTAAGGCGAATACACTTCGTTCTTGTGTTTATTTGGTAACACTTGTGCTACATAACACTATTCACTTTCACTAACACAAAACACTAACTCGAACGGTTTTGTTCTTTTTAGTCTTCTCACTATGTCCGTGTGGTCTAAAAGCTGGATCGCCTCGACGTTCACATGATGACGAAGTCTCTGTTCGTGAGCTTCTGCAAATTTTTGTATCACTTTTCCGATTAACTCAACTTTTAAGTCCCGATGGAGGTCATCATTTCTTATATACCAGGGTGCATTTACAATTTCCCGTAGTACTTTGTTCTGGAATCGTTGGATGATTACATTGGTCTGTTTGGTGCAGCCCCACAGCTGAATACCATAAGTCCAAATTGGCATCAGGACTTGTCTGTATAACAACAGTTTGTTTTGCACGGACAGCACGGAGTTTCTTCCAAGCAGCCAATACATTATTTTGAACCGGAGGTCGAGTTCATCTTTTTTCTTCTTGACATGGGCTTTCCATCGTAGCTTTGCATCAAGGGTCATACCGAGATACTTGGCTGTATTCTCGTAAGGGATTTGTTTGTCATTAATATAAACTGGAAAATGCTGTTGCTTTTGGTTTGTTAAGTCTATGTGTACAGATTTGGATTCATTTAATTTAATCCTCTATTTTTTGGTCCAGTCATAAACTTGATTAACAGCTATTTTAACCTTTTCTACTGCTTCTTCGTGGCTGTTTCCAACGGCCATTATGGCTGTATCATCAGCAAAGGTCCCAATGGTATTGTGTTCTAATTCAGGAATATCGCAAGTGTATAATAGGTGCAGGATGCGACCTAACACACTTCCTTGCGGTACGCCAGCTTTTATTTGTTTTATTTCTGAATAAGCGTCTTCTTGTCTTATTCTAAATACTCTGTTTAGAATGTAGGATTCCAATATATCTGCAAACTGGTTCGGTAGAAGTCTCTTCAGTTTATGTATAAGGCCTTCATGCTATACTTTGTCAAACGCTTGAGCTACGTCTAGAAAAACAGTAGAACAAACTTTCTTGTTCTCTAACGCGTTTTCTATTACGTTGGTGATTCTGTGCACTTGATCGATCGTTGAGTGTTGTTCTCGAAAACCAAACTGGTGCGGGTATAATGTTTCTGTTTTCTATTATTGGTTTAAGCCGTTTGAGTAGCAGCTTTTCAAACAGCTTTGACAAAATTCGTAGAAATTCGCAGAGAAATCGGCCTGTATGATGTCGTTTCGTGAGCCGGTTTCCCAGGTTTTGCTATCATTATTACTTCAGCAACTTTCCATAAGTCTGGTACATATTTAAGCCTCAAAGCGGCGTTAATAAGAGTTGTTAATTTAACCAGACCCTTTCTTGGTAAGTTATGAAGTATTTCCCCTGTTATTAAGTCGTAACCTGGTGATTTTTGTGGGCTTATCTTATGTTTTACTTCTCGTAAGACTTCGTTTGGTGTTACTAGTTTGATTGCATCTGCATGATCTGGCATCACTATATTACTCAGGGTGGGGTCTTCAATGATGTCCCCCTCGTTTGGTTGAAATATATTTTCTAGGTGCTCTGCAAACCTCGCAGCTTTTTGCTCATTAGTAAGTGCCCATTGTCCGTCTTCACATTTGATGGGAGGGATTTGGGCTATCGGCCTCTTTAGATGCCTAGTAGCCTTCCAAAGGGAGTAGTCTGTCCTTCGGACGTTACTTAGTTTCAGAAGGTAGGTTTTGGTTGAGTCGTCTTTATAGTCCTGGATTAGTCTTCTTACTTTTTTTGTAAGTTTGTTTAGTTTTCGTTTGTCATCAGGACACCTAGATTGATGCCACGTTTTTCTCTGTCTTCTTTTCTCCATGATGAGCTGCTTGATTCTGAGGGGGTAAATATTTCCCTTCGTCCTTTTGTTGAAGTCAGGTGTATTTTCCCACGCTGCTTGCTGAATGTGTATTATGAACTTTTCAACTTCACTGTTTAGATGTTCGGGGGTTTTTAATGGAGCTTTAAGGTCTATTTGATCATTCAATCTGGCCTTAAAGCTCTCCCACTCCGTACACTCATTGACAAGAGTGAGACTATTTTCTTTGTTTAAAGTACTCTCGCTAATTTCTAAGTAAATTGCAGAGTGATCTGAGTTCAAGTCATAGCTTTGTTCCGACTTTGTATAGCTAGTTGATAGACCCTTGGTTACGAAAAAATCGATTACGTCTATATGTGTTTTCTAGCCCACCCTAGAAAACACATATATAGTGGTATTTTTTTATCATGTATCGTGGTGGACAGTAGATGGCACACACTGTTAAGGGGTATTTTTTGGTTTGTAGACAAATTGCCACTGCTTGAATATCTTTCTCTTCATATTTAAAAATTTCATAGTGCTTCAGGTTTTCTTTAACAATAACGGCACTTCCGCCTCTTGCAGTATTGCCTGGGTGTAGTGCATGGTATACTTTGTGTCCTTTAAACTTAATATGACATTGCTTTGTGAAGTGCGTTTCTGATATCAGGCACACATCATTTTTTTCTATTTTTAGAACTACTTGTAACTCATTCTGATGTTTTTGTAACCCATTTGAGTTCCACGCCATAAGTTTAATTGAATTATTCATTTTTTTGTTTGAGAAGTAGCAGTTTTGTTGCTGTAGTGTATGTAGAGATATCAATATATCACGCTACAAACCGATAACAGTATTATGACGTTGTATCGGGCGCATACGTCGCTCGGTTATAAATACCGGTGCGATAGGTGGGGCGGTCAGTCGTTCGGACTGCCGGCCTGGGCGGTGGTGCGTTGGCGAGCCAACTAATGTGTTAGTGAGTATCCATATTATATATTGTGAGTGTGCATATTATACATTGGCGACGAGGATAAAACCGTGAGTTTTTATATTTTATTGTAAAAAAAAATAATGATTATTCATGTTTACAAGAGAAAGTAACATTTATTTTTGAAGGTCGATTGAAATAATGTTGTTTTTCTTAGAAAACAAAACTCTTAAAAAAAAATTGAGAAATAGAATAATGCGTAATAATGGCGCTTATTCATGTTTATAAGAAAAAGAGAAAATAACATTTATTTTTTATGGTAGATTGAAAAAAAATGTTTTCTGAGAAAACAAAGAACTTATCTAAGAGGAACACAACTTTGTTATATTCTCTACTCTTTAATGCAGATAAAAACAGTCTCCTACAGGTAGATAATTATTTGGAAGGAAATATACATCATATTGTTACATTTCAAAATGGATGGATGGAGAGGGAGAGTAAAGCAATGGAAAAGATGGATGGATTGTGCGAATAATATGAATGGAAAAGGAGCCAGTGAAAGCATGAGGTTGGACAGGACGGAATACAAGACGAAGACGTGTTGTGCCAACCCCAAGTAACATGTGATAAGGGCAGAAGAAGAAGAAGATTGTTGCATTACAAAATCAAATGGGAGTCAAACTGGGGACCTCAAGCTTGGTTACTTGATTTGTGCCATCTACAAGATTAGTTCTAAAACAACAAATCAAGAAGCACAAACATTTACTGGTCATTAAATTGACATGTGTCGGAAACGACTGTGATAGCAGTAGATTATATCCACTGGTCATTAAATTGACATGTGTCGGAAACGACTGTAAAAGCAGTAGAATATACCTACTGGTCATTAAATTGACATGTGTCGGAAACGACTGTGATAGCAGTAGCTCATACCTACTGGTCATTAAATTGACATGTGTCGGAAACGACTGTGAAAGCAGTAGCTCATACCTACTGGTCATTAAATTGAAATGTGTCGGAAACGACTGTGATAGCAGTAGCTCATACCTACTGGTCATTAAATTGACATGTGTCGGAAACGACTGTGAAAGCAGTAGATTATATCTACTGGTCATTAAATTGACATTTGTCGGAAACGACTGTGAAAGCAGTAGATTATATCTACTGGTCATTAAATTGACATTTGTCGGAAACGACTGTGGTTGCAGTAGAATATACCTACTGGTCATTAAATTGACAATTTTATAAGGAAAACAGGTCAGCAGTAGTTGTTCCTGTTTATATACATACTGGACACACTGGATGTGGTTAAGTAAAACTAAACAAAGTCAAATTCAAATCATTTATTTCAATTAAACCATGAAAAGGCACTTATAAAGGTCATATTAAGAAAATTGAATCTAGTTACCCATTCCAAGTGGTAGTTTCATATGGAGAAGAATGGGCAAGAAACTCCATACTTACTCTTTTAAAAAGAAAATGTTTACAATATTTTGTACGTACAGAAATTATATAATTGTGCGTGAATACCTTGCATAAAAACCACTAGTAAACACAAAGTATTAAAATCTAGGAATGACAGCTAAGTTATGTATACATATACATAGTGTTCACATATTTACAAATATTGAAACAGTAAACAACCACCCCTCATATTTCAACTACAATAAATTAGTTTGTGAGCCAGAGTAATCTAGAAGTACAGTAAAGAATAGAATATACATATATTAAACATAAATGATAATGGGTTTGTTCTGTGTCAGTATGTATTTCCATAATACGGGTAAGTCTGAAATGGCTAGTAGCCCCCATTAAATTGGAAAAGGGTTGGAAAAAACCTCCATTAAATTAGAAAGTGGTTGGAATAACCCCCATTAAGTTGGAAACTTTATGATAATTCTGTCATTTCATAGTTATTATTGTGGGAGCGTCATGTGTGTATAGTCTGTATAGAAGATAGAAACAACACTTCCACTTAACTCACTGTTTATTACAGCAATTTCCTGTAGCAACATACTGTAGTATGTACAATTCTTTTGCACTCGAACGGATAAGAGAAGCTAAGATGAAAGTACAGAGCGAAGGAACGGAAGAAAATAGATGATTGGAAGAGCGATGAAAGAGATAAAAGATTATGCGCGAGTATGAGGCGTAGCGGCATAGTGACACGCCGTTGCCACAAGTGGTAATAAAAAACCTTCATCCAATTGGAAACTCAATAGTGCACTAAATGGGAGGCTAGCTTAGCATTTATCAAGAAAAAATACGTGACGCTGATATTCTGCTGAACCCCTGCAGTGACATGCGGACATCAAGTAGATGGATGGATTGGTGTTGACAGACGTTGTAACAAAGTTTTATGCGCGGACTAAAGTTCTCCAACAAAAGATCTCAAGGAACCTTCGATTAATGTAAATAATGGTTGTGGACTGGGATTTCAGAGTTCCCAGGCCTGCATTATTTTAGTATATTTGAGGTTATGAGGAATAGACAATGGAGGACAACAGCACAATACAACAAGGAACCAGCAAGGGGCAACAAGGAAACAAGGGGCAGGTACAAGTACTAGCTAACTTTAATATTTTCATTTCAGCAATTTCCAAGGATTTGAGGAAGTTACACTATCCTGATATTTACAACAATCCATTAATGACTGAGGCCACCAATGGAAGTGACCGAGATCTAACTAAATAACGGGCGATATTTGTATTCAGCTGCTTTATTTACCTCAAACAATGTTACATGGTTACATGTTTGTGTTTCTGATCTGCTTACGTAGATATCTAAGCCAGTTGGTATTTGCCTGGTGGCTGCCTGGCGGTAGGAGATGCCATTTGTCTGGGTTGTGAACGAAGGCATTTGTGCTAGTATCATATCAACAGCTCTTCGCAGTTACGGTCAAACCCGATAACCTATTCTATCTCGAGTTTTATCGTACTGGTGATAGATAGGCCTATCTGTCGCTGGTTGAAACGTCCCGAAGATTTGTGGAAGATTATGGAATCATGCTGGCACGCGTTGCTTACCAACGGGGGGTCTAAGATGATAACTATTTGTATGAAAGAGCCAAAGTACGTGTCCCAACGGCTATTTGTTTATATGTTTGATAGAACGGTTACTAAAGACTAGATTTGGTTATCAGCCGAATTGTAGGGATACATTATATTCTAATAAAACATGTCCGTCTGAAGTGAAAATAGGTACTGATTTTAGTTAGGTTAGTTATAGTAACAGAGTTATCCCCCTGGGAAGTGCTTTAGAGGTTTAATCACATAGAACCAATAACAGAATTCAAATCGTATAATATGAGTAAATTAACCTGTAATTAATTTACAAATAAACTCCATTTAAATAAATCAACAATAAGATAGTGACTCAACAAAATTACTTCCTGAGTTTTAAACTATCAATTATGTTTAATTCCTACAGTCCAGCGCTACCGCTTTGCTTAGTAAAATACAGTCAAATCTTGTATAGTGATTTACTGCTTTAAACATACACAAGTTTTATAAAAATAATGATTGTTTATAGTGTCGTTGGCTGTAACAAAACGCATCGGACGGGGTATCCATTGTCCCCGTCAACGTTATTGATGACTGTGAGACAAACTGTCTATAATCAGTGGCGATCTGCCGGGTTGGCGGAGCGCAACGGTGCGGTGCTGTCGCGGAGGGTTAAGGGTGAATCCTGTGGTTGCGTCCAGGAAGTCCAGGCGGACACCTTGGGTCTCCGGAGGGTGATTTGATTAGGAAAATGATTACTCAATCAATTTGTTGTAGTCGTAAGACGTCGGATGGATGAGCAATGTATGTTTTTGGAAAAATACTGGTTGCGTCAATTAATTTGATAAAGGAGGGAGATGTAGTGTACATAGGTGGGTACATACGCTGCCTGTGTCTTGTCTAGTGTCACTGAGTCGGTGTCACGAGGGCTGCCGGTGAGAGTGCGTAGTTAGGCGATTGGACAGTTGCAGGTGCTGGTCAAGTGGTAACATACAACTACGTTAAAACAAGGAAGGGATGTAGTGTATGTAGAGATATCAATATATCACGCTACAAACCGATAACAGTATTATGACGTTGTCTCGGGCGCATACGTCGCTCGGTTATAAATACCGGTGCGATAGGTGGGGCGGTCAGTCGTTGTCGGACTGCCGTCCTGGGCGGTGGTGCGTTGGCGAGCCAACTAATGTGTTAGTGAGTGTCCATATTATACAGTATGGGGACCACATATTGTCAATAAATTATACGACATACTTGTTATCGCCTTTTCTGACGATATACAAAAAATTTACGAAATCGGTCCAATAATTAGGTCAAAAAGTAGAGTTTTAACTTTGAACAAATTTAAACACTCTGTAGAATTGGATCACTAGGTCAATGACTCAATGAACTTGAATTCCTGTAAGGGTCAGCGCACACCGAGAACAGAGGAGAGCGGAGCATTTTTTGAGACCACTAATAAAATGAACAAGACTATAGCATACAGTGCAAAATTAAATACACGTCTAAACTTGATGCTCCATCATGCTCGAGCTTGCAAGATGCGTGTTCGAGTATGCGTTCTACATGCGCGACCACGCTCGAGCCACCCGCGTTTAGTTTCATCAGTATTGCCACAGCGGGAAAACTATGTGGACGTAAGTATGTTTACTACCCACGGCGCAGCCGGTGTAGGTAGAAAACAACGTCGGATTATGGCATCAAACTGGTCCTGCACGCTCACCTGGCAACCCAGAGCATTTTCAACGAAGCTTGCTCACGGGAGGGGCGAGCATATTGCTTGCATAGTCGAGAAGTCAAAATTTTGCTCGAACATGCGAGAGCATTTTGCAGTTTGGTGTGCACTGGCCCTAACACTGAAAAACGACGTTGCCACGTAGTGCAAAACTACAAACTATCACTCACGACGCTGTTACGTACCTATTCTAGTTATTTGCCTAAATGTAAAAATGGTACACCTAAACGACAAAGTGGAATTTAATGTAACAAATTTTAATTCAACGTTCGACTGCGCAAACTAACCGTGTATGGGGGCCGCGGCCGCGGACCGTGCTCGGTGCTACCCGACTTCCACATTCGTTTCGCTTTTATTATGAATTTTGATACTGTGACGATACGGCCCACTACCTCTCTCTCACAGACAGAAGACCAGTAGACTGATTATTAAATTTTATAATATTACCTATTTGGAATTTCCTCTTGAACAACCTCATTGACCTGCCACGCTCGAAACTTTCTTTTGCAAAAAAATACAATTCACTGGGACGCGCCAGTATTTCCTGCGGGTGTACGTCGGCAGCGGTGTCTTTTGGTGGCTACCTATAATAGGCGGCACGAGGCACGCGGCTTTCTTCAAAGGCGTTTGAGCGGCGCCGGCGCCGCGCGTGGCAGGCCGGCGGGGGGAGGGGGAGCGCGGGCGCGGGGTGCGCTTGCGCCACGTAGTGTAGGACGTCTGTTATTGACTATTAATAATTATCGATAAAAAATGTTGTTTAGCTTTAAATACTTATGTGGTGCTAAGGTGTTTTTAGAATTATCTTGCTGTTATGATAATTCTAAAAAACAATATGCCCTAAGTATTTAAAACTAAACAGCTTTTCTGTTTAAGTGTGTTCTTATTCAATATTATTAAGTAGATTTAGAGATAAAATGAATCACAAAAAAAACTCGTACCCGAGCTTATTATTACTTATTGATAACAATTAAATTTCTATTATTACTGATCAGCTCTTGGGCGATCGACAGATCCGTTTGGTACTCAGGAAGTCACAAAACGTCAGTTTCGTTTTTTTTATTGTTCATCCATTTAATCATTTGTTAATTGTTACAAATATTAAAACATTCGAATCACACAAAGATCTTGTATTTTAATGCCATGTTAAGGTAGCAGATAAGTGTAAAAAAATATCGATATCGATTAGGACGATAATTGCAACGTTGACCCTGCATTATAACTTTAATTTTTTTCGCTATTTCGGATTTCGGAAGTTCCGATTTCCGCATTGTCAGTTACCGCGCTACCTCTGCCGAGATAGTGTGTGTGCCTTTCGCAGAGATTTCGTAGAACCTTATTGCGAGCATTGCTTTAAAACGCGATATTAGTAAATACAATTATTACAAAGTTTAATAATATTTTTTACCGTGAAATGGACACGTATTAGTTTATTAGCTACTTAACTTTGTGTGTGTGTAAATTGTGTTTTTAAGTTTCATGTATTACCTGAATGCACAGAAGTTTCTAGATCTTCTTAACGAATCAATAACCGAATACTTAGATGAATTGTCTGTGGTAGCTTACACGAGGGTATGGTTCCAGTTAGATGGAGCTCCTCCACACTCCGTACTCCTCGCGACAGAGCGGCTTAACACCATGTTCGGCGAGCAATGGATTGGGCGCTACGGCCCCCGTAGGTGGCCAGCTCGGTCACCCGACCTTACTCCTCTCGACTCCTTTTTATGGGGCTTTATTAAAAATGAAGTTTACTCGCGGGTCTCCGAAACCGAAAATGAACTGCGCAATCGTATTGTCGCCGCCTTTGACAAATTAAATGCCATGGCTCTGGATCCTGAACGAAATTTGTTGAGCAGCCTTCGGGATAACATTGTGCGGCGGTGTAACTTGTGCATTCAAGAACGTGGTGGTCGTTTTGAAAACTTGAAAATTTTAGTTGCTATTCTTTTTGGAACGAATGTGTAATATTGAATTTATTTAGTTCAGTTCAGTTTATTCAGTTCGAAATAAATAAGTGGCGGTAAAAATGAACTCAGTAAATTTTATTTTCGTCGCACATTGTCAAACGAATCAAAGTCAGCACTTTGATTTGACGCCGACAAAAACGCCGCGTGCATCGTTGCCGCTCTTCGCTCCGGGGTCAAGGTACGTTGTCTAAACAGAGTGTTTTGTTTTACTGAATTTATTTTGATGTTTGTTTTGTTTGAAAATGTAACTTTTTTAATTTTCGGTTTTTAATTTATTATTTAATTTTGCTATACTTATGTGGACTAGTATTACTTGAGGTTTCATTTATTGCCAATAAGTGAGTTCCATACTGTATATTGTGAGTGTGCATATTATACAGTTGCTATTTTCATTTTTTTTTAATCTCTCGTCGAATGATGACATTAACTTTAAGATTTCATTCAGTTTTTTGTTGCTGTTCGTAGCAGCCAAAGGCGCTTTTGCTATGCCCCTTGTTATGTTACTTGAGCGTATGAGATGTTTTACTTGTAGTTTGCTTTGGTTGGATCGTGGTTTGATTTGGTTTGAACTGGCTAGCGTCTGCACCTTTTTCGACAGGTGCACTTTGTTGAGGGTTCATATTATTTTTTTTCGATTTTTTCAGCCGTCTCTGCTGAATTTCCTTGGCTACAATACATCCCCTGTAGTTAACCGGATGTGGGGCTCCGCAGTGGACGCATTTTGGTTTCTCTTCTTTTGGTTTTCTGCAATCCTTTGTGAGATGTTTACCTGTGCATTTTACGCACCTCGGTTCTTTGGAGCAGTACTTTTGCGTATGGCCGTACGCCTGGCATCTTTTGCACTGAGGTACTAGTTTTGTGGATTTTAACGGTTGTATTTCCACATTACATCCTAATATGTGTTTAATGTTGAATATTTTGTTAGTTTCCTCATCATTTGAGAATGTCAGCATGAACATGTTGAGTGGCTCTTTGGTTTTCCAACTCAATTTGTTGACTGCTTCTAGAATCTTGTAGCCTTTGCTGCGCAAGTCTTCAACTACTCTTTCCGGGATGCATGTGGAATGCAATTTTTTTGCCTTTACTCTTATTGGCCTCTCTTGCTTGTTTTCATATGAGTGCCCCCATTCATCATTTTGATGCTGAACGCGTCAGCTGATTGACTCTCACATAGAAACACAGAATTTTTTGATAATTCTGGATACCATCCACAACAATGGGTGGTGGCAAAGGAGTTTTGGTAGTTTTTTCATTTCCTCTATTCACGTCTCTTCCGTGTTCATTTTGGGTATGTTGGGCAGGAGAGGTGTTCAATTTTCTTTTCTTTGCTCTTTTGCTGTATCCACCCTATTTCTCGAGCGAGTTCTTCTTCGTCCGTTGTATATTCAACAGGCGCGCTAGGCGTTGAAGAAGTCTCAATGGTGGTTGTTGCTGATTTCGGTGCTGTGATGTATGTGTATGAAGGTACATACAAAATAATTGTATCCTAATAAATACAGGCTATGGGGGTAGGAGGATTAAACTTGCTTTTGGTAATTCCTTTGTGTGTCAGTCCAAATATACGTGTAACCGAGAGACGTCGTTTTATTCCCGGCTCCGTTCCTGGTTGATGACTTCCGAATACTTCAGTGGTGACGAGAATATTAAGACTTACGTGTGTTATTGTGTGGGGGATAGGACACTAACCTACACAACAATATCAAGATGACCATCGGAAAAATCGGCGAGTTCAAAGTGCAATCGGATGACTGGAAGTTGTACGTAGATCGTCTGGAGAATTACTTCCGGGTCAACGATATCAAGGATGACTTGCGTGTGGCAACGTTAATCACCGTAATGGGAGCTGAGAGCTACGAATTACTAGTAAACTTATGTACCCCACATAAACCGAACACGAAAACATTTGAATATGTAACGGCCATCATGGAAAAATACTTGCAGCCAAAGCCGAGCGTGTTAGCCGAACGATTCAAATTTCGTCAACGGAAGCAAAACGCGAACGAAAGTATATCGGAATATATGGCAGTCCTGAAAAAGATGACAAAGTCATGCGACTTTGGGACATGGCTCGAAGAGAGTATTCGTGATCAATTCGTGTGCGGAATAAACAGTGAAGTCATACGGCAACGGTTATTCGCGGAGGATAAGCTGGACTATACCAAGGCTTATAGTATGGCTATGAGCATGGAAGCGGCCGAGAAAAACGCAGCCGCTGTCGAGGGCGGTGCGAGGGCCACGAATATGACGAGCACAGCGAGGGATTGCCTAGCGATGGTGGCAACGGGGCAAAGCTGTGGCCGCGGAGCGGCGTCGGCGCGCAGTAAAAGGCGCGCGGGTACGTGGGGCGGGCAGCGGCGCAGTGACGGTGCGCGCAGGCCGCGTCACAGCGAGGAGGCAGCGGCGACGCCCGCGCCGGGGGAGCGTGCTCGGCGGGAGCAACAGTGCAAGGCCTGTGGAGCGGCACATGAGACAGCGAGGTGCAAATTCGCGAGATATGTGTGTCGCGTGTGCAACAAACAAGGTCATCTGCGCCGCGTGTGTCCTTTAGAGGTGGAACATCACCACGTGGAAGGAGTTCAAGCCGTTACAAAGGGATGGGAAGATGAACTAAGCGACGAGGTAACAATGACTGTCGATATTAATAACCTTTCTTTAGCTCAGTGTCCGCCATTATATTTGTCAGTTAAAGTGCACGACCGAGACTTAAATATGGAATGTGACACGGGTAGTGCCATATCTTGTATAAATCACGAAACGTACAGAAAGTTGTTTAGCGATTTACGAATATTTCCATGTAATATTATGCTAAGTTATTATACTGGGGAAAGGGTAAATCCCATTGGAATTATTAGGCCCAATGTTAAGTACAAAAATGAGTGTAAGAAGTTAGATTTGTACGTTATCAATGGTGGCAAAACTAATTTAATCGGTCGACAGTGGTTGGCTGAATTAAATATACAGGTATTCCCTGCTGGGGAAGGCGAGGTAGTGTCAGTAAACAGTTTGCAAAATAGGGAATTCAATATGTCCGCATTTAGTTCCAGATACTGTGAGGTTTTTGAGGACGGTCTGGGTCGATTCACCGGCGGTACGGTGCGCATCCACGTGAAGGACGGCGCGCGCCCCGTGTACATGCGCGCGCGCCCGCTGGCGTACGCGCTGCGCGAGCCGGTGGAGCGCGCGCTCGAGCAGCTGGTGCGGAGCGGCATCCTCACACCTGTGGACCGCTCGGACTGGGCCACGCCCATCGTGCCGGTGGTAAAAAAAGACGGTACTATCAGAATTTGCGCAGATTATAAGTTAACTCTGAATAAGGTTTTGGAAGTCGACCGTTATCCGTTACCACGAGTGGAAGATTTGTTGGCTCGTTTACACGGAGGTGAACTTTTTAGTAAGATTGACTTATCCCAAGCATACGCACAATTTGAGTTAGATGATTCAAAGAAATGTACTGTTATAAATACACATAAAGGCATGTTCATGTATAATCGGCTAGTGTACGGATTATCGTCTAGCCCCGGAATATTCCAAAATCATTTGGAACAATTATTCGCGGATATACCAAGGGTGGGGGTATTTCTGGACGATATTATTATTACAGGTACAGCTCAAGAACATAATTATCCATAATTTATACAAAGTCTTTGATCGATTACAATCATCGGGTCTTAGAGTAAAAAAAGAAAAATGTAGTTTTTTTGCAAAGAAAATAAGTTATTTGGGCCACATCATTAGTAAAGAAGGAGTACAAACGTGTACGGATAAGGTGACGGCTATAATTAATACACCAGCCCCCACGAACGTATCAGAGCTGAGGGCTTTTATAGGTATGACTATGTACTACGCAAAATTTTTGAAGAACGTCAGTACGACTCTCGCACCATTATATAAACTGCTTCGAGCGGATGTACCGTTTAACTGGTGCAGTAATTGTGAAGAAGCGTTCAAGTTTGTGAAATGCCAACTAGCCTCAAAGGAGGTACTAATCCATTATTCACCGGACTTGCCGCTCGTGTTGACCGCCGACGCTAGTGGTGTAGGAGTAGGTGCGGTGATATCGCACATCACCGCAGCCGGGGAGCGCCCGATAGCATACGCGTCGCGATCGCTGACTACCGCTGAGCGAGCGTATTCACAAATAGACCGAGAAGCACTCGCGATAGTTTTTGGTATAAGGAAATACCATCAATATTTATATGGGCGTAAGTTTGTACTAAGGACCGATCATAAACCGTTGACATATATCTTTGGTAATAAGGTAGGCATTCCGGTGATGGCAGCTTCACGTTTACAGCGGTGGGCAATTCTATTGTCAGGGTATAATTATGACATTGAATATGTGGCATCCAAGAAAAATTGTGCTGATGCCTTGTCGAGATTGCCACTACAGGGTAAAAACCTAAATGCTGGCACGGAGGTCACGTATCTAAACTTTGTAGAGGATTTCCTACCAGTAACGAATAGTGAAGTTAGAAAACAAACAATGAAAGATCTTTTATTAAATAAAATACTAATGTATGTGCAGTCAGGTTGGCCTGCTTCGTGTCCAGATGAAGAGGTTAAACCTTACTTTTCGAGACGTAATGAGTTGTATATAGAATGCGGCTGTCTGATGTGGGGATATCGAATGATAATACCACATACCTTACGGAAAGATATACTTACACAATTACACATTAGTCACATGGGTATCGTAAAAACAAAATCATTAGCGCGTAGTTATGTATGGTGGCCTAGCATCGATAGGGATATAGAAACATTGTGTCAAAGTTGCGAGACTTGTGCGGTAGAGGGCGCTGCGCCGCCGCGAGCGTCGCCGCAACCGTGGCCGTACGTCACACGACCGTGGAGCCGAGTACACGTTGACTTCTTAGGACCATATCATGGTAATACTTTTTTAGTTATAATTGATGCCAGCACAAAATGGTTAGAGGTTTTTGAAATGCCACGTACAAACGCAAAACAAGTAATCAAAGTTTTACGAAGCACCTTTGCACGTTTCGGTCTCCCGATAGAATTAGTATCCGATCAGGGTCCGCCTTTTACAAGTGCGGAATTTAGTTCCTTCCTAATTAATAATGGTATACGACAATGTTTTTCACCAGCATATCACCCGTCGTCAAAAGCAGAAAATGCCGTAAAAATGTGTAAATCTGCTATTAAAAAGGCGTATAGAGAAAACAGAGATATAGATGCAGCCTTACAAACGTTCCTACTTAGCTACAGGAACACTCCGCAGGTAACAACAGGAGAAACACCTGCTATGTTGTTACAACGACGGACATTACGTACTTGTTTAGATATGTTGCGCGCCGACCGCGCGCTGGAGGATCGGGTACGGAATGCACAACAAAGGCAAGTGCAAAACTCGGGCGGCGTAATACGCGAGTTAGCTCCAAAGGATGAGGTGTGGAGTAGGAACTGTGCTCAAGGGGACAAGTGGGTAAAGGGTGTAATTCAGGCTAGGGCAGGCGCGCGTGAATACCTCGTAGATAACGGTGACGGTCGCTTCGCTAGGAAGCACATAGATCAGTTAAAACGAAGATCACGTTTATCCGATCATATGGTTTCTGATAGTACAGTCTCAGATGGTACATCACCGCCGCCACCACAAGTGGCGGAGGTAGAGGATGCGGCTCCGATACCAGGCAGGGTAGAGGGTGGGAGTAACCCGGACCTGGTATGCCAAGCTGAAAGAGAAAAAGTAGTTATAGGGTGTGACCCTCAAATGTTAGCAAGGCCCGTGCTATCACCACCATTACCACCGGAGAGTCGACCCAAGCGATTACGCAAACCTGTAATTAGATTCCAACCATGATTATGGATAACCCATATAAGTGTAATTAAAATTATTGTACCTATATAAAAGTGTGCTTATATATAATTTGTTACAAGACTAATAAATCTGTTCAAAACCGTAACTCACCAAAATTGTACAGTAATTGTTAAAAGCTCAAATTATAAAACAATTTATAATCTGAGTTTAACAGTAAAAGAATAATAATAAGTAATAATATTATATATCTAGTATAGTGTGTGTATGTCTGTATTACGTAATTCTTAGAGATTAAGTGAGGAGGTGTGATGTATGTGTATGAAGGTACATACAAAATAATTGTATCCTAATAAATACAGGCTATGGGGGTAGGAGGATTAAACTTGCTTTTGGTAATTCCTTTGTGTGTCAGTCCAAATATACGTGTAACCGAGAGACGTCGTTTTATTCCCGGCTCCGTTCCTGGTTGATGACTTCCGAATACTTCAGGTGCGTTTTCTGTTTAAAGTTTCAGCTGTTGCTGGAGGCTTTCTATTTGAATTTTTTAGTCATTTAGGTTGCAATTGCAATCAATGGAAAAAGAAGGTATAATAGCAAAAGTAGTAGGCCCCACGGATTGGGTGAACAGTATGACAGTTGTAAAAAAACCGAACGGTGACTTGAGAATTTGTTTAGACCCAAAAGATCTCAATAAGGCAATAAAACGTGAACATTTCAAATTACCCACATTAGAAGAAATAACATGCAAGTTATCAGGTGCAAAGTTTTTTAGTACTCTAGACGCAAAACAAGGATTTTGGCAGGTAAGGTTACATGAAAGCAGCACAGATCTCTGTACGTTCAATACGGCATTCGGCCGATATAAGTTTTTGCGTATGCCCTTTGGAATATCATCGGCATCTGAAATATTTCATAAAAAGTTGTATGAACATTTCGATGACCTTGATGGCGTCATCCAATTTATAGACGATTTGTTAATATATGCAGATACGAAGGAAAAACACGATCAGCGCCTAAGAGCAGTGTTAAAACGGTGTCAGGAAATTAACGTGAAATTAAATAAAAACAAATGCAATATAGGGTTAACTGAGATTACCTATCTTGGCCATAAAATTACCCAAAATGGGATACAGCCAGACAATTCACACATACAGGCCGTTAAAGATATGCCCGTACCCAAGAACGTTAAGGATGTCGAGAGATTTTTAGGATTAGCTACATTTGTGAGTAAATTCATTCCTCAATTCTCTGAAAAAACTCATTTATTACGGGAGTTGTTGAATAAAAATACTGAATGGCATTGGTATAGCACACACAATCAATGTTTCGAGAACGTTAAACGGTGCTTAATCAACCCACCCGTACTTAAATATTATAGCTTAGAAAAACCGGTAGTAATATCAGTCGATGCTAGCAAAAATGGGCTAGGCGCGTGTTTGTTACAAGATAACTTACCGGTATGTTACGCATCAAAGTCATTAACAAAAACTGAACAGTCGTATGCGCAAATAGAGAAAGAATTGTACGCGTGCGTATTTGCATGTGAAAGATTTTATATGTATATTTATGGAAGAGAGGATGTTACTATTGAAACCGACCATAAACCTCTCGTTAGCTTTATAAATAAGCCCTTAGTAAACACACCAGCACGATTGCAACGAATGTTACTACGATTACAACCATACTCGTTTAAACTCGTTTACAAACCGGGGAAATATCTTTACATAGCCGATACGCTATCGCGTGCAGTAGCACCGGCCGCGGCGGACGAGCACATAAAATCAATATCGCAATCGGAAAATGCTTCAGTTGTTAGTAACATATATATCTTCCCAGAGCTGGATGACGTATTTAACATAATTTGGCACTACAACGAAGCACGTCACGGTAAAGGAGCCCCAGACAGTGTTGGTAGTTGCCTTAAAAGAACAGCTGATCGTGCTGCAGCGTTAGGCAAAGACGTAAATAATTTACAGAATCTGGTGCTTTACCTTTTGGATAATTGTTCTGGAATAAAAAGTATTCCAATAGACCATGGTAACTTTGAAGACATTAGCCAATGAGTCAGTGGCGACGTTATCAAACCTTTTAGAGGTACCTTGTCTGTGTACCAAATAACATGGAATCACAAGAATTCATCAAAGCACTGAACACTCAATTTACTTTCCAATGAATTATCAAATTTCTCTAAGTTTTTACATGTGATTGGCCTAAACCTTATTTGAATTTTTTGTAAAGGTATGTAGGCGCAAAACGTTATTGTCTGTCCACTATGATCAGATGGCAGTTTATTTATAATTTCTTTATGAAAGTAATCACAATTACAAAATATATTATCAATACAGGTGACAGAAGAAGCTGTCACTCGAGTGGGTTCCATGAAAACATTGGACAAATTAAATGACCTAAAAAGACTCAATAATCTGATACTATTGGAGTTGTTTTCTAACAAATTAATATTAAAGTCACCACATATAATGATAGATTTACTACTAGTACTATTATTTTTTAACACATCTTCCATTACCGAATCAAATATAGATAAATTCTGGTAATTTGGAGGTCTGTATACGCATACTATAACATGCTTATCCAGCTCAACACAGGACAATTCAATAATGTGTTCAACTGATAATCTAACAATGTCTTTTCGTGCTTTACGTTTAATAGATTTTTTAATTAAGATTAATGACCCGCCGTGTACCATATGTTTCCGGCTAAAATGGCTAATTACACAATAATTTTTATAATTAATAGACATGGCTTGATTATCTTTTAACCAATGTTCTGTTAAACATATAATATCATATTTGGTTATTTCTAAAAATATTTCAATTTCAAGTAATTTGGAAGAGCAACCTTAAATATTTTGATTAAATAACTTTAAAGTATGTTGCTTTCCTTTATTTGTTTGGTTGCCAGAAGATACCTTTTTATTATTCAGTAATAATAAATGATTATTTGAAGGGGTAACTTCTGTTGTCTTACCAACTAGTTTAAACAGTTATCCGGAGTGCCCTCCACAACCACAAGTGAAGAGTTCAAACTGTCTGTATGTATCCCAACAGGAAGAGAATACTCTAACTGACTGGTAGCGGCCTCCAAGGATGTTGGTGTTGTAGGTAGACCCTCCTTCGTACAATTGAGGATTCACAAAGATCAATCACTAAGTTGTTAGTGTGACTAGACAACATAGATTCGTCACTTATACTACAGTTCGTTATATTAGGTATATACATATACAAGGTGTAACGTGAAATACGCAAAACCTGAAAATAGTTTGATTAGAATAACGAGCAGAATCAATTGAACCACTTTTTAATATGTCACATTTTAAAAAAAATCTTCATTAAACATGTTGCCTTGTCTATTTATTAATGGCCATCACGTGCGCAAACCTGCCAAAATAGGTAAACAAACACAAATGGTTCTCGTCCAATTTAAATTGTCTCATACGCGTGATAATAATAGTTCTTATTTCAATGCAAATACGAGTTTGGGAAAACTAAAACAGCACATAAAACCTTGATTTTTTTTTAATTTTTTTTTCTCTCTCACAATTAGGTTAATTGAATTAAAAATCATTTGGGGTGTTGAACTGAGGTTTTGCGTCAACAACAACAAATAACAACAACTATACACAAAAACAAAAAACAAACAATAACTGTAACAACAACAAGTAAGTAAAAACTATAACTTTCTTCTTTTTTTAACAATAACTGCATATTATTATTATATAACTTACGTACTTCAGTGTCTAAAGGAATTTCAGTGGTGGGGCGGACTCTATATATCCATTAACTAAATAATATTAGTTAAATACACTCGAAAAAGGTGTGTGTGTGCGCTGAAGACGCGCGGCATACCCACCCAGACGTCGTTCGTCCAGTAGACGAGAACAAGATCCACCATAATGCTCTAGTGACCAACCAGTAGATCAACCCGTGGCACAACCGGGTCCAACCAGACCAAGTCGAGATAACCAGATCAAGCTGAGGTGCCGCATGCTGGTGATCAACTTGGAGCAGTAGACAAGATATTATTCAAGATATTCAACGTTCCATAATACGATTGCCACATGTAAATCGGGCACCGAATACTTCAAAGTCTTGTATTGTTTTCGGATGTACAAACGAGACAAGGCTTCGGATACCAAAGCACATGGAAATCTTGTTGCAATACTTTTGCTTTTGAATAATTTTGAAGTTTTATTGTCAGCCAGAAATGTAAGTAATGACTTTAACGAAGCTCAAATCATAAACATGATGAAGATTTAAAAATCTATGCCGCAAGAGGGAACGTTGGATTTTGAAAATGTGGAAGCAATGGATCCAAACGAAGTTAACTTCTGAATGATCCAAATATCGAACAGTTTTACAGATTTTTTGAAAAAACTCCATTTTGTTTAAAAGAAGCAAAATACCCAAAACCTATGGTTTCGTTACATGACGCACAGTTTGGGTTTCGGCCTGGACTTTCTACTGAGAGTGCTATTCTCTGTCTAAAGCAGACGGTCCAATACTATAAGGATAGGAGTACTCCGGTGTATGCCTGCTTCCTTGATCTCTCAAAGGCTTTTGACCTTGTGTCTTAAGATGTCCTATGGGAGAAGCTCAGGGGAGCGGGGGTGCCACCTGAGTTAACGGGTTTGTTCCAGTACTGGTACTCTAACCAGTTTAACCAAGTTCGTTGGGGAGACGTTCTGTCTGAAGCGTACAGGTTGGAGTGTGGGGTGAGACAGGGAGGATTAACCTCACCGAAGCTCTTCAACCTGTATGTGAATGAGTTGATCGTTGAACTCAGCAGCAGACCAGTTGGGTGCAAAATAGGTGGCACTAGCGCCAATAATTTAAGCTACGCTGATGATATGGTGCTGTTGGGTCCTACGGCTGGCTCAATCAGGGAGATGCTGAATATCTGTGAAAGGTATGCGCCTACTCACGATCTGTTATACAATGAAACAAAAAATGAATACATGATCTTTGCGGTCCCTGGTAAACATCTAAATTACGAGCCCTCTATATCCCTCAACGGACGAGCACTTGAAAGGGTCTCCCAATTTAAATACTTGGGACACTATGTCACTGAGGACCTCAAAGATCATGTAGATATTGATCGTGAGCGCAGGGCACTAGCAGCCAGATGCAACAGGTTGTCTCATAGATTCGCTCGTTGTAGTAACGAGGTCAAAGTAACGTTGTTTAAAGCTTATTGTCAAGCGTTCTACACGGGCAGTTTGTGGGTCAACTGTACGCGGAGGGCTCTAGATACTCTGCGTGTGCAGTATAATAATGGCTCCAGGGTGCTGTTGCGGTTGCCTCGGTTCTGCAGCGCGTCTAGTATGTTTGCTGTTGCACGAACTGACGACTTCTACGCCATATTAAGAAAAAGGACCGCATCCTTATTCAGCAGAGTGAGGGCGAGCCGCAACAACATTTTGAAAGCCATAGCCGAGCAGCATGATGCACTTATATTCCAACATGCTGTCAGGTTGCTCGTGCGGCAGGGGTAAATGTAAATTGTCGTATTATTATTAAATACTAACCCTTAGGTCATAAGTTTTTTACTAACCAGTGGACCTTTGTTGTCAATTTAAATAAATAAATTATTATTATTGTTATATATAAGATACTCGAAGTACTGATGCAAGCAAAAGTGTATCGTTGTAGTATTAAATAACGCGGAATTACTCTGTAACTGTGGGTTAGAATTTGATGAGCATTTACACACATAGTTAGTCCAACATTATAAGTTCACCAATAGTAGAGTCAACCCTGGGGGCAGCAGAATTTTTTGGGCCAGAGCCCATACAATTTTGGTCATTCTCCTTTATTCAAGAACAAACTTGTCTTTATAATGAATTGTCACTTTCAAGTAAATATTGCTGTCAGGTTGGCCTGAACATAAAAAATTACTTCCAGACATTCTACGGCCATATTTTCCCTTAAAAACTGATATACACATAATTAATGGCATTATCTTCAAAAACAACAGTGTTATTATACCTGTAGCTATGAGGAATGACATATTATAACAAATTCATGAAGGTCACCAGGGTATTCACAGTTGTCAAAGATTGTCAAGAAACCTAGTATACTGGCCAAATATGTACTCTGATATAGAAAAAATCGTTAATATTGTCACATCTGTCTGACTAACAGACGCAGCAACTCTAAAGAGCCACTATAGCCTTTTTTTTTGCTGGCCACACTGGTAGCCGGTCGTCAAAAAACGACCTCTTAGTTAAAATAATTTGTCAAATATTTAAAAGTCCTTAATTTACGATAAATTAGTGTAATATTACTAGAACTAAGTGATAAGTTTTACGCATTATACGTAAAACTTATCTAATTACACTGCATAAACACTATAATAGTGTTTATGCAGTGTTTTGGTCGCGAGAACTTACAAAATATACATAACAAAAACCGGCTGTCAAGTCACCACTATAACGGATGAAGTATTTGAAATATCATCGAACCCGGGGAGTACCTATTTTGTTTTATCTAAGTTGTATTTACATACCACTGAACATCACTTAATACTGCTCAGGGCTCTGAGCTACGTCCATCACGCAGATGCAAAATCGACGACGAAACATTCGCCCAGACAGAAAACACTTCATAATTTACTACACAAAATTGGATTACTATACAAGGAGTAGGTACTTGCTGAAGGATATCTTTGAAAAATATGAGTTGTCTCAACAGCAACTGGGTGAACGCTTGTTTGAGGCTGGAGAACTGCTGGACTTGGTGAAGGACAATGCTGACAGGTATAAGTCTTTGACTAATAATCTTTCTTGCAGCTGTGCCAACCCACCACCACCCCCTCAGTCTCAGCTTAACTTGCCTTCACCACTGGCTATTCCATCAAGCACTTGTAATAATAGACAAGAAAATAATAATAAAACTATTTTATTTTGTGATGAATTAGGTTCAGGCTTTGGGAAAATACTACACAACTACCTTAGCCATAGTTTTACTAGTCATAGCTACCACAACATACCTTTTAGACAAATGCTAAGGAGAATTATAAATTCAAATATAGACCATTATTCTACAATGGTTCTTCTGTTATGGAATAGTATTGGTGTAACTAAAAAGGACATAGTGGATGGTGTGAACTCCTTATTACAGTTGAACATAGAAAAGATAATGCTGTGTGCCTTTCCATATTCTGATACATTATCATATATGATGAAAATAATGACATCTTTAAATTAATTAATAGTACTTTACATTATGTTGACAAGTTGTCATAGTGCCAAATTATTTTATTTTGACACTAACAAGTTTGTTAGTGGTTTTAAGTCGACTTAGAGAACTTTATTTCTGTCTGGAGAATGCAGACATTTAATTGCAATGTTGATAGCATATAATATTAACAATGTTATAGCCAATATAACAAACTGTAGTATAAGTGCCGAAACTGTGTTGTTTAGTTACACTAACAACATAGTAATTGATTATTGTGAATCCTCATGCTGTACGATGGAGGGACTCTCCTACAATACCAACATCCCTAGAGGCCACTACCAGTCAGGTCTCTTCCTGGTGAAACACTTACAGGCAATTTAAACTCTTCAATTGAGGTTGTGGAGGTCACTTCGGATAATTCTTTAAACTAGTTAGTAAGACAACAGAAGTGACCCCTTCAAATAATAATTAATTATTACTGAGTAATAAAAAGTTATTTTCTGGCAATTTAGCTTTTAAAGGAAAGCAACAGACATTAAAATTATTTCATCAAAATATTCAAGGTTGCTCTTCCAAATTACTGAAAATAGAAATGTTTTTTGAAAAAACGAAATATAATATTATTTGTTTAACAGAACATTGGTTAAAAGATAATCAAGTGATGTCTATTTATTATGAAAATTATTGTGTTGTTAGCCATTTCAGCCGCAAATGTATGATACATGGCGGGTCATTAATACTAATTAAAAATTCAATTAAATGTGAAGAACGAAAATACATCATTGCATTATCGGTTGAACACACTATTCAATTGTCCTGTGTTGAGCTAGATAAGTATGTTATAGTATGTGTATACAGACCTCCAAGCTATCAGAATTTTAACTTATCTGATACTGTAATAGAAGATGTGTTAAAAAAATTAGTACTAACAGTAGTAAATCAATCATCATATGTGGTGACTTTAATATTAACTTGTTAGAAAATAACTCTAATAGTATTGGATTATTGAGTCTTTTTAGGTCATTTAATTTGTCAAATATTTTTATGAAACCAACCCGAGTGACAGCTTCTTTTGCTACTTGTATTGTTAAAATTTTGTAATTGTGATTACTTACATAAAGAAATTGTAAAAAAGGTGCCATCTGGCCCCTTATTCACAATCATTCGATTCGATTCCGTACCGAATCGAAAGTCAAAAGATATCGAAGATGTCCTTCAAACGCAATTCACAAATCCGAAACCGAATAATTTTGACAGTTCAACGAACATACGAAGACTGAAGTCGGAAATGACATTGTCGAATACGGTTCCTTACCGACACGGAAACGTATCGAATGGTTGTGAATAAGGGGGCTGATCATAGTGGACAAACAGTAACGTTTACGCCTACATTCCTTTACAAAAAATTCAAATAAGGTTTAGGCCGACCACATGTTAAAGTATTGAGAAATTTAATAATTCTTTGAAAAATAATTTGAGTGCTCATAACTTTAATAAAATATGTGACCCGAATGATACCTACGCCGAGGTTTTCTCACTATTAAACAAGCAATTTAGTGACAGTTTTCCAATAAAGACTAAAAGTGTTTCCGCAAAGTTCTTACTTAGTGACTGGGCAACTCCAGGTATTCGTAAAAGCAGGGAAAAACTATTTGAACTTTATGGCCTAAAGCAACACAAAATTAATACAAGCTTTCACAGTATATTACGAAATATTCAAAACTTTTTAAAAGGGTTTGCAAAATAGCCAAAGCTCTTTATATTAGTAATAAAATAAAATTGGCTGATGATAAAATAAAAACTACTTGGACAATAATAAATAATGAAACAGGTAGGAAAAAACAACGTATGAAATTAATATAATGAAATTAATTTAGACAACAGCTCATGGCCTTGTAAATTCAGACAAAGAAGTAGCTCAGGAATTTGAAACTTTTTTTGCTAATATTCCTATTAAAACTACTAAAGCTTTAAATTCAGAAGATCTTTGGGGAATGTGTGTAAAAGTTTGTAGGTCTACTATTGAAACTATTGCACCCTATTTAGCTCTCATATTTAACACCAGTGTGGACCAAGGAGTCTTTCCGGATTTAATGAAACACAGTAAAGTCGTACCATTGTTCAAATCCGGTGATAGTTAAGAACCCAATAATTACAGGCCTGTGTCGATCCTGCCAGTTCTCAGTAAGGTGTTTGAAAGGTTAATGCTCAATGAAATGTTACGTCACTTTTACAAAAATTCCATCTTTCACGAACATCAATACGGTTTCACCAACGGACGTTGTACAACTAACGCCGGTGTCACACTAATAAAAAACATTTTTAACGCCTGGGAGGAATCACGAGATCCCATTGGCATTTTTTGCAACCTCTCAAAGGCGTTCAATTGCGTCGACCACGAGACACTTTTGTTGAAACTGGAGCACTACGAGATTACTAAAACATAACTTAGATCATATCCGAAGGACAGACAGGTTAAAGTTCAGGTTAACGGCGTAAACTCATTGGGGTCTGAAATGACTATGGGCGTTCGTCAAGGCTCGATATTAGGTCCATTTCTATTTTTAGTTTACATAAATCGCTGGCCCCGGGCAACGGGCAACGGGCAACCGGTAAACGCCGGTTACGCCCTTTTTAATGTTATATGATTTTTAGCTTCTCTGAGTATCAATCTATCACTCTTATTTTTTCTAATTTTTTTTATTAACTGTTTTTAGAATAAATGACATAAACAGCTTTATAGCATGGATAAATCTCTTACGATAAAAAATGTATTATTGCATTACTCTAAGAAACATAACACGATAAACCGGTGAACATCTTTACACTAAATTTCTAAACAAAGGGTTACAGTAATAAAATTAACTGCGTTTTTGGAAATAAACGTAAAATATCAATAAACTGTAAACACTTAATACGAGGTAATCACTACAGATTTTATTCTGTACAAGCCATTACGCCTTTCTTCCCGGAAATGTATTGTAACCCCGGCGCCGTACTGTCGAGTTACGCTTAACGCCATCCCTTTCACTCCTACGCATAAATAATTACCGCATGCTTTCTAGCATCATGTTTAGGCAAACAATTGATACAAATAATAACTCAATTCGGCGGGCGGTGTCAGTGCAGCGTGTGACGTCTTGCGCTAATAATGTTCTTTTGCGATTAAGTAGTTTTGAATATTACGAGTACTTACACTAAACTAAATAATCTTTAGATCTACAGATAGTGTTTTTTTTTTTTAATGGCAAGGCCAGCAAAATCTCGAGCAAGAAGAATGTTATCCATGATTGACGGTAAGTGAATAATCAGTAAGATGATTAGGTATGATATTAATTAGTATTATCGACGACATGGTTGGCGCAGTGGCTGAGCGATCGACTGCTACGCAGCGTGTTGCGGGTTCGATTCCCGCCCAGGGTAAACATTTGTGTGATGAGCACTTGTGTTTGGCTTGTGTCTGGGTGTTGTTTATCTATATATGTATGTATTTACAAAAAAAAAAATGTATTGTGTATGTATATCAGCTGTCTGACACCCATAGTACAGGGTCTCCCTAGTTTGGGGTCAGATGGCCGTGTGTGAAAAATGTCCCCACATATTAAAATTAAATTATTAAAAAAAAAATATTCCTGTAATACTTACCTACCTACCTACATCTACCTATCGTCGTGTTTCTATTAGTTGTATATAAGCTTTTTCAAACCACTAATAAATCTATCATTACCTACCTACTTAATTTAAAAAAATCGATATTTGATGACGAAGATAGGCTAAAATGATGATGATAGAATCATTAGGAAAGCTGTGGCAGGTCTCTTGTTGATTAATAATGAAATAGAAATACCTACTGCTACAGTCAAATTAGATAGAAACCAGTTTATTTTTTAGATACCTATCTACCTACTTATTAATGTATTTGTGTGAAATGTCTTTTTAACCGACTTCAAAAAAAAAGAAGGTTCTCAGTTCGACCCGTATGTTTGTATGTATGTATGTTTGTCCGCGATTATATCCCGTTTGGCACAACCGATTTTGATGCTGTTATCAGAAAAGTGTTTGTTACATTCTGGAGAAGGTTTTAGTATACAACAAATATAATTTATTCAGCGCTTTTTGCAAAAATCAACAAAAACCGAGAAGACGTTTTCGTTTCTTCCATCTTTCCATCTTTGGAGGACTTTCAATCTCTGTTTTAACTGTGTTGCCGTTCTTTAATGAATTTGAGTGATAACGAGGCACTAAAAAGTGGAAAATAAAAACTTTTTTGAAAAAAACCGCCTTAAAAAAAAAACAAAACTAAGAAGTGATAAATAACTTTCGGTGGCAATACAAAACAACAAACAGAACAAAGCCACCGAATTCCGAAACTAAAGTCATGTGTGCTCTCTGCTAAAGTTACTTATCATTTTTTATTTGAAGGCGATTCTCTTTTTTCAAAAAAGTTTTTTCCTCTTCATAATAACAGCATGTGTAGTGTGTGTGTATGTGTAGATGTGTGTTTGTGTATTGTGTGTATATATATGTGTGTGTGTGTGTGTGTGTGTGGGTGGGTGTATGTATGTATATGTAGTATGTTGTTTCATAGTATTTTGTGTGAACATCAATAAGTAAATAAATAATATCATTTTGATGGAAAAACGCACATAGGTCGAACAAAATTATAGTAGATTTAGTAAATAGAATTAATAATAAAAATGTTGTCACTAACTTAAGTAGTTTTACGACAGATTCGATATATTAATAGGTAATTACCGTATTGTTTTGTTTTAGATGCCATAAATCTTCCCTGTAACGGTGATTATGAAAAAACAGAAGAAGTTACCAAATGGAAGAGTGTGATAGACCTCACTGAAACTCATAGCCCAACTTTACAATGTCTTTCTCCCAATTTCGATTTACAATCACATTTATTGCAATCCCCTTCTACTATTTCCTACGAGTCTGCTATATTCGATAATGTTGACTTTGTAGCTTCTCCAACTTAAGTATTTGGCACACCTCGTCACCGGAAGCGCAGATTTAAAGAGAATGTTGACATTCGGTCTATAGAATATTATAATGTGTGTGAATCGACAGACCTTACAACACTAAGTGACACAACGATGCAACAAGCAACATCGATAATACAAATAGCAGAAACGTGCGACCAAACTACACCCCAAGAAGAAAATATACAATACACAACACTGGAAACCGTACGCCAAGATTTCACAATAGACCAAAATATATTATACACAACACCGGTCGATAATGATAATTCAAATATAATGATTTTACAATGTGAAAAATCTGCCGTCGAATCTAATGGTAACAATAATACTATTAACTTGGATGTAGATTTCTTAGTTGAAAACCAATCTAAAACGATTGAAAATGTTGACATCGAACCAAATGATTTCAATAATTTTATAATTTTAGATCCAGATGTATTAATTGAAAACCAATCTACAACGATATAGAATAGGTCAGCGCTGCAAGCGTTATACCGCCGCTTTTACGCTGAGTACAGCGCGCTGTACTCATGCAGCGGCGCGCGGGCGCTGGGCGTTGCGTCGAGCTATATTTTGTAGCAACGAAAAACCAATTTATTTGTTGCATTTTAATATATTGACCAACACTATTTTGGATTATTATTACGTTATAATAATGTGTCCTGCTTACTATCCTTTGTCATATAATATTATTGTGTACTGTAGAGACTTGCCCAGCAGAGAGGCTTTATGTAATGAAGCCATAACTATTTAGTCTATGGTTAGAACCTTCTCGATACCTCGGGAACATATTTGAATGATGTAGAAGATAGTTTTTATACTATGACATGTGATGTCAGTTAGTCCGAGCTAAGCTCTGAGCTGCGGGCTACCTAAAGTTTTCCTCTCGCTAAATCTGATTAATACAGTCTTCTACAAGTCGATCATATCTTTTATTCAACGTACCCGGCGCCTCCACCAATTTGTAACACTTGGGCTACACTTGTACCATATGTACGAATTACTGTAGGTCTTCCATGTCATTCTGTTTAGCGGGATGCACTCTAACCTTTTCGAGAGGGTTTTGGTAGAGTGGGGTTTGGACATGATGGCATGAGCGTATTTGTTGTTCGTTAATTCTTTTAGTTGATTACCCCATGCGTCATGGATTAAACCATCTCTACAGAGACGTCCTCATTGTAATTTCCCTCTTTAGAGTAGGGACCTTCCGATAGGATTAGGTAGTTGTTAGGTTAGTTAGTCAATTTCTTCGTAAACTAGTATTGGTTTCCAGAACGTTCAGAACATGAATAAAAGCTACTAGTCCCTTTTATTCATGAAGGGGGCGTAGCTGATGTAGAGACTTGCCCAGCAGAGAGGCTTTATGTAATGAAGCCATAACTATTTAGTCTATGGTTAGAACCTTCTCGATACCTCGGGAACATATTTGAATGATGTAGAAGATAGTTTTTATACTATGACATGTGATGTCAGTTAGTCCGAGCTAAGCTCTGAGCTGCGGGCTACCTAAAGTTTTCCTCTCGCTAAATCTGATTAATACAGTCTTCTACAAGTCGATCATATCTTTTATTCAACGTAGCTTAGACCTACAGTAATTCGTACATATGGTACAAGTGTAGCCCAAGTGTTACAGTACCTACCTACATAAAACTAGACTAGTTCTTTTCTTATTACTGTGTTTCTTATTACAGTGCTCGAGGCGAGGCGAGGTTTTCCAGTCTCTCGGCAAATAGTGGTCGAACGAAAGGATTGTGCAACAGAACTATGTAGGTATTCATAGGAAGCGCGCGAGGATATCAACGCGGCTACAGGTCACAGTGTAAAGAATACAGTTTATCAACTACGATAATATCATAATATTTTTTTGTGTAGATTTTGCTACCATGCCTTGTAAAGTATAACATATTTTGTAAGGCTTATAAATTTGTACATTTGTAAGGAATAATACGTATAATATTTTAGTCAAAGTTCGACCCCGTGACTAGGTATTTATTAAAATGGGCAATAAAACAAATGGAAGAAGATTTATAAAATTAAAATTAAAGGAATACCGATTTGTATGTTCCAAAAAAAAATGGTAGGTACTTTTATAATACATAATTAGATTACTAACTTTTCCCATAGGTAGGTATATTATAATTATAATATAAGCAATAAATAAACAAGCAATAAATAAACAAGAAATAAATAAATATTAAATAAATGATAAATAAATAATAAATAATAAATAATAAATAATAAATAATAAATAATAAATAATAAATAATAAATAATAAATAATAAATAATAAATAATAAATAATAAATAATAAATAATAAATAATAAATAATAAATAATAAATAATAAATAATAAATAATAAATAATAAATAATAAATAATAAATAATAAATAATAAATAATAAATAATAAATAATAAATAATAAATAATAAATAATAAATAATAAATAATAAATAATAAATAATAAATAATAAATAATAAATAATAAATAATAAATAATAAATAATAAATAATAAATAATAAATAATAAATAATAAATAATAAATAATAAATAATAAATAATAAATAATAAATAATAAATAATAAATAATAAATAATAAATAATAAATAATAAATAATAAATAATAAATAATAAATAATAAATAATAAATAATAAATAATAAATAATAAATAATAAATAATAAATAATAAATAATAAATAATAATGTTGTGTAGGTTAAGGTTTAATTTCCATTGGCGAGTAGTTGTCTCAGTTAAACAAGCGTCTGTACTTTGATGGTGTTTATTGGCAACTAAACTTAAAATTTTTTTTTTTTTTTTTTTTTTTCGGATTGGCATCTCGCACGTCAACCTAGGGTTGTCGGCTGCTTAACCGGACTTTCCTGTGGTGCCTTAAAAATTATTATTTTTAGGGCCTCCAGCCAGGGCAAAAAGCTTACAAACTAAGCGACTACACGCTAAGGGCACCCCCTGTGGGGTACGAGCTGGAGTACGAGGTTAGTAAGTCACTATAGTGATAAGCTTTTGTTTTTTGACACCAACAGTTTTGTTGAGAAATTAAAATCGACTAGGGATACCGTGTATCTGCCCATTAGGTTTAGAAGTCAAATAGCGCGGCTATTAGCTCATAGTTTTAACTCAGACATAAGTAGTATGTCGAAGTCAGGTGTTATTAACTCTTCAACAATTAGTAATAGTACTAATAATAAGGTGAATAATTGTAGCTCTGCTATAAATAATTTTACAAAGTGTACGAAGGAGGATCCATGTGTCACTATGGACCAGCCATCTATTGATGGGAGTTTCACAAGTGGTAGGAACACACTACCTGTTATTGAAGTCCGTGGTCAAACTCCGGATACTCATTTAAACTAGTCTGTAAGACAATAGAAGGTACCAGTAACAATATAGCTATTTCTACAAACAATAAAGTACCTTCTTGCTCTCAAAAAGTTAAGTTGCAAAAACAGCAGAATACCTTAAAATTATTTCATCAAAATATTCAAGGTATTTCTTCCAAATTATTAGAAATTGAACTGTTTTTAGAAAAAACCATGTTTGACATTGTTTGTTTTACTGAACATTGGTTAAAAGATTACCAGATGCTAATTAATTATGAAAACTATAGTGTAGGCAGTTGTTTTAATCGTAACGCTATGTCCCGTGGAGGGTCATTAATCTTAGTAAAAAATTTTTTGAAATATAAACAACGGAATGACATTGTTAGCCTATCGGTTGAACATTGCATTGAACTATCCTGTGTCGAGCTGGATAAGCATATTATAGTGTGCGTGTACAGACCCCCAATTTTCCTAAACTATTCTTTATTTGAGTCGGTAATGGAAGATGTCCTAGCGAAACTTGCAACTTGTAGCAAATCTGCAATTATTTGTGGTGATTTTAATATTAATATCTTAGAAGATAATTTGAATAGTTGTCGATTATTAAACCTATTTAAATCATTTAATTTGTCGAACGTTTTTATGGAACCTACTAGAGTAACTCCAACGACTGCTACCTGTATCGATAATATTTTTTGTGATTGTGATTATTTAGATAAAGCCATTGTTAATTATCTGCCATCGGATCATAGCGGTCAAACGGTAACTTATGTGTTTAAAATGCCTTTAACAAAAGTCCAATTAAAATTTAGACCAATAACAACTGGTAAATTAAATAGATTCAATGTTACCTTAAATGATAAGTTAAGTACTCTAGACCATAATAATAACGATGCAAATAAATTGTATGATGATTTCTTTTTTGTAGTGCAGTCTGAATTCGATAATAATTTTGAAAAAAAGACAAAACATATTAGCCCTAAGTTTGTATTTAGTGACTGGGCAACTAGAGGTATTAGAAAAAGTAGGGAAAGACTGTTTGAGCTTTATGGCCTTAAGCCTTATGTTAACACGGATACTTTCAACAAGTATGTTGCTACTTATTCTAAAACTTTTAGAAATATTTGCAGGGTAGCGAAGGCCCTATACATTAGCAACAAAATCAAATCGGCAGACGATAAAATAAAGACAGTTTGGAAAGTTATTAATAACGAGACTGGCAGGAAAAAAGTTCGTAACACTGAGTATACATTAGAGACACCACGTGGTCCCCTAAGCTCTAACATAGAAGTAGCGCATGAATTTGTGAATTTCTTTACCAACATACCAATTAAAACCACGGAAGCTTTAAATTCTTCACCTGGCATTTCAATTGCCTTTTTAAAAGCGAACATACCAGGCTGCCCGGTAGAATTTCAATTTAAACATATTAACCCCGTGACAGTTTTAAAAGCTTTTCGGCAAATTAAGATAAAATTTACTGAGGATCTGTGGGGTATGTCTATTAAAGTTTGTACGTCTATAATTGAGACAATAGCGCCTTATTTGGCTTTAATATTTAATATGTGCGTAGACCAAGGAGTTTTCCCGGATCTAATGAAGTTTAGTAAGGTTATACCTCTTTTCAAATCCGGTGACAGTAAAGACACTAATAATTATAGACCCGTGTCCGTGCTGCCGGCTTTCAGCAAGGTTTTTGAAAGGATTATGCTTAATCAGATGCTTAATCATTTTAACACTAATGGCATTTTACACGATCAACAGTATGGTTTCACCAAAGGACGTTGTACGACTGACGCTGGTGTCACTTTATTAAAACACATATTTACTGCGTGGGAAGAGGCGCAAGATGCCATAGGATTTTTTTGTGACCTCTCCAAGGCATTTGATTGCGTAAATCATGACACACTACTTTTGAAACTTGAGCATTACGGACTAGGTAGACTTGCGCTTAGTTTAGTAAAATCTTATTTGATTAATAGGCAGCAGCAAGTCCAAATAAATGGGGTGAATTCACATGGTTTAAAGGTAGAAATGGGGGTTCCACAAGGTTCAATTTTGGGTCCTTTCCTCTTTTTAGTGTATATTAATGATCTTCTTCATCTGTTGAAAAATCAACCACAAATGGTGTTATTTGCTGATGACACTTCTTTAATATTTAAGATAGACAGACGAGCCCAGAACCTAGACCACGTAAATAGCGCCTTACTGCAAGTCCAAAATTGGTTCACGGCGAATAATTTAGTATTGAATGAAAAAAAAACGAAGTGCATCAGATTTTCTTTACCAAATGTCAAAAGTAATGACTGTGACATAGTATTGAATAATGAGAAGCTGGAATTCGTTGATAAAACTGTTTTCCTGGGGATCACGCTCGACTCAAGGCTACAATGGGGTCCTCATTTAACATCTCTCGCTGGACGGCTAAGCTCGGCAGCATATGCTGTCAGAAAAATCCGGCAATTTACTGATGTGGATACCGCGAGACTGGTCTACTTTAGTTATTTTCATAGTATAATGTCTTACGGTATTTTACTGTGGGGACGAGCTGCAGACATCGAGTCTATTTTTATTCTGCAGAAAAGAGCCATCAGAGCCATTTACAATCTCCGTATGCGCGATTCTCTAAGGGAACTGTTTAAGGAAATTAACATAATGACGGTACCTTGTCAATACATCTATGAAAACATAATGTACGCTAGAAAAAATCTGCATCTTTTTAGTAAAAGGGGTGAAAGACATAATTATTTCACTAGAAATAGGGACCAACTAGTTCAACCGAGTTTCAGACTGGCTAAAGTAGATACTTCTTTCATGGGGTACTGTTTAAAATGTTACAATAAAATACCTCCCCACATTGTTCAACTAAATGAGACAAAATTTAAGTCTTATATAAAACGCACACTATGCAGCCGAGCATATTATTCATTGGGTGAATACATCACTGATAAAAATGCTTGGCTGGATGCTGGTCTAGCTCCACAGCCATAAGGGTTCATAGATTCATTGATTAGCATTTTTAATTATTTTTGGAGCTGCTGAAGATATAGATCTACATTATCTTTGCATTGTATAAACTCAATGTGTTAGTATTATATAATTTTTTCATAGCACATACATGTGAGCACTATGTTATTTAAAGCTACCATTTACGAGGTATGTCTTTCATTGACTTGAATGTGCCCTGGCGGAGTATGTCATGCTCACTGGAATGTCTCGCTGACGGTGGCGCGCGTGTTGGATCATTCGGTTCCCTTCAAAATGGTTGAGTCGAATGATGCCGATCCGTGCGTCATGTTCGTGAACGGGCGCCGTTAGTTGGGACTGGTCATCTCTTAGCTGCCTCGGTTATTCTAATTTTATTTTGAATTGTTTATTATGATTATATTTTTATCTAAACCTCTTTTAACGTACACGACTTGTTACATTGTTCTCACATTGTACCCTAGATTCAATATGAATGATGTAACCGAAATTTGTAACATATTATTGATTTTAAAAGAGTGTTGTTCATGGAGTTTCTTGCTCGTTCTTCTCCATAGAAACCTACTGTTTGGAACGAGCAACTAGCTTCAACTTTCTGACTGACTGACTCTGACAATTCAAAAGTACCTGTAAATGGTTTATTTGAAATAAATGATTTTGAGTTTGAGTTTGAGTTTGAGCCTCGGCTTAGGGCGTCGCTGGGAGAGGACAGCAAAGGGACAGGCTGGATCGGATTTCCATTATTTAGGGACGAATTTAAAACTACAGGCTCAGCGGCGCGGGCTGGCACGAGCAAGGGTCGGGGAGGGGACGTACGGGGTCGTCGCGGCGGGCCTCGGCGGCGAGGACGGAATGACGGCGGTCTGTGTCTGTGTTTCTTAACTGTACTGGTGGCTTTATTGCTCTCCTGGAGAAGAGTAATAGCATCGTCAGGGTCGGTCAGAGTATGTCTCGGTCGTCGAGTCTTACTAATACGGGAGGGAGTGTACCGGGCGGCCAATACGATTAACGGGTTAGAGTGCTTCTCAGCAGTGTCGAAGAAGCGCTTGGCGGAGCGTTTCATGAACTGCTGGATGGTAGGTATTTTTAGATCGAGATGGAGGTTCTCGTTGCGAAGGTAAAAAGGGGCTCCTGTGATTCTTCGCAAGAAACGGTTTTGGAGGGTCTGCATCCTATGGAGACGGTATGGTTTCGCGTGTGCGAATACAGCACAGGCGTACGTCATGATGGGACGAATGCACGCCGTGTAAATGCGCAATTTGCACTTGAGTGACAATTTGCTGCGTGCATTCAACATGAAGTAGAGCCTACCGAGAGCGAAAGCGGCGCGCGAACGCACCGTCTTGATGTGCTCTCCGAAAGTAAGATGGTGGTCCAGAATCACACCTAGGTATTTGGCTTGCTTCTCCCAAGGGATAGGCTTACTGAACATGGTTATCGGACTGGGCAGAGAGGGGGACGAACGCGGTTTGGAAAAGAGTACTGCCTGACTCTTGATGGGGTTTACCTCGATTCTCCATTTCCGGAAATAAGCGCCTAAGGCTTTTGCCGCGGATTGGAGGGTACGAGCTATGCAGTCTGGGTTACGACCCGAGTAATAGATGGCCGTGTCGTCAGCGAATAGAGCCAACTGGGCCTTTTTATCTTTGGGGATGTCGCTGGTGAACAGCGTGAAAATGAGGGGGGATACTACGGAGCCCTGAGGGACGCCAGCGCGTATCGGGTGGGGTGAAGAGAGCGCACCCTCGATGCGATAGCGAAAGGTGCGATTCGACAAAAAGTCACGCAAGATGAGCACGAGACGATCTGGCACTCCGAGTTGGTAAAGCTTGTATAGTAAGCCGTTGTGCCAGACTTTGTCGAATGCTTTCGCTATGTCAAAGAAGAGCGCACCCGTCATCAAGCCACGCTGAAAACCAGCGCTTATGTGCTCGACGATGCGGTGGACTTGTTGGACGCAGCTGTGTTCGGTTCGAAAGCCAAACTGCTCGTCGGGAATGAGACTCTTTGCTTCGGCAAAGTCTTTGAGCCGCTTATAAATAAGCCTCTCGTAGATTTTGCCTAGAACATTGAGTAGACTAATGGGACGGTAACTGGTGGGATCAGACTTGGGTTTGCCTGGTTTCGGAATGCCGATAACGGTGGCCTCTTTCCATGCCTGAGGAAAAATGTTGTTGCTTAGAGCGCCATTGAAGATGGCGGTCATTAGCATTATGAGATGGGCGGGGAGGAGTTTGAACACCTTATTGGTGATACCGTCAGAGCCGGGGGCTTTCCGGGGTTTGAGCCTCTTGATAATATCGTGCACTTCGTCGGGAGTGACAGGAGGCAGAGGATAATCAGGGTCTTCAACGGGTGGGAGAGAGGCTCTACGTTCGACTTCGGCGTCGACCTCAGAAAGGTGAGCTTCGTCTACTGGTTGAGAGCTGGGGGTGCATTGAGACTCTAGGCTGTCGGCTAGACATTCAGCCTTTTCATCGTTGTCGAAGGCAACGTTACTGTCGGAACGAATGAGGGGGCATGGAGGCCTCGTTAGAAGAACGGAGCTTCCTCTGGAGTTCCCAGAAGGCTAGGTGGGTGGGCTCGAGTTCGCTAAGTGTCTTGTCCCAGCGGCTGGAGCGCAGCTCCTCGATGCGTTTCTTTACAGCACGCTGTAAAGAGCGCATGTGAGCCTTGTTCGCATCGCAGGGGAAGGCACTGTACGCACGGACGGCCGCGTTCTTCTCGGTCAACAGATCACGCACATCGTCAGGCAGTTTCCAGTGATGATCGCTCATCGCCGGAACCTCCCTTGAACAATCGTTCAAGACGGATTGTACATGATTTGTGAACGAGTCGATCGCGCCCGTCGTGTCTGCGACTGTCACCAAGTGGTCGGGGATAGCGTCCAAGTGAGGCGACGTGGTGGATTGTAGGCTTTCGCTTACTTTCCTCCAGTCGGTAATAATTTGGGTCGGAGGGGGCTGGCTAGGGTCAGAGGGACCTGAACGGGGAGCTAGTTCTAATATCACTGGACGATGGTCGGAATTAAGCTCGTGTAGCGTCTCTATAGATTGCAAACGGAGGTTCACATTCTTGAGCTGCGCTATATCGAGGATGTCGGGAAGATGGTTGGGATCGTGGGGGAAATTTTATTTTTATTTTATTTATTTGGGAAAACAAACGGTTACACATTATAGTATTACAAAAGAATCTTAGCTAAGTATAGAATGAGCAAATGTATAACCCACGACATTTTCCACATATTATTAAAATAAGTTATTTAAAATTATTACGATGTGCGATTACATTTTCATCATAACTTTATGTATAATGTGGTTAATGATACATTAGATAAACATGCAAATAGAATGAGAGAATAAATACAGTCTGTGACTTTTTACATTATGAAGTGAAATTTGAGATTGTTTTGTGTATAAGGTTTCGAAATGTACCTTTAGAAACAGCGAAGATGTCAATATTATGGAAGGTCTTATTATATTGACTGGTAAGGCGACGAAGGGGCGCTCGTAAACCTGCGTTCGTTCGACTAGAAGATACAGCAAATAAAGGTCGAGCACGCACCCCGCGGCTAATTGTTGTTCTAGGTACTACGTAACAAATCTTATTACTAATATCCATACAGTCATATGTGTTATTACATAAGTCAAACAAAAACATTGTCTCCAAAATGACACGTCTGGCTTTCAGGTAGTGTAACTTATACTTATTTAAAAGCTCACTATAAGATGAATAGTTATGAAAACAACGGAAATGCATGGCTTTCAAAAATTTACTTTGAACTTTTTCAATCGCGTCTGAATATTTACAATAGAAGGGACTCCACACCGCGACAGCATACTCCAACTGTGACCTGATCAACGATTTATAAAGGCAGAGATATGTATTTGGGCGGACAAATTCAGTAGCTGATCTCATCACGAAACCGTACATGCGGAAGGCATTGTTTACAATTTTACTAATATGAGCGTCAAGGTGAAGTTTATTGTCCAATAGAACTCCAAGATCACGAACCAGTGTTTCTCTTGTTAGAATTACATTATTTATAGAATAAGGATGTATTAAAATATTTTTATTTTTAGTAAAACTTATACAGCAGCACTTAGATATGCTAAGTTGGAGTTTATTATTGAAACAATATGCAGAGAACCGGGCTAGGTCTTCCTGCAAGAGAAGACAATCATGTAAATTTCTGACAGGCTTATAAATTTTAAGATCGTCTGCATAAAGTAAAATTTTTGAATTTTGAAAACATGTGTCAATATCATTAATAAATATTATAAATAAAAGAGGTCCCAAGATGGAGCCCTGGGGTACTCCAGAAGTGACTTCTAGAGTGCTGGAACTGAAACCATTTATCACAACCCTCTGAGTTCTATTAGAAACGTAAGAAGCGAACCATCTTAAAAGATCACCACGTATACCATTAAATGCAATTTTATTTAGGAGCAACTCATGATCAACTTTGTCAAAGGCTTTCCGGAAGTCAGTGTATATGGTGTCAACTTGAGTGCGAGAGTCCATGTTGTTGAATAAGTAGTCCACAAAAGTCACTAGGTTAGTTGTAGTCGATCTTCTTTTGACGAATCCATGTTGTTGTTGAATTAGGTTGTTATGTATAAGAGGGTATACTTTATCATGCACTAGTCTCTCAAAAACCTTTGAAAAAGCTGGCAATATTGATATAGGACGATAATTCTGAACATCCATTTTAGGTCCTGACTTGTAAACAGGGGTTATATTACTAAGTTTCCATGCCCGAGGGAAGATTCCCTGGGAAATTGATAAATTAAATATAATATGCAATGGTGTACACAGATTAACGGCAGTCGACTTAATAAAAATGATTGGTAGACCATCCGATCCTGGCCCCTTAGAAGGATCTAGCGCCTTGAGCGCACTAAGTACTTCATCGGTAGCAATATGAATGTGATTTAATAGAGTGCAACTCTCAGAACAGTCATCATTCAAGGATGGAATATTAGTCAGAGTGGATGGCTTATAAACCGAATTAAAATAGTCTGAAAAAAGGTTACAAATATTTTCCGGGTCGTTAGTCGATTGGTTGTTATAATTCATAGTAGAAGGAATACCAGTACCATTTTTGCGGTTGAAAATGAACGTCCAAAAGTGTTTAGCATTATCCCGAATACCATCCTCGACAGAATTCAGGTATTTTTTATAGCAGTTCTTACATTCTTCTTGGAATCTAGAACGGTATAGTGAGAACTGCTCGTAATCCGATACATTGTGATACACCTTCCATTTAACCCAAGCCTTTAACTTATTTTTATAAATGTGTATAAGAGGTTTTGAGAACCAAACGGGAAACTTGGAAGATTTGCAAATAGTCAATGGTACATGTTTTTTAATAATACTAAAAATAACATTATAGAACGTGTTTAGAGATTCGTCAACCGTTTGCAGATTCAAAGCGTCCTTCCAATCTATTGTCTTCAAGTCGTCATTAATTTTGTCGTAATTTGCCCTATAATAATTATATTTTTTAATTGTCTTACGTTCCATCGAACTGTGAGGTAAATACAACGTAATCATAACACAGAGTGGAGGATGGTGGTTATCAAGTTGTAATAAGTAATCTGTGGGTGAAAGAATAGTGCAGTCGTCATTACTAATAACTAAGTCCAATATTTTTCCGCTCAAATTTTTTATATTGTTGAATTGATGAGCGTTTAAGAAGGACATAAAGACACTCAAGTGATCACATACTGGTGAGTTACCTCTACAGATCTGAGCCGACGACGACGTACCGTCTGTGCTAGAAAACCATTCGACTTCCGGCAAATTATAGTCTCCCAATAAATAAAAATGTTCGATGTTTGTGTCTTCTAGCACTGATTGCAAATGGTCAAAATATTCAATATATACACATTCAGGAGTTTTTGGTGGTAAATACACTGCCGCAATGATTTGAAACTTGCCCTTGGTTGAACTTGGCAATTTTACCAGGATCTGCTCAATGTTCGTGTGCAAAGATGATGAGCGCGGAGATAATCTCACAGCACGCAGTCCCTTTAGTATCGCCACGAGAACTCCACCTCCATCTTTTTTATTAGTGGCAGTGCGATCACGGTCACACCGATAAACCACGTAACGATTATCAATGAATTCGTTGTTATATATTTCGGGCGTTAACCAGGTCTCAGTTAGAATTATAATGTCGTAGCAATTGGCTAAAATATTCATATATAGAATATGTAATTTGGTGCGGATTCCCCTGCAGTTTTGATAATATACAACTAGACTATCTGCCATTGTAGCGGAGAACTTTATACAAAATGATCCGATAAGCATTATCCGTTATTATTGTTGCAACTAATGGGGTAAGACAGTGCCATGGAGAAATTTTGATATTTAAAAGTGAAAAATAAAATACAAGAAACACATAAGATTTGAAAATATAGATCAACCACGTAAGATAAAATACTAGCAAGTTTATACAATGTTTGACTGAGATTGGAAATACATATAATAAATTTATGCCGCCGCCTAACATTAAACAAATAGCAACTATATGCAAGAAAAGGTAAACTAAAATTGGAAAAATATACAATAAACTTAAACTTAAACTTACGCCGCTGCCTATTCAATAACACATAGCAATAACATGCATAAAGTTGTAAACATAGCCAATAGTTATACAGGCAAGGCAGTAATTAAACAGTGCAATAGATTGTAAGTCTGCCTTATTACAGCTTAGAAAATATAATATATCTATTAAGTGTGTGTACAGATAATGAATGACAAACATACTTGTAAATCCTAGCTCAGTATATTTACGCATAATAAGGTCAATATACAAGCTAATGTTTGACTCATGCAGCACACTATTTGTCAATCGCTGCTGCATATCCAGGCTTGATTTTAGCAACGTCTTCTGAAGTTCGAATAGCGAAAGCCCTTGTCGCTTCTTTTTCACGAACAAGAATGGTTGCATGTTTAACCCAGATAAATTTATAATTGTGCTTTTTAGCAGCGTCTCGACACTCCCGAAATAATTGTTTGTTCTGCAATGTAAGATGTTCATGCATATATACTGGAAACGATGTCCCCGAAATACCCAGCTGCTCAGTAGAAAGTCCCTTACATAACCGATGGGCGCTGAGAACATTGTCGCGCAGTACACGTGAAGTCAGCTTTACTATGATATTTTTAGGCCTGTCATTTTGCTGATGTGCGTGTGGGACACGGTGAATGGAAATAATATCATTTTGTTGAACATTGCACTTAATTATGGACCCGATACTTTGCATCAGGGTTAGAAGATTTTCATTACGCCTTTCAGGGACGTTACATATCTCTATGTTACTATTACGAGCACTCTGTTCTAGGTGGTCGATCCTTGCCACAAGCTTCGCAACAATAGGTTTCATTCCAACGGTGTCCTGGATTTTTTTCTCGATGTCGTTGACTCTACTGCAGATATCGGTTTGGTTATCAGTAGTAAATTGGACCGAGTCCTCAAGAGAATTAAGCTTATTCGCCATACCTTCATATTTCACATCCAATTCGGAGACTCGCTGCCTTAAAAGTAATTGCTCAGATCGAAGAGAATTAATATCGTTCTTAATTTCTGATGTGACTTGAGTAAGTGAAGATAGTTCGTTTCTTATCGCTATAACATTATCTGACATTTTGGTGATGCTAATTTCCATGTTTTGGCGCCACTCATTTAGAGTATTCTTAAACTCTGTGGACAGATCTTTAATCGCTTGTGTCCACTCAGAGTCCGGTTGCTTGCGCTTGCGCATTGACACGTTTTCTTCGTTACTCGTTCCCGAACCTGCCATGTTTATGTCGGTATCGGAATGGAATTTTTTCTTGTCTGGTGAATGGAACATAGTAGCTACGACAATAATTAACTATCTTTTAAGTTAAAGTAGTTTTTGAAATTAGAAAAACTTTTGCGGATTGCTGGATCCGAACCGGCGACTCTTCGCGTAGATGCAGTGAGACAAAAAGCGCTCGCGGTTACACTCGACCACGATGACTTTGCGGACTTTGACGAAATTCCTGACCAGTATTTAAACTTTTGGTTGCCAATGACTTGCAATTTGCTCGTGAGAAACGAGTTCCTTTGTTCCACAAATTGTCACAAGGTCACTTTGAACTTATTAACGTTAAACTTTTAAACTTATTTTATCAAAACAGGTATTAAACTGTGTTTATTTCAAAACAACTTGTAAATTAAGGTTTCACTAGAGTCACTGTATGTACTTCAATAAAATTTTGCCAAACTTAGCAGGAAATTATCAATTATTTTATATTATTTCAAGGACTGACATTAACACACTACACTCAGAGACACGGTCGCACGACGTATGAGTGAGAGTCATCGGGGCGATGACGTCGAAGTTCAGTTGAGAACAGAGGTTAAACACGATCCTACCTCTGGAAGAGGTCCTGTTACTATTCCAGGAGGGATGTTTGGCATTGAGATCGCCCGCCGGTAAGACGGAGTCACCCAGGCCAAGAAGAGCAGAAAGGTCATCCTTGAGGAGGATAGGATCATCCTCCGATGGTGATGGAGGGACGTATGCTGATATAATAGTTAACGGCTGATGACCGGTCATGCCGAGCCGACAGACAGAGACCTCGAGGCGAGCGAGGGGAGGAGGGTCCATAGGAATGCAGTACAGAGCCTTTCTATAGTATATTAGGGTACCGCCCTTGTGACAACGAGACCTATCATTGCGAACTATACGGTAGTTGGCAATATTCGGGTCACGATGATGGGGCTTAAGAAAGGTCTCCTGTATGAGGAGGATATCAAGTTGATGGTCGCGGAGGAAATTGGCGATCTCATCACGTTGGTTAGTAATGCCATTGGCGTTAAAGAATCCTAACTTAAGGGATCGGGGTTTATTAGTACACGGCCTTTCCTTATCCATTGGATTAGCAAGGGTAAAGTTTATCTAGGGCTTGCGTAATCTCCGGATACGCTTTGAACACCTTAAGGATGTCGACACTTAAAAAATCTAATACATCATATTTAAATAGGATCGGCGGCTAGCTACTTACTCTAATCAAATGTGGACTGTATGTACAATTAATTACGTATTAAAATGCTGCAACATAAGCCGCCCACCAAAGGACTATATGAGTCCTTTCAAATCAATCAAATTTGCGAATTTATACATGCAAGTTATCAACACTCAACTAATGGATTAATCAGTGTCAGTATCCACTGGCAGTGGACAGAGCTTAGACACAGTTCTCTTTACTGTATCGCCGCCACTCTTAACACTGTAAACTCTTGTGCAGCCATCTGGTCCTGGATGCTTGCTTACTATTCGTCCCAGTAACCATTTGCCTGGTGGAAGGTTCTCCTGCTTGACCAAAACAATATTACCAACTTCGAACTCCTTTACTCGTTTGAGCCATTTTGGACGTTGTTGTAATCTAGATAAATATTCTTGTTGCCATTAAATATTATTTTTGGTCTAGATAGACCAAAAATCATGTAACAACTTTTGGACGTATTGCCATCGTGATAACGTTTGCACTTTCAAATTTTGTAAATTTGGACTAGGTATGACAATGGGTGCCTCTCCAATTAAAAAGTGCCCAGGTGTTAATGGCTCAATATTTTCATTATCCAAATCATCTTGGGGGCACAAAGGTCTGGAGTTTAAGCAAGCCTCTAACTCACACAGCACTGTCGATATCTCCTCGTAAGTTAAATTACTAGTAAGTATCCGTTTCAAGTGATATTTCGTGGATTTTACTCCTGGCTCCCAGAGGCCACCGAAGTTTGGGCTGTACGCAGGAATAAAATGCCATTGTGTGCCATCAGATGCAAGCGTGTCTGCGATTGCTCCAGAAAACTCCAAACTTGCTTCCTTTCACATGGCTGCCAATTCTTTATTTGCACCGATGAAGTTCCTCCCCTGGTCACTCCATAAATGTGCACACTTGCCTCTTCGTGCACAAAACCTTTTATATGCGCCGATAAACGCCTCTGACGTCATATCTCCAACTAATTCCAAATGAATGGCTTTGGTAGCCATGCAAACGAATATTGAAATGTATGCCTTATGTGTTTTGACTCCTCTTCCCTTGCTCCATAGAACTTGCAATGGTCCAGCAAAATCGATACCAGAATGTAGGAATGGTCGAGCTGGTGTTACACGAACCTTTGGCAAGTCACCCATTACTTGAGTTCTGGCAGTCGCATTCTGTCTAGCACATACTAAGCATCGGAGTATGTATTCTTTGACTTGTACCTTAGCTCGCGTTATCCAATACCTTGATCTCAAATAGCTTAACATTAGTTGGATTCCACCGTGTAGTGTTCTTGCGTGTGCATCGGCAATGATCAAAGGAGTGAGTTTGTTTCTATGACTCAATATAATTGGATGTTTACTTTGATCCGTTATGTTAGCGTATCTTAGGCGTCCGCCAACCCGAAGCATTTGTAATTCATCTACGTACGGATCTAAAGTCTTCAGTGTGCTAGTTCGTTTGACTGGTTTACCTTTTTTTAGATACTCAATTTCTTCTGCATATTCTTCACCTTGTACTATTGTTATATGTTTAGTGCACCTTCTAATTCTTCTGTTGTCATAGAACGATCAATGTCTTCTTTTAACTTTTTATGTTTTAAAAATCTCCTACAAAATGCAATACTTCTAAGTAATTCCTTCAATGAGTTGTATTTTTCAAATTGTTCTGACAATCTAGTCTCTTTTTCTTCATTTTTGGTCATTGTAAAGGTTTGTATAATTGTCTTCTTTTCTAGTTCGGTAGGTGTGATTTCTGGTTTTGTAAAATAAATATCTCCTTTTGAAAGCCATTGTGGCCCTTTCCACCATAAATCACATGTTTTCAACTCTAATACTAGTGCACTTCTGGACGCTATATCAGCGGGGTTCTCATGCGATTGTACGTACCATTGTTCTTTTGAGACATTGCTAGTTATTTCAACCGTTCGATTGGCAACGAAAGTCTTCCATTTGCTAGGCTCTTTTTGTAGCCAAGCAATGACTATTGAGGAATCAGTCCAAGCAAAAACATTAGCTGATGGGACCTTCATGGCTGTCGAACATAGTTTTAATAGTCTCGACACCAGAACAGCTCCACACAACTCTAGTCGTGGTAACGATACGGTCTTTAACGGCGCGACACGCGTCCGTGCTGCTATCAATGAGGTTTTGATTGTACCATCCAAGTAATGTACGCGACAGTACACTACTGCTGCGTATGCTCTCATCGATGCGTCACTAAAACCATGCGGTTGTATTTCGTTCTTGTTTAAATTGTATGTGCCCATCCATCGCTCTATTTTTATTCCATTTACGTTTGCCATATCTTCGCGTATGGTTTTCCACTCATCTTTTAAGGCTTGATTAATTTCTTGATCCCAATCAACTTTAGTTTGCCAGAGCTTCTGAATCAAGATTTTTGCTTGTACGATGCATGGCGCTATCCAACCGAGCGGGTCAAAGAGCTTTTGGACATCTGACAGTATACTTCGCTTCGTAACAATCGCAGGAAGGGGAACTAGGTTCAGTTGGTATTCAAATTGATCGCTGCCTAAGTTCCACTGTACCCCTAAAGCCTTTATGGTACCATCTATATTTAAATCCAAATGTGCATTAATAGACCTGTCCTCTTGGTGTATGGATTTCAGAAAATCTACGTTGTTTGAGGACCACTTTTTTAGCTGAAAGCCGCCTAATAGTAATAAATTCTTCAAATCTTTGCTAATTTTAATGGCCTGCTCCAAATCGTCACATCCTGACATAACGTCATCGACATACAAATCTTCTTGTAATATCTTAGCTGCTTCAGGATATTTGGCACCTTTATCGTTAGCAAGTTGCATAAGGGTTTTTATCGCTAAATACGGCGCTGACGCTGTACCAAAAGTAACAGTTAGGAGTCTTAAATCTTGAATGGTTTCAGATGCATCGCTTCGCCACAGTATTCTCTGGTAATCGGTGTCTTCCTGGGCTACCAAAATCATGCGGTACATTTTTTGTATGTCAGAAACAAAACACACCGCGTGTGTTCGCCATCTTACTATTAGGCTTCGCAAGTCGTCTTGTAGAACAGGACCGGCCAGTAATTCGTCGTTTAGGGAATCTCCATTGCAACCCTTACAGGAGGCGTCAAAACGCGAGTCTTCGTGCTTTCTTTGTCGTTCCTGACTACTGCGTAGTGGGGTAAGTAGACAGATCTTTTTGAATTTAATTCTTGCTGTGGTACTTTTTCTATGTGTTTTAAGTGTATGTATTCTTCAATAACCTTTTTTATATTCTTCTTTCAGATCGGGATTTTTGTTCAGTCTTTTCTCCAGTTGCAGAAACCTGTTTAATGCTATCTCTCTTGTTTTTCCGTCGGGTGATTTTATGTTGTCGTTTTTAAAGGGTAATTTTACTATGTATCGTCCTTCATTGTTTCTTGTATGTGTTTTTTCATAAATCTCTTCGCATAATTGTTCTTCTATAGTAAATTTCCTCTTTGTATCAGTTTCTAACTCCCACATAGTATACAATAGTTCTTTCACATCGACTTGTTCATGTATCCCCATTAAACATTTTTCTTTTGCGTTTGTTTTCACATTTATTTCACCAAATATTATCCAGCCGAGGTTGGTTCTCTGAGCTATAGGTGACCCCGGTAGACCCTTGATAAGACCTTCTTGTAGTATTTTTGCATATCCTTTGACGTCTAGAAGCAGATCAATGTTACCCGACACTCCATACTTTGGGTCTGCTAAGTCTAGATCTGTCAAGTGTGGCCATTTGCTTGTTGATCATGTATTTGCAGGTAAATGTACTGTCAAGTGCTTGGACATCACGTAGGCTTGTATAGGTAGAACGAAATTAGATTCCCATCGTGATAAAACTTCTATGTTTACTTCATGCTTGACAGCGACCTTCATGGATTCCATTCCAGTTAATATGCAATTAGTTATCTGCCTTTTGAGTTTTAATAGTTGTGCTGCTTTCTCACTTATAAAGCAGGCTTGTGATCCTGGATCTATGAGTGCTTTGAGCGCAATGGTGTATCCTTGTTCGCTCTTTACTATCACCATTGCGGTTGCTAACATGCCTATATTCTTTCTGGAATTGTAGTACGACGCAATCATTGTATTAACTTGCACCTTTTCTTCTACATCTGCTTGATTTGATACTGTCCGCGCTAGTTGTACCGCTTCCAATGATGCCGAGGTATCCGTCTTCTTTGTTAAATGTATGAGAGTATGATGGCGTCGTTTGCACGTGCGACAGTACATTGGAACACGGCATTTAAAGACCGAATGTCCTGATGCCAGACAATTAAAGCAGAGCTTGTTATTCTTAACACAATCAAATCGTTCTGAAGGTTGCATCTTCGCAAACAACTTACAGTGAGACAGAGTATGATTCTCTTTACATATTACACAAGTATGTTCCTTTTCATTTGTTGAAATATGGAATGTACTTCGTTCTTTAGGGGGCTTTTCACGCGTAGCAGACGCTGAAGGTGTTATTAGTTCTAATGCACGAAATTTGCCATCTAGGAAAGTCTTCAACTCATTCCACGTAGGTAATTCGTCTGAATTGCCCTTGTAGGCGTGTTCTTCCCAGTCCTTGTGGGACTCCGGGTCCAGCTTCTGCACGACCAGAAATATGATAATAGGATCCCAGGAGTCGGTGTTCACGTTGGAGTTTTTAAGGTTGTCTAAGATTTCAGAAGTTGTATCCAAAATTGACTTCAGTTGACTGGCTGATTGAACGTTCGCCTTTTTTTGAAAGACTAATCTCTTCAACATCAAGTTAACTATCAATCTTCTATTGCCATAACGATTTCTTAAAGTTTCCCATGCTTGTAAATAGTTACTTTCAGTTACTTGTATATGTTTAAGTAAAGTCGCTGCTTCACTGCTGATGCTGGTTTTTAAATAATGCAACTTTTGAACGTTGCTTAGTGACTTGTTATCATGTACTAATAAAACACACGTAAAACGGGGTGAATAGCAATGATTTTCAACTTTGTCCTAAGAATTGGTTGTCTGTAACTTTTATTTTAAATCGCAGGTTATTTTATAATATGTCCGGTATTACAAAGAAAGAGCTACAACAATATTTTTTTAACTATAAGCATAAGCTTCCGAGATTTTTTTAAAAACATGTCCTTTTTCTATTCACCCAACGACTGGGGTCTATAGAAACGCGTAAAGGGGTGAATGGAAAAGCTGTTTGGGCTGCCAAAAATGACTTAACCAACATGCAAAAATGTGAGTTCGTGTATTTAAAAATTGTTTTGGTTTGTAAATGCTAAATTAAATTAAATTGTTGTGTATACATATAAAAGTATTTTTATTTTAACCGATTTCGATTCAATAAAACAAAGAAGGTATTTATTTTTATCTTTATTTGAATGAAATAAAACGAAATAAAAATTATTTTCTGAATTACAAGTCGCATAATTAATTATACTTGCATAAAAGACGAAAAATAAACAAAAATAAAAATCTTCTGAACTTAACAATTATCATAGAATTTTTTGCAGCCAATCAACTTATGTTAAAACTTTGTAGAAATAGTACTATTATGTAAAGATAAACACAATTCTAAAAAAAAAAACATTTTTTTTCTTAAATACTAAACTATCTTCTGAAGTGAACAATTATCCAAGCAAAGTTAACACAGCTAATTAACTTTAACCTGCATTATAGCATTGTAGAATCAATATTAATATGTTTAAATTATCAAAATTATTATTATAAAATAAACTAAATACTTAAAAATTACCAAACAGTCTTCTAAACTTAACAATGATTTATCATAGCAAAGTTATTACAGCTAATCAACTTTAACCTGCATTATAACTTTGTAGTGTGTTTTAGTTCTTTTTCCGATCCCTTTGCCTTTTCCTTTGTAAACTTGTATTTGATCAGGACAATTTTCTTTTTCTTCTATTACTTTTAGTTCTAAGTTTGTCATTTTATTTTTTATAGCTTTCCCTTTATTTTTGTTGTTTAAACCTTATGGGCCACTAATATTTGGGTCAAATTTTGCTTTTTTTAAATTTTTTATCCTGTTATCAACATCAGTTTCTGCGTAGTCTTCGATTTCATCCGCCGTAACACTTTTACCTGGGAGTATATTGAGTTTTCTTTTTCTTTTTGGTTCAACAATGTTCATGGAACCATATCTCATTTCCTTTAGGAGTGCTACGACGGAATCTTCAATAGCCATTTCATCTCCTTCACGTGTGTCTCCGTCGGGAAGTCTGGCTAATACCTCATGAGCATATAAAGGGCTAATTCCTGTTTTCTTAAAACCAGCTAGTATATTTTTAGAAGCATTTATATTTATTTTATCAATTAATAATTTTAAAAGTTTTGGGAAACAACCCTTTGGAATCGTTGCTAGTTGGCGTCCATCTGTCTTTTTCCATTTCAATAATAAATGCCTCCAAGTACGCTTCATGGGCCGAAAGAATGCCACATCCAGCGGTTGCGTCAGGTAAGTTGAGTTGGCTGGTAAAAATACAAAATCGATATTGTGCGTTTTACGTAATAAGATTAAATCAGCTGATAAATGTGAAGACAGATTGTCTCCAATTAAGCATTTTCTGCCTGGTAAATCTCTAAAATAAGGAACCACCATATTTTGCACCCAGTCCTCAAAAGTGTTTCCATCAAACCATCCAGATGTCGATCTGTTATATCGAGTACCGTCAGGGCCTTGTTGGATCCATGAATCATATAAATGGGTTGCTTTTTATACTACAAACGGTGGTAACATTTTACCATCTGCGGTACCAGCCATCATAATAGATACAGAAGATTTGGTATGATTTAAAACCCTTTCAGGGTACTTGCATCCCCGCTTGACTAGTATTTTTTTCCGCCCAGGGTCGTCCGATAAATTAGTCTCGTCATAATTTATTATGTTAGAAGTAGGGACTCCATTTAAAGATTTTTCAAGTTCGATAAAATATTCCTTAATCGTATCTGGAGACACCTTAGCTCTCACACGCTTAATATTTTCACAAACCCTTTGAGAAATCTCGTTTTTGTGTCTCAATAGGAAGTTTTGCACAAAATCCGGTCCTGGAAAGTTGTTTTTAAACCTTTTATGGGTCATACCTATCTTATCAAGATACATTTTTACTATGTATCTGAGATCCATAGTATCTAAGGGATAACCCCATTCTGCGCATTTGTTAATGTTTTCTACTAAATACATTTCAGTATCATCGGTTATAGCTCTTTGGCCTCCATGTCGCTTCATGTCCCGGGTACTGTGACGATACAACACCGATTTGTGTATGCCATATTTTTTCGCAACTTCTTCTAATTTAACATTTCGAGAAGTCACATACTCTTCCACAGCTTTTTTTATTATTTCCATGTCATATTTTTTATATCTTTTCCGTGGCATACACGGCATACACGCGGCATTTTGAATACCTACCTACGGCGGTTTGAACCTGTAAATGAAAATGATCACTTAGGTACAAAAATTACTTACTGAATCTACACCTCTCCGATACTACATGAACTATATTATGGACTTATTTAGTTCTGTAAACAGTTTTTGACAACCCTATTTATTTATCTCTATTGACCCCTCATTCGTTGCTATTCACACATTACACGTTTCTATTATACCCCACTACGTTTCAATTAACCTCATACTACAGTTCTATTCACCCTTCAATAGATTCTATTGACCCCTTTTATACAAAAAAATTACACGTACTGAGATTTGAACGATTGTTTGAAGTTAAATAACGGATTCTCACTTACCTTCACTGTATTTTGATAATTTATCACACACGTAATGAGACAAACACAACAAACAGCACTTAACACTAATTTTTCACACCTAAAATCAGAAGTTCCCGCAGTTATTTTAAACACATTCACGGAAGGTAGACTTTAAAATAAATTTTGAAGGATGAATGTCAATTTTGTCATTTAAAAAGTGTTGTCAATGCAAAAAAAAAATATTGATGTGTAATAAATTTAAAATTCTACTAAAATTCTTCAACAAAAAATAGTCGAATATCAGTCTTAAAAACTTTCTTGATTTTTTTCCTATTCACCCCGCAATTTCTATACACCCCATTTTACGGCATATAAATCTTTAAACGCAGGCCAATCTTCATATGCCCCAGAAAACGTAGGTATCGTTATACGTGGCAGTCTCACTTGTGTTTGTTGGTTGTCTTCATCCACATTATCGATGTTCATCGATTGCGATGATCTAGTTAACTTTTCTAACATGTCACGTAATTCACCCAACAAACATAAATAAAGATCTTCGTAAATAAAAAACCCTTCACCTAAAAAACCCGTTAAAGTTTGTACGTCTATAATTGAGACAATAGCGCCTTATTTGGCTTTAATATTTAATATGTGCGTAGACCAAGGAGTTTTCCCGGATCTAATGAAGTTTAGTAAGGTTATACCTCTTTTCAAATCCGGTGACAGTAAAGACACTAATAATTATAGACCCGTGTCCGTGCTGCCGGCTTTCAGCAAGGTTTTTGAAAGGATTATGCTTAATCAGATGCTTAATCATTTTAACACTAATGGCATTTTACACGATCAACAGTATGGTTTCACCAAAGGACGTTGTACGACTGACGCTGGTGTCACTTTATTAAAACACATATTTACTGCGTGGGAAGAGGCGCAAGATGCCATAGGATTTTTTTGTGACCTCTCCAAGGCATTTGATTGCGTAAATCATGACACACTACTTTTGAAACTTGAGCATTACGGACTAGGTAGACTTGCGCTTAGTTTAGTAAAATCTTATTTGATTAATAGGCAGCAGCAAGTCCAAATAAATGGGGTGAATTCACATGGTTTAAAGGTAGAAATGGGGGTTCCACAAGGGTCAATTTTGGGTCCTTTCCTCTTTTTAGTGTATATTAATGATCTTCTTCATCATGAAAAATCAACCACAAATGGTGTTATTTGCTGATGACACTTCTTTAATATTTAAGATAGACAGACGAGCCCAAAACCTAGACCACGTAAATAGCGCCTTACTGCAAGTCCAAAATTGGTTCACAGCGACTAATTTAGTATTGAATGAAAAAAAAACGAAGTGCATCAGATTTTCTTTACCAAATGTCAAAAGTAATGACTGTGACATAGTATTGAATAATGAGAAGCTGGAATTCGTTGATAAAACTGTTTTCCTGGGGATCACGCTCGACTCAAGGCTACAATGGGGTCCTCATTTAACATCTCTCGCTGGACGGCTAAGCTCGGCAGCATATGCTGTCAGAAAAATCCGGCAATTTACTGATGTGGATACCGCGAGACTGGTCTACTTTAGTTATTTTCATAGTATAATGTCTTTCGGTATTTTACTGTGGGGACGAGCTGCAGACATCGAGTCTATTTTTATTCTGCAGAAAAGAGCCATCAGAGCCATTTACAATCTCCGTATGCGCGATTCTCTAAGAGAACTGTTTAAGGAAATTAACATAATGACGGTACCTTGTCAATACATCTATGGAAACATAATGTACGCTAGAAAAAATCTGCATCTTTTTAGTAAAAGGGGTGAAAGACATAATTATAACACTAGAAATAGGGACCAACTAGTTCAACCGAGTTTCAGACTGGCTAAAGTAGATACTTCTTTCCCATGAAAGAAGTAAGTTTTATTGTAACATTTTATACAGTACCCCATGGTACTGTTTAAAATGTAACAATAAAATACCTCCCCACATTGTTCAACTAAATGAGACAAAATTTAAGTCTTATATAAAACGCACACTATGCAGGCGAGCATATTATTCATTGGGTGAATACATCACTGATAAAAATGCTTGGCTGGATGCTGGTCTAGCTCCACAGAGCTAAATAATTAAAAATGCTAATCAATCTATGAACCCTTATGGTTCATAGATTGATTAGCATTTTTAATTATTTTTGGAGCTGCTGAAGATACACACACACACAGCACACACATTATACAGCACACACACACACAGCTACATACAGCTACATTATCTTTGCATTGTATAAACTCAATGTGTTAGTATTATATAAATTTTTCATAGCACATACATGTGAGCACTATGTTATTTAAAGCTACCATTTACGAGGTATGTCTTTCATTGACTTGAATGTGCCCTGGCGGTTGGGAGTATGTCATGCTCACTGGAATGTCTCGCTGACGGTGGCGCGTGGTTGGATCATTCGGTTCCCTTCAAAATGGTTGAGTCAAATGATGCCGATCCGTGCGTCATGTTCGTGAACGGGCGCCGTTAGTTGGGACTGGTCATCTCTTAGCTGCCTCGGTTATTCTAATTTTATTTTGAATTGTTTATTATGATTATATTTTTATCTAAACCTCTTTTAACGTACACGACTTGTTACATTGTTCTCACATTGTACCCTAGATTCAATATATGAATGATGTAACCGAAATTTGTAACATATTATTGATTTTAAAAGAGTGTTGTTCATGGAGTTTCTTGCTCGTTCTTCTCCATAGAAACCTACTGTTTGGAACGAGCAACTAGCTTCAACTTTCTGACTGACTGACTCTGACAATTCAAAAGTACCTGTAAATGGTTTATTTGAAATAAATGATTTTGAGTTTGAGTTTGAGTTTTGAGTTTGACTTTATTTCAATTACTATAAGGTAAATTTTGTATTATCCAAATAAGGCGAATATTTGTACAAATACGCCATGTGAAGTGCCAGCATAAAATCTCACAGGCAATTTTGCAATGCAATGAAATGTACCCTATAGTTATTTCAATGAGTCGATTTTGTATTATCCAAATAAGGCGAATACTTGCACAAATACGTCATGTGAAGTGCCAGCATAAAATCTCATAGGCAATTTTGCAAGTAAGTACCTATTTACTAATTTATAATAAATTCAATTTTCTGTTCATTCGCTAAATAGAGGTATACTACTATGAAATAAAATCCTATCCTGTTCCGTCTTTATACTTTTTGTTACGAGGAACCAACAAGAACGGTAGGTACAGATGCCGCCAGTACATCAACCCATTCCAAACTGTAAAATTTTCCCAATTGAATATGAACCTTATTCTTTTGTAATAAGAAAAAGAGAAGACTTTGAAAATCTATCAAAGTAATTTGACATTGTTATAGCTTGATATGCTGGCCTCTGTACCTACCTTTCCTTTGATGTGTGTTGTGGTTGTGTGTTCCCTTTATACCTATACGTTATTTCAAATTTATCTGAATAAAGGCAAAATTAAAAAGTAAGTTTATATACCTACCTACCTACCTAATTATATGTACCTAGGTGTACTACTTATAGCACCTACTATTGTAGCGTTAACATTTATTTATTTATTATTTATTTATTATTTATTGTCTATTTATTTATTAATTATTTATTTGTTAATTATTTTTATTTAGTTATTATTTTTTATTAGTTATTTACAATTGATTTATTTTTTATTTATAATTAATTTTTTATTTATTTATTATTTATTTATTACTTATTTATTATTTATTTATTACTTATTTATTATTTATATATTGCTAATATTATAATTATATATACCTACCTACCTATGGGAAATGTTAGTAATCTAATTATGTATTATAAAAGTAAAGCGAGTAGGCAGGCACTTACCTACCATTTTTTTTGTAACGTATAAATCGGTGTTCCTTTAATTTTAATTTTATTAATCTTCTTCCATTTATTTTATTGCCCATTTTAATAAATACCTACCTAATCAGGGGGACGAACTTTGACTAAAATATTATACGTATTATTTTTGTACAAAACAGTGATACAACCTTGCGCTCCGGTGTCTCGACGGGTACTGGTCGACGGTCGGGGCCGTCGGAGGGAACGCGACCGCCCGTTAGATTTAGGATTTACGTAGGTTATTATTTATTTGTGGGAAAATTATAGCTTAGAAGAAAAAAGTGTTTTTCCGATATTTTAAATAATAACAAGCTACTTCTATTGATATAACTTTCATATCATTTAGTGATGAGATCTCGGAGTAATCGACGTTTTAAGTTTCAAATTAGGGTCATCTTTCTTTATTTTTTCTAATGAGTAAATTGTTATTAATCATGTTTCTGTCTTTCCGAAAGACTAGATAATATGTTATATTTCGATAAAATACCAATTTCATAATTCTAGCTTTATCTTAAAAATAAATACAGACGTTCAAAAATTAATAATAATTGCTAAAATTCGGAATACCTCGCCTTAAGAATAAAAAACAAAAAATATCAGGCCAAGCTTATACTGGTAGTAATTCGAAAAAAAAGTTTGATTCTAAAATGATGAAGGACGCCTGTTAATGTAATAAGAAATGCGGTGAAAAGATTTCTAAAGTCTCTTGGCAGGCTATATTCGACGAATTTTGGAAACTTGGTGATCACGAGAATCAGTGGCACTATATCTTACGACATGTGAATACTAAAGATATTAAAAAAATGCAACTAGTTAGAACAAAAAACAGGACACAAACTATTAGTTATTTTTTCAAGATAAATGGATCAGAATCAATTGACGTTTGCAAAATATATTTTTTTAATACACTTAACATTAGCGAAAAAACGGTTTACACAGCAATAAAGAAAGGAAGATCTGAAGAAGTCAAAGATAACAGGGGTCAGCATGAAAATAGACCACGGAAAATGCGCGTTTCAACCGAGCAAAGTGTTATTGCACATATAAAACAATTTCCCGTTAAAGAATCACATTATGTCCGAAGAGATAGTAAGAAGTTATACTTAGAAGAAACACTGAACATTTCTAAAATGTACAGGCTATATTCTGATGAATGGTTTAAGAGTGCAAATTATACAAATGATGTAAAGATGGCCACAAAACGACAGTTCGAATCTGTGTTTAATACAAAATTCAATTATTCTTTTCACAAACCTAAAAAAGATGTGTGCGGCCAATGTACATTGTATCGTCAAGCTGATGGTGAAAGAAAAGAACAACTCCAAGAAGCTTACACAAAGCACATTAGAAACAAGGAATGGTGTTCGTGAACTCAAAACTAAAGATAAAATTAGAAACAAGGAATGTGTTCGTGAACTCAAAACTAAAGATAAAATCTACTGTCGTCGCTATTTATGATCTGGAAAAAGTCCTGTCGATTCCTCAATCAGAGGTTGGAATCTTTCATTACAAGCGAAAGTATTCCATAAATAACTTTACGATTTACAACTCATTAAATGAAAGAGGTTACTGCTATCTTTGGCACTATCAAGTGGCCAAAAGGGGTGCTAATGAAATCGGCAGTTGCGTCCTAAATTTCATTGAAACTGAGAGCCAACGTGGTATCAAGAATTTTATATTTTATTCTGATAGTTGTGCTGGGCAGAATAAAAATAGGATTATCTTTGCTCTTTATTTATATTTGTCCAAAAAGTATGGAGTTAACACATTACATAGGTACTTTGAAACTGGCCATAGCCAGTCTGAAGGAGATTCGATGCATTCTCTTATCGAACGCGCAAAAAAAAACCATACTATTTTACTCCTGATTAAATGTATGGCATAATCATGAATGCCAAGATCAATGGTGAAAAATTTCATCATACCCTCTCTGGTCGCGCGCATTACTTTGTTCACGGAACAGATAAATAGAGTTATCTGTTCCGTGACTTTGTTTACTGCTATAACCCCACGCTCGAACGCGCCCCGCGGCGATAACGTTATGACACCAGTCACAAAAAAGAGCTCTCAGTTTCGAGTTGAGTCCCGCTGGGACGTTTTTGTCCCACCTCGTACCATCAAACTTAAACCTTATTTTTATGAATAATATGGCTCTAAATCGCTTGCAAACGTTTTATCTCTATGGCCAATTTGTAGTCGATTCAAACGATACCAATCGTTACTAAAACTAAACTGGGCATCACTCATAAAAAAATAATATCGCGTCCCTACTCGTTGAAAAAATTCGATGTCAAAACAATGATGTCGCGTGTGCTGTGTGTTGTTATTTTATATATTTGTGACAATTTGTATGTTGTGAAACTTTGGTAAGTAAATGTATAGTATATTATAAGTGTATAATGCAACTTTGTAGATAGGTAGTCATTTGATTTAAAAAAAATCCCAAAATTATTTTTTTGAGCCAACAAAATATATCATAACTAGTTCGTAAGTCGCCATTGAATGAACAATTGAAAATATGAATTTGATTCTTTTACAATGACATATGGTCTTGGAAATATTAGTTTCTTAACTTGTAATACTTTGTACATACCATAATATATGATTTTTATACAAGATACATCGTATTCACGTAACATATTATAATTCTTGTAAATGCAAATTGTAAACATTATTGTTTTTAAAAGAGTATGTATGGGGTTTCTTTCTCATTCTTCTCCATACGAGACTACCGTTTGAAATGGGCAACTAGATTCAAATTTTATAATATGACGTTCAAAAGTGCCTTTATTGGTCTAATTGAAATGTCTCACAGATCACTTAGATCCGCATTTAGCACTATTACAATAATAATAATAATTATACCCCAGTTCGTCACATAATATAATTGTCGCCGTCTTGCTCATTAGACTAGTTCGGAATAAACAATCATTGAATAAAGACGTGTGTTTTTTTCTAAGATGTCCATCAAACGATTTTGATCCTTATTTACATCTACATATGGTCCAAACGAGCCGAATCATTAGAAGAAATAGATAAGGACGACCCGGCGATCGGAGAACAAAAGGCCGCATTCCTGAGCTACCGAGGAACCGTTTTTTTACACATATTTATTGCAAGTCATTAGTGTATGCGATCGAATAAACAAGTTAAACTATTGACTTTATAAGTGAATTGACTGCGTTAAAGCTATACACGTTATATACAAGAAAAATGAGTGTTACGTTAACCAGTGAACAACAACAGTTAGTTAATTCGTTAGACGATACCTATTTACTGCTACAAAAGACACAAAGCAATCTAAAGAAATGTTCGAAGCAAAGATTAACGAGACGTTATACCGAAACGAAGTTACAATGTATTGAAGGTTATTGGCAAACGTTTAATAAAACACATCAAGACTTAGTAAAGTGTACGCCTAAGTGTAAACGAAATGAGATCCAGTATTTCGTCAACGAAGATTATTTCCTGGTTGAAGATTTATACTCATGTTTAGTAGGTGATTTGAAGGATACAGTTAGCGGCACGTAAGTTGGCCATAGATTTTGTAGTGGGGGAAGTTCGCGCATGTAAAAATGTATGAAATTGTGCGTGCGCGAACTTCCCCCACTACAAAATCTGTGGCCATCTTACGTGCCGGTAATTATACGTTGTCGAGAACTGGGAAGACTACTGACAGTCAGATGCAATCTCAAGACATGTCGTTGCCGCCACGTGTTAATTTACCACGTATCGAGCTGCCAACCTTCAACGGGAGTTAAGATGACTGGCCTATGTTCCGGGATATGTTTACGTCGCTGGTACACAACAACACGTCTTTATGTAACGTTGAAAGGTTACATTACCTGAAGTTGAGCCTGGTTGGTGAAACCAAAGAATTATTGAAGCATGTAAACATTACTGATATTAATTATGAACAGGCGTGGAACACACTTGCACAACGTTATGGAAACACACGTTTGATAGTGAATTCTCTTCTCAATAAGTTATTTATCCAAAAGAAAATTACTACGCCGTCGGCTGTGCAAATAAAGAATTTATTAGATACAACTTCTCAACGCTTAAATAACTTGAAAAATGATGGAATACCTGTTGAGTCCTGGGATCAGCTGATTATACACATAGTTGTGCAGAAGTTAGATGTCGATACGCACACGGCCTGGGAACAAGATTCTTATAAGAAAAAGGCTGATCAACTACCAACTTGGGAAGAATTAAAGACGTTTCTGGAAACAAAATATCGGACTCTGGAGTTGGTTAACCCTGTATCTAAAAGGGAGCAGACATCAGTTAAATCAAAGTCATTCCATTACACGTCACCAGAAGAAAGGTCAGATACAACACCGACCAAGCCATGCAGTATGTGTAACGCTGAGCACGCCTTGTGTCACTGCAAAGAATTTTGTAAGCTAGAACCGAACGAACGCAATGAGTTTATTAAGAAAAACAATTTGTGCTACAATTGTCTGACGTCAGGACATTCTGTCATGAGATGCCGCAACCGATTGTCTTGCAAGAAGTGCAACCGCCGCCATCATGCCTTGCTACATCAACCAAGCCGCGGTCAGTCAGACAATGTCAATACTCATCATAGTGAAATAGAAGAAGACCAACAGGAGGCGGAACAAAATGACAATCCTGAGTTGACATTATCTACTCACTTTGTGACGGAGAAGTCTACAGCGTTGCTTGCCACAGCAATAGTTCAAGAGATGAAGTGGGACATAGTACAATATTGCGAGCGTTGATAGACCAGGGCTCGCAAGCAAACTTTATAACTGAACGAGCAGCACAACTATTGAAAGTCAAGAGATCGCAAATAAAAGGAACCATCACTGGTGTTGGTACAACACGCACTACAGTTAATCACGTAATTCAAGTCGAGCTTCATTCAAGATATGATATGGATGTCAAGATTCCTATCAATGTATATGTAATGCCAACGCGATTAACCTCACACTTACCATCTAGAACAATTACTGGTACAATGCACACCTGGCCGCACTTAAAAAGACTCACCCTGGCAGATCCGAGTTTCCATACACCAGGGCGAGTGGACATGCTATTGGGCGTTGAAGTCTGTGCTCAAATTTTAAAGGCTGAGATAATCAAAGGTCGACCGGGCTCCCCATGTGCCCAAAATACAAGCTTGGGTTGGATCTTATTTGGAAAGATAGAAGCACAAATTTCAGAACAACCAATACTAGTAATGCATCATACGCTTAACCTAAATGAAATATTGAAGTCAATGTGGGAAGTTGAAACAGATACAAAAGGCGTTTGTAGCCGATGTTCAAAAGATGTATCGACAGATACTCGTTTCAAAAGAAGACGCAGATTACCAGCGAGTGGTTTGGCGTAACAGCCCTAACGAACCTATTAAAGAATACCGCCTTCTGCGTGTTACCTTCGGCACAGCATGCGCACCCTATCTTGCCGTTAAGACTCTGCATCAGGTAGCGAACGATGAAGGCGAGAATCATCCTATAGCAGCAGATACAATTAGACAAGACTTTTACATTGATAACTTAATGTCTGGCCAAGACACGGTACCGGAGGCAGTTAGCGTAGCTAAGAACGTGAAAGCAATTCTTGAGAAAGGTGGTTTCAGTCTGCAAAAATGGGCGTCGAATAATTCAATTTTCCATACAGAATTTCAGCCATCTGAGCTCAGCTCTCATGTTAACATCGATTTCAAGTTAGACGGCTTGATAAAGACACTGGGCTTATCCTGGAATATGGGAGAAGATGTATTTAAATACAACCTTAAATTACCACCCTCACCAAAAACAATAACCAAGAGGAAAATATTGGCCGAGGTTCAACGACTTTTTGATCCTCTTGGATGGTTAGCTCCAGCACTGGTAGCTGCAAAAATAATGATACAGAAACTATGGCTTCTAGGGGTCCACTGGGATGCAGAGCTCTCATCTGAAGCAAAAAACGAATGGCTAAGCATTAGACAGAGTTTTGAAGATATTCAGTTCATGAAAATAAAGAGATGGTTATGTACTTACCAAGAAACGTTGAGAGAGGTTACTATCCATGGTTATTGTGACGCATCTACGAAGGCTGGTCGCCCCTGTCAAGGCATTGTCCCTTCCACGACTAGAATTGTGCGGTGCAGTTCTCCTGTCAAGGTTACTGAAACATATCAGTGCTGGACTGATTCCACGATAGTGTTGTCATGGCTGCACGGAGACCCTGACAGATGGCACACATTTGTACGAAACCGAGTGATAACCATACTCGACAATATTGGGAACAAATGGTACCACATACAGTCAGAACAGAATCCAGCTGATGTCACGTCAAGAGGGATGTTGGTTCCTGAATTGAGAGAATACGCACTCTGGTGGCATGGTCCGGAACATCTGAAACAAGAAAAAATACACATGAAAACATTAATTAATGAAGAAACTGACTTAGAAAGAAGAAAAATCATCGATACTTACCTAACTGTAGAAAGCGAAGACAGGTCCTTGTACAGGAAAATTGAAATTTTCGAGAACTTACCGGAATTATTGAAGACTATCACGTATGTTAAAAGATTTTAAAAGTTGAAGAAAGGTCAAAATCCAGATTCGCCGTTCACGACTGTAGAACTCGAAGACTCACTTCAGACCTGCATAAAAATCGTACAAGATGTTGGATTTCAGGAAGAAATTAGAGACTTACTAGAAAGGAAACAGGTAAAAAATACAAGCCGTTTGAAGGCCCTTAACCCATATCTGGATGCTAAATTGATACTCAGGGTGGGCGGACGGCTACAAAACGCACATAATTTAGAACACGATCGTCTGCATCCTATGGTCTTAGACCACAAAAATCCACTTACTCATCGCTGATGCTCACAAACAGACGCTGCATGGAGGCATGCAACTGATGCTAAATTATCTGAGATCGAGATACTGGATTCTGAAAGTGAAAAGTTTAGTGAAGACGTACCTTCATAAATGTTTTGTTTGCGCAAGGTTGAATGCCAGATCTCGCAAGCAAATCATGGGCGAGTTACCCAAGATGCGAGTGACCCCTGCGCGACCTTTTCTCCACAGTGGCGTTGACTTTGCTGGCCCGTACGACTTCCATATGTCCAAAGGCAGAGGTGCAAAAACACACAAATACTACATCGCCATCTTCATCTGCATGTCGACAAAGGCGATTCATTTAGAGCTGGTCAGAGATTTGACCTCGGAAGCCTTTATCGCCGCGTTTCGGCGCTTTGTATCACGTCGCGGAAGATGTAGTCATTTGTGGAGTGACCAGGGCCGAAACTTCGTCGGAGCAAACAAGGCGCTTGCAGAAGCGTTAAAGGAAGCAATCTTTGAATTTGGAGATCACATGTCCAATCTGTTAGCAGCGGACGGCACCTAGTGTCACTTCATACCTGCATATAGCCCAAATTTTGGAGGCCTCTGGGAAGCCGGAGTAAAGTCGATGAAATACCACCTCAAACGCATCATGAATACCAACTTGACATACAAAGAGATGACCACCCTATAATGTCAAGTTGAAGCATGTCTGAATTCGCGACCTCTTTACCCAATGATTGAGTCAGATTTAAATAATTTGGATGTGCTTACACCTGGCCATTTCCTTACTGGGGAGTCTCCGGTTACTAGACCATCACCGAGCATGAAAGATATCTCCCAATCTAGCTTGTCGCGGTGGCAACATTGTTAAAGGATTCTTTCAAACTTTTGACATCGCTGGCAATGCGAGTATCTCTCCAGACTTCAGCAAAGACCAAAGTGGCATAAAAGGCAAGAAGAGTTTGATTTAGGCCAGATTGTCCTTATCAAAACAGATGGGTTACCACCTGGCAAGTGGCCTTTAGGACGAGTGGTGGACAAACACCCAGGACCGGATGGAATCAGTAGGGTGCATAGCGTAAAAGGTGGTACGAACACTATAAGAAGATCAATATCCAAACTCTGTTTCCTACCAGTTGATATTGATGTTAGTGAATAGTAGTTCTATAATATCAGTTATATTATTTTACTAGCTGACCCGACAGACGTTGTCCTGTCCTTATCTACCTACTTACCTGCCTATTTACCTACCCTACACCTACCCTACACCTACCGTACACCTACCGTACACCTACCCTACACCTACCCTACACCTACCCTACACCTACCCTACACCTACCCTACACCTACCCTACACCTACCCTACACCTACCCTACACCTACCCTACACCTACCCTACACCTACCCTACACCTACCCTACACCTACCCTACACCTACCCTACACCTACCCTACACCTACCCTACACCTACCCTACACCTACCCTACACCTACCCTACACCTACCCTACACCTACCCTACACCTACCCTACACCTACCCTACACCTACCCTACACCTACCCTACACCTACCCTACACCTACCCTACACCTACCCTACACCTACCCTACACCTACCCTACACCTACCCTACACCTACCCTACACCTACCCTACACCTACCCTACACCTACCCTACACCTACCCTACACCTACCCTACACCTACCCTACACCTACCCTACACCTACCCTACACCTACCCTACACCTACCCTACACCTACCCTACACCTACCCTACACCTACCCTACACCTACCCTACACCTACCCTACACCTACCCTACACCTACCCTACACCTACCCTACACCTACCCTACACCTACCCTACACCTACCCTACACCTACCCTACACCTACCCTACACCTACCCTACACCTACCCTACACCTACCCTACACCTACCCTACACCTACCCTACACCTACCCTACACCTACCCTACACCTACCCTACACCTACCCTACACCTACCCTACACCTACCCTACACCTACCCTACACCTACCCTACACCTACCCTACACCTACCCTACACCTACCCTACACCTACCCTACACCTACCCTACACCTACCCTACACCTACCCTACACCTACCCTACACCTACCCTACACCTACCCTACACCTACCCTACACCTACCCTACACCTACCCTACACCTACCCTACACCTACCCTACACCTACCCTACACCTACCCTACACCTACCCTACACCTACCCCACACCTACCCTACACCTACCCTACAAAAGTTTTTTTATTTTTTTTTCTCTCCGTAAGAACCATCTTCGTACTTCAAGGAATATTATAAAAAAAGAATTATCCAATTTGGTCAAGCGGTTCGCAAGTTATGCGCTTACCGACACATTTAGCGATTCATTTTTATATATAAGAAGATGTAAAATGTTTCCACAATAATTCAATTAATTCTTTTATATGATTCTTTGTTATAGAATGCAGACTCTCAATTTGTTTTGTAATGTAAAACTTATGTTGTATTCTACCTAGAATGTCCTGTCGGTTATCTGTTAGTGTTTGGTAAACCTAATGTCCTTGTTGCATGTCTATGTAATTATAATTGATTTAGAGGTATAATGTTTCAAATTTTATTGTAAAAGGTATTAATAATCCCTTTTGGTGGGCGGTATGTTCGTCACATAATATAATTGTCACCGTCTTGCTCATTAGACTAGTTCGGAATAAACAATCATTGAATGAAGACGTGTGTTTTTTTCTAAGAACTCCATCAAACGATTTTGAACCTTATCTTTTGAACTCTATCTACAACACCTAAAGAAAACATGTATTCAACTGCTCAGTTGCTAATTTCAAGGTCACTTAGGACTAAATTTCCAGTCTCAGAACCAGACACTTAATCCTAAAATACCTAATTACAGGACTCTAAAAAATAAAAGTCTATTAAAGGATAAAAAGTCACAGATTTATTATAATCTACACACAAAACCGTTGTCTTCACTAAATATAGGTGATTAAATTTATTTTAAGAAACAGCCAGTTGGACACCTGGTACTGTTTCAGACATAGGTCCACATGCAGCCTAGATCGTATACTATTGTCCCACCAGAAGGTACTTTCCGTCGTAATTGTCAACACATCCTTACTGTCTCCCACTGAGTCTACTCCATGTAAAAGTCCAATGCCAACCCCAATCAGTACCACTAGATACCGATCCTCCACCAGCTTCCAATTCACCACTGTCGTCTCCTCCATCGTGCTATCAATCGTCTTGTTCAGCTAGTCCCGTCCCAATACCTGAAACAAAAACAAACACAAAACCAGATCATAGTCATACAAACCGCTAAACAATGAGTTATTCTTCATTCGGCAGAGCTATCATAAAGCCCCGAAGATTTTGGTAGTTTTAAGTCTAGTGTAAGTTCTTATTTTTAATTTGTTAAGATTTAATTAACAAAGTTTTATTGTTTTCTGAACTCCAATGTATGTATGTATCGGTCATTCTCCAATTCGGCGATCTTTGTCTAATTACCGTAACCTTTTTTATTTTTCACTGATTTGACTTAAACACATTAGAATATGAAACAAATCAAATGGTAATTAGAATTTTTTTATATTTAATGCAACGGTAATTAGAAAATATCATCAAGTCTATGTAAAATATGATATAATGAAACGATAATAATGATATTAACACACTACAACATACGGAGGCCAAAGTACTGTCTCCATTTATATGATCAACTTGGGTCTAACTTAAAAAATCAAGTATTAAAATAAGTACAACGGTAATTAGATTTTTTTTAACAAAGGCTACGGTAATTTTATACTCATATGCTTCATCGGTACACTAATGCTAGAGACGTGCAACTGCTGATGGGCCGCGGCACACACTGCAAAGACGCAACGCGTACGGTAGTGATGTGCCAAATACTGTTAATTAGGGATGTGCACCCGAAAATAGAAAATGTCACGGTAATTATAACTTTCGATTGGACATGCGGTTACTTTAATGATAATTATTTATAGACTGGCACTAATCAATCAATCACTAACACAATATCGACTCTATTGAGGTTATGCGATACACGTTGCTTAATACCGTTTAAAACGTTGAATGGATCAAAGTAAATCTGTATGTTATAAAAATTACAAGCAAGTTTTAACATTAAGTTGGTGTGCGGACACGCCACGGTAATTAGAGAACAGAAATTCTTTGGACATACGTTAAATTAATTTAGTCTTAACTACTTAAAACAGGAGCCAATGTTTTTGTTTACAGCTAGATACGGATGCTATCTAACATATAAAGAAAATTGCATGACTGAATATGATAATATTATGGATTATGCAAGCCCGGACACGTAAAACTTGCTAATCGGAGAATGGCCGGTATAACCTCAAATACTTATTAATTTAGTTTGTAAACGTCACTGTCTCAGAAATGTCAAAATTGAAAACACCTGTCACGTCAAGTTGAAGGTTGTCACTCATATAATATATTATAATCCGTTTCACTCATAATAATTATGAAGGTTGATATTATAAAAACAAATTAATTAAACTAAAATATATGTATACTTACCAATATTCTGTAATCCTGTATACTTACAATGTTCTATGAACCGCTTAATGCCGGCTTATTTTCTTTTATACGGGAGATGTTACGTAATGTATCCGATAGTCTTATTTAATACTATTATATAGTCTATGGTTTTATAATGTCGGCCGTCTTCCGACGAGCTCCATTATATCTTGTATCCTGTTCCGCCCGTCACCTGAGGAGACGTGAAGAGTCTGGTCTTCTTATTTTACATCTGCTATTAAAAACCCCCACCATACAACATAACAAAAAGAAGATAATGTGGTCCTAGTTTTTTATAGAATTTAAATTTATATATTGTTTTCTACTCGTAATATTATAAAAAACTTGCCAGTGTAATATCACATGTATGGATATTTGAACATATATACAACACAACATTAACAACAATAACACAACAACAACAGCACAAAAAGGTGATTGAATACGTCCTAACAATCAAACTTAATTAAAAGAGACATTTTTAAATATTAGGCATAGGTATTCATAGGTATTTTAAAAGAGGCAATTTTTTTTTAATTCTATAATTATTGAGGGACTTTTCCGCGTAGCGTCAGTGACAGTCCCATCTTAACCTAAACTTAAAATTTACCCTAAACTAAATGGCCATGAATTGAAAAAAGTCTCTTGCATCGTTACAGTTCGGATTACTTAGGTGAAAGGGGCCCACATCAGTCTTGTTCAAATTCAAAGTCCTGAGTCCTGTATATCTATTCTTAGTGAGTCATATCGGACACTTTCCATCAGCAAGTGGTAAGAGGCAATTAACATCGATAAAAGAAACAGGAACTGTACCCTTTGTGATGACCAATTTTTTTACTACTACGAGCATTCAAAAATAATAATTATTGTTCGATTTAATGGCACTGAAAAACCTTCTCTTTCTAATGTTCCCGTTATCATAATAGTAAAAAACAAACCTACAAAATCATGCGCGTCATTACCGATGTCACTATTCTATAAATGAGCGTTTTCGTTGGTATGATGATCATCATCTCAAAATTATTTAAAATATTGACCAAAAATATTCTTATTTTAATGAATACTACATCCAAATTTCACTTACTTTTAAAAAAGTGATTTATTAAGTGATTAGTTAATTTAGTAATGTACTTTTTTATTAAATACACATACGACATTATCATGACATTAACCGTACAACCTTGTTTTCGTTTCGTCTAATGCTATACTAAATGAAGTATAATTTATAGTACTCTCTACATTTTGTTTCATTGTGTGATCACACTGCTATCTTATATATATATATCTATTTTCATACAAAAATAATATTATTTCAGCTACGAGGTACGTAACACATAATTTTAGATACCTATTATTCAGTAGAAACTTTTTACCAAAAGTTAAGCACACTAGAATATCTGATAGTCCTCTCGTCTAGCAGCTAGTACATGTACATATGCCAGTAGAGGTGAGGATTGAGGGACCAGTTTTGATAGTCGCTGTCTTCAAATTGCGTTGACATTCCTTTCCATTACTTTTTTACAAAATGTTTTAAATCTCTTACTAAAACTTTATGTAGAAAAAGAAAGACTTTATTTATTTGATTAGGTAATATTCACTAAAATATTTATCTTTCTTGTGTGGAAAGAGGGACTAAAGTTGAGGGTTATATTTTTTTTATCTTTCATGCTTTGTGGTCTGTTATTCAGTAAATATCTTAACAAGTTCTTTAAATACAAAATGTCTGTAGTAACAACATCTTAATTTTTATATACTTTCCGAGATCTGGCTTATGGTCTGTGAGGACTGAGGGATCACATTTAAAGGGCTGTAGTTTTTATTATATTTCTTTACAATTTCCCAGATTTGTTTTACAATTGTTTTAAGGCTACTACTACATCCTACGATACTCTACTTCTCTTCTTACTCTAATACCAGTATGGTCCCTTAGTTCACACGCACATGAACTAGATGGTCGCTATTTATAAGGACGCTATAATTAAGAACTAGAGGAATTTCAAGCATCCGTGGTTTTAGCTGGTATGCGAGTAAAGAAATTTACAAATTCATGAGCTATTTTTATGTTGGAGCATATGGGACCATGTGATGTCCAATGTATATTCCGTGTTACCATTTTTTTTTCTTGCAAGTCCGTTATTTATAATTTTCCGAACTGTCTTTTTTTATTTATTTTATTCTACTATTTACAATAATTATTCTTTAACTCAAGTCATTGTTTTAAGTGCCAACACCTACGTAAAACATCCTAATGTTTGAATAACCATTAGTTTTAGTTTTTAATAAGTAATATACGAAACAAAACTTATGAGAAAATTAAATACTACGTAGACAAGACAATGGAAAAAGAAAATTAAGAAGCGGTAAAAGAAAGCTTGGGGGCTTGTCGGTCATCGCAACCCATATAAACAAAGTAGGAGGAACGTAATTAAATTATTATTTATTTTTAAGGAGAAGAAAATCGGAACCTCAAATATTCCCTCTTTGCGTATATCTAAGTCTATATTTTAGAAAAATAAATAAATATATAATAATGTAATTAATAATGTATATATATTATAATTATATAAATAATTATTATTTAATTATATTGCAAGTTATTATAGTATTTAAAATACATACAATGTAACAAATAAACAAATTTTTGGAAACTCACCATATACACAGTCACAAAAATTAAAAATTGTTATTGTTAACAATAATCCAAAGTTTTTAAGAAACATTATTTTTAACTGTGTGTTTCGACAATGTTTGAACACTGAGGCGAAATTCAATCAAGTATTGAACAATATTTTTTTAATTATAGTCGCTTTTATAGTGGCGAGAAGAAAAATAGCATAGTTATGATTGATTGCTTTTAGAACACAAACACATCCTGCAAAGTCATATTGGTAAAAACTATTTTTTTCAGCTTTATATATATGTGATAAGTGGCAAATATATTTGTCGGATCGTCAGGATTTCATGTCAGGTCATCATGTGGGCAGAAGTTGGGTTTCGTGCAATGCAAACACATTGGGTATAGGGGTACAATATATGGCGTTTATTAAAACCACAATTTAACACAAAATTAATTTAAAATAAACTCAGACTCAAATTACAATAATGCATTCAGGATGCTGTTGGGGTTGCCACGTTTCTGTAGTGCCTCAGGGATGTTCGTGGACGCCCGGACTGACAGATTCGCTGCAATCAGGCGCAAGCGAGCAGCATCCTTGTTGCACGGGGTGCGTGCCCGTACCAACAGTCTCCTGAGTGTCATTGCCAACAAACTGGATTGTCCTTTAATCTGGAGCCTAAGTCAGCTACATGCTCCTGTATGTAGTGGTAATGTGTACTAACATACTTTTTAAGTTTTATGTTACTAACATCTTTGTATTGTATTGTAATTGTATACTAACATAGTTTTTAAGTGGTCATGTGCTAACAAATCTGTACTTTTATGGAATTTTATTCCGAAATAAAGATATTATTATTTTTTTTTTTATTAAATTAAAATAGACATAGTAACACTTAAACACAACGAATCGAGTACAGTTTCGGGACGTCTTAGCTCCGATGCGATCAGACATTGGATTCCGAATGTCTTCCTCGCTGTGGTGTGGTGGTGGTGGTTAATCACGTGTTGTCGCTAATGGCACACTTGCGATTCGTTTCAAGTCTATACTATTGACCGGATGCGACACGGCCATCCTGCGATGCACACGTCCTCGTGTGTTGTTCTTCTTCTTCTTCCTGCCCTTATCCCATGTTACTTGGGGTCGGCACAACATGTTTTCTTCTTCTATTCCGTCCTGTCCAACGTCATGCTTTCACTGACTACCTCGTGTGTTGTTAGTCTGGAAAATACAAAATCTCGCCACAGTATCTGCTCGTCCAATCCTGACTCATATCTGATGAGATATTTAAAAAGGACTTGACCATTTAAAGTTTGCTTTAACAAGCAGTTTGAAAATAACACTCGAATTAGAAACTAAAAACTAGACTCTTCCACGAACTTGAACTATCTAGTTTTGAGATTTCCGAAACCAAGTACAACGATTCCAAATTCAATTAATCAAAGTAAACAAAACCTCAGGTATCTCATTCATGGTCAACAACACACACGGGAATACCGAGTCAACCCTTGACTCTACGGTCTTTGCTTCTAGACAAGAACCGACTATACCACCCAGAGCTATCGCCTACCGCGTACACACAAACAACGCTACGATTCTCTGGTGAAGTCTCCGACCCATTGAACCGAGAACCCGTTTACATCATTTAAAGTGATTCGAACTCCTCATCTATTTCGTCTACAATCTCAATTGGTACTTGGCCTTCGGCCTCTTTCGATAACGGTCATGGGCGTATTTGTAAGTACGTTTGTTAACCAGGGACTTTAAAACATACCGATCGCCATGTAACACTTCAAAAGTTTGAAAATGATGATCAAAAAAGAAACAAAATTTGTTACAAACACAGCCAGTCAAAGTACAAGCATCCATCAAACAAGTTAATCAAAACTCCAAACAACTAAGGTATGTAGGCACTATTAGGCTATCCCTGTAGCCATCTTTCATTTCTATAGTCATTCCTGTGACTATTGCAGTCATCCCTGTGACCTGCATACACTCATAGTCATCCCTGTGACCGTAACCAGCTATCATCCCTGTGATAGCAGTTATTCGCTACAATCATCCCTGTGATTGTGCTGAGCTCATAGCTCCTACATTACCAGTCTCATCTAAATCAGATTCTATAGTTACATTAATGGGTGCTTGACTTTGACTTTGGCATTGACTTTGACTTTGGCTTTGCCTTTGAGCACACTCATCCTTTTTTTCGCCCTTCGCACGAGATGAACTTAGAACCAGATAAACCAGAAGTCACAAAATTAAATCGGAAAATAACGACACTGGGAAACGATCCGGAACTGTATTACTATTCAACTCCCCATAGTCTATGCACATACGATGTGACCAGTCTTGTTTATTTACTAAAAGCGCGGGACTAGCAAAAGGAGAACAGCTAGTTCGTATGACGTTTGCCCGTAATAATTCGTCAATCCTATCACTCATTATTTACTATTCAGTCGGAGTTCGAAAAACACCTACATACCCGCTTCTAAGCCAAATTTCTAACTCACAAGTAGTCACGCGACTAGTAGGAAAACTAGTTGTTGTAAAATGTCAACAGGGTTTCATAAATTATCACGATTTTCTGCCTTATGAAATAACAATGCAATTAAAATCTTTTTTATGTAACTGGTATCCATTACTCGAATTGCAAACATATACAATCTTGTCCTTTGACAAAGTAAACTCAGTTGCGGTCATATTAACTTGAAAATCGTTAGGTACCCACGATCTATCGACCTTATAAAATATCACTAAGTACGTTACGTAGGTATTCAGCAAACAAAGCATTAAATAATATTTCGTCGCAAAATCATTAATTGCTACCTGACAACAATAGCAAAGTACTATTAACATTATTACTGCCTAAACCAACTAAACCACATCATTTACTCTTCGACCTCTAAATGCAAGAAATACTCTCCTTCATTAAACAACATTCAACACCAGAATCAAAATCAAAGAAACACTCACTTTCATATTCGTTGCCGCTTGCTCTCTTATCTTGTTAAAGCCTATTTCCGGTTCTGTATTACTCAAAGTTAGAAGATTTAATAGCTTAGTTACGCACCATATCAAAAACTTAAATGAGCTTGCCCTTACTACACGAAATAGAGCCGTTAATTGTAAAACTAAGTTTTAAAATAAGTCTGCCAATCGTCACATTATATTTCAAACAATAACTGGGTAACACGTGAAATAAAAATCATAAATTACCACCAATTAATACGTCACAAAGAATTTGTTCAGTACAGTCTACATTAGCAAAACTTTATACGAACCAGCAAATGTAGGTACGTTTACCTATGAAGTTACGACTGACAGATTGCTTAACAAGAGAGCATTCGGCACCAGAAACAAAATAAAAATAATACGACTCACCAGATTCGGCTGATAATAGATCAGTAGCTGGCTTGATGGCACAGATATCCACTCGCTTTTCAACTTTACTGTTAACAGAATCAGCCTCTTTCTTTGCACAGCGTGTTGCCATGTGCCCCGGCTCGGCACAGAAAAAACAGGTCATCGGCATCATGCTTTCTTAAAAACGCTGTCTTTGATCCGTTGTGATCCATTATTTCCTGAAAACTGAGATTGAGAGTTAGCAGAAGTATCGCGGTAGCTTTTATTCGATTATTCATTTGCCATAATATTATATAGCCCAGATTGCCACAGTTGTAGCAACGCGCTGACTGTTCTAACTTTGGTTTCTTGGCATCTGCAGGTGCATGTCAGGTTATTCCAGAAAAAATATTCTAAGCTAACCAAGAAGCAGCTGACCCCTTAAGGACTTTACTCATTGTAATAAATTAACCAACTGCTAGATTTTTTTTACAAGCTTTTATTTAACTCCACTTTTGTTTAATGCACAAATTGAGGGTATTTTACCAAACTCTAGTATCACTATCTCGAAACAGTTGATTAAGTATATTGTTATTGTTTGTTGGTTTGTTTGTTGTTACTATTAATATGGTTCGATTAACAACTTTTTTGAAGGCAAAGATTATTGTTCTCTGGGAACAAGAACAAGGCATTAAGAAAATAGCACGAGATAACGGCATAACGGTAAGATTTACGTTATTTAGTGCAGAGAGTAATTGAAATAATAAATAAGTAAATAATGTATTTATTGTTGCAATCATGTTGTATTATTACTCATAAGTTGTTTTTTTTAAGTATTTTTAATATTATCGTTTTCATTACAGAGAAAAACTGTTCGTAGATGGATACGAAGGTATCAAGCGACGGGTGATGTGAAGTGTGATCGCCAAGGCCCTCGCCCAATTGCTTACACTAATGAATCGGAGCGACACCGTAACATTGTGGAAGTTCATTCAGTGGCACCCTTCAAAACTACGCGTTCAAGTGCTGAAACTTTTGTAGTGTCGCTTAGCACTGTTCGGCGACATTTACACGCTGGGAACATCCATAATTATAAACCAGCCAGAAAAATTAGGCTTACTGACGATCACCGCACCAAGAGAGTGAAATTTGCAACTCGTTATTTAAATTTCGACTGGGAAAACGAAATTGTTATATTTACCGACGAAAAGTGCTTTAAGTCAGATAAAGATGAAAAATTTTATGGAGAAAAAATGGGGAGAGGTTTTACCCTAAAAACGTATTAGACTTAAGAACAAGCGGGCGGATAACACTAGGTAAATAACATTCTTATTGAACTTATGTTTATTACTAAATAGCACTTTGCCCGCGACTTCGTCCGCGTGAATTGTCTCAAGGATCCCTATTTTTATCAATTTATAAATATAGCCTATGTTACTCAGAGATAACGTAGCATTCTAATGGCGAAAGAATTTTTGAAATCAGTCCAGTAGTTTTTGAGTTAAATCGTAACAAACAAACAAACAAATCTTTCCGCTTTATAATATAGGTTAGATTATTTTTGTTAACTTTTGCTTGGATTACATATTCCAATAGATTTTAAAAGGTTGACGGTTTTAGGTTACTGGGGCTGGATGTCTTCAATGGGTCCAGGCGAGCTTGTGGAAATAGGCGGCCGCATGAACAGTGAGCGATACCTTGAAGTGTTGAAGGACGTCATGCTGCCGTCAGTGCGGGTCGCATATCCAGAAGGCCAAATTTACCTGGTTCAGGATAATTCTTCAGTGCATCGGTCCCGAATCGTGCAAGACTGGCTGAAGGCCCAAGAAGATATAACGGTGTTTGAGTGGCCGGCTAAAAGCCCGGACCTTAATCCTATAGGAAACTTGTGGGGTCAGATGGTTTTAAACTGGGACTCCAGTGAAATAAAGTCAAAAAAAAATTTGGATAACGAGGTAAACAAAACTTGGGAACTAATGCGAAGTAGTGCTGCATGTTTAAATATGGTTTCGGGCATGAAAAGTCGTCTTCAAGAAGTGATAGACAGTGACGGCCATCCTCTCCGTTATTAATAGACAATTTACAACATAACGGATTAAATTGTATTGAAACGTTTGAGCAAGTGTTAATAATTCCCAATATTGGTGGGATCATTATCTCGCAGTAAACAACCTTTATTATTATCAATTCAGTTATTCTTGTACAAGTATCTAGTCTTTTAATGTGTTAAAGATGAACCATCTGACCTCACATATTTTTCTAATGTTGTGTTAAAAGGGTTAACAGAAAATGTGATAAAAGAGAAAGATGAATATTGCTATACTTTAGCATGTTGGTTCTTCCTCTGTAATTCACAGGCACAAATGACAACAGTTCATTTTTTAACCAGGTTATTTTTTCCGATAAGACCATGCAGAGTATAAAATATAATGTTTTCACAACTGAATAATTATAATAATAATAATAATAATTTATTTGCAAATTGTGGTACAGTCTGCTACAGTTACAACAAATAGTTTTAACAAATAACAAATTCAAGAATGGCTCTGGCGTCCTAGCTAGGTTACACAGTAACCTGTATTAAGGTACGCCACCCAGATTCCCATGACAGGATTACAAAAACAAAAGAGACTGCCAAGGACAGTGATGGTAGGTATGCTGCAATTAAATTCGCCATGTAATATTATTAGGGGTGTAAAGTGTAAATGTGTGTGTGTGTGTGTATGTGTGTGTTCTGTTATATACGTGTACCTGTGAGTGTGAGTTTTGTATGTGTGCGTGTTTTGTATGTGTGTGTTTTGTATGTTTAGTGATTCAGTGTGGTGAGTGTGTAAACCACGGATATCGGTGTGAACGGAGGTGAAATAGTAGTTTTGAGTTTAGATACGGAGTGTCGGATGAAAAACGCTATGATAGTGAAGAAAGCAAATATTCAGTTTCGTCGTAATTTTTGTTGGTTAAGAAGAGTGTAATCTGCTTTTTACACATTTCGTATGTAGATTGATGTATGGGGTTAGTTTTGTCCAATCTGTTATATAAAAAAGGTCCTAGGTAGTAAAAGAAACGTCTAGTAAAGGCTGAGCGTGTGAACGGTACTTTGCAAATTTCATTTTTCCTTCTAGACGAAGATTGTGTTTGTGTAAAAGGAGTTACGGTGTGTTGTTGTAATACAGTGTTCAGAATGAATATTTGTCGGACCGTAAGGACTTTGCATTTTTGATAGAGGTCAAAGGTTGGGTAGAGAATGGGCCGGAAGGTAGCAACTTTAAGGATGGCTCTTTGTGCCACTTCCAAAGGTTTGAGTGTAGTTTTCGCGGCTCCACCCCAACTAGTGATACAGTAAGAGATGACTGACTGACACATGGCAAAATAAACTGTGCGTATTACAGAGGTATTGGCAATGTGCCTTAGTGTTTTAAATAGGTAAATAAGTTTGCGTATTCGACCAGTGAGGTGGGTGATATGTGCTTTAAAATTCAGATGTTTATCAAGAGTGATACCAAGGTATTTGGTCGTGTCAGTGGAAGTTATTATAGGACAGTTGCAAGAAGTCAAATTATTTTGGCAGGTGTGAGCTTTTAGAGTAATAGGCGTGAAAGGTTGTGCTGCAGAATTTAGGGAGAACGTAATGAGTTTAGTTTTATTAGTGTTCAGGGTGAGTGAGTGAGAGATAAGCCATTTAAAAAGAAGATTAAAACCAGTTTGAGCCGTTGCTTGTAGTTTAGTCCATGATTCGTCGTAAAAGGTGATTGCAGTGTCGTCGGCAAATGAGATAATGCTACCAGAGTTCAAGTGCAAGTTGCAGAGGTCATTAATGAACACCAGGAACAAGGTAGGGCCCAAAACACTGCCCTGAGGCACTCCATAAGAAATAGATAGCTCGTCGCTCAGGTAACTATCAATCTTTACTATTTGTCTACGGTCGGAGAGGTATGATTTAAAGAGCTGGAGTTGTATACCCCGTATACCCAGACTTTCTAGTTTAGATAAAAGGCAGGGAATAGGGACTGTGTCAAATGCCTTAGCAAGGTCAATGAACACTGTGAGGCATTTTTTGCGTTGATTTAGTTTATCAACGATTCCGTTCAGTAGTTGCAAGGCGGCATCAGATGTAGACTTTTTCTTCCTAAATCCAAATTGATTGGTTGACAATAAATTACTGGATTCAAGATAATTAACAAGCCTCGTATTAATGAGACGTTCTAAGATCTTGGAAAGGGCTGGCAGAACCGCAATGGGGCGATAGTTAGTAAAAGAAGAGCGGTCTCCCCCTTTAAAAATGGGATGAATTATAGCCTTTTTAAGAGACATTGGAAAAGTTCCATGGACAAAGCAGAGGTTGAAAATATGACAAAGAACAGGAGTAAGAATTGAAGAATATCTTTTTATTATAGTAGTTGAAATTCCATCAAAGCCCACTGCAGCATTGGGCTTTAAGGAAATAATGGTAGATGCTATCTCCTCAGGATTTGTTTCTAAAAGTACAAAAGAATTTAAACAGTTGGTTGTATTAAACGGGGAAGGAGAAGGGCAGCTATCTTGAATGTGTCTAGTACGTTCAGCAAGATCCTTGCCTATATTTACAAAGAAAGCGTTCACGTCATTAACAGATTGGGATGGGGTTTCAGAAAGTAACTCCGTAGGAGGATGAGTAATTTTAGTGGTGTGTGTGACACGCTTGACTGCATTCCATAATAGTTTTGTGTTACTACCTGCTCTGGTGATTTCATTTGAATCAAACTGTCGTTTTACTTTTTTAAGGATCTTATTGCAAAAATTTCTGTATCGTGTGTAAGTTGCTTTTAGGACTTCATTATCAGGAGATTGTTTATGTTTTTTGTGCAAAGTGTCTCTGTTCCTCATGCATCGCAGAAGCCCTGGAGTGATCCATGGCTTTAAGATTCTTTTGCGATTAGTTACACGCTTCACTGTCGTATGCTTGCTTATCTCCTGTGACAGAGTTTTGATGAGACATTCTGTCGCAATGTTTGGATCAGTTAAGGATAAGATGTGAGTGAAGTTAAGGCTTTGCATAGATTTATCGAGTGAGATGAAGTCTGTCTTTGAAATTGAGGTGTGAGTATAGTTACGAGTTGGCTTCATATTAAGACATAAGAGGGTAGAGAAGTGATCAGTAATGGTAGAATCGAAAATGTATGTGGAGGAGGGTAATTTCGTTTTAAGAATTGTGTGGTCAAGGCAATTATTACCTCTAGTGGGTAGGTGGTGGGATGGTAAAAAGCCGTGATAAGAGAGACAATTAAGATATTCATGCGACCGTTGTTCTAAGCTCGAAGTGTTGCTATCTAGGTTAATGTTTATATTTATGTCCCCTGTTATTATTACATTTTCAAAGGTAGTCAAAAAAGAGAGAATTGTATTTAAAGATTTTAGAAAAGTTTCAATATTGTCTTGAGAGGGAGATCTATAAACACAAAGGATAGCAACATTAGATTCAAGTTCAATAATTAAACCAGAGGCAGAGTTGTGAAATTCAGGTTCGCGTGCCTTAAATTGTAGGTTTGAGTTGATGAAAACAACTACTCCGTCACTCTGATTACGGTGCTTATTAGTGTGGACTGAAGAGTAACTTTGAAGCTGAGGTAGGGTAGAATTGCTAAGGCAAGGAAGCCAACACTCTGTAAGGACAGCGATATCACACTCAAGAGAAAGACGGGAGAGAAGTGTCTCAAAATCATGAAAGTTTCGATTGATTGATCTGATATTTTGGGAGAGAACTTTCAGGCAGCTATCCGGGGACTTAATGCTAGCTGAACAGTCCTCTGGAGTGCATTGATAAACTTTTGATACAGAAAATTCGTCTAAGTTGTCATTCAATAAGTTAACGTTATCGAATGTTATGTATTAAAGTTAAATAAGGATTAGGGGACAGATTGATAAATGATTTTTGGATTTCAAGTAGTATTAATAGTTTACAGTAAGTGAGTGATAAGGTAGTATATGAATTGAGTGTATAAGTTAGTGTGTGTGTGCTGAGGTGTTTAGCTATGCTCGTGTTTATATGAGTGTAGAAGTTACAATGTAAAAAATGCCGTATTACACAGATAATTAATTTACTTAAACTAACAAAAATATTGCAGTAACGAAAAGCGAACGGTAGGACTAATGTGAACAGTCATGCTTCAGGTAATTTTGACAAATGTTGTAGTTGAGCTTCATTTTTAACAACAATGTAAGCAGATTCTCTAACTTTTTTCATCAGAATTCGGCCATTAGAAATCCAACAATAATCATATTTATGCGTTTTAGCAAAATTTCTGGCTAAGTAAAATAGTTTTCTAGATTGCGCTGTCAATTGCTCTGCTATATAGATAGGTAGCTCTTTAGCTGTAAATCCTAAGTTAGCTGAGTTGAGTTTTAGATTAGGATTTCGCTTGTTGTAGCTTTTAACGGAGTCCAAAAACTTTGATTTGATGAGTGTGTTCGAAAATTCCATTATTAACGCGGAGGTGTTTTTTTGCTTGTCTATTCGATACCTCGAGATGTCTCTGATATCTGATTTAATATTAATGCCGAGGACATTGGAGAGGACAGCGACAGTACCGTAAATGTCTTCTTTTGTCTCATTTTGACGTAGTGGAACATTCCTGATTTCTACACATGTTTTAATCATGTTTCGTTCCAGTGTGTCGATCTTTTCATCAAGAGTCGATAGATGGGAACACATTTCCGCGCGCTCACGTTCGAGTCCTGTGATCTTAGCCTCCAAGGAAAACATTTGATCTGATAAACCGTTCAGAGAGCTAACCAGTCCATTGTTTGATGTCTCGATTTTAGAGCAATGTTGTTTGAGGTCCATTAAGTGAGTTTCAAGTTTTTCGAGCCGGGCATTCTGTGAAGCCATAAATTGACTAATCATTTCTCTCAGTTCAATTCGGAAATCCGATTGCTCGATTGGTTGTTCAGTACTCGACGATCTGAAACGCTTTGCTCTCTGCGTAATATATGAGGAACTCAGATCCGGAATTAACTCATCTTCACAAAGTTTGATTAAATCGCTATCAGAACGCGACTGATTGATGTTAGTTTTTGCTGCGGGTGGTGAGCGCATCATTTTGGTTCTTAAAAAATATGTGGAGTATTAGATGCGGAGTTTGGCCGGGGCCTTATAGTAACGTATGTCCGGAGCGAGTAGAAGTCGCGACAAAAAGTTGGGGTGGCGCCACTAGTCGCATGAACTCGTAATGCTATTTTGTCGCACTATTTTCGTCGCTGGAACGTTGACGCAAACTTTGTCGTCGTCGGGAGGTAGGTACCACAGACGAAAGCACAATTGCGCGCGCGTAGGACTTTAGCCTATAAACAGTTCGCACAACGTTGGAGATTCCGTGCACTCGCGTTTTATACACAATGATGTGACACTTTTATAAAATATTTCGTTTGTTCAATAACTTTGTGTACACTGTGTGGAGGACTGAAATCAATTATAGGACAAATACACAACACCAAACTTATACTTTGATTAAAATAAATCGACTTTATAACGGATAATAAATTTTAGAAAAGAAATTAGCTCATTAGCTATGTTACTAGAAATATCTATAAACGAACCGTTTTCAAATGTAAAACTTTCTAAACCTCGCCCAGGGTATCTATTTTATGTTTAGTTAATATTCTAAGTAAATACGAGTAACCCTAATTTAACACAGATAAAAAACTGTGGACTCAACCAGGAAGTGGATTTCATGAAGTCCTAGAAATGTAATTAGAGAAATAAATGAATATTGTTTATGAAACCTGCTTAGCTTTTCTTACAAACCTCATACCTACTTTAACATATGTTTTCTTAAATAATAATTAACGAAAATCACCCAATCACCTATTAAAGAAACTAAAAAAGAAAAAGAAGTCTTCTCATTCGCGGATTTGAACTAGTAACCATTGTATTGCAAAGCCACAGTCTAAACCACTAGACCAACGCGACACTTAAGTTACGTTACAAAAAACTTAAACGGTTTGATGTCATTACCAAAGGGGGATACTTTTCTCTGAAGCTTGCTGTACCGAAGTGTCTTAAAATTAATTCTATTTAATATTACAATTATCGATTGCTAAACGTGGAAGCGGCGTCAGCAGATTTGGAAGTAGGTGAACGCTCGGCGTGACGAAGCGTCGATTCAGCGATTCAGCAGGTGGCGTGTTACAGTTTTATGTTCAAACATCCGATTGACGTAAATAGCTATCATGTCGCTATTCAGCTGATTTAGTGTAGGCAGAGCACGTAACACCTCCCCCCTCAGAACAGCAACTATTTGAGAACCTTGAGCGAAAATGTTGCTGGTGTCTGTTTCCTGGTTATGGGTGATTCTACATCTTCGTATTGATGATTTTCAGGGCTTTTATCTGGTTTCTGTGGTTTTCTAAGCTTTGTGCAAACGTTATACCGACGTATAGTGATAGTAACGATCAGTACAGTTGCAACGAATATTACGACGTATAGTGGGATCGTCGTACGGTAGAGTGAATATTCCACATTTGCGTGATCTATGTGTACTGGATGCTGCATTAAGATCTTATCTTCAATTTCATGTAGGCTTTTTAAGTGCAATGAGTTTAATTTCAGATGTAGGATGGTTTCTTCAATGAGGTTCAGGTTCATAGGTATTTCAGTGATTTTCAGCGGCTGCCCTTTGATATGGTCGTTATTGTTTGTAATAGTGAATCGCTCGGTGCGTAATAGGCATTTGTGCGGGATAGTAGCGAGATAACTTCTGTGCAGTGAGATAAATTCTTGATGTTCGCAATGTAACTCTGTCCGGGTCGGTCGTGAAAAGGTAAGCGTGTAGGTAGCGTCTGTCGTCCAATTGTACCATGGCTGCTTTAGTTGGTGTAAGCTTTGTAGGCTGGCATGACTTCTCCAGAGATTGGTTGTAGATGAAACCTGGGATACAGTCTAGGTGTCCTCTCGTTGGTTGAAGGTTGATTCCTTTTTCGTAGAGATGGTAAAAGACAAACTTCGTGCATTCAGCCATGTGCCATGTGCTTGAAAACTTTCCTTTTGGTTGCAATGAAAGGGTAAGGGGGAATAAAGGTATACATTAGTTTATTGGGAATTATTGGTGATCTGAATAATTCAAACCTATCAGGAGAAATTATTCAACTTTAAATATGATAACTATATTTTTGTAATTTGTATAAAGGTTTAAATCATTTAATTATATTTCTTAAGGTATATCTATTCTTAACATACTATGATGGGTGCTCGATGCACGTATTTAATAAAAGCTAAGGCTATCTTCCTACAAGTAAACCTAAAGTACTATCAATCCTTTCTTAAATGCTAACAATTTTTTATTTTATTTTAAGTATATCGTTATAACGAGCCATCCAGACTTTGCTAAGACTGATATGCTCATTTAACTCTGATACTATTTTATGGTTATTATTTTTGCATTATTAAACTTTTGGGCATCCGTATGATCTAGGTTTCCGGTAATGATTTTATTAGCTCTCAAGTCTTATCTCGAGCGCCGGTGTTGGTCGATTTTGATTTCTTAGGGACACGTTTGAGTCGAGACTTGGCTACAGGGCCTTTCTTTTTGGAGGTGTATATGTGTATCGGGAGGTCGGCTAAAACAGTGTCGTGTGTGTAACGTGGTGCTAATTTTTGTTGGCTGGCTACCGGGTTAGAGATGAATATTTGTTGCTCAGGTTGATATTCTATTTCGGGCTCTCTGTCCTTATTCCTATTCTGCATAATATTCGTGCGGTCAGTAAGCGTAAAGCTGTTAATAAGGTCGTATACAGTTTTCATCTGGTCTCGGTGTGTCAAGATATATTGCTGCATGAGATGTTCAGTCAAGTTAACGTCAAGGGGGTCTCTGGGGTCAAAATGTCCTCTAACTATGTCATGTAGTCTACACTTCGTAAAACTGTGAACCGAACTATTATAAGCTAATAATGCATAAGGCATGAGGTTAATTACGGGTTCATCTTTCTGACGTAGACGTAAAATACGCAAGTGTTCTAGTAACGTAGAGTGAAATCGTTCTACGATTCTGTTATCGTTGGGGGAGTGTGCTAATGTTTTATGATGATTGATTTTATGTAATCTTGTGAATTCGGAGAATAACTGGTTCGTGAATTCTGTGCCGTTATCGGTCACTATTGTCAACGGAAAACCATGATGTGTACAATAATTTAAGACTGCTTGCAGTATGCTTATTGCAGTACCATCTCTAAGCTAGTATGCTTTACCATACTTTGAGAAAACATCTACCACTGTTAAATATTTTTCATTATGAGCTGTAAAGAGGTCCATGTGTACTAGTTCGAAGGGTTTAGTCGCTGGGGGTACTACATTAAATTGTGGTCTAATTGGGTTCCTATCATATTTCGTTTGTCCGCAAATGGTGCACTCATTAATATATTTAGTTATTTCTTCTCTCATTTTGGGCCAATAATATTTCCGGGAAAGGGCAAGATGACATTTGTTTATTCCCCTGTGATTGGTTTTTCCCTCATGATAGTGTTTAATAATTTCCTGCTGTCTTAAATACTCTTTGACGTCTTCTTATTCGGTTTTTGCTAATACTAAGTTAATAGCTGAGCTTTTAAAATGATTCTGGATGATGGGTATAATTGAATACATGCCTAACGGTGGAGTTATTTTTAAAGCGGTTTTTACTTTGGGGTTGACATATTCTTTTATAGCAATTATTGCGTCTTGCTCTAGGTTTGATTCTGAAACCTGAATAAAAGTACGTGTGTGTGTGTCAAAAGGTTTAGTGGCGGTTGTACGTCGTTTAATATCTCCTACTATAGTAATGCATAACTGTCGGTGAAACTTGTTCAAAGGTTCGTCAGTGATAGGGACTTCTAGAATAGGGTTTTCGGAACTAGTATGTGCAGTAGCTGTCGTGGAATGTGTACGAGAGGGTGGTCGCTCTGAAGGGTTAGCTATCATTGACTCTGTCTCCTCATAGTTTATTTCTACCCGGGATAAAGCGTCGGCGTTGGTGTTGTATTTTCCCTTTTTGTAAACTATAGTATAGTCATATTCACTAAGTTTAAGTCGCTATCTAGTCAGTCTTGAGTTAGGCTCCTTAAGGTTCATTATCCACTGTAGTGGCATGTGGTCGGTGAGTATTTTGAATTTGCGACCAAACAAGTAAGGCCTAAAATACTTTGTAGCCCATACTATGGCTAAAAGCTCCTTCTCGATAGTACTGTAATTGGTCTCGCTATCGTTTAAGGTTCTGGAGGCGTAACAGATTGGTTTGTCTGAGCCAATGGTACCTTGTGAGAGTACAGCGCCTATAGCTACGTTAGACGCATCCGTCGTTAGGATAAACTCTCTAGTAAAGTCGAGGTACTGTAAGATTGGGTCGTTTGTGAGTAAAGTCTTGCATTTGTTAAAACAGTCAATGTTTTCGGAGTCAAAGGTAATTTTGTTAGTCTTTTTAAGGCATTTTGTCATAGGCTTAGTGATGCGGGCAAAGTCAGGGATACATTTTCTGTAATAGCCTAGTAGTCCGAGGAACTGTTTTATTTCTTTCGGAGTTTTTGGTAATGGGTATTTTTCTATGGCGGCTATTTTATCAGGATTAGGTTTAACACCTTCTCCACTAATTATATGACCTAATAACGCTGTTTCTAACTTTATAAAATTCGGACTTATCCATTTGAATCTTAAAGTTAGATTCCTGTAATCTACTAAAAACCTTTTCTAAGTTAATCTATTTCAAGTTAGTTAGTTAAGTTTTTTAAGTTAGTCAAATTTTCTAAGTTTCTAAGTGCAATGACGTACTAAAGATGATGACGTCATTAAGATATACGAGACAGATGTCATTTTGTAAGCCTCTGAGCACATTATCCATTACTCGTTGAAAAGTAGATGGAGAGTTTTTTAAGCCCATGGGCATGCGCAAGAATTCAAAGTGCCCATGCTCTACGTTAAAGGCTGTCTTCGGAATGTCGTCAGGGTGCATCTCACATTGATAAAATTCAGATGCCAGGTCCAAGGTCGTGAAATACTGGCATTTGCCAAGCTTGTCAAGTATGTCATTTATGTTAGGAATCGGGTATTTGTCGTCTATGGTCTTGTCGTTCAGTTTACGAAAGTCAACTACGATTCTCCACTTCTGTTTGCCTGATGCGTCGGCCTTCTTAGGAACTACCCAAATAGGTGAGCTCCAAGCTGACTCAGAAGGTCTTATGATACCTTGGTCGAGCATCTTAGTGATCTGGGGGGCGATCGCGCTATTTTATAACATGAACAAATGTCTAAAGATCGGTTTTGGTTCAGCTCTGACTGTAATTCAGTTTTGGTTCGGTTGAATGAAATTTCGGTATCGCGCTAAAGTTTAAGTGATGACCAAAGTAGAACTGAAACTGAACCATTGTCATAATCAAAATATTAGATGTGTATCCTAGTATGGACATTGTAAACTAGTATCGTAAGCATAATCGACCGTCGACTCAGCGTTTTGACAGCACTTGTGTTTGAGTTATGTTACTTTGGTTGGAGTGCTGACTAAAAAAAATGTCGAGATATGATTTCAAGTGGTTACATAAATAGCTTAGAAGTATCCTTTCAACATCTCGGTCACATTGTCGGCACTGTAGGTCTATTGTAAGGATTAAAAACCAATTGTCTGAAGAATTATATTGTTTGTGTATGACTGTTTGATGCCAAAATAAAAGAAAAAAAAACTCGATAAGTGGAGTAATACGTGTTTTAAATATAATTGAAAAAATCTGTGAATACGTTTATTTTGCATTGGTAAGTTTTTCAATTCTCTTATAATAATAGTATTTAATTTTAAAATTATAAATATTTAAAGATACGTTTAGTATATTGTATAAAATAATTGAATTAAAAATAAGTTTTCAGTTCAATCTGTGACTGGTTTGTATTTTTATTATTTGCCCGCGATTTCGTCCGCGTGAATTTCAAAGATCCCATATTTTTTTGATAATGCAATATAGCCAAGGCACTGCACTCAGGCATAACGTGGCTTCTTAATGGTGAAAGAACTTTTAAATCATGAGTTAGTTTCGGATATTACCCCCCCACAAACTTCACCTCTTTATAATATTAATATCGATTATTAATATTTATTTAATAGTAGTTACAATTATTCTCTTTTATTTCATTTTTATTATTATTATTTTTTTTGTTATGTTTAATTTTTTATTATTTGATTTATTATTTTTAGTTTTTCGATATCTTAAGGAACTGCATTTCACCTAACTTGAAAGCTACTCTTTGTAATCTTGCACTCAGATTTTTTTGATTGGGCTTGCACAATGGCCGCGTTACACTCGTTCGCCGTTTCCATGAAGTCTAGGTACATTCATTCATCATTTTAACGATTTCCACTTACTTTTTATCACAAAAATTCTAAACCAATTCAGAAAAAGTTGCTCCGTAGTAACCTTAACACAAATTGTGGTTATGGTTTGGTTGCGTCTCTGTTCTAGTCGAACTTCGGTTCAACCATATGTCAACGCATTAGCGCGATACGAAAAGTACTTAAAGTTGTATTTCGGTTATGGTTCAGTTTTGATTCGGTTGGGATATTTTAGCGCGATTGCGCCCCTGATCTCTAACTTCTTGTCGGTGAACAAAAGGGTAGCGATAACTTTTCGTATATACGGGGAGTTCGTCAGTCGTTCTAATACGATGTTTTATTTTATTTGTAAAAGTCAAAGGTTCTCCTTCTACGTAAAATACGTCAGCAAAACGGCCGCATAGAGTCTCTAAGTTAGTTTTTTCCTCAATATTTAAATGGTCTGTACGCAATCTAGATAAAACTTCTTTAACGCGCCTAGAACCTTGTTTAGTGCTAGTGCACTCGTTATTAAATATCGCTGCTTGTAAAGGGCGTTCGAATGTAATAAGTAAGTCATAATCGGTCGGGTTTTCAATTTCTACGATACCAGTACAGTCAGTAACGCGAGTAATGCATTCATGAATAATGCAATTACTATGTATTTACTGAGTTATGGCAACGTCACCGTCTGGACTATAAATAGGAACACTTAATAATTTTGATGAGTTCGCGGGAATATTTTCTTGATAAGTCGACTTTTTACATTGATAAAAACTAATAGGTATGCTTGTAAAATCCGTAAAAAATAATTATTTTTAAGATCAATCTGTGCTCCGTCAAGTAAGTCTAAGCCTATTAAACCGTCAAAATAATTATGAAATCTATAAATGAAAAACTTAATTTTCGTAGGGTTATAAAATTCAGGAAAATTCGGAATTGTAATAGAAAGGTTATGCGTACTAGTTACCACGAGCGTTTGTCACTTCAAAGGGATCGAAGTTCAGAGGTATGTGTGAAAAGTATTGTTCGACTGCCTCGGGACTAATAAAAGACTGGTTAGCCCCGGTATCTACTAATAACTTGAGTGGCGGGTCCGCTATTTGAATGTAGCGTAGTTCCCTTTTAGATTGGATATTTAATTCTATTTTAACCCTTTTTGATCCTTCTCCTTGTGAAAATCCGGATTAGCATTAGAGGTAGACGACTGTGGTGCTTCTAAGCATTTTACGTTTTCAGAAATCTGTGATTGTGTGTTGTCTTGTACAAATGGCTGATAATCGGGCTCAATTTGGTTAAGGTAATAAAAGTCGGGATAGTCATAGTAATAGGAATAGTCAGGTTGTTCATAGTAATAGTCGGGATAGTCATACGTATTTTCAGTGTCGGTCATTTCGTTAACGTTCATTTCACGCGTCTTAAAGTAATTACTAGTTGGTGGGTTTCCTGATCTACACCAATCGTGTGCTGGTAACCCTATTGGTTTTGGTACGAAGTGACTAACACCGCTCATCGGTTTCGGACCTGTATATTGCGCTGGGATATTTGCGTTTGGTGATTTAAACACGTTACTCTGTGGGTGGTAGTTCGGTGGGGGTGCACGAAACATTTGCTGGGTTCGACTAAACATGTTAGGGGCACGATGAGGTACCTGGTTATGCTGGAACGGTGGCCTCCATTGCTGCTGCTGCGGCGACATGGGCATAGGCTTATGCCAGCTCGTGCCTGCACTCGGAAAGCTAAAAGGTTTGGGTGTGGTCATAAGGACCGGTGGTGGCATTCTATGGGTTGAATGCGACTGCTGTGTCGGGTTACATCGTTCGGGAATGCTTTCGTTGCGCTGCTGTAGGTACATGACATTCAATTCTTGTTGCACAAATTCCAGAACCTTTGTATAGTTTCGGGTCTCATACATCGAATACGGGACCCTAAAGGTTCTTTAAGACCTCTAACGTAAGACTGTAATGTAAGTTTTCTATAAAGGTCGCGTTTTGCTTCTATAGTAGTAGCTATATTTTTATGTAACGTTACATAAGTCATTATAGTGCTAAAAAGGGTCTGGCATTTGTCATAATATTCCTGTGGAGTGCTACTTCCTTGCGTTAGTAAGGACATGTCATTATAAAGGGCGGTCTCGTCCCTCTGATCGGAAAAGTTGTTAATTAAAGCGTCACGAATCCCTTGCCAATTTTCAGGTATGCCATTAGAATTAATAGTTGTTGCTGCAGATCCCGTGATTTTATTTAAAATACCGTTTATAACGCATAAGTTTGTGAATTCGCAGCTCGGGTCATTTCTAACGTATTGTGTTACGAGCTGATCGCATATTTTAATAAAACGGGTTAAAACATTCGGATTGCCATCAAAGTCTGGCACTGGGCGTAAGGCCTTAAAGATAGTATCAGGGTACAATGCCATTTCGTCAATTTTAAAAAATATATGTAACCCTAAATTATCGAAATCTATAAACCCATTTAAATCTACTTCCCTAGTCCTACTTATATGTCTGGAAGAGACAGATTATCTCCTAGCTTCCCTTGGATGAAAAATTTTGAATTAATATAATAAATGGGGATAAAAAGGAAGGACTCGGGAGCAACACTCAAAGGAAGTTTCAAGGACTTACTTATACATAGTTTTTCTTGGTGTATCGATGGCTGGATACGTCCTCAGCTGCGTCTTCTTAAAGTTCGGATATTCGACGAGGTACTTGGAAATACCGACAGCGACTATCGGAGTCAGCAGTTTAACGATTTTTGGAAATCTATACCGCGCCGCGCACTGCCTCGAATATCCTACCGACTGCGCCAATTACGAAGGTGACAGCCGGAGGACTAAAAAAAAACCGAAATTATTTTAATGAAGGTTTTTAATTTTTTAAAAATTACAATTGAACTTAGGCTAATTTATAAGTCTAGATTCGGACGATGCTAGTACCGAAGTGTCTTAAAATTAATTCTATTTAATATTACAATTATCGATTGCTAAACGTGGAAGCGGCGTCAGCAGATTTGGAAGTAGGTGAACGCTCGGCGTCACGAAGCGTCGATTCAGCGATTCAGCAGGTGGCGTGTTGCAGTTTTATGTTGAAACATCCGATTGACGTTAATAGCTATCATGTCGCTATTCAGCTGATTTGGTGTAGGCAGAGCACGTAACATTTGTCAATGACAGTCGTCAAACTTGACGATTGTCAATATTACTTATAATAGGTTTACGGCTAACTACGTAAATCCTCCATGCTGTAGATTATGTAAGCATGTATGTTTGTATTTTATATTAAACGGCTGAACACCCGCTGATGTGTCGCGTGTTCCTTTAAATCCTATTCGCACTAAAAAATAAAAATAACTGGTAGTCTGCAATAATTGAGTCTGGCCGGTACTATAATACCCCGCTTTAGAAAACCGATAAGACCGTTCTAGAAAGAGGATTCATACTTGGATCTTTTATGAATTTCGGAAGAGCGGTCAGAAAACAAAACCTGTTACTGTTACCCAAGCTACAGCGAGATCTAGACTGAAGGAGTCAGTCTAGATCTCGCTGTCGCTTGGGTAACACGCTGATTACTCATACGCTTACGTTACTGAAGTCTACCAGTCTACTTACTGCAAGACTACCGGTCCACAACCGAGAGTCGGTTAAGTCGAGCCGTCGAGCTGTCGCGTGCCTGCTGCTCCCAGGGCGGGTCCTACTGATAGGACCGCCTGGGGGACCTCCGTCCCAGAGCTAGGAGCCGACCGCGCCAGTCTATCTTCGGTCAGATCCTGTTGCCGGCCAGGCTGTGGATCCTACTAACCTGGAAATCTCTGCCTGATCCTAGTGCGTCTAGGTTAGTGTTTGAAATTTACTACTGCTGTTTTTGATACTCATCACATTTTAATCTTTCTGTGAGAGCTATTAAATTTAATTCGTACAATTCTGCATAGCCTTTTATTTCCTAAATTATCAGAATTGCTACATTTCGCGCCCAATCGTGAAATCAAAGCTAGCTCTATCATCTTCTTAAAAATTCCAATCTTACTAGTTTATTAGTACTCTTTATTTCGACATTTTTATTTGGCTTAGATTCTTGTGTGTGTGTGTGTGTGTAAAATACTAATATTTTCTCCTCAGCCCGCTTCGTCGTACTAAACATACTTACATACTGTACAAAAACTTACACTACATCCCCACACACAATCCTCTTGCCTTTGGCAATTGGCACCCATTCTTCGCTTTTGAGTTTTAAATCACTCGTTGGTTACTTACAAGTTGGGGTTTGGTTTACTGTACGCGTGCTATTAGGAGAATATCCTATAGTCGTTCTCACCTACACTTTTACACTAAACTTAACCACATTACGCTGCACCCCACACACGTACACACCACAGCGTTTACCCTATGGTAACCGCACTCAGTCTTCGCTTGGGTGTGTTTTTAAAACCACCTAGTGGTCATTACTGAGTTGGGGACTGAGACACTTCACGATAGCTCAGGACAATATCCTGTAGTTGTTTGAACATACCTACTCCTATTTATAAACTAAACAGTGTCTAACAACAATAAATAAAATAACAAATACTGTCTTTCATTTTACTGTACTTTATGTTTTCTTTTATTAATGAAAATATTTTTAATAATGTCGCCTCCACCCGTTTTATTCCTCCCCTAGTGGCGGTAAATGAATAAAAACGAGTGTGTACTATTATAGACAAACATTTAATTCGCTAAGTCGGAGGCACACAGCATTTGTAGGGTCGTGGGTTACGGTCGTCTATTTGTCACCTCCGCAGGTACAGGTACTTCCCGTATAGTCCAGAAGAAATTCCCGGAGACGGAAGCTGGCTGGCTCGAGAAGACGGTGAACGGCGAAAATAAATGATGAACTGACGGTGCGGCCGTCGTCTCGCTCAGCACACCAGGTGCGGAGCGACAGGGACCTCGGGTCCGCAGTTCCACAAAGCGGGTCGAAGTTCCGGTAGAATTCCTACCCTGGAATTCCCGTCGTAGCACCTGGAATTCACCATTCCAGCTTGTTAGAAGATGGCTTTGCAGTTCCGTACTGGGTGGTACCACCGACGACGACAAGAAAGTACCCATCTACTCGTAGTAGTACTGTCGTGGTGGCAACCTACCAGAACGGAGTTTACATCGTGAACAAGCTTGAGCAGAAGAATAACAAAAAGTAGGAAACGAAAGCAAAAACGTTAAGATTTTTAAAATTTCAAAATTATTTTTATTGAGCTTGAAGGTAGAAAGAAAAATTAGCATTACTTGCAATTACTGAGGTATTCTAAGATGGTGCTTATTATTATGAAAATATAAATAAGCAACAGCAAATTAATTATTTAATTAACAAAAGACAAAGATAAATAGGCAGAATGACAGTAAGCAGAAAGATGGCATGAAAATGATGTGTGATTTGTGTGGTGTTCAAAACTTACCCTAGTTCGGGATTAACACACTTATTTGCACTTTTAATTTGTGATTTATAATTATGACCACCGTAAATAAAATAATAATTGCCAACGCTCGTGCTAATGCGCTTGACGAGGCGCTAAAACCAACGTGCAGTCTCACGTCAACCTAAAAGCGACTGACCGTCAGCTGCGCGGGCGCAATGACCTTTTATAGCCTCTCCCCCCGAACACTTCACCTCGTACCGCCGATATCCGTGTAACGTTCCGTTACATTACCCCCCTTCCCATCATAAGGATTTTATTTTAATAATAAAATCCGCATCCTAAACTTGTCACATTAACCATTTACACATTCTTTCACTTTACTCATACATCATCGCTCATAATCCCATCTCATAATATTAAAATTATGAGACGTGTCCTAACATACTGAAAATCAAATGACGACATTGCGTCATTGACTTTTGTGACAGATATTAAAGTCGTTTAGTAGTATTGGGAAAATGTAACGAAAGAAAAAATATTATTTATAGGTTGATATTTTGAGATCCTTGATATGCCAAGAACCCAAGTTTTTACCAGACATATCCTCTAAAACATACACAAGTGGTGGGAGCTTATTAATGATTCGGCACTTAATGTATTTGGGAGCTAATTTTTTGTAAAACGCTTTGTTTTTATTTTTATTTTTGGCCTTGAAAAAGAAACGCTTTGGTTTTTGTGATATCTTCTTATTAAAACATCGAAACCATTTTGTTTTGTTTTATGTTTAATATTTTGTTTTTAGAAGCAAGTTGTTATATTTTTGAATTGTCTTGTTCCTCAAATTCTCTGAACATTATTGTAAGCTACCTTCTACTTGCATTTTATTTAAAGCGTTTTTTTATTGGGAAATTTATTTTTTTGTTTGCCATTTATTTTTGTTTTCTTTCATTTTCTTTTCTTATTCATTCATGCTTTCATAAACACAACACAGCGTTCTGTTAGAATAGATTGTATTGTAACGGAACGGAGTACCTACTTTTAACATTGATCATTAGTAATTTGTGTGCTATTCGCAACTTCTTATAATACTCCTAGTAATTGTTTCAACGTAGACATTCTTTATAAACAAAAGTAATATTATTCAATAAACCAACTTGTTGTTACTACGCGTAGAATCGTTTAAAATAAATTGTAAACAATTTGCACAAAAATTCCCACGCTAATTAGCTAATGACGGTCCGAGCTCGCTTCTTATCTAAGGAATGCGGTAGTCCTTTGTTCTCGACGCCCGAACACTATCACTACGGTACACTATAATCCAGTTCGATTTTTGACTATGTATTGATGGTATAAGGTTGCAAATCGTTTACCTTGGTTTTTTTTGTGTGAATGATATGCGTTTTTTTTTTTAGAGGACAACATTTTTAATGCGACTAAATTCAATAAACAGTTTAACGTCACACACAACACACACGCCACGCCACGCCACGCCACTACATGAATGCAATAAATGATGATTATGATTATGATTATGATTACGTCTTTATAAAACGGTTATATTGATCCAATCATTTATTTTTTGTATTATTTTTATTGGTTTCTTATTAAAATGCCATATCCTATAAAATATTTATCGTTACAAAAGTCAGAGTTAGAATACGAGGTAGCTGTAAGAGGGGAAACTCCGGCTAGTACTGTTGCTGATCTTAGGCGACAGATTTGTAAACTTAGTCAAGTTCTTTTGTTCGAGGATATTTTATGTTCCCATCTTGACCCTCCTGAAGATCTGAATAATTCTATAGAAATTTTAAATAAAATAAAGTCTAGTCTTGATGTGGACACTAAAGATAAAAATGTTTTAGGACGGATTGAGAATCTCTTCCATCACCTTTATCATCGGCTTAATAGGATTAGTGTGGATGAGAAACTTATGGATGTGCATTCGGAATGTACAAATATGTTCAAAGAATATTATGCAATTTTCATTTCTTTAAAAACAAAGAGAAAAAATAGCTTTACTTGCAATTACTGAGGTATTCTAAGATGGTGCTTATTATGATGAAAATATAAATAAGCAACAGCAAATTAATTATTTAATTAACAAAAGAACATGATAAATAGGCAGAATGACAGTAAGCAGAAAGATGGCATGAAAATGATGTGTGATTTGTGTGCTGTTCAAAACTTACCCTAGTTCGGGATTAACACACTTATTTCCACTTTTAATTTGTGATTTATAATTATGACCACCGTAAATAAAATAATAATGGCCAACGCTCGTGCTAATGCGCTTGACGAGGCGCTAAAACCAACGTGCAGTCTCACGTCAACCTAAAAGCGACTGACCGTCAGCTGCGCGGGCGCAATGACCTTTCATAGCCTCTTCCCCCCGAACACTTCACCTCGCACCGCCGATATCCGTGTAACGTTCCGTTACAATAATAATAATAATAATAACAATTTTAACAATTTTTACAGTTATTGGACATTTCGTATAAATTTTGCTGCACAATATAAAATTCCATCCAGTTAATCGAATTATTAAACCATATTGCAACCTCTTCCAAAACAATTTATATTTTTTATGCAGTGAAATACAATTGACATATATGTCATTGCAAAACCGAAAATAACGTCGATTAAGTACATAATACATGATAAAATGAAGAAAAATTATAATAATAATGTAATATATGAATAAAATGAAGAAAAATGAAGAATGATTATAAACACCATTTACAAAAAACGGACAAAAAAACGATGACAAGATGATATTGAGATCAGCACGCCGAGCACGCCCAACTTCTCCGGACCTGTCGCTCAGCTCCGCCTCGCCGCCGCCGGAACCCAGCCCCAACGTAAGTGCTGTGACACCGGCCTCGGCAGTTGCGTCGAGCTCGAGCGACGAGTACTTCTCTCCGCCGACGACGCCACCACCTGTGCGTCGGCGGGGACGACGCCGGCCGCCGGACAGCTTGGGGCCTCGAGACCCACCGGTCTCTGATAGGGTCCCCGCTCTCGGTGGAAGTGTGCAGCGCATGAGATGGACGCAGTCTATTAATGAAAGTGTCATGCGCTCATACTTTGGGGCTACAGAGGGGGGAAGTAACTTGACTGCGTACCGTGGTCGGATGCTCTCTCTGTTTCAGGTGCTTGAGCCAGCTGTCAACGTGTCGGCGCAGCGATTGTCGGATCAGGTGCGGGCCATCCAGCGTAATCATATGCTGGACGACGCAGTACTTGATCGACTACGCCTTGAGTCACGGAGTAGCCACGTCACGTCTGCTTTGCCACTGGTTGCGGTCGCGGTACAATCCCAAGATTTACCCAGTGCTTCACCGCGACCTGACGACGGTGGTGAAGAGGATAATGGTGAGGCTATATCCGTGAGTTCCCAGTGCAATATTCAATTGAGGAGTGCTTTGGAGGATGCGTTCCGAGAGTATCGCTCTACACCGCCTGAATTAAGACCACGATTACCCCGTTTGCCCATGCACAAGAAAAACCAGGCGCTGGTGTGTGCTTTAGATTCGCAGCTGTCAAACTGTTTTGACAACAGCGAAGACCTCGCCGATACCCACTCGATCTTGTACTGCGCGGCTGTAGCGGCATGTCGTGTAGCTCATGTCAAATTTCCCAACTGTGACAGAGCTGCACGACCAAAGCCAGCTGTACCAGCATGGCAGTGCAGGATTGAGCGTCGTATTGGTGAGGCTAGAGCACTCATCGGCAAACTAATCTGCTTCAGGGAGGGCAATACTCGCCCTAGAGTGATGCGCTTTGTGAGGCGGGCATTCTCGGGGACTGATATTAGTCCTCGAGATTATTTATCCTGCATCACAGAGCGTATCGACTTCCTGAAGCAGAAGATCTGTGCATGGGCAAACCGTATTCGACGGTACAAGCGGCGGGTGGAGCGGTACACTCAGAATCGCATATTCCAGAGTGATGAGAGGTGGGTGTACAGGACTTGGGAACGACCGGACCAAGGTGTGGCTGATGCGCGCCTGCCGGATGATGATGCCATGTGTTCATTTTGGCGCAGCATCTGGTCAGTGCCTGTCAGTCACACTGAGGGCGATTGGACTCGCGAGGTTGAGCGAGCGTGTGATCCAATACAAGAAATGGGGGCAATTACCATCAGCCCCCAAGATGTAGCTCGTGCAGTCCGTCCGTTACCTAACTGGAAATCTCCAGGGCCGGACGGGCTGCACAACTTTTGGATTAAATGGTTTAAAAGATCGCACACTCGCTTGGCGTCTCAGTTCCAGTCAGCCTTAGAGTCAGGATCGTTGCCCCAATTCTTAACAACTGGAATAACCCACCTGCTCCATAAATCCGGTGGTACTACGGAACCTAAAAATTATAGACCGATTACTTGTCTACCAACGGTCTATAAAGTTCTTACATCCATTTTGAGAGCAAAAATTAACGAACATATTGACAAAAATTCTATCATGTCTGCCTCTCAAAATGGATGTAGGAACGGGTCTCGTGGTACTAAGGAGCTCCTCCTCATTGATATGGCCATTAACCAGCAGGTTCGTCGTTCCCGAAGGGATCTGTCGACATGCTGGATAGACTATAAGAAGGCCTATGATTCTGTGCCACATACATGGCTCATGAGGGTGTTAGAGTTGTATAAAATTGATACAACTCTGCGCACCTTCTTGATGTCATGTATGGGGCAATGGAAGACGGTCCTTCGCTATCCAGGATGTCGGCAGATCCGGGAGAATAGCGAACCGATAAGGATCGAGCGAGGTATATTTCAGGGCGATAGTCTGAGTCCACTGTGGTTTTGTTTAGCCTTGAACCCTCTAAGCGCGTTGCTGGAGGGTTCAGGTCTGGGCTATCGGCTGAGAAGAGGAGGTTAGGTTATATCTCACCTCCTTTACATGGATGATCTGAAACTCTTTGCCCCCAACAATTTGCGACTGATGGAGCTACTGAAAGTAACAGAAACGTTCAGTAGCGCCATCAGGATGGAATTTGGTGTGGACAAATGTGCAGTCATGCATGTGAAACGAGGGGAGATTGTGGAATCCGTGGGCACACAACTCTCGGATTCCATGCACCTTAGATCCCTCTCTTCAGCCGAAACCTACAAATACTTGGGTATGTCGGAAGCGTTAGGCATCAATGCTACCGACATGAAACAATCGCTGAAGGAGCGCTTCTTTGGCCGCCTGAATAAAGTGTTGAATAGTCTTTTATCAGGCGGAAACAAGGTGCGCGCCTTCAACGGATGGGTCATGCCGGTTTTGATGTACTCTTTCGGCATACTCAAGTGGACTCAGACGGAACTTGACGCCCTGGATAGGAGGGTCCGTACATTGCTGACCGCAAATCGGATGCATCACCCACGGTCATCGGTAATGAGACTGTATATCCCACGGAAGTGCGGAGGTCGAGGCTTTCTTAATGCTAAGTCCCTGCACAACCGTGAGGTATGCAGTCTCAGGGAGTACTTCTTTAAAGCCGACGTGGGGATGCATCGAGATGTGGTCTCAGTGGACAAGGGCCTCACCCCGCTCTCCTTAGCGAACGAGAACTGGCGCAAACCTGTAGTACTAGATACTAATGACCGTAAGAAGGTATGGCAGAGCAAGGAGCTTCACGGGCGCTTCTACCGGGCTCTATATGGGCCTGATGTAGACTTCTTGGCGTCCGTATCCTGGCTGCGATTCGGTGACCTCTTTGGGGAAACCGAAGGTTTTGTCTGTGCGATTATGGACGAAGTTATGATGACGAACAACTACCGGAAGTATATTGTGAAGGACGGCACGGTTGACATTTGTCGGGCATGCCACCGACCGGGAGAATCAATCCGACACATTATCTCTGGGTGCTCTCGTCTGGCTAACGGAGACTACTTGCATAGACACAACCTTGTAGCTAGGATTATCCACCAGCAACTTGCTCTAAAATACAGGCTTGTGGAATCGGAAGTACCGTACTACAGGTATGTGCCCGACCCAGTTCTCGAAAATGGCAACATCACATTGTATTGGGATCGATCTATCATCACTGACAGGACTATTGTTGCCAATAAGCCTGACATAGTGGTGATAGATCGATTAGAGCGTCGCGCAATGATTGTTGATATAGCGGTTCCGCATGACGAGAACCTCGTGAAAACCGAGAAAGATAAACAAATTAAGTATCTTGACTTGGCTCGCGAGGTTGTCGACATGTGGGATGTGAATACAGCAGTCATTGTGCCGATAGTCGTCACGGCCAATGGACTCATTTCCAAGAGCCTCGACCAACACCTAAGGAGGCTCTCGTTGGGCAGCTGGATCAAGGGCTTGATACAGAAAGCGGTTCTCCTGGACACGGCGCGTATAGTCAGGAGATTCCTTTCTCAGGAGCCCTGACCACCGGTAGCTTGGACCCTATTCCCGATACCGGTGGGCTACTATTTTTTATATTTTTAAATGTTTTTATGTTTTTTTTACTAATATTTAAAAATATAATACAATATGTAAATAATATAAATAAATGAGAATAATAATAAAATATTTATTTCATATATAGGATATTTGTAGTTCGTACATATTAGACTTAAATAAATAAATAAATATCTTGGGACTTAAATAAGTAATTAAGTAAGTAAGCGTAGGTAGTGCTAAAACTAACAAATATTTTTACAGGGTGAACTACTGTTCTCCTAGCTTGGTAGCTGAGCAACCTGTATTAAGGAGAGACAGTTTGCCTCCCTAGATAAAAATCTTAAGATTAGTGCTACGTGTTGTCTCGAAACTCAAGTCATTAATTAACTTATATAGGTACATTATTATCAGCGTTGTTTACAAGAAATCTTTATAAAATTAGTACTGAAGGTGGTTGTTACAAATTCCAGGTTAAAAAAGTAAATGAGTATAAAAGTAATAGTAAGCATAGTCTTTGATGTGTTTAATGTAAGGGTGTGAGAAAGTAGCCATTTATTTGCTGAGTTGAAGCCATTTTGTGCTACGTTCTGAAGCTCTGACCATGTGTTGGCTGAGAAGGTAAGAGCAGTATTATCTGCGAATGACACAATATTAGCATTAGTGATGTGTAAATTACAAAGGTCATTAATAAAAGCAAGAAACAGAGTCGGTCCAAGGATACTGCCTTGTGGTACACCGTAATAAATTGGAAGATCATCACTTGTATGTTTACCTATTTTGACCAATTGTGTCCGATTTGTAAGGTAACTGTGAAAGAACTGTAACTGTAAGCCTCTGATACCTAATTTTTCGAGTTTATTTAGAAGTGTTGAAATCGGAATGGTATCAAAGGCTTTGGCCAGATCAAGGAATATGGTGAGAACTTTATTGTGAGTGTTAAGTTTATTTACAATATACCCCGTTAACTCCTGGACCGCATCACTAGTACTTTTGTTCTTTCTAAAACCGAATTGCTGGGGAGAGATCAAGTTGAATTTTTCAAGGTAGTGAACTAGTCTCTTGTTGAACAATCGCTCAAGAACCTTCGATAAGGTTGTAAGTAACGCGATCGGGCGGTAATTATTTACGGACTTTTTATCCCCACCCTTGAAAATTGGGTGTATGATCGCCTTTTTGAATGAAGTTGGGAAGGTCGAAGTTTGGAAACAGAGGTTAAAGATGTAATTTAGTACAGGTGCTAAAGTGGATGAATATCTTTTTAATATGGATGGTGAGATGCCATCATATCCGGTGGCTGCATTAGTCCTGAGAGAGTTAATCACAGATATAATCTCGTTCGGATCTGTTTCATCTAGAAGGAATGATGATGGCGACTTAGTGCTTTGTTACATGGTTGGCTGAGGCAAGGGGCGGGTGTGTGTAATTTTATTAGCGAGGTTCTTACCTATTTCTACATAAAAACTATTTACTATGTTACAGGACTGAGTAGGTGTGTCTTGTGATAGTAGGTGTGAGGATGAATTTCGTGTTTTTGGTGTGTTTGTGATTCTTTTTATAGTGTCCCAGAGAACTTTTGGATTATTACCAGCTTTATTAAGCTCTTCACTATCAAATTCCCTTTTGACTTTTTTTTATATTTTGTTACAAAAGTTTCTGTATCTTTTGTAGCTAATTTCGAGAGTAGTATTACCGGGCGATGCTTTAACTTTTTTATGTAGTGAATCCCTGTGTTTCATACAACGTAGCAACCCAGGCGTGATCCATGGTTTTAGATTTTTTTTCCTAGCTGGTGATTTAGATACCGTAGTGCTTTCGGAAATAGCTCCGTTCAGAACATTTACCAGAGTGTCGGTAGCAATATTAGCATCTGCTATGGAATAGATGGGCGTCAGGTCCATTTCTTCCATTGATTTGTCAAGTTTAACAAAGTCTACTTTTGTAAAGGTAGTGACAACATTGTGTTTTGTTTTTTTTAAGATACATACCCAGTAGCGATGAATAGTGGAAAAGTGGTTTTATATCTAGGTTAATGTCACCGGTAAGAACAACTGATTTAAATTTTGAGAAGGTGGGTAATATGTCATTAAGAGCAGAAGTCTCTCTAATACTAACCCGGTGGCGCAATTATTTAAAGATAATTCTGTGCAATTACAGTTAAGGTCAGTTTTGACATAAACTACGACACCATCGCTCTGGTTTAAATGTTTTGTGGTACGGTACATAGTATAGTTATCTAAATAGGGGATGTTGGTGTTACTAGAACACGAGAGCCAGCATTCTGTTAAAACTATAATGTCACAATCTATAGGAATTCTTTGAAGAATTGTTTGTAAACTTAAAAAATTACGGTTTATTGATCTTATGTTCTGCGTGAAGATTTTTAGGTAGTTTTGTGGATTGCTGATGTAAAGTTGTGCCTGCTCTGGACTACAAGGATACGATTCCGATACAGAGGTAAGGTCAATGTTATCTATGAGTGCATTGGTGTTATCAAACATTTTTAAAGATAAAGGTGCGGGTCAAAAGTTTTTCGTAAGGCTGGAGTATTCTTTTTAGGGAGTAGTATGTGTGTGTTATGGGTGTTGAGTAAGGATGTATAGTATGAGTTATATGTGTGTGTATTTGTGACAGTGCGACAGTGTGCGAATTTACAAACAAATTATAATTAAGAAATGAATTAAAAAAATAATTAAAAAATACTAAAAACAAAGCAAGAAATGAACATCTACAGTTTACTACTAGTCATTCATTATTTTGCGATGAAAGCTGCTGTAATTGTTGTTCACTTTTAACTAAAATATATTGGCTATCAACGTTCTTCTTAATCATGACGCGTCCATTTGATGTCCAGCAAAAGGCGTAATTGTTTGCCTTGACAAAATTTCGTGCAGCGTAAAACAGTTTTCTGGACAGGGAAGTAAGTTGCTCGGTGACGTATACAGGCGTACGCGGTAGATCGAGGCCCAAGTGTGTAGAATTAATTTTATTGTCGGGATTCTTGTTGTTAAAATTTTTTGCTGAAGTTAGGATATTACTTTTTTTAAGGGTATTAGAGAACTCAACACTAATGTTAGAGGTCTTGCTTTCCTTTTTAGATGGCAACCTTGTGACATCTCGAATATCCGCCAGTTGAATGTCCGTTTCTAGACATTTTGAAAGGTGCTGTACGACGGTAAAAAGAATATTCTTGCTTTCATGAGGTAATTTTGGTACGTTACGTAGTTCAACGCAGGTTTTAATACAGCTCCGGTCCAAAAAAACAATTTTCTCTTCGAGGGAGCACATTTTTGTGGCCATGATACTGCGTTCATTTTCTAAACCCGTTATTTTCAGTTCTAAGGAGGTTAACTGGTCCGTTTCCTCTATTTTCGTGTTTTGAGATTTAATTTCCATTATATGTGTCTCTAATTTGTCCAACCGTGCGTTCTGGGAACTGATCAATTCTCTAATCATTTCCTTCAGATCGTTCCTAAACTCATTAATTAAGTCAGATTGGTCACCCGAAGGGCGGCGACGCTTTGCGCGCTGGGTAATGTTTTTAGCTGTTATATCCGTCGAAATGCCTTCCTCTGCACATAATTTTTGAATATCGGACTCTGATCGGGACGGCTTTTGATCTGCGGAACCCTTTGGTGGTGTTTGGAACATAGTGAATTGGTTAAAAAAATAAAAAATAAGAATTATCAAAATACAAAAAGTGATTGTTATCTGTTGGAACCGAACTTGCGACCCAAGGTGTACTTCAACTGCGTGTAAACACTTACACCTCCAGACCACCGAAGCTTATTCGCATATGGCGAATTAGGTGATATATTATTAGTGTTGTACACAATGTGTTAACAACCGGTTTTCGAAGGTCATTAGCCGGTCCACGATAGCCGTGTGACACAAACACTTTTTATAATGATCACAGTTCACTTTTGAATTGTATAAAAATGTTTTCGACGATAACTCAATGGGTTATTTATGCAATTTGTTATGATTTGTGTTTCTTATTGTTAATTTATGTGGTTTTACTATAAATGATTGTCTATTAATTCGAAACATGATTTATTATGTGCAACCAATGATATTATATAAGGTGTTAAAAAAATTAAGGAGTTGTTTAAAATTATATTCATTAAAAAAAATCGAAGAACTATTTAAAATAAAAGCGAACGTTTAAAAGACATGCAATTATTTTCATTACGCGTAAATAATTGAATATGCGCACTGTACTAGGCCGTCGAAGTCCCGCTTGCCGCAAGCGGACGGCGCGGCGGCGCGCGCTACACGTTCGGTAGGTACTTAGATATGTATCATGCCTACAATTCGATGCCTAATGTGTCTCTGTCACGTTTAATGATATCGAATGCACTTATGATGTTATTATTAATTATTAAAGCCTCTTTAATTCCTTAGCAATAATACAAGTTTTTTTTTTTTTTTTTTTGTAGTATTAACATATTTTAACTAAGGACCTCTCGACGAGTATAGGCCTCCTCCATCTCACTCCACTTTTTCCTATCTTGGGCTGTTCTCATCCAGTCATTGTTTGCGAATTTTATAAGTTCGTCTTCCCATCTTTCCAGGGGGCGACCTCGATTCCTTTTTCCGGGGGGGCCAGCCCATGAAGTAATTTTTCTAGTCCATCTTTCTTTATCCTGACGTGCAATGTGACCAGCCCACTTCCATTTAAGTTTCTTGCAGTGGGTTAATGCATCAATAACTTTTGTTCTTTCTCTTATTTCGCTGTGTCGTTTTTTGTTTATGAGTTTTAAGTTTAGAATGCTTCTCTCCATAGCTCTTTGACATTTTTCAATTCTTTCTTTCGTGTGCGTATTAAAGATCCAGGTTTGACTTGCATATGAGAGGCAAGGTAAAAGACATGAGTCAAGGACTTTCTTTTTTATTCTTAAAGGTAGATCAAATTTTAGAACTTCTTTGTGGCTCCAGAACTTGTTCCATGACATTTTAATACGTCTCTTTAATTCGTCACGGTGTCTTGATTTTGAGAAAGATATTTGTTTGCCTAAATATATGTATTCATGAACATATTCCAACTGTCGACTCTCCACAAATATGGGTCTTTGAGCTCTGTTGCACATGATTTTAGTTTTTTCGATATTTAGTTCTAGACCAATATTGCGACTGACGTAGTTAAGTTCGTTGATCATTTCTTCAAGTTGTGATGCGGTTTCTGAGAACAATACGATGTCATCTGCGAAACGTAGGTTGCTCATGTAACTTCCTTTAATATTAATACCTTTTTTTGACCAGTTAAGTTGTTTCATGATATCTTGTAAAACAGTTATAAATAATGTCGGGGACAGGGGGTCACCTTGTCTTACACCTCTGCAGATGTCTATTTCAGGGCCGGTATTATCTAGTTTCACTCGGCTAATGCTTTTTTTGTAGATGTCTTGTATCAGTTCAATTGTTTCCAATGGTATATTACATTCGTGTAGAGCTTTCCATATGCTAGCGTGGGAGATAGAGTCAAAAGCTTTGGCGTAGTCGATGAATGCACAGTACAAGGGACGTCTTTGTTCTTCGTATTTTTCTATTATTTGCTCTCGAACGTGAATATGGTCCATTGTTGAGAAAGATTTCCTAAATCCGGCCTGCTCTACTGGTTGGTATTTTTCAGTGATTTCAGATATGCGTCGTTCTAAACATGACGCGAATAACTTGTAGAGGCATGGTTGTAGGCTTATTGGTCGATAATTTGCAATATTTGCCGGATCTCCTTTTTTATAAAGTAAAATGATGTCAGATTTGGCCCATTCTTTTGGAATCTGTCTAGAGTCTAGTGCTTCATTAAAAAGTGCTGTTATATAGGGTGTCAGTATATACCTTCCTGTTATGATAATTTCGTTGGGTATGTTGTCAGGGCCACTGCTTTTACCTTTCTTTAGAGATTAAATTTTCATAAGAATTTCGTTATTTGTGAATCTTTGAAGTGGTGGTGGTTGAGAAGATGGTCCGTTTCTTAATATTTCCCATAGATGGTTATTTGAAGAATTATCTTTACTAGAATATAAATCCTTGTAGAAGTTAGTGGCTGTCTCTATTATTTTTGACCTCGAGAATATTTCTTTATCGGTCAGTTTTTCTCTCACAGTCGGGATCCAGGTTTTTGTCAAATTTAGCTCTTTGTGTCCTTTCTTCAGACTTCCGGTGTCAGATATATGTTTTTCTATTATCTTCAGTCTGTGGGCTTCGTACTCTTTCTTGATTTTTTTGTGTATACTTTTATATAGGATACTAAGTTCCTGTTTTTCTTCTTTTGTTCGTGCTTTATTATTTTGTAGATCTTTTCTCCTGTTCAATAGTAGTCTTGTGTCTTCGGATATAATTTGTCTTGATTTGTTTATTGTGTTCTTTATAGTATTTATGGATTCATTGATAGCTTTTTTTATATATGAGTAAGATATTTCTATATTTGTGCATGTCTATAACTCGGTCTCATCTAATTTCTGTTTTAGACTTTCCAGGAATAGGTTTTCATCATCTATTGTTTTCAAAGTGCAGTTTGTTAGGTTATATTTTACTCTACATTTTTTGGTTTTTGATATTTGGAACTCACTTCTTATAAGGCGGTGGTCGCTTGGGAAATTAAGTTGGTTTAAAATATCTATGTTCGTAAACTTTCCTTTTATATTAGACATAATATAGTCGAGTTGATATTTAGTTTCTTTAGGTGACATCCATGTCCACATATTCTTAGTATTCTTTTTGAATATGCTGTTTATTACAGTTAGATTATTCTGAAGAGCAAATTGTACTAGTTTTTCGCCCCTTTTATTCCGGTTGCCGTAACAGTATAATCCTAGTGTTCTTTCTTCTTCCGGCTGTCGTTGTCCAATACAAGCGTTGAAATCGCCCATTATGATGATATTTTTGTAGCTTTTGTCTAGAGCTTCTTGTAGCTGGTCGTAGAAGGTGTCAGACTCATCATCGCTCGCAGTGCTGGTAGGCGCATAAGCTTGTATAATAGAAATATCTGTTCTCTCAAATTTTAAATTTAATATGCATGTTCTTTCTGAGATGGCAATGAAGCTTTCTATGTTTTCTTTAAGATATTTTTTCAGTAGAAATCCCACACCGTGACTGCCCTTGGTTTCACCATAATGGCAGAATATATGATCATTGTCTTCCAGGATTTTATAGCCTGATGGCGAGTCCAATAACATCATAGTTTATTTTTGAGATAGCGTCTTTAAACTCTAGAAGCCGTTCGTTAGACAGTAGGGATCGTGCATTATATGTACATATGTAAAGTGGGTTGAGTGGAGGCTTGTGGTCGTTAGTCCCCGCGGTGACCAGCCGTATTGGGGGCTGTTGTGGAGAGGTCGCTTTATATCAATATCAATACTTTTTATTCAGGTTTGGTTGTGGAAGCACAGTAGAAGTGTTATCTATGTGCGTGGAAATAGAAGGCAAGTCCTTGTTCTGGTTAGGGTTTTTTAGCATGTATTGCTGGATATTTGCATTCTGTCTTTTCGAAGGGTTTTGGGTATTATTTTTGTTTAAGGATCCCTTGGTATTCTCTGCGGATAGATTCCTTTTGTTAGAGTTTTGGATACGTTTGGATTCCTGAAGTTGTTGATTTCCTTGTTCTTCAGGAATAATAATAAGTTTGTTGTATTTTAAAAAAGCTTTACGACCTTTGTCTCTCTCTTCCTTTAGCTGGGCGCTTAATTTCTTGCGTTCTTCTAATACTTCCCGGGTGAAATCTTCTTTAATGTAGTATGGTGTCTCGTCGAGTTTCTTCTTGTATTTTAGTATGTTAATTTTTATGCCCATCGTGGCAAGGGTTACGACAATAGGTCTTGTTTTTCCATCGTCTTTTTTCCCCAAGCGCCTTGCTTCTTCTATGTTGGTTTCATTGTAGTTTAAACCCATTTTTTGTTTTAAGATATTTAGTATGTTATGTTGTAGATCAAAATAGTTTCTTTCGCCTTCTTCAATCCCGAAGAAAATTAAGTTCTTTTTCCTAACTGTTCGTTTTAGTTGTTGTATGCGTTGGCTCTGATCGTCCACGGATTTTTGAAGTGTATTGTATTTAAGCTCCATGTATGCGAATTTTTCATCTATGTTGTTGTTTATAGTCTGAGGGATGCTTTGTTTCATATCGCGTATTTCGGTGGTTTGTTTGTCGAACTTCGTTTGTAGATTTTTAATTAGTTTTGTAAGCTCTTCCATTGCGATGTATTCTTATTTTCGTAACCAGTAATTTTATTTGATTATCACGCCCTCTCACGGTGAGTAGCCGAACGTACGTCAAACGTAAGTTGGTGACGGCAAGGTTTCGATTTGTATAGTTGTCTTAATTGTTCCGCCACTCTACGCGAGATGTCGCTGATCCCAACTTAGATGAGGGTGGAATTGTACTTTTTTAAATGTGGTGCGTTTTTTTTTTAGGTTATATTAAGTCTAACTTTATGATAGATGTAGGGCACACACTTCACTGGGCGTAATTAAGTTGGTTTTCTACACGTTTTTGTTTAAATCACTGATTGTAACTGTCTTTGTAATGGCACTTTGATGATAAAATGTTCCAAAAGTGTCAGCACTATTTCGTGGTTTTTAGCAAAGTTATGTAGTTTCCGTCGTCACTTATACACTTTGACTATGAATATTGTTACTATACACCTTTTTAGAAACAATTCAACACTTTTATGGCAGGATTTTTATTTATATTATGATAGTTAACACAGAGTCGATGTGAACGTAAACACTCACTAGCGCCCTCTCCGCACTTATGATACGAGTTTTTAATTCGTCCGCGTTCCGAATATTATGTCCGGTATGTCCATAAACTAGGTCCTTAACACGACCCCAGAGATAAAAATCTAGGGGTGTAAGGTCTGGGGACCGGAGAGGCCAGGCAATCGGCCCACCACGGCCTATCCAGCGATTCGGATAGGCATCGTTCAAGTAGGCACGGACTTCTCTGTGGTAGTGTGCAGGCGCTCCGTCTTGCTGAAAGTAATGTCCCGCTATTTCGCTAAGAGGAACATCTTCCAGCATCTCTTCGACAGAATTGAGCAACTGCAGATATCTTTCTCCGTTAAGGCGTTCCAAAAAGACAGGACCGAGTACCGTGTGTCCCATGATTCCAGCCCACACGTTGACTGAGAACCGGTGCTGAAAGTGGTCAGGAATCACGGCTTTCGGGTTTTCGTATGCCCACCAGTGAGCATTGTGAATATTAAACAAGCCCACTCTTGTAAAAGTGGACTCGTCTGTCCACAAAATCTTACGAGCTGGGTTTTCCACCAACCACTCACAGAATTGAAGCCGTGGTTCATAATCCGTGGGAATTATCTCCTGTACTCGCAAAAAGTGGTACGGGTGCTGGCCTTCTTCACGTAAAGTTTTCCAGGCGGTAACGTGACTTATTTCTAAGTCCCGACCCGCGTCGCGTGTGCTCCGGTGTGGATTGTCGCGGAAGTAATCTAAAACTCGTTCTTCAACGTCACCAGAGAGCCGCGGCCTGCCGGCATCTGCTTGAGGAGGACGAAACTGGCCATAATCTAGCAGACGCTGATAAGCCCCGAGGATAGTTTGCAGAGCTGGCACCTGTCACTGTTCACCATACAACTCTCGGTACATGTTACGAGCTGCCGATAAATTTTCGTCACTTCTGATGTAGCACACTAGCATGTCCAAGTACTCGCGGTTAGAATAAGTAAACGGCATTATTGAAAAAAAATAAAAACGCGAGCGCGTGAACTTTTTAAGACGACAGAGGAACAAACGCTTCCCGCGCGGCGGACATCAATCGACTGACGATCGGGAGAGAAGGGTAGCGCGGGTGGGTGAGAGACGCGAGACGTGTCGCGGTCTGTCCCGGCGGCGGCGAGAGCGCTGCTTGCGAAGCCCTGCGTACCGAGTGCATAAGAATTGTGATAAATATTTCTTTATTTTAGTGAAAAACTAAAATTACTCAAAAAATTTTTTTTTATTTTTTAATATGTTTAGTTTTCGATACTGATCATCCTCGTAAAATGTTCAAAGTTAATTTTTAACAGCTTATATTAAACAGATATGTTATGAGCGCCCAATTTTGAAGATTCAAAAACGTACTAATTGGGACGTATTGCCATTAGTCTGCGTCACGCATGGCGCCGAGTGATACGCTTTGTTAAAGCAGCTAAAAAAATTAAAAAATGCTATTTTGTGTATTTAGAAAGTGTACCAATTATGATACCAAATTTAATAAAACACAAAGGATCTCATACCACATGTAACTACGCATTATACATCGATTTATTTATATATTTCAATAATTTTCCTAATATTCTCATATTTGGAGGTTAGAAAAAGAAAGAAATGGAAATACATTTTTTCACGTGAGTAAGACAAGGACGCGTTCACTCCGGACATAGAATAAAAGTACAGATGCGATATCGTAGGCAGTAAAGTCATTATTTACACACAGTTCTGTTTTTCTTTTTTCTAACCTTGTAACATTTAATCATTTTGTTTTATTTAATCATTTATATACTTAATTAGGAATTAAACAATGTAACAACTGATATTTAGATCTCTCAGATCTAAATATCGCATTGCATTTGTTCGTAAACATATAAATGAATTTGATTACAAAATAAATATTTTCTACTCTATATATTATTATAATATATTCTATTATACCTTTAGTCCTGTTTATTAGTTGTTATAGGTACAAACCGCGTGTATAAATGTACTTGCGGTTTGTACCCTCTGTCTCGTTAAATTTGTTAGTCTATGATGCCAAGACGCGGTGATTGGTGGCCAGGATAATGTTTGTTTACATTCACGCATAATTGACAACACTGTCTTTTTTTTTTCTTGTTGGCTTTTTCAAGCCATCCCTTTTCAACATTTTGACTTGTAGTGAATTGTAAAATGGTTGAAAAGTGTGTATGTGTGCAGCCGCTGCTGCGCGGAACACTTTTTTCGGTTGTTTTGTGAGTGTATAACATATCTGTTTATTAGAATATCATTGGTGCACACACTGATTTGTGGTTACTTTATTTCGATAATTGTTATCGATGGTTTAATTCAAAACAATTGTTGACACGTTACTTTGAATGTAAAACGAATTTCTTTATGAAATCAACTAACTATTGTTTATTCATGACAATTATTATTATGTTATTTGATTACTTTATTATGAAATCTTATTAGATTTAGCACATTTTAGCGTTTTGTATCAAGTAAACGCGTGACACACTTCCGTGCGTCATTGGGCAGACTTGTTAAGGAGAGGTTGCAAGGTGGGGGGCATCGCCTTATAAAAGATCGTGCACTCCGTAAGTATGGCAGTCGATCCTCGGATTCGACTTAATAAAGAGTTCCTGCTCCCGACAATACTGTCGGTTTACCTGGTACAGCGCTGCTGTATATTTACATAGCTGTATAGGCTTGCTGCTAGCGAGCGATACACTTTGTATTTGGGTGGCTTATGCTACTGTACGAACTATAAACCTTAAGGGTTTGTTCGTTTATCATTGGGTGGCTTAGGCTGCTGTACGAACTGTAAACCTTAAGGGTTTGTTCGTTTATCATTGGGTGGCTTAGGCTGCTGTTCGAACTGTAAACCTTACGGGTTTGTTCGTCTATCATTGGGTGGCTTAAGCTGCTGTACGAACTATAAACCTTAAGGGTTTGTTCGTTTTTCATTGGGTGGTTTGGCCACTGTACGAACTGTGGGACCTTAACCCTATACTTGGCGGAGAATTTTACTATTAATAAATTAAACTTTTACTACTTCCCTATGTTAATTGTAAATATAAGGATACCAGGAAAAATAAAATAAAAAATCTCTGAATTTCAGTTTTCAGGATATATTATGTGTCTTTCAGTGCACACTGCCAAGCTCACAGGAAAATAATGACAAAGAAAAATGTGTCTTTACATGCACACTGCCATGTAGTCACTAAACTAAAAAATTATCAATAACATAAAAATAACATTAATTTAGAAAAATATCAACAAGTTTTGAGATCTATTCGTAACTAGGTTCGATACGGTTACGATATACGACATAGTTAAACATTTTTTTTAAATAAAGTTAAACTTTCTATTATTATTTATCGCAATATTCAGTCCTAAATCTCTGAGATCAAAGTTTACTTACATTATATATGTCCATCTACTATGTAATGATACGAAAAACTTAAATACTACTTAATATGAAAATCTACAAAGCAATTTCGCCCTTCAACTATACATAGTCGTGCGTTACACTTTGAACAAAAAAATTTGGTTTGATGTTTGGTACATTGTCTACATCTGCCTTTTGTTGTAAAAGTAGGACGATGTCCCGTTAGGTCGTAACGAGTAGCATCATCAGGCCTTTCCGCAACAGGTTTTTTTATTTTTTTCACAGTTTTGGAAAGGGCTTCAGGTTGCAGACTAGAACTCCTCTCAAAAAAACGCAGTTGTCTAAATAAAGCGACTCGAAACTTTGAGTGGCAATAGTTTTTGATTACCACTGTTTTCGTGACGATACAGCAACCAGGCAATATTGACGCAGATGTCCAAAATCTGTGAAAACAATACTAAATACCAACGATGGCCTTTGAAATCAGTACGATATAAAGCAACTAACATATCGGCTAGATCAACTCCACCCATATTACCGTTATAGTGCTTTATTAAATTTGGGCATGTGACTAGACCTTTCTTTTTTTCTTCTTTCTTGTATCGCATTATATTCTGTACAGGGTGAGCGTCCACATAAGTACTTGCAGCCACAACAAACTTGTTGTCGAACCACTTTACAACGGTGATATTGTGCTCGTTAGACACGACCTGTGCAAAAGCTCCCCTGCCCTTTTTTTTCAACTCCTTATCACTTGGTAATTTTTTCTCTGCCCCACGAAGTCGGTTGGTCCTGACTGTACCTAAGGAAAATATACCATATTCATTCCTTAGGTGATGCATCAATTCAATTGACGTAAAAAAGTTGTCAAAGTATAGTACGGAGCACGGTTTTTGCTTGATTGACTTGGCCAAAGCTATTACAACCTTGGCCCCCAGACCCATACCTTTTTCTTTTTCTGAAAATGTATGAAGTCTAAGGTATCTTCTCCTCCATAAATAATAAAGTCATGTACGAGGCCAGATGGTGAAGCGCGAACAAAAAACTTGAAACCCCACTTTTTGGGTTTATTCCTTACATATTGCTTTCGGCTTCCGGCTCTAGTACCTTTATAAGGCACCATCATCTCATCGATGCTGAAACGTTTACCTTCAGGAATATTGGATGCACAGTTACGACGAACTTTTTCTACTACTGGCCTTATTTTATAATATCTGTCGCCGTCATCTTTTAAGTTGTCGTTGAAATGAATATAACGTCGTATACATTGAAACTTTTTTAACGTCATTACGTCAGCAATTTTACTGTATTTAAATTCATTCGACCAGTAATCGGTGTATGCATATCTACAACACCCATTAGAATATTTATAGCGATAAAGTCTTTGATATCCTCTTTGGTAATATTAATTGATGTGCCCTTTTTCTGCACAGAATACAAATTAGAATGATATACAATAAGTTCTAGTATATCGTCAGTTAAAAGTAGCTTAAAGTAATCAAGCAGCGATTTTTCGATATCAGTAGAATCGTATAATATATTATCATCTATATCTGCTGATCCTTGAAATTTCGATTTAGTCCATTTAGGAGACAATTTGGCAGGTTTCAATATGGTTTTTTTTACGATCACCGGAGTTTTCTTATAACATCGAAGACGCACAGTAGCTGCGGTAGGTGCGGCAGGTACTGAAGATGCGGGACTGCAGATTGAATCTATAGATGGTGACGGTGGAATAAAAACTGATTGTGAAGGCGGTATAATGTCCGGATCATGTTGAAGAATAGAAGGTGAGTATGAAGTAGAGTCGGTAGTGTTATGTCTGAATCTCGGCTCTTCATGGACAGAAGCAACAGCATATATTTCTCGATACTCACAGTCATCACTATCTGAGATGTTTACATTTTCGACGGATGACGCTAATGATCGGACCGGGGAGCTGTCTTCGGAGACATCTTGATGAGGTCTGCACATTTGAATTTCATCTTCCGAAGACTCGCCAGATTCTACATCAGACTTAGCTCCGCATTTAGGCACCAACGCTAGGATTTTTCGACTTCTAGTCATCTGAAATAAGAGCATTGCAAGCTAAGGAACAGGAATTTGGCGGAAACTGTAATATGAATTGTTCATGCATTATAAAAAAAAAACTGTCCGAACAAAAGCTCGAGTATGTAGTAGCACAGTTGGCAGTGTGTATTTATAGACACAACATTCACAAATTGTAATAATCTATGACGTTGGCAGTGTGTGTTTAAATGTACACGACTAATGGAGTGTTATTCTCAGCAAAGCTGGCAGTGTGCATTTAAATATACACAACAAATACTGAGTTATTCACACTGCACCAGGCAGTGCGTATTTAAATGCACACCTAACAAAAATCGTGAATTACTGTATATGCACAAAAACAATCACAAAAATAATATAAACAGACAATTGCGCAAAGCTTGCAGAAAGTAAAATCATAACAATTTCATACATTTAACTTAATTTAATTAAGATAAAATACGATACTTACAGAGCGTTGCGCAGGCGCTGACCGACGGCTCGCCATTTTGTTCACCACTGACAATGTGTGAGCGAGACAAACACAGATTTCTTTTTCTTACGTAAAGATATGTTTGCTTTTTTTTTTTTTTTTAACTGGCCACACTGGTAGCCGGTCGTCAAAAAAACGACCTCTTAGTTTTATTAATTTGCAAAATGTGTAAAAGTCATTAATTTACGTGAATTAGTGTTATATAACTAAAATTAAGTGATAAGTTATACGTACAGTACATATGCAGTGTTTTTGTTGCGAAAACTTCGCACAATAAGCATAACAAAAACCGGCTGTCAAGTCACCACTATAACGGGTGAAGGATTTGAAATATCATCGAACCCGGGGAGTATTTTGTTTTATCTAAGTTGTATTAACATACCACTGAACATCACGAAATACTGCTCAGGTCTCTGAGCTACGTCCATCACACACTGGCTCGGTTTATGTCTCCTTTTGTTTGACAAGTTGTGGAAGCAAAATCGACGACGAAACATTCGCCCAGACAGTAAACACTTCATAGTGTACTACACATAATAGGCTTATTATTATTTGTATGTAATTATAATTATAAACCTTAGATAAAACTTGCAAACTTGTAATGTGCCCTAAACTTGTAGAAACTTAAAATTTAACTTTAAAGTGTTACTATTGTAGGTATTGTACCCACCTATTCATCTTACTTTATCTATGTTTAACATTCCCTTCAATTCTAACAGCCTCATCTAATCGTATTATCTTTCTGTTCCCAACTCAATACTTATTTTCATTTAAAACATTTTTTTTTTTCCTACCACCTACCTCCTATTAATATAAACAAGAAACACTTTCTTTTTCACTATCATTTAGCTGCACTTTATTACACACATTCCAGGTGACTGATATTTTAAAGAAAATGATGACCCGCAGTGCTACAATCAAAGAGATGGAAGCAAAACTTAGAGCTACACTAAAGGACCTCGAGGCTTCTAAAGCTTTATGTAAACAGTTGCTCCAGGAAAGAGATGACAGCGAGGTGGAAGTGAAGAATATAGTAGACAAAAACACCTTCCTTAAGAATAAACTGGCTGAGCTACATACACAACACATGGACTTAGCTGACCAACACACTCAATTACAGTTTAAGTTAACAACATTTCAAGAGTGCAGTGACACCCACGAACTAGCTTTAAACCGAATTACAGAACTTCAACATGAATTGTGTGATGCCCATAAGGCCCTATCTCACTCAGAATCGGTCAAAGTCAGGCAACAGGCTGTGAACACCGATAACCTGTTCAAGGAGTTGGTAGGCAGTAGGTCAAAATCAGTGTGTGAGTCAGCGGTAACAATAGATTTGACTGGTGATGATACCATGCCATTATGTCCCGTTGTTATGAGTCACAAAAAACTAAAGAAATATATTAAAGTCAAGAAATTCATTAAACGGTCACAAAACTCAATCAAAAAAGAAAATCTTTTAAAATTAAATCTTTCCCTTAGAAAGCAACGTGTCACCCTATCAAAAGACTTAAATATTTGTACTGTTGAACTAGATAAATGTAGGAAAAAATATGACACGGATATTCAACTCCTTTATAATGATTTATTACACAAAGAACACATGCTGAAGGATATTTTTGAAAAGTATGAATCGTCACAACATCAACTAAGTGAACGCTTGTTTGAGGCTGGGGAACTACTGGACCTGGTGAAGGACAATGCTGAGAAGTACGAGAATTTGACTAATAATCTTTCCTGCAGTAGTGCCAACCAACCACCATCTCCTCAGCCTCAGCTTGACATGGTTTCACCGGTGTTGGCTCTTCCAGCAAACACCTGTGTCAATACACAGGAAACTAATAAAACTATTTTATTTTGTGATGAATTAGGTTCAGGCTTTGGGAAAATACTACACAATTACCTTAGTCATAGTTTTACCAATCATAGTTACCATAACATTAGTTTTAAACAAATAATTAAGAGAATTGTAAATACAAACATAGACCATTACTGTACAATGGTTCTACTTTTAGGTAATAGTACTGGTATTACTAAAAAAGACATAGTGGATGGTGTGAACACCTTATTAAAGTTAAACATAGGAAAGCTCATGCTGTGTGCCTTTTCTTACTCTGATACTTTATCAGAAGTAGAAAACAATCACATTTATATATTGAATAGTACTATTCATATGTTGACATGTTGTCATAGTGACAAATTATTATATTTTGACACTAATAACTTTATTAGTGGTTTTAAGTTAACTCAGAGAACTTTATCTCTGTCTGGAGAATGTAGACATGTAATTGCTATGTTGATAGCATATAATATTAACAATGTTATAGCTAATAATAATATAACAAACTGTAGGTTAAGTGACAAACTTATGTTGTCTAGTTGCACTAACAACATAGGGATAAATTTTTGTGAATCTTCATATAGTACGAAGGAGGGTCCACCTACAATGCCAACATCCTTAGATGCCACAACCAGTCAGATAGGGTATTCTCTTCCTGCTGGATCACAAACAGGGACTATGAACTCTTCAAATGTAGTTGTGGAGATCACTCCGGATAACACTTTAAACTAAGTTGTGAGACAACAGAAGTTACACCTTCAAATAACAGGGGCGTGCACAGAGTTTTTAGACAGGGTAGGCAGAAAAAAATAGGTATGCAGAGTCGACAGATATAGTTAAAGTTTACTTAGAAACCGATGGATGTTTTTGAACAAAATAAAATAAAATTAATAGAGAATAAACATTTCAATGATTTAATTAAACATTCGAAAACATCCATCGGTTTCTAAGTCAACTTCAACCATTTCCGTCTTTCCGATGACCTGCATACCTATCTCTTTTGATGACTGTACCTAAGTGATTTGCCACTTCAAATGATTCCTAGATTGACTGAATTTATAGACATCAATTAGTTTTTTTGCTGCCGTAGAAAAAATATGAATAGGACTGTATCGATGTAGTGCCTCGTTTCAGGCGATTATATTATTTGAAAATAGTAGGAAAGGTAAACAGAACAACCGCTGTATAGGTACCTACTCAAGCGTCAGGCCCGCGTCACAGAGTAGGTAGGTATGTACCTCCTCCTAAAGCATCATACGAACAAATGTGTTCAATTTTTTTTAATCGATTTTATGATAGAAACTCAAAACAGGGTTAAAAATAATATGCGTAGAAGAAAAACGTTTTGCAATCTACTAAACAAGGAACAATTAGGTACTTACCTAATGTGTTTTTTTACCAATAAAATAATCTCAAGTTCACAACTTACTAGAAGTAGGTATTACAAGCACCTACCCTTTTCCCGTTCATGTGATGATGAGGTGATTATCTATCATAATATTGAGTACCGAAACCTAAACAAAATGTAGGCATTTTATTCGGGTTCGGTTCTACAACAAAATCTCGCGAATCTTCTACCTACTTTAATTGATGTAATAAAACAGAACTGTACCAACCTCTTACGACCTAATCGCATGGTTTGTTTGTATTGATTGAAATCTAGCGGCTATCCTCGATCAGTGTTTTTTCACCGAAGCCGAGAGAAAGTTTTGAAAAGGAATCATTTTTTAAGTATTGTCTGTACCTACATAACTACACAACAAACTTTCACAGTGAAGTTATTCCATTTTACACACTAGTAACAACGTTGAAATAATATAAAAATGCATTCACAAAACCATGAAACAAACCAAAACAAAAAAATGGCGACTCAGAATAATTCACGTATATTTTTGTACCTACACAATTGTCGTATTCCGTCGTGTAAACTCGTGTAGTAAAATCTAAAATGTTAAAAAGACAATGTCTTCAGTTCGCGTTGTGTGCGTGAGTTGTGACATTGTGTGTCATGTACGAATAGAAAATGCACACGCGTGCTACGAGCCTGTCACGAGGCACACATCCAAACAAAATATAATAATCTAGGCACAAATATTTTGTGTCTCTCCCGTAGGATCCTAGCGGCGCTAGTGCAGCGCGAAGCGATCGAAATGTGCGGACTAAGGCGCGAACGTATCGATGAGACTTCGTGTTACCACCGTTACGCGACAGATGGAGCTGATTTAAGATTTTTTTATTAATTGAGAGTAATTACTCGTGTATAAAATATTAGAGATATCAAAATAAATTAAAACAAGATAAAAAATATTTATCTGAGTTGTAGGGTAGGCAATGTCTATGTGACTGTATGAACCGCACGCCACTGTCAAATAATCATTTATTATTATTGAATATTAAAAAGGTAACTTCTGGCAACCTAACAAATAAAGGAAAGCAACATACTTTAAAATTATTTAATCAAAATATTCAAGGTTGCTTTTCCAAATTACTTGAAATAGAAATGTTCTTAGAAATACCCAAATATGATATTATTTGTTTAACAGAACATTGGCTAAAAGATAATCAAGTGATGTCTATTAATTATGAAAATTATTGGGTAATTAGCCATTTTAGCCGAAAACATATGATACATGGTGGGTCATTAATATTAATTAAAAATTCTATTAAGTGTAAAGAACGAAAAGACATCGTTGGATTATCAGTAGAACATACTGTTGAATTGTCCTGTGTTGAGCTGGATAAGCATATTGTAATATGTGTATACAGACCCCCCAGTTACCAGAATTTATCTACATTTGATTCTGTAATGGAAGATGTGTTGAAAAAAATTAGTACTAGTATCAATCATCATATGTGGTGACTTTAATATTAATTTGTTAGAAAACAACTCCAGTAGTATCAGATTATTGAGTCTTTTTAGGTCATTTAATTTGTCAAATGTTTTTATGGAACCAACCAGAGTGACAGCTTCTTCTGCCACTTGTATTGATAATATATTTTGTAATTGTGATTATTTACATAAAGAAATTATAAATAAGCTACCATCTGATCATAGTAGACAGACAATAACGTTTTGCGCCTACATTCCTTTACAAAAAATTCAAATAAGGTTTAGGCCAATTACATGTAAAAACTTAGATAAATTTAATAGTTCATTGGAAAGTAAACTAAGTGTTCATTGCTTTAATAATATAGATGACCCAAATGAGTTCTACGCTGAGTTTTTTTCACTAATAAACACGCAATTTAATGATACATTTCCACTAAAGACTAAAAGTATTTGCACAAAGTTCTTATTTAGCGATTGGGCGACTCCAGGTATTCGTAAAAGCAGGGAAAAACTATTTGAACTTTATGGTCTAAAGCAACATGTAATGAATACAAGCTTTCATCAGTATGTTGCGAAATATTCAAAACTTTTTAAAAGTGTCTGCAAAATAGCCAAATCCCTTTATATTAGAAATAAAATAAAATTAGCTGATGACAAAATAAAAACTACTTGGCAAATAATAAATAATGAAACAGGTAGGAAAAAACAGCGTAATACTGAATTTAATTTAGAGACTGCACATGGCCCCATAAATTCAGATATAGAAGTAGCTCAGGAATTTGAAGCATTTTTTGGAAATATTCCCATTAAAACTACTGAAGCTTTAAATTCCTCTCCCGCGCTCTCTGCTGCCTTACTTAGGAAGAATGTTAAGGCATGCCGTTCGGAGTTTAGGTTTGAACATACAAACCCCCAGGCTGTTATAAGAGCCTTTAAAGATCTTAAAATTAAATCAACAGAAGATCTCTGGGGAATGTCTGTAAAAGTCTGTAAATCTATTATCGAAACGATTGCGCCCTATTTAGCTCTTATATTTAACACCAGTGTAGACCAAGGAGTCTTTCCGGATCTGATGAAACACAGTAAAGTAGTACCGTTGTTCAAATCCGGTGATAGTAAAGACCCCAACAATTATAGGCCTGTGTCGATTCTGCCAGTTCTCAGCAAGGTGTTTGAAAAGTTAATGCTCAATCAAATGTTGCGTCACTTTAATAAAAATTCCATCTTTCATGAACAACAGTATGGTTTCACCAAAGGGCGTTGTACAACTGACGCCGGTGTCACCCTAATAAAGAACATTTTTAGCGCCTGGGAGGAATCACAAGATGCCATTGGAATCTTTTGCGACCTCTCAAAGGCGTTCGATTGCGTTGACCATGAGACACTTTTGCTGAAACTGAAGCACTACGGGGTTAGTAAAACATCTCTTAATTTACTAAGGTCATACCTGAGGGATAGACGGGTAAAAGTACAAGTTAACGGCGTGAACTCATTGGGGTCTGAAACGACTATGGGCGTTCCTCAAGGTTCAATATTGGGTCCATTTATATTCTTAGTTTATATAAATGATTTACCCCAATTGTTTCAAAATCAACCAAAAATGGTGTTATTTGCCGATGACACATCATTGATTTTTAAAATAAACAGACGGTCACAAAATCTAGACGACGTAAATGACGCTATTCTTCAGGTTCAAAATTGGTTTACGGTAAACAATTTGGTACTTAATGAAAAAAAAACCAAATGTATTCGATTCATTTTACCAAATGTTAGGAATAGTAAATGTGACATCATACTTAATGGAGAGAAACAGGAATTTACTAGTCAAACGGTTTTCCTAGGAATCACGCTAGACGAGAAATTACAATGGGGACCTCATATAACATCTATTGCGGGGCGACTAAGCTCCGCGGCTTATGCTGTTAGAAAGATAAGACAGTTAACAGATGTAGAAACTGCGCGTTTGGTCTATTTTGGCTACTTTCACAGCATTATGTCGCTGCTGACATTGAATCCGTTTTTATTTTACAAAAAAGAGCTGTCAGAGCCATTTATAATCTACGTCGCCGCGAATCTCTTAGGGAACTATTTAAAAATATTAATATAATGACAGTGCCTTGCCAATTTATTTATGAAAATATTATGTATGTAAGAAAAAACTTACATATGTTTAATAAAGTAAGTGATAGACATGACTTTAATACTAGAAACAAGGACAAAATAGCTCAACCATATTTTAGACTGTCTAAAGTCCATACATCTTTTATGGGGTACTGTGTTAAGTGCTACAACAAAATTCCTAGTGATATATTACAACTAAGTGAAACAAAATTTAAATCATATATTAAAAGTACACTCTGTAAAAAAGCTTATTATAATCTAGAGGACTATATTCAAGATAAGAATGCTTGGAAACATGCTGGTCTAGCTCCATAGGACGATCGACAGTCAAGACAAAATCGAACCGATTGCTAATTTAAAATACCTAATTTCATACTTAGTATAAATATGTACATATATATGTCGGAGACAGTTTATTAATCACATTGTGGGTGTTAACTAAATTTGTTATGATTTGTGTTTCTTATTGTTAATTTATGTGATTTTACTATTGTACCTGGTTTGAACCTAAGAGGGTTGAGAAGAAATGTGTAGGTCAGAGGAAAATGAGACTTTCTCTTAAGATGGGACAAGACACTCAGTTATTGTTAAAGTTTAAACCTCATGTACTTCGGTAGTGAATCCTAGTAGATGAGCACGGAAAATGAAATTTGGAAACATGTGCCAGTACAGTACAAACAGCAATTTGTTTGACACTTAGGTAGGTAAATAAGGGTAGCGGTAACTGTTGGAGTATGTAAACAATGAAATTAATGTGGGTAGGTGATTTATGAATGCCATTAAAACAGCTTTGCTCAGCGCTAGGTAATCCCAAGAGAGGAAGCTGTCATAACAAGAGTGGAAAAGACATACGATAACTAGGGAAGCCATGCGGAAGCATTAAGAGGCTATCCCACTTCTGATGTCGGATCGTCAGGTGCGATCGAGGAGGAGTGCCGAGCGGTATAGTACATCGTCAGGACTATAGGCGTTCCCATTATCCCATTATCGATAAACAAGACCTGTAAAAACAATTACACACTATTAGTAAAGAAAACATAATACAAATGGTAATCAGTAACAAGAATAAAGTAAGTTAAAGGTACAGCAACAATACAGTTAATCGAACAGACCATTAAGGTCCCACAGTTCGTACAGTGGCCAAGCCACCCAATGATAAACGAACAAACCCTTAAGGTTTACAGTTCGTACAGCAGCCTAAGCCACCCAATGATAAACGAACAAACCCTTAAGGTCTATAGTTCGTACAGTAGCATAAGCCACCCAAATACAAAGTGTATCGCTCGCTAGCAGCAAGCCTATACAGCTATGTAAATATACAGCAGCGCTGTACCAGGTAAACCGACAGTATTGTCGGGAGCAGGAACTCTTTACTAAGTCGAATCCGAGGATCGACTGCCATACTTACGGAGTGCACGCTCTTTTATAAGGCGATGCCCCCCACCTTGCAACCTCTCCATACAAGTCTGTCCATGCGCACGGAAGTGCGTCACGCGTTAACTTGATACAAAACACTAAAATGTGCTGAATCTAATAAGATCTGTAATCAAATAACACAATGATAATTGTCATGAATAAACAATAGTGATTTCATAAAGTAATTCGTTTTACATTCAAAGTAATGTGTCAACAATTGTTTTGAATAAAACCATCGATAATAATTATCGAAATAAAGTAACCACAAATCAGTGTGCACACACAATAAATCATGTTTCGAATTAATAGACAATAATTGATAGTAAAATCACATAAATTAACAATAAGAAACACAAATCATAACAAATTTAGTTAACACCCACAATGTGATTAATAAACTGTCTCCGACATATATATTTGACTCTTTTTTTATACACTGCTCAGGCTCACATACTGATTCATTGTTTGTTAAAATATAAGGAGTGGTCGTCTACTGTTTCAACATTAATTGTAATAATATGTGAACACTGTGTATCTATGTACATATAACTTAGTCTGTTATTCCTTAATCTGTGATACTTTGTACACACTTTCAAATACCTAGTGTTTTTATGCAAGGTACATCGTATTCACGTATAATTATATAATTCCTGTAAATGCAAATATTGTTAACATCGTTTTTAAAAGAGTAAGTATGGAGTTTCTTGCCCATTCTTTTCCATACAAAACTACCTTTTGGAATGGGCACCTAGAATCAATTTTTTTTTTCTTATTTGACGTTCAAAAGTGCCTTATAATGGTCTAATTGAAATAAATGATTTGACTTTGACTTTGTTTACGAAGTCACTTGCAGATATTATTAAAACGATTCGATGTAATATTTTGTTTAAAAAAAAAACAAAATTCAATGTGCATGTAAGTGCACAATGTCAAGTATAGGGTTAATGGTCTGTTCGATTAACTGTATTGTTGCTATACCTTTAACTTACTTTATTCTTGTTATTACCATTTGTATTGTGTTTTCTTTATGTTTTTACAGGTCTTGTTCATCCCTAATGGGATAATGGGAACGGCCATACTCCTGACGATGTACTACTATACCGCTCGGCACTCCTCCTCGATCGCACCTGACGATCCTACATCAGAAGTGGTATAGCCTCTTAATGCTTCCGCATGGCTTCCCTAAATATCGTATGTCTCATCCTCTTTTGTTATGACAGCTTCCCCTCTTGGGATTACCTAGCGCTAAGCTAAGGCTGTTTTAATGGCATTCATAAATCACCTACCCACATTCATTTCATTATTTGTTTTTGCATACTCCAACAGTTACCGCAACCCTTATAAACCTTAATAATTGTCAACCATAACAGGGTTAATCTTTAACCGCTTATATCAGTCGACAGGTCACTTCGCTGATATCTAACTGGAGCGTGGCGGGACTAACCGAGTGTAGATACTGTGAGTCAGCCTTCGAGCAACCATCCGTGATGGGTTAAGTCTGTGATGTACCTACCACTGATGTTCTGATGTGGTGAGACCGATGATACAAGACACTGATGATATAAGGCCTAAATTGAACTGGTTTGTTATCACTTACATTAATAACCATTTCATGACCTTCTACCTTAACTAATTGTCTTATATTTGAGGCTATGCACTGCCCATATTTATTTAATAGTAACATTAGTTCGTTACTATGTGAACCAGTATCCACGTTAAGAAGTGATTCGTCTACCATATTACAAATGTTCTCTGGATTAGTGACATTTTGAAATGTCAGTGTATCGCCTCTTCAAGTATACATCAAATCAGATATTTCGGTTATGTTACGACCAATCAACAAGTCGCAACCAGATAATTCGTTAAGAACATACATTTCTATATCATTAATTGAATGCAAGCCGAATCTAATTTGATATTTACTTGAACCTTCTTTCTCACTGTCTTAACACTATCCTTCGAAAACCCTTGCAACATCACAGGGGAGAGTAGTTCAATGATCTCAAAATTATTTTTCTTAGCAAAATTTGACTTTATTATCGAACATCTACTGCCTGTATCTATAAAAGCTTCGTGTGACAGACCGCAAATACTTATTCTCTTACAAAATTTATCTTTTTTATTGGTCTGTCTGTTGCACGAATTTTGTTTCCTGTTTATCAGTGGTGAAATTATTATTTTTGTACCTTCGCATTCTTTTTATGATAACAAGAACCTTCCGAATGCCCTCTTTTACCGCAAAATTCACATTTAACTGTACACTGAATTCGTTTGTGATTACCGCCGCAATTGTAACAATCTATTAATTTACGACCTAAGGATCATTAGTGTTATTTTGATTAGACGAACCTGTGGGTAATGCAACGGAGGTAACGGTTTGGGGTACAATATTTGTCGTTGCCCCTTTGATATTTACTTCACGAATACTTGAGCCGCTATGATTGACTGCTTGCCTAGCTATTTTGGGTTTATAGACACGACTACGCAGAAAACCGGCCAAACTATCACATGATTTAAAATTACTAGCTTCGACAGATGCTGTTATGTTATTATCGCCTATATTTCCTAATATAATAAAAATAATATTATTTTCGGAGAAATTTAAACACAAATTATAATTTTTTGCATTTTGTTCAAAAAAGAAATCGTACAAAGACTGATTATCGACAGGTTTTCGGTCAATAATTTCTCAAAGTAATTCAAACATATTCCTTTGACTTTGAACGTTATGGAAATCCGTTCTTTCCAGTCTTTCTATAACCAAGCCGTCCACATGTGATCGTTACGTAATATAGACTCGTACCACGTTTTAGCGGGACCTTTGAGCTTGTTAAGAGCTTGATAACGAACGATACTATCAGACCATTTAAAAGTTGAGGCATTAGATTCGATTACATTCAGCCATGAGGTAACATTATCATTCAAAGGGTCAAACTCAGGTAATATATTATGGAGGGTATTCAAATTTGTACTCACCGTTATCGAGACGTTAGTGGCGGCGTCTCCGTGCCACATTTATTTTATTATAATAAAATAAATGAGTGTAACAATTTAACAGTATCTTAGAATTCTATTTATGTAAGTAACATTTTGACTTCATCATGTCAACCAAGAAGCAAATGTTCAATGATGTCTCTGTGATCAATTCGGTGAAAACCGGGAGCGATCATCGCATGGTAAGAGGCACATTGAACATCAATATAAAGCTTGAAAGGTCTCGACTGATGAAGTCTACGCTCCGTCCAGCACAGGTCCAGATTCAAAACCCCGAGAGCTTTCAGCTCGAACTCCAGAATCGTTTCGAGTGCCTAGGAAGCTCAGTGGACGAATACAACGACGAGTTCGTGGAAACTGTCCATACGACTGGGTCTAAGTTCTTCAAGACACGTCGTACAGATAAGAACAAAAAACTATCTGATCGTACTCTTAAGCTCATGAAGGAGCGGCGTGAGATGATCTTGCAGTCTTCAGATGAGGCGTGGAAATACCGGCAGTTAAATAGACGGATCTCTAAATCCTTGAAGAGCGACCTCCGCCGCTTTAATACCGAACGTATTAAAGACGCAATTGAGAAGAATAAAGGCTCCAAGGTATTTGCAAGGGATCTGGCTATTGGACAGAGCCAGCTCACGAAACTGAAGACCGACGATGGCAAGATTGTGTCCGCCAAACCGGACCTTCTGAGGGAGATCGAGAGATTCTATGGGCAGTTGTACACGTCAACCAGTACACCCGTTGTAGATCTAGCGAACGACCCAAGAGCTAGACTAACCCGACACTATACCGAAGACATCCCGGACGTCAGCCTGTACGAGATTAGGATGGCTCTGAAACAGCTTAAAAACAACAAGGCACCGGGTGATGATGGAATTACGGCCGAACTCCTGAAGGCGGGTGGAAAACCGGTACTTAAGGCCCTTCAGAAGCTGTTTGATTCCGTCATACTCGAGGGAAAAACGCCACAGGCATGGTGCAGAGGTGTGGTGGTACTTTTCTTCAAAAAGGGCGACAATGCTCGGTTGAAGAACTATAGGCCCATCTCACTTCTGAGCCATGTCTACAAGTTGTTTTCAAGAGTCATCACGAATCGTCTCGCGCGCAGGTTTGACGACTTCCAGCCTCCCGAACAAGCCGGTTTCCGAAAAGGCTTTAGCACCGTAGACTACATACATACGCTGCGGCAGGTTATACAGAAGACCGAAGAGTATAACCTGCCTCACTGTTTAGGGTTTGTGGACTACGAGAAAGCATTTGATTCGATCGAGACTTGGGCTGTACTGCAGTCTCTCCAACGGTGCCAAATCGACTATCGGTATATCGAGGTGTTGAAGTGTCTATACAGAAACGCCACCATGTCAGTCCGGCTTCAGGACCAGACCTCGGAACCTATCCTTCTGCAGCGAGGTGTGAGACAGGGAGACGTCATATCTCCGAAACTGTTCACCGCTGCATTGGAGGATGTCTTCAAGTTTCTGGACTGGAGCGGGCTAGGCATCAACGTCAATGGCGAGTACATCTCTCACCTTCGGTTTGCCGACGATATAGTGGTCATGGCTGAGACCATGGAGGACCTCAGTACAATGCTCAGTGACCTCAGTAGAGCTTCCGAAAGAGTGGGTCTTAAAATGAACATGGACAAAACCAAGGTCATGTTGAATGCCCATGTAACACCCACTCCTATCAAGATCGGAGACTCTACACTCGAAGTTGTAGACGATTATGTCTACCTGGGACAAACGGTCCAGTTAGGTAGGTCTAACTTCGAGAAAGAGGTCAATCGTCGAATCCGACTCGGCTGGGCAGCGTTCGGGAAGTTGTGTGGTATCTTCTCGTCCAACTTACCGCAGTGTCTCAAGACGAAAGTCTATGACCAGTGTGTGTTGCCAGTGATTACATACGGGACCGAAACGTGGTCGCTCACAATGGGCCTCATCAGAAGGCTTAAAGTCACCCAAAGGGCAATGGAGAGGGCTATGCTCGGAGTTTCCTTGCGTGATAAAATCAGAAATGAGGATATCCGCAAGAGAACCAAGGTTACCGACGTAGCCCAAAGAATTGCCAAACTTAAGTGGCAGTGGGCAGGGCACATTGCTCGCAGAACAGATGGCCGATGGGGTCGAAAAGTTCTAGAGTGGCGACCGCGAACCGGAAGACGTTGCGTTGGAAGGCCTCCCACTAGGTGGACCGATGACCTGGTAAAGGTTGCGGGGATCCGCTGGATGCGAGTCGCACGGGACCGGTCAATGTGGCGCCACTTGGGGGAGGCCTATGTCCAGCAGTGGACTTCTTTTGGCTGAAATGATGATGATGATGAAGTAACATTTTGTCATTCGCGCGCGGATCGGTGAGATAAGCGCTTAGCCGCTCCGTGTATATCACAATGTTATTATTATTGCTACTACCCGAAAATTTGAATTATGAGTGAAATTAGCGAAAGTTTAACGAGTTTACATGGGAGATTGAGTGATGAAAATGTTACGGAGATGATTGAAAACGAAGATGAGAGTTTGGAAATTGAAGTTTGCCGCAATAAAAGATTAAGAAATGAGAGTGAAGAGTTGGAAGTTGATGATGGTTTTGTGACGGTTAATAGAAGACCAAAACGTCTTTTGCGCAGCTATTCTAAAAATAGTGATACTAGAAATCAGTCGCTAAAATATATTATATCGTTAGAAAATCGATTTGAAGTCTTCATTACTTCTAAGAATACTTTGCCAAAACAAATAGCCCTGGCCAAATTACTTCGAAAGTATTAGGTCTTTACATATGAAATTGCCGCTCGGTATCAAAAAATTCATAATAACTTTTTTTTAAAGAAATTATATATTAAGTCAATCGAAGTATGCACCATTGTTATCGATACACTTCCGCCATTTTATCGGGAGCTCATTGATCCCTTTGGTAAAAAAATCCTGGGAGCGAGAATCGATGAACTGCTTGAAGGCTGTTTTAACTGCCTCATCAGAATTTAATTTTTTTCCTTGTAAAAAGTTGTCCAAATTTCGGAATAAGTGGTAATCAGTTGGGGCAAGATCTGGAGAGTATGGTGGGTGACGCAGAGTTTCCAGTCGCAGCTCCTCTAACTTGGCGACCGTCTGATGTGCAGTATGTGGTCGAGCGTTATCCTGAAGGAGCAATGGGCTAGAGCAATTGACCAGTCTCGGTTGTTTAATGGTGAGCTTTTCCATCATTGTTTGCAACTGTTGACAATACATGTCTGCAGTAATCGTCTGGCCTGATCTCAAGAAGCTATAGTGGATGACACCAGCACAGGTCCACTAAACACTAACTAGAATCTTCTTTTTGGTCAGTTTTCGCTTGGGGCAAGGTTTTGCCGGTTCTCCAGGGTTAAGCCATTGTTATGATCGCTTGCAATTATCGTACACGATCCACTTCTCATCACAAGTGACAATACGATTTAAAATTCCCGCATTATTGTGACGATTGAGCAAAGAAGCGCAGCAACCGACGCGTGTTTGTTGGTGTGCTTCAGTCAATTCGTACGGTACCCACTTTTCGAACTTTTTTACTTTTCCAATTTGACGCAAATGGATAATGATGGTTTTGTCACTTACTCCAAAGGCTGCTGCTAATTAAGAAGTGGTTTGAGATGGATCCGCTTCCACTATCGCCTTTAATTCTTCATTATTCACTTGAGTATCCGGTCGTCCACGAGGCTCATTTTGTAAATCAAAATTTCCAGAACGGAAACGTTGAAACCAAAAACGCACCGTTCGTTCGTAAGCGGTGCCTGACCCGTACACGTCGTTAATCCTTCGAGCCGTTTCTGCTGCACTGGCGCCACGGTGGAACTCATATTCGTAAATACCGCGAATTTTTAATTTCTCCATTGTTGTTGCTATAGCAATTTTCAAGCCCAAACAAATGACGTGAAAACAAATGAAACACGAATTTTAAAACAATATTCTTTAGTCTTTATTTTGAAATAATTTTGAATTTGGAATTCCTAATCAAACACAAAATATTTGATTTCAAAGTTGCCAGTATTAACTATCGGCAATTTCATATGTAAGGACCTAATATGATATGAAAAATATTGAAAGAATAAAATATAAAGGTACCTACAAAGCTCTAAATTTTATTTGGTTCTAAAGAAAATGCTGATCAATTAATAAATTGTAAGCAAATAACAGATTTGGGACTAAGATGTCAAATGGCTTTTGAATCAAACTTAGCTTATGGAATAGTTAAACAAATGTACTTGGAAATTGATATAGAAGAATTAGAAGAGAATATTAAAAGTGACAGTCCGATCTTATCTGTCAAACGTCTAAAACGATTAAGTGACCAAGGAATATATAATATACCACCGTATGTTTTTGGATACGGTACCAGGTTTAAGGTCGAACCCTACAATTTCCCAGTAACACAGTGCTCAGGATGTTGGAAGTTTGAGCATCACAAGAAGTTCTGTCCAACTAATAAAACATTATGTCCTAAATGTGGTAATAACCATATAAATTGTGAGACAGAACAATATAGATGTTTGAACTGTAAAGGCCCTCATATGTCTTAATATAAGATGTGCCCTGCGTTTAAAAAAGAAAAAGGGATTCGTAATTTAATGAGTTCAGAAAATTATACTTATAGAAAAGCTTCACTAATGTACAACGAGTTATATAAAGGAAAAGAAGAAAGTATTTGCGATGAAACTATACAAAAAGAGTGGCAAAAAAGAGTGGCAAAATTCTCAGTCTCAAACAAGAAGTTATAGAGATGTATTAGCGGATTTACCTACTTGTCAAAATCACCAAGATATATCGCACCTTTGGGAACAAAGGGTCACTTCTGCATGTTTTCCAACTTTACAGGAAGAGCATTTCTAATTTTTTTATGACGAATTTCTTCAATAACTTTTTACGGTTTCAGAATATTAAAGCCATTCTTATAGTCTTAAATCGATAGTTTCATCGCGAACAATCTTGAATATTAAAAAATAAATACATGAAGGGGTTTTTGAGAAACAAGCCATAAACTAAGGGGAGGGCTACCAAAGTGACTTTTTGTTACAAATCGGTAAATGCTATAAAGCAGAAGTGACCTTATTATAAAAATAATAAAATCATGAAAGTACGTATTTTTATGGTTAAGGAAGGCTTTCGTATATTTTTAGTAAATTTGAATATTATTGGAAACCAATACAAACTAAAAGAAGCAGAAAAAAAAGAAGTATCGATAAAATTCTTTTAGAAATCAATTGGAGGGTTATTAAATGAAATAGGTGATATTATCAATTTGTTTTATTTGAATCATCAGTCTTAATACTGTTAAAAAGTTTGCCATTAGGCACTTACCATCTAATAAAATGAGTATGGTGGACAAAATCTTAAAACAGTCTCATAAAAGATAAATTCTTAAGTTGACATAACAATATTAAGTATCTTAATATTAAACAGTCTCACAAGTAACACTAATACTAAAACATCTTTATATACGTTATAACATTAAATTTCTGATAGGTACTTAAATCACATTCTTCACAGTATTATACTTATTTGTATTGGACTTTATTATCTAATTAGGAACAACAACTTTGGTAACAAAATTATAAAGTAAATCAGAAAAAAATTAATGCTCTTCTAAAAACATAGTAAAAAGCACGAGTACAACTCGCATTTGTTTAATTGTAAAATAAAAAAATATCAAAATATTGTAAATAGTTTCATAAACTTTCGGTATAATGTTGGTGTTAATTAAGTTTTAAATGTCTGCCTTCTTTCGAGCAGCTAAGGGGATTTTACTCTCATAAGCCTGCTTTAACGTTACTTCGTGAGGTTGTTGGACTCTTGTGCTTCGTGTGACTGTTTGATTACGATTGACTTCAATCCAGTTGCCCTCGTATGATTTCCTGAAGAATTAGTATGTTCTTGGCCAGTATTCTTAAGAGCTTTACGTATATTTTGTTTCCAGGCAGCAGAATTTTGGGCTTTCTTTTTAGCTTTAGTCGCAACCGGTGTATTTTGAAATTCACATTCAAGCTGAGATCTCATCTCTGTATTTAATTCTTGAGTGGCTATTTGTTGTACGATCGTAGGTGGTTCCTGGGACTCAAGCAGCTGTATATTTATTTGGTTTGGTGTTTCAGGTAAGTTAGTCGATTTTGTTGATTCAGAATCTGAGCTTGAAGATGTTGTACTAGAACTTGAGCTTGATGACGAAGAAGACGATGATGGAATTAGTTTCCTTTTACGACTATTATCGGGTACGAAATCTTTATTTCTATCGCTATTTGTTCCAGAAAAATCAGATCCATCACTTTCGAAAATAGCATCTGTGTTATCTGTGAAAATATAGGGTAAAATTTTGAACTAATCAAACAAAATAATATTATTAGGTATGATAATACTTAATATAAAAATTAAAAGCTTACTCTGTCCTAACTGAGATGTTTCTGCTGTTGTATTTCCCTGTTTGACATAAATAATTATTTCTTTATCATTATTTGTTTCTTTGACCCTGCCTATAGTTTCTTCAACATTAGATGTTCTTTCTTTAATTTGTTCTGTATTTCCTTCAACATTTTCTGTTATTTTTATTACCTGTTCTGTTGTTTCTACGACATTATCTATTCTTTCGTTGAAATCAAGCCATTGTAAAATTTTGAGATCTAGAAATAAAAATAAACACAGATTATAGACGATGTAAAATATTTTGTGAATCACTAATATGCCTTTTATGTTTTTGTACCTTTTTCATTGTGTTTGCCATTATCTTGCTGAGGTATCACCTCGCAACCTTAATGACCTATTTCAGAGCAATCTTCCTTACTCAATACTTGTTTTTCGCTGGATGAAGCATAATTATTCCTTGACGCGCAAGGTTACAGGGTAGCAACCCTCGTTTAGACATTATTAAACCTAAAAAGTATAAAATACCTATGATATTAGTATTAGCCATGCAACCAAAAAGTCGTTTCATTTTTAAATTATGACTCATACATTCTATTTTAATAATAAATATTGTAAACATAATGCCATTTTACAATTTATGTGACATAAAAATATCAAGCGAGAGAATATTATCTTTTAACATTAAATGGCGCTTTTAGCTAAAAACTACAAATAAATCAAGCGAATAAAAAAAAAGTTTTACCAAATAGTCTTTTTTAATCAAAAATTACTTTATGTTCGCATTAAATTAACCATTTATTTTTATAACAAAAAGACACTTTCTATCGAAAACAACCTATTAATTTTATAGACAAAACAAATATTTTAATAAAACGTTACTTTTTAACATAAATGCCTGTTTGTTTTCATCAAAATAAAGAGTATTTTTATGAAGCAAAAAACACTTCTGTACAAAAATGACATTCTGCCATAATATAAATACTAATCATTACAATAATAATGTCACTTGTAAACAGAAGTGACGTTTTGGTTACAATGAAAAGAAAAGTTTTACGCCATAATGTCATTTAAGTAAGAAAGTGACATTAAGTTTACAGCAAGCAAATACAAAGATTTGGTAACAAAACGTGATTTTTATCTATAAGTGACATTAATACTGCAAGTAATATATAAACAAAAAGTCATTACTTACCGCAGTGCCTCTCCGTCACAAATGCGCAAGATCACACTTCGGCTTCCAAAACACTACTGACAGGTTGAGACGTTACGTTTCAAGCAAACGGACCAATAACGCGAAATAATGTAACGTCCCCCCTTCCCTCAAAACGATGTTATGCATGCAATTTTCACCGTTTTTACTGAGATAATAAAGTCGATTATCGCGGTTTTTTCTGCATATTTAAGTCGTTTTTACACAAAATTGCAGAAGTGACGCTTTGTTCCCAAAGGTGCGATATAAGTCATATCTGAGGAATTAAGGAGTGAGACACTAAACAATGATATTAATAATTAGCAGAAAACAAAGAATTAAAGACGCAAGAAGCGAAACAAGTCGAATGTAAATAACGATGATAGTTGGTTAGAACAAGAATGTTCACAACTAGAAGAAAACCAACAGAAGAATTAGCACGTAGAAGGAAACAGTCAGGAAAGAAGAAAAAGAAAAAGTAAACGGCAATCTAGCTTTCATAGAATGTTACAGGAATTTAAGGAAATAGTTTTGTCTGATACATGTTTTGAGGATAAAATGAAGGTAATATGTGAAATTTTATTTAAATTGATCTGTAAGTACGTGATGTCAATGATAAAAAAATGTGAATTTTATAACAAATGTAATATCGAGCTTAAGTAATGGATAGGACACTAAAAGATTTTACAGTTAACGTACTTCAGTGGAATTCACAAAGCATTCGACCTAAATTAATTGAATTCGAAACCATGTTATCCAAAGAAAAAAATCATATAGGTATTCTTAGTGAAACTTGGTTAGAAGAAGATTGTAAGTTTAGAATACCAGGATACAATATCTATATAAAGGACAGACTGGATGCATATGGAGGTGTTTCAATTATTACGCATAAATCGATAAAAACTGAGTTTTATAACATTAGTTTACAAAATACGGGTATAGAAGTTGTGTGTGTCAAAATTCTTAACTGTAAAAACATAAAAATATTTTGTCTGTCTTCTGTCCTTCTTCAATTAGGTCTACACAGTCTGATTGGGATGAACTATTTTCAAAATTTTCAAACGAAACCTTAATTGCTGGCGATTTTAATGGGCATCACCCTAATTGGTCCTGTAAAACGGACACCAGGGGAAATCAAATTATGGACGCAGCGTTAGAATATGGATTTGTATGGTTTAAGACATTTATTTTTCTCAAAAGATTACATAAATCACTTACTGAGAAAATACAATAATTATGTTAACAAAATAACCGATTAGCGTTTTAGTAGGGTAGATGTTAAAAATTTAGTGTAGATTAGTGAGTGCGCGCATTTGCTGCAGCGCGAACAATGCTTGTTTATTAAGGCCTATGGCACAGTGCGTTAAGCGTAAGCGATAATTGAAGTTTGTACGTAGTTTGTTTGTACAACATAATTACATTGTTTTTACGAATAAAGTATTTTATATTTAACTAGTTTAAGTTTTTATAGTATTAGTAAAATTGTCTATGTTAATATTTTAATATACATTCTATTATACAATAAAAATACATTGCTGTTCGTTAGTCTCGCTAAACCTCGAGAACGGCTGGACCGATTTTACTCATTTTGGTCTTGAAATATATTTTGTAGAGGACCAGATAAGGTTTAAACGGTGAGAAAATTGTGGTAGGTAGGTAGGGTAAGGTAGATAGGTAGGGTATGTAGGTAGGTAGGGTATAGTAGGTGGGTAGGTAGGTAGGTTGATACGGTGGGTAGGTAGATAGGTTGGTAGGGTAGGTAGGTAGGTTGGCAGGTTGGTAGGGTAGGTTGGTAAGTAGGGTAGGTAGGTAGGTGAGTTGGTAGGGTAGGTAGGTAGGTAAGTTGGTAGGGTAGGTAGGTAAGTTGGTAGGGTAGGTAGGTAAAATAGATAGGGACAGGACAACGTCTCTCGGGTCAGCTAGTTATTAACATATATATATTAATTATTAATCCTTATCGTTATATTATTGAAAGATCCTTCAAAACGTGGCGTTTTAACAGTTTCTTAAAGGTTGATAAGCTTTTAGCCTCTTTTATGTCTTTAGGTAATTTATTGTAATTCTGGGCTCCCTCGTACAGAATGCTCTTTCTTCCGTAGTTAGTTCTGGGTGCTTTTAAACGGATATCATTTGCCTGTCTAGTATTACATTTGTGGTGGTCTATATTTTTGGTGAATGTTATTTGTGAGTGAATATCCTTTGTTATGATTTTCCTAATCAGTATGCAGGTGTTGTATTTGTAGCTTTGCGATAAATTCATTAGTCCAGTTTCCTTATAAATGTTTTATGGTCGGCGTTAAGTAATCATATCGAAATAACGTTTTAATTAATTTGTTTTGTGATCTCTGTAGTTTATTTAAGTTGGTTTTAGCAGCTGATCCCCATACTTCAATTAGGTAATCCAGGTGAGGCTTGACCAAAGAATTATAGATTGTGTACCGCACGTGTCTGGGCAAGCATCGAGATATGGGCCGTAGGGCACCTGATAAGGATAATAGTTTGCTTTGATTTTTTTCGATATGTGGCTTCCATGTAAGTCCACTGTCAATAAGTAGGCCCAGATATTTTTTTGAGTTTATTTTGTTTATTATTTCACCGTTAATTGTTAATGGACTATAGGTACCAATCTTTTTGTTTTTTGGTGTGAAAATAATATAATTTGTTTTTGAGGCATTTATGGTCAACAAATTTGACTGGAGCCAAGTGTGTAGGATGTCCAAATCATGTTGTGCTTCATTCATAACAACATCTATCGAGTCACCAAAATAAAACAGACTGGTATCATCAGCGTTTAAAGTAATTTCTCCCTTTAGCCCAATCTCGTGTATACTATTTATATAAATTAAGAATAGTAATGGCCCCAAAATTGAGCCTTGGGGTACGCCATAGGTAATAAGTCTAGGTGTGCTTTGATTTTAACAATTTGAGTCCTATTTGTAAGATATGATTTAAAAATGTCGTACGCTGTATCTATAATACCTACATCCTTCAGTTTTTGTAATAGTATTTCATGGCAGACGGTATCAAAGGCCTTTTTTAGATCAACAAATATTCCTAGACCTATTTTTCGATTATCAATATTGGTCCTTATATTTGTCACTAAGTCAACAGTTGCAGAGATCGTATTGGACTTTGGTCTGAAGCCGTATTGTTTTTTTAATAGGAAATCAGTGACAGTTAGAAATTGGTTTAGACGGTTATATAGAACTTTTTCATAAACTTTAGATAGTACTGGTAGCACGCTAATAGGTCTGTAGTTACTTGGATCCATTTTGCTTCCCGATTTAAATATGGGACTTACTTTCGCACGTTTAAGAGAATTAGGAAAATATCCTTCGTTTAAGCATTTATTGATGCACTTTGTTAGGTTTTTTGATATTAAATCTTTAACACACTTTATAGTCTTCGTGTTAATACCATCTAAACCAGAACTAGTATTTGTTTTCAGCTGATTCAGTATTTTTATTACTTCATTAATATTGGTTGGATTTAGTTTTGATAATTTGTCGTGGTTTGTTTTAACTTTACTAGTTGTTGGAGTCGGCAATGTATAGTTATTAGGGTTTTTTAGAATTTGGTTAGCTAGATCGCTAGTAGGATATTATTGGGCATTCTACCCCACCTGCGGTGGAGTAGAACGCCCAATAATATAAATGAAATCCGCAGGTTCGACGTCTATTCCACGCATCTACCCCACCTGCGGTGGAGTAGAATGCCTAATAATATAAATGAAATCCGCAGGTGTGATTGATTTAAACATATAACATAGGTACTTTCCGTTAACATAATTAGGTCTGTATCTGAATGAACCAGTAACCTAAAATTCAGGACCGATTGTCTCATGTCTCTCCACATACTTAAGAATGGTGCATTGCCGCTTAGGTTTGCACACATATCCGTTTTCGTGACCAGATTGGCTCGAGGACATCTGAACTTTAGGATACCACGTACATTAAACTAAAATTTAGGACAGATTGTCTCATGTCTCTCCACAAAAGTAAAGTAGTGCTCACCTTTAGGCTCACACATTTTTTCTGTGACCAGATTGGCTCGAGGACATCTAAATTTTAATTTAACACATTACAGACGATACATCCTTTACGTCTCGGATTCATTTAATTATACTCACCAGCTTAAAACAACTATGAAACTTACTATACATTGATTTAAACATACAACACACATACTTTCCGTTAACATAATTAGATCTGTATCTGAACGAACCGGTAACCTAAAATTCAGGACCGATTGTCTCATGTCATTGTCAATGTCATCTCTAAGAAAGCCTACAGAAATTTAGGATTCGTGCTACGGGTAGCTAGGGGTTTTACTAATATCGAAGCAATTATTGCATTATATAACTCTTTAGTGAGAAGCCAACTAGAGTTTAACGCAGTTATCTGGTCTCCGCATGAAGCTAAATATAGCATCATGTTGGAGAGAGTGCAAAATAAATTTATTAGGTATTTATATAAAAAAGTTTACGGAGTATACCCATTTTACCCAAATAAGTATCCTACCTTATTCACGTTAGGTATGCTAGGATACAATGAGTTAAAAGTTAGAAGGGATTTAGCGCTAGTGTCATACATGTTTAAGGTGTTGAGGGGAAGGATTCACAATCCTGGAGTTTTGCAACAACTGTGCATGTGTGTTCCGGACAGATATGTCTGGCGGAGGCGGCGGCCGCAGCTGCTAGCAGTGCCGCGCGGCCGCACTAAACTGGTGAATGAGGCGCCGTTAACGCGCGCACTCCGTATCCTTAACCGTATAGCAGAAGGCATAGATATATTTTGTTGTACTCTGGGTGGATTCACAGTGAGAGCTCTGTTCGAAATAAGTTATGGTCCTACTGTGACGTAGATATGGTATTAGTAGTAGCAAAATTATTCGTTTGTAACTGTGTAGCGGTAGTTTGTAAATGGTTGTCTACATTATCGCATTAGGTGTTAAACCTGTAAAGATAATTGTATGGTGGGAAATAAATAAATAAAAAATAAAAAATAAAATGTCTCTCCACATACTTATTAAGATGGTGCATTGTCGCTTAGGATTACACACATACCCGTTTTCGTGACCAAATTAGCTCGAGGACATCTGAACTTTAGGATACCACGTACATTAAACTAAAACAGATTGTCTCATGTCTCTCCACAAAAGTAAGTAGTGCACACCTTTAAGCCAACACATTTTTTCTGTGACCAGTTTGGCTCGAGGACATCTAAATTTTAATTTAACACATTACAAACGATACATCAACCTTTAACATCAACACGTAACAATCAAGTGGTAAGCGTGGTCACACGGATAGTCGATCCTTGCCTTGCATGCATAAAGCTAAGGTGCAGATACACTTGACAACGACAACCGGATCAGAACCGTATTGCACATTATTCAATCAAGCGTACAAACTGTGTGTGAGTTCCACAAGGCTCAATTTTAGGTCCTTTCCTCTTTTTAGTTTATATTAATGATCTTCCCCGGTTATTCAAAAACCAACCACAAATGGTGTTATTTGCCGATGACACGTCATTAATTTTTGAAATAAATAGACGGGCTCAAAATCTTGACATCGTAAATAACGCCTTACAGGAGGTACAAAAGTGGTTCACGGCTAACAATTTAGTATTAAATAGAAAAAAAACTAAGTGCATCAGATTTGCTTTGCCAAATGTCAAAAATAGTGAGTGTGACATAGTATTGAATAAAGAGAAACTGGAATTCGTCGATAAAACCGTTTTTCTGGGATTGACGCTCGACTCAAGGCTACAATGGGGTCCTCATTTAACATCTCTCGCAGGACGGCTAAGTTCGGCAGCATATGCTGTCAGAAAGATCCGGCAATTTACTGATGTGGATACCGCGAGACTGGTCTATTTTAGTTACTTTCATAGTATTATGCCTTACGGTATTTTATTGTGGGGAAGAGCTGCAGACATCGATTCTATTTTTATTCTGCAGAAAAGAGCTATCAGAGCCATTTACAATCTGCGTATGCGCGATTCTCTAAGGGAACTGTTTAAGGAAATTAACATAATGACGGTGCCTTGTCAATACATCTATGAAAACATCATGTACGTTAGAAAAAATCTGCATCTTTTTGATAAAAGAGGTGACAGACATAATTATTATAATACTAGAATTAGGGACCAACTAGTTCAACCAGGTTCCAGACTGGCTAAAGTAGATTCGTCTTTCATGGGGTACTGTTTAAAGTGTTACAATAAAATACCTCCCCACATTGTTTAACTAAATGAGACAAAATTTAAGTCTTGTATTAAACGCACACTATGCAACCGAGCATATTATAAGTTGAGTGATTACATCACTGATAAAAATGCTTGGCTGGATGCTGGTCTAGCTCCACAGCCATAAGGGTTCATAAATTAATTGATTAGCATTTGTAACAATTTTTGGAGCTGCTGAAGATGTAGATCTATATTATCTTTGCATTGTATAAACTCAATGTGTTAGTATTATATAATTTTTCGTAGCACATACATGTGAGCACTATGTTCTTTAAAGCTACCATTTACGAGGTATACCTCTCATTGACTTGAATATGCCCTGGCGGTTGGCAGAGTCATGCTCACTTGAATGTCTCGCTGCCGGTGGCGCATGTGTTGGATCATTCGGTTCCCTTCAAAATGGTTGAGCTAAATGGTGCCGATCCATGCGTCATGTTCGTGACTGGTCATCTCTTAGCTGCCTCGGTTATTTTAAATTTTGGTTTGAATTGTTATTATAACTATATTTTTCTCTAGACCTCTTTTAACATGCAAGACGTGTTACATTGTTCTCACATTGTACCCTTAGATTCAACATGAATGATGTAACCTAAATTTGTAAAATTTAACTGATTTTAAAAGAGTGTTCATGGAGTTTCTTGCTCGTTCTTCTCCATAGAAACCTACTGGTTGGAACGAGCAACTAGCTTCAACTTTGTGACTGACTGACTCTGACAATTCAAAAGTACCTGTAAATGGTTTAATTGAAATAAATGATTTTGAGTTTGAGTTTGAGTGAATCCGCTGCTGTAGATTGTTCCATAGACGGTAACCGTATGCGGTGGTTGCATCATAGATGTAAATTAGCTTTATGTTTATTTTCGAATCAGCAAAGTTCAATGTCAATGCAATGCTCGCTTCCCACGGTCGCATCAACTGCATTGCATATTCTAAGTAACATGATCGACTATCATGTTGTAAATAAACACTGAATTCGTCTTTTATAGAATTTGCTAAATATTATTTTCGTATTTATATTTGAAGTTTGTAATCGCTTCTAATTTATTGTGTTTCATTCTTCTAGGTACTAAGACTATATATTTATATGATATATTTTTATCAAGTACAACATGTATTATTGGATGAACCATTACCCACTTCGATCGAGTGCGTTTTTAACTTACATAAAAGAGAACCCTGTGCACAACAAGATTATTTGGGAGCATTGTAATAGTACCTATACTAAAATTAAACTAAAGTTGTTATCGATAAATTAGACCACTATAAAACCATAACTCAGACACGTGTGTTCGATTCCCACACGATACAGTTTCTTGGATTCTTTAATTGTGGGTTTAAGTGATTATTTAATAATACGATTAAAAATTTTATTTGTGAGTATTTATAAACGAACTTATTCCACAGTAGTATTTTTATGTGATTATAATATTTAGCCCCGAGTTTAACCGCAACTTAACATTAACAACCACACGGATTGGTCAATATGACGTAAACGACATATTTTTTATACAACTGTAAGACATGTACTTAGAGTTTAAAATTGAAACGATCTATTTTATGCTGAAATAGTATTTTTTGTGAATATAAACGAATTAATTAAATCGCTAAATTACATTCGCTCCAGAATCTTCAAAGTGACAAGTAGTACTAGCAGTACTTTAAAATCAACTTTAAATCATGTAAGTGAGTACTTCTTAATTTTAAATTAGTAGTCATAATGCACAGCTACGGACCTGGTTTTTGCCTGCCGGCTGTTGTAATTAGCATGTTCTGTCTATCCATCATGATTGCTACTCAGCTACGGACCTGGTTTTTGCCTGCCGGCTGTTGTAATTATCATGTTCTATCTATCCATCGTGACTGTTACTCAGTTACGGACCTGGTTTCTGCCTGCCGGCTGATGTAACTGTTCTCAACCTGTTATAAATTGATTATTGTATCTCAAAAAAGACCTTAAACGGTTATTTGTTTTGTTATATAAAATATTAAGTACTTTTTTATCTTGTGTATTAGGTTTGACTCCGACGTTTCCCGTGTGTCCGACTACATAAAGAGCCCGCCGACTGCTACAAAGGTCGTGCCGAGCAAGAGCCAGCATTCGAAAAAAACAACAAAGCGCAAAGCTTCCTCGGTCGTGGAATTAGGATCAAGGTAGTTTATGACTACTTTTTATTTTTTAAGTTATTACTTTCACATATTCTAATATAAAGTAGATTTCAATAGAGAACTTTGATTTGCAAAAATATTTTTAAGTACATACTTACTTATTTTTCGCTCAACATAAGTTTGTATCTAGAAAAGTGTTTCTTCTAGATTATTAAAATAAAATTATTTTTTTACAGTAACAAGAGTCCAGGGACCACCGATCTTTTCGGTTTGGAAGACTTAGATGGCATTCCTCCGCAGTCAGAGTTAGGTTCATCCTTGCTGTCCCGCGTCGCCAACGGGAAGGTACGACGAACAGCGGACCTAAGGGGCGCCTTCTTTGTGGAACTGAAGGTGTACCATAAAGAAGACATCATCTCCACTGCTCCTGGCCCCTTATTCACAATCATTCGATTCGATTCCGTACCGAATCGAAAGTCAAAAGATATCGAAGATGTCCTTCAAACGCAATTCACAAATCCGAAACCGAATAATTTTGACAGTTCAACGAACATACGAAGACTGAAGTCGGAAATGACATTGTCGAATACGGTTCCTTACCGACACGGAAACGTATCGAATGGTTGTGAATAAGGGGGCTGAGGAGCGTTGGAAGAAGTCCCAAGTTGCATTAAAACTGCAATTGGATAAAGGTAGCTCGCAGTGGAACTCACTACAAAAATTCATGCATAAGGCTCACGAGTTGTTTAATGACTCAGAGCCGGTATATTTTAGTGATAAGATACATTTTAAATAAGTTAATTTAAATTTGAGGCATCCAAAATAAGATTAAAACTGCAACTGGATAAAGGTAGCTCGCAGTGAAACTCACTACAAAATTCATGCACAAGGCTCACGAGTTGTTCGATGACTCAGAGCCATATTTATAGTGATAAGATACATTTTAAATAAGTTACATTATTCATTTAAAATTTAAATTTGAAGCATCCAAAATAAATATTTATTTTTAAACTTAGCAGGTAATTAATTACGATAGAATGCCTTTCTGCACTGTTTGTAACATATCTGTTGAGCGCAGTCATTGGACGGGCCATCTACGCAGTATCGATCATAAAAATAAAAATATTTCATACGTTTGCGAAGGTGTTGAATTAATTCATTCTGCATTTCTAAATCGTATAGCTTCTTATAGAATTATTGATACTAACGAAAATTATTCTTTGGATTCGTTTTTGAATAACAGTCAAGAAAAAATCAAGACATTAATAAACAAATCTCTTTGGGATCATATCTGTCTAAAAATTAATTTCGAATATTTTGCTTTGTTTTTGGTGGTTAAAAATGATAGTCAGGAGATGAAATCATTTGCTACAAAGAATTATGTAGTACATCAGAATTATGATTATGATTCATTAGCATCTCAGGTTAGAAACACGTTGAAAAAAAAGATAGAAGAATTTCAAGATCGTGACAGTGGGTAGACATTTTTAAACAGATCGTATTTGGAAGTTAATGTTAACAAATACCAACCTTTGCGCGGTTCAAGCTTTATCGAGTTGCCGACATCAATTAAATCAAAAAAAGCATGTATTCGCAATAAATATAATTATTGCTTTTTATGGTCCGTTGTTGTTGCTGCTTTATATCCAGCTAAAACTCATCCTGAAAGAGTATCGTCTTACCCCCATTTTCAAAGCGTATTAAATATAAAAGACATTCAATTTCCATTGAGTTTCTCAGATATTGCTCGATTCGAATTAAATAACCCTGAAATTTGTATATATATATATGGCTTTAAAAATAATTCTGTGATTGGACCGTTTTATAAACCAAAATCTTTGAAGAGGAAAGTGATTCATTTACTTTACTTAGAAAAAGATGATTTATCACATTACTGTCTCATTAAGGATTTACCTCGTCTTGTTAAAAAACAAATAACAAGACACCACAGTAAATTATACTTTTGTGATGTTTGTTTAATGTTCTTAAATTCATGTGTTGATCTGAATTCACACAGTTGTGGAGGAGTTGCTACTCAACTACCTCCAAAGGGTTCTTTCATTCAGTTTGAAAATTATGGTAGAAAGCAATTTGTTCCATTGGTTATATATGCAGATTTTGAAACAATGCTAGAGCGGTACGACTCCTGCGAACCTGACCCAACTCAGGCGAGCACCGTTACGAGACAGCGACATGTGCCCATCGCTTTCGCTTATCATATTACATGCACTCTAGATAAAACCTATAATCGTTACATCTCGTATCGTGGTTTGGATTGCGTTTCGAAATTTGTTAAGTCTATCTATAAAGACGCTAATAAGCTTTATAGAATTTTAAATAATACCATTCCTATGATTTACACGAATGAGAATGCTCTCGACTTTGAAAACTCTGATACATGTGATGTCAGGTGAGTTGCGGTCAAACGCAAGCCTATAACACTACAAAAAAAAAAAAAAAAAAAAGTGAGAATTTCTTGTTTGGTGATAGGGTTCGCGATCATTGTCATTTGACTGGTAAATATCGTGGCTCACAGTTACACCTACAATATAAAATGCCTAAGTTTCTGCCTATATTTTTTCATAACTTATCGGGTTATGATTGCCATCTTTTCATAAAAGAATTAGGTAAAGCTCCAGGATCTATTAAAGTCATACCTAAAACAAAAGAAAATTATATTTCTTTCACGAAGTATATTCCGATTTCCGATAATGAAAGCATACAGGTACGATTTGTAGATTAATTCAAGTTTTTAGGAACAAGCTTAGAAAAGTTGGTTAGTACAATGAAAAACAAGAATTTAAACAATTAAAATTTTATTTTCCCGAAAAAACACAATTCGATCTACTTACCCGTAAAGGAGTTTATCCTACTAATACTATATGTCTCAATGGAAACTTTACGTAGATACGTGTTTACCCTCTAAAAAATGTTTTTTTAACTCTTTAACTAATGAGTCAATAACTGATGAAGACTATGAACACGCTCAGTCCGTTTGGTCATTTTGTTCTATTTGTTACGTTTTTAGTTTTATTAATGCGTGTAAAAAGCGTGCAGCAAATAAACACACCATCCAACTACCACCACCATCACCACCACCACCACCACCATCCAACCACCATTCAACTTTATTATTATTCAGTCGCAAAAGGAGTCTTTTCCTGAGTACCACTTAATATCAAATAATAAAAAATTACCACATAAAAATCATTTATTAAGCTTAAATGTGTTTCTAGATGAAAATAAAATTATACGAATAGGCGGTAGATTACATAATTCCGAATATTCTTTTGAAAAGAAACACCCAATTTTATTACAGTCCACTCATCACTTTGTGAAACTTTTATTTAGATTTGAGCATATCAGATTAATGCACGCAGGTCCTCAATTATTATTAAGTACAATTAGAGAGACTTACTGGCCACTCGGTGGTCGCAATTTCGCCGAGCCTGCTATCGTCAGTGCGCCCGATGTCAGCGTCTAAAGCCACGGACAGTTATCCCTCAGATGGGTAATCTCCCATTAAGTAGACTCTCACCAGCCGATTTTCCTTTTCAAAGCGTAGGAGTTGACTACGCAGGCCCTATAACCTCGTCTAGTCGTCAAGGTCGTGGATGTAGATTAGTTAAGGTATACATCGTTATTTTCGTATGCTTCACCACAAAGGCCATTCATTTAGAGTTAGTGGGTGACTTGACGAGCAGTAATTATTTACAGGCTTTACGGCGGTTTATGTCTCGAAGAGGAAAACCTCTCAACATTTACTCCGATAACGGAACTTCGTTTGTAGGAGCTTACAATGAGATATCTGAATTCTTGAAACGCAATTGTGACTCCATAACTGATAGTGCGGCTCAAGATAACATTAAATTTCATTGCTTACGCTCCACATTTTGGTGGTCTTTGGGAGGCGGGTGTCAAATCGCCCAAATTTCATTTGTTCAGAGTGTTGGGCAATTGTCACTTAATATACAAGGAGCTTAACTCCGTTTTAATTCAAATTGAAGGAATATTAAATTCTCGGCCGCTCACACCATTATCGTCGAATCCAGAAGACCTGTTGCCTCTCACTCCAGGTCACTTTTTAATTGGACGTCCTCTCACCTCTCTTCCTGTTAAGGATATCCGGGACTACTCCACTCATCACCTGACGCGCCATCAACGCATTGAGCAGCTGCGGCAGTATTTTTGGTCGAGATGGAGTAAGGAGTATGTCTCCGAGCTTCAGCAGCGAGTGAAGTGGCGTACCGGTAATGACAGCCTGAATGTGGACACCCTTGTAGTAATCAAGGAGGATAACCAGCCACCAATGAAGTGGAAGCTGGGCCGCGTTGTTACCCTTCATCCTGGCACAGACGGCATTAGCAGGGTTGCCGACATCAGAACCTCGACTGGGACTGTCAGAAGGGCATTCTCCAGGATTTGCCCGTTATTGGAGGACAGCTGTTGAAAGGCGAGCTTTCAACGGCCGGGGGCATGTTTAGGCATGAGTCCCACCGTAAGTTCTAATTAACTCGGTGCAATTAATAAACGATAAAACTAATTTTGCTATAAGTATTTCATCAGGCGTTTTGTTTAATTACTGTCCTTGGGTTCATTCTCAATGTCATGACTTTGCCAAATTAAAGTTGTTCACTGCGTGCTACATCCTGACTTTTTTAATTCCCTAAATTCCTAACCAGTTCCTGCAATTTTATACACTTGTCTTCAATACAAAATTCAAAACCATGCTACTCAAAGTCAAAGTTAAAGCATTTATTTCAATTAAACCACAGGCACTTTTGAATTGTCAAGGAGTCGGTCAGTTAGTCAGAAAGTTGAAGCTAGTTGCTCGTTCCAAAACGGAGGTCTCTATGGAGAAGAACGAGCAAGAAACTCCACGGACACTCTTTTAAAATCAGGTTTTTACAAAATACTGCTTACATTATTCTTGTTGCTTCTATATGTGAAAACAATGAAGGTAATATAGAAATACAAAATATAAAATAAAATCAAGATAAAAACCATGGCAGTTAAGAGTTGACCAATCTCTACTGTCAGCGCCCGGTCACGAACATGACGCGTGAATCAGCACCATTCAGCTCAACCATTTTAGAGGGAGCTGAATGATCCAACACACGCGCCACCACCAGCGAGACATTTGAGTGAGCATGACAATTCTCTCAACCGCCATGCTCATTTATGTCAAACACATAATAATTTACTAAAAATATGGCTCCATGGTACTCACATTTACAAAATTGAAATAATGCTGCTAAATTATACAAAACTAAGGTTTCCAATGTTTCTAAAATGTCGAAAAAATTATTAAAATATATTTGTGTATAATAATAATGATACTTGTTACTCATGTTAATAAAATAAGGGGTAGGAAACAACATTCCTCCAATTAGGAAATTCCCTAAACTCCCTGTGGAGCAGGACCAGCATTTAGCCAAGCATTTTTATCATTGATGTAGTCTTCTAATTTATAATATGCTTGTCTACACAGTGCGCGTTTAATACATGTTTTAAATTGTCTTTCATTTAGTTGTAGTAGTAGCATATCAAGAGGTATTTTATTATAAAATTTTACACAGTACCCCATAAAAGAAGTATGAACTTTTGACAATCTGAAACTTGGCTGATCTAATTTGTTCCTATTTCTAGTATAAATACTATGTCTGTCACTTATTTTATTAAAAAGATGAAGGTTTTTTCGAACATGCATAATCTATATATATAAAAGGCAAAGGTGACTGACTGATGTATCAACGCACAGCCTAAACCGCTGATCGTAAAGACCTGAAACTTGGAGGGTATGTTCTTTGTACGACGTAGGCATCCACTAAGAAAGGATTTTCCGAAATTCTACCCCTAAAGGGGTGAAAGACGGGGGCAAAGTTTGAATGGGACAACGTGATTCCTTGGTCCAATCTACATCAAATTTTGCATAAAAATTCTTTAACAGAATTTATGGAAGACGTGTTTCGTATTTTATTAAAACTCATCGCTTAACAGGGTTCAAAAGGGGTAGAAAATTATTTTGGTGGTGATTTGCATCAAAGTTGATATCAATACTCCTTAGTGGTTTTGATTTAATTACATTTTATTTTGACACATGTCATGTTTGAAAACTCAACTCAAAATAAATATTATTTCAATATGCTGCAGAAGAATTACCTACATGTAATTTTTAATACATTAAACTAAAGGATTACAAAATGATTTTGGTAAAATAGTGTGGCGATGAGAAACACTCAAAATTTTTCGAAAATTCACAATCGTCTGACATTTGTTTGTTTGTTTTGTGAAATTGCAAACCCAGTACTTTTGTGGGAGAAATATCGGCATCATCTGTCCAAAGACTTCTTGCGAGTTTTGAGATCAACTATTAAAGGTGACATTGAACACATTGATAAACGTATTCTAAACAATTGTCTAACTTCTCTTCAAAACGTGGTCGTTTACATCGGCGGCATTTCAGTGGTCGAATTTGGGTTACTGGCACATCAAAAACGTGGAAATCGGGAATACACCGCCGAAACCATTACGATCCAGGTGCAATGAGTACTATCATAAATAACCACGTCTGCGTGTTCACCTCAGAGCAACAGCAGAACAAATAATGCTCCTGGTTGAACAGGAAAAACATTAATTACCTCTGGTATTATTGCAGAGGTCGGGAGGCAAGTTAAAATTGCGCTGCCACACTGTTTTTTGGGGTGAAACAGCGGACGCCGTGTTTAAAATTCCCATCGATTAAGAGAGCAATGCCTGAGAGACATAATGGGTATTCCCGGTGGCGATTTCGGGCAGACGCTGCCTGTGGTGGCGCGAGGAACTATGGCTGACGAGGTAAATGCATCGTTGAAACGATCAATTCTATAGTCACGTTTATAAATCGCGCTTGACCATCAATATGCGCGCTCAGCTTGGCGGCAATTCACGTGTTCAAGAATTCACCGATGTTCATTTAAAAGTTGGTGAAGACTCTCTACCAGTAGGGAGAGGGCAGGTGATAACAGAGACTCTTAGTAGTGTAGTATCTACAATAGAAGAACTGATTCATCTGGTGATCTGGTGTATGGCGATATCAGTCAAATACCTACCGCACCAAGAGAATTTGGGTGTGTGAACAGGCTATTGTAACGCCCAAAAATGATCAAGCTGCAGCGATCGATAAAAGCATTTTATTTCTCTTAAATTGAAGGGAGAGAAGTAGTATACATCTCAATGAAAACTTTAGTCGAACAAGGGTACGCCACACATCACCCCGTAGAATAGAATTGAGAATAGAATTCGCTTACGGCAAGTTGACTTCCAGCGGACGTCATCCAGTTCAAGGTCGGTGTACCTATATTATTTGGAAATAAACTCTGCTAAAGTTGTGTAACGGGAACCGGCTCGAAGTCGTCTGTCTGCAGAAGATCATCGAAGCTGAATTTGTGAGAAGTTGTGGCGTTGGCGAAAGTGTTTATACCACGTATACCACTAATTCCCCACCATTATCCCTTCCAATTCAAGCGTGTTCACTTCTCTGTGAGTGTGTGCTTTGATATGACTATAAACAAGTCTCAGGTCGGTCGATGTTTGCCACACTGAATGCTGCGGTTGTATATCTCAGAACCATGCTTTTCCCACGGTCAACTGTACGTCACTTGCTCCCGCGTCACCAGTTCTGACTCTCTGTACATTTTAACTAACGGCAACACTACAAACGTAGTTTACAGAGAGGTTTTATAAATATATAGCTAAGCTTCCTTGATGTTTTTTTCTTCTTTTCAAACAATTTTAGGTTAGGAATATCAACATTTGTTGTTTACGTATATATTAAAAAGAACGACGAAGAACAAATCATGCAATATCCGTACTCTGTGTTTACCTTAAAATGTAAAAAAGAAACAATTATATAATAACTTATTTTAGTAAAGAGTCAGTTTTTTTAGTACATTAACCATGAGCACGACAGAATTTAAAAGACAAATTTCCATAAAAACTTTCGTCTCCTAAAACTCGGAAATCAAACATCTTTCCTTAGCAAAGTTTCGTGCTTCTAGACTAGACCAAGCTGTACACTAAGTGTACACTGTCTGTCAGTGAAATTTATAATTGCTATTGAGTACGTACTCAAGTAGTAATTGTTTACGGCTTCCACGCGAACGAAGTCGCGGGCATAAGCTAGTGTTTATGTATTGACAAGGTACAGTCATGATGTTAATCTGTTTAAGCAATTTTCTTAGAGATTCTCTTCTTCTGCTGAGATTATAGATGGCTCTGACAGCCCGCTTTTGCAGAATAAAAATAGAATCAATATCTGCACTGCAATACTCTTGGGGAAATGGGTACATACTAGTAATAACCTGTTGTTTTTCCAAATATTGTCATATTTTCCCAATAAAAAAAGCAACTTCTCAGATTATTGTCAAAATTTTAGAAGAACACATTTTTTTGATTCACGGTGTTCCTTAAACTATTTTTCTTGACAATGGCACTCATTATTTATAAGTGGCCATACTCAGGACTTATTTAAAAAATATAAAGTACCAAACATTTTTTATTCACCAAAGTATACCCCTCAGGTTAACACTGTGGAGCGGTACAATAAAACTATTATTACTTGCATTTCTACTTTTGTAGATGGTGATCATCGATCATGGGACGTGTACATTCCAAAAGTACAATTTGCAATTAATAATTCTGTAATGAAGCCACCGGGTTTACCCCGTCTTTTCTAGTTTTTGCACGGGAAATAGTGGTCTGTGGTTCCCATTACGTTGATACAGACTTAGGAGATGAGGTCTTATTTCTTCCTCGCGACGTATATGCGGAGAACCTCGGTTGCCTAAGTTCCATTTTCGACCAAGTCCAAAAATCTTTGTATCACGCCCATGTAAAAAATACGACACACTATCATTTAAGGCGTAAAGCTTTTGAGTTTAATACTGGTTATGTCGTATACAATCGTGCTTACGTTCTGAGCGATAAGGATAAGCATTTTAGCAAAAAATTAGCTCCCAAATACATTAAGTGCCGAATCATCAATAAGCTCTCACCACTTGTGTATGTTTTAGAGGATATGTCTGGTAAAAACTTGGGGTCTTGGCATATCAAGGATCTCAATATATCAACCTATAAATAACAATTTTTCTTTCGTTATATTTTCCCAATACTACTAAGCGACTTTAAATCTGTTACAAAAGTCAATGACGCAATCTCGTCATTTGATTTTCAGTATGTTAGGACACGTCCCATAATTTTAATATTATGAGATGGGATTATGAGCGATGATGTATGAGTGAAGTGAAAGAATGAGTAAAAGCTTACTGTGACAAGTTTAGGATGCGAATTTTATTATTAAAATAAAATCCCTATGATGGGAAGGGGGGTAATGTAACGGAACGTTACACAGATAACAGCGGTGCGAGGTGAAGTGTTAAGCGGGGGGAGAGGGTATAAAAGGTATTTGCGCCCGCGCAGCTCACGGTCAGTCGCTTTTAGATCGACGTGAGACTGCACGTTGGTTGCCTCGTCAAGTGCACTAGCAGACACGAGCGTTGGCCATTGTTATTTTATTTACGGTTGTCATAATTATAATCACAAATTAAAAGTGCAAATAAGTGTCGTGTTAATCCCGAACTAGGGTAAGTTTTGAACCGCACACAAATTACACACATCATTTTCATGCCATCTTTCTGCTTACTGTCATTCTGCCTATTTATTTTGTTCTTTTGTTAATTAAATAATTAATTTGCTGTTGCTTATTTATATTTTCATCTTAATAAGCACCATCTTAGAATACCTCAGTAATTGCAAGTAATGCTTATTTTCCTTCCTACCTTCAAGCTCAATAAAAATGTTTTTGAAATTTTAAAAATCTTAAAACGTTTTAGCTTTCGTTTCCTACTTTTTGTTATTCTTCTGCTCAAGCTTGTTCACAATGTAAACTCCGTTCTGGTAGGTGCCACCGCGACAGTACTACTACGAGTAGATGGGTACTTTCTTGTCGTCGTCGGTGGTACCACCCAGTACGGAACTGCAAGGCCATCTTCTAACAAGCTGGAATGGTGAATTCCAGGTGCTACGATGGGAATTCCAGGGTAGGAATTCTACCGGAACTTCGACCCGCTTTGGGGAACTGCGGACCCGAGGTCCCTGTCGCTCCGCACCTGGTGTGCTGAGCGAGACGACGGACGCACCGTCAGTTCGTCGTTTAGTATCGCCGTACACCGCTGTCCCGAGCATCAGCCAGCTTACGTCTCCAGGAATTTCGTCTGGAAGATACGGGAAGTACCTGTCCCTGCAGAGGTGACAATAGACGTCTGTAACCCACGACCCTACAAATTTTGTGTGCCTCCGACTGCTAGTGTAATTAATGTTTCATCTAGAATGGTACACACTCGTTTTTATTCATTTACCAACTCTTAGGGGAGGAATAAAACGGGTGGAGGCTACACGCTATGCCCCATTATTGATGGGAATTAAGTGTTAAGATCTAGCGAACGTATTAAAGAGTCTGAAGTTAAATTCGATATGAAGCAGCCCGTTATTTTGTCTTGTAATAGCCACCTTATGAAGCTCTTAACAATAGGGTATTACACCCAATTTTGAAAAGTGTGTCAATGAAATTCTGTAGTTCTAATATGCCACCAAAAAAAACACAAATTTTTTATTCAATCGATAAATGCCATAAAACGCCTCAAAATTTTAAATTTTCCAATTTTGCGCGTGGCTCGACGAAAACGCCTCTTACTGGACGCCATATTGCTCTGCGTAAATGACGTCAGTTCATTTTGTATCAAATGAGCTCATATTAAATATGATAATTGTATATCATTTAAAAATAATTAAAAGCATATTTTGTACTAGGTGTAATAATGAAAAAATTACGTTGGTTTCGAAAATAACAAAAGTACAAAGCCTATATTACGCCAATCAGTTGACTGACAGTTGTCAATTTTTTGTTTACACAGCCGTACGGCGTAATAACATGGCCGCAACTATTTCACGGTGTTCTATAACAGATTAAAAATACTGAAAACTTATAATTGAATTTAAAATTTGTTTTGTTATTTTATGAACTAAAACTTACATTTTCCGACTGCTTTATGCCTAAACTGTCTCAAAAACATATTTATAGATTTTTTCTCGTATAGAGTAAAATACCCTATTAACGCTCACTATAAAACTATGCATGGAGGCCTACAAATAATGTTAAATTACTTACAATTCAAATTTTGGCAAAAACGGAGAAAACGAGCCAGAGAACGTGTGAACAGATGGTCAGGAGAATATTTGGTTGGTAAACGACGACACAAGTGGTTGAACGTAAAACCAGACATTGAGAGAGATGACATTGCCGTTATTCAAGATCACAATCTAACGCCAACAAAGTGGTTGTTAGGTAGAGTTATCCAGAAGCACCCGGGCTAAGATGCTATCAAACATCAAATCAAACGTCCATCTATTATCTATTTTGAGCATGACAGTTAATTCTTTAGTAATGTGTCTGTTTTATCTTATTATTTTTGTTTTATTCTTAACGCCTAGTCATGACGGTGGGCGGTCTATTTGAGCGAATGTTATTGTTTTACTTTTTGTTATGTATAGACTTTATTCAATCTTTTTTAGCCCTTTAATGTTCTTCTTATAACTATTAAAAGGACAAGTCCTTTGGTGGGCGGAATGTCTAAACGTAAACTACCTTAGAAATGAAATCAAATATTATATTTTGATTATTTAGGTCACCATAGCTCCCAAGATGGCGTTGCCCTTTTTATAAACGAGCTATGGTTTTGTTACAGCCAAAAGTATAAGTAGACAATAATATTTTTAATAAAGGAGTTCAGTGAAGAAACAGTTTGGAGTGTTATTCGTGTACAGTGCTGACATTATGTTTTCATTAAAACGGATTATTCTAACTTGAAGAGTTACGGTTAAAACGTAATATATGTTGATGATTTTAAATATTGTAATAAATTGTCAAAATACATATTCGCTGCATATATACTGGGCTCAAAATTGCAAAAAAAACGTAAGAAAATTGCATTTCACGGGCCACCGCTTGCATCTTAATACTATATATTTTTTCAATTTCATTAAAGTTACACGTGCAAAGAGTTTAATATTTTGATACTATTTTTAATTTCATAATAGGTAGGAACTTTACGATATGACTGTTGATAAATCATGATTAATGGAATTCAACCGTAACAATTTAAGTGCAGTAAGTATTTCAAAGCAAAATGAATTTTAAAATACGAACAATTAGAAGGTCTACTTGACCTTCCAATTGTTCCTAGACCTAAAAAAATATAAACTAATTGTTGCCTAGACCTAAAAGTAATATAATTATACTCCCTTGCCTCCCTCGATAAGAGTGTTGTGCTCAAACGTCCTCGGATAGTTTACCAGCTGACACGCATCTCGATCGTAAGGTCTTACAAATTCCCAACGGTTGGTCAGTGTCATCGCTGCCAACTTTACGATCACGTGCAACAGAAACAAATCTACTAGGTCCTATATAATAAAAGGCTAAGTAGACTTGCACATGTAAAATTTTAATACGTAAAAGAAAATGAGTAGGGTAAAAACACAGAATAATATAAAAAGTCTAGCCTAAAACGCACTATATAAAGGATACGCAACGGCAGGAAGGTAGGTAGCGTCGCCTAGGCTCCAGCCTGGCCGGCAATCTGGATCAGACCGAAAAAGGACCAAGTTCGATAACGGAGGTCCCAGGCGGCTCTAATATTAGGATCCGCACTGGGAGTTGCAGGCACAAGTCAGCTCGACAGCTCGATTCCAGACTGATACCAACTCCCGGTGGTGGACTTATTGACTTTTCAGATATCTAAGGTGTTGCTCGTTAGAAACCAAATCTCGACGGCCTCAACAACGGCTTAAAATGTAGCAAACCAGCCAGGCTTAAATGTAGTCTGCCAGTTATTTCAGACCTTAGTAGGATATTATTGGGCATTCTACCCAACCTGCGGTGGGTAGAATGCCCAATAATGTAAATGAAATCCACAGGTTCGGCGCCTATTCCACCCGATGAAACGGAAGGTGGAGTATGACAATGCCCAATAATATCCTAGAGTAGACGCAGTGAAAGAAAACAACTTTTATAAATAATTGTTCGCCGTAATTTAACACCACATTTGATGCTTACTTTTGTAGTAAGAAGGTTGTATTTCATATCACAGATTTAAATACATTTCAACCAAGTTAACTACAATGCATAGCTCAGAGAAATCTGATATTAAAGATATTTGTAAACTTATTATGAGGAATTCTAGCGGCGAGATTATATTTATTCAAGATTTGCAAACTGGTCAGAAAAGTACAGATAGCGGTTCATCAAAATACCAGGACTCGTATACAGCCCAAACCGAAGATTTGTTCTACCAGCAGATGCTTGATTGGTTAAAATCAAACAATCACTATCTTATATTGAAGGACAGCTATGGTGAGAGTCGTACATTTGCTCGAGTTAGCGACAATGAGTTATAAATGTCAATGTAATACATTAATTTACTCATTGTTAATAAAGCCGCTTTAACAGTCGTCATGAAATTTGTAAAACAACCACAATCGTTACATGTAAACGAACTTTGTGTTCACTCTCAGGAGACTGGTTTTCGCCATGGAAAATTATTACCTAAAACGGTACGATGCATCATTTGCGGACCGTTAAATTGTGGAAAAACTAATTTATTAATTGGTCTCCTTATACACGAGAATGGTTTAAGGTTTCAAAATGTTTAAGTTTATTCAAAAACCTTGCAACAACCCAAGTACGTATTTTTAGAAAAAGTTTTGCAACGGGTACCAGGCATGTCATTTCAGAAATATCATGAAAATGAGCAAGTACTAAGTGTTCAGGACGCAAAACCAAATTTTGTGATTGTATTTGACGATGTTGCTTGTGAAAATCTAAGTAGCATGCGGGATTATTTTGCAATGGGAAGACACAAGTTCATCGATTGTTTTTACCTAAATCAGACATATAGTAAAATTCCTAAGCAGTTAGTAAGAGACAACGCGAACCTAATCGTACTTTTTAAGCAAGATGAAAGAAATATGAGACATGTTTACAATGAACATGTCAACACTGACATGACTTGGATTGAATTCCGTGAAATGTGTTCATAAATATGGAGTGTACCTTTCAATTATGTCGTAATTAATAAAGATTGTTCCAAAAACAAAGGATGTTATAGAAGTAAATTTGATACGTTTGAAGTTTTTGACCAAGAACACGAACACATATATAAGAGCTTTACCTGTGCAACATTATTATTCTTCTGGTAAACCAATTACGATCTATTTTGCCAATATGGAAAAATCATTGAAAATACAAATTGTTGATGCGGCAGAAGCTGTATAGAAAAAAGTAAGGAAAATGACAGATGCGGACATTGACAACAAACAAGCACTGGAATCTGTTTTCAAGCCTGTCATAGAACCCCTCAACCTAATTGCTAACGCCAATAAGCAAGCTCCTCCCTTGCGTACTAATGAAGATTTTGTTGAAGTTCCATTTACTGACAAAATTTCACAGAAAGAAAGAACTGGTAGCGTAGGTAGCAATAATGACAATGGAGATGAATCCGATATCAGCGGTGACTCTTCTTATCAATCAATAGTTGAAAGCAAACAAGGTTGTGATACGTCATCCTGGTCAGTATCTTCAGAAGCGTTGGCAGACATTCCATTCGGTGTTAGAGCAGAACGCGGGAAATTGATGTTAGGTTCTGCTGGTATATTGATCAACGATCAGTACATTGCCGTGGCTGGACGTAAATACCAAAATACACCTGGTTTAAAACAGTTGCTGCTTAAAAAAGACGTAGACTTAAGCGTGGTTACAGAAAGCGATATGAAACATTATAAGTCGATGCTACTTGATACAAATGCACATCGTCGAGACTTCGAGCCAAATAAGCCGATAAAAAGTAATAAAGGGCAAAAATATTTGCAAGTTATTAAGCCTCTTTTTAAACTGAACACTGCAGTTCAGGGAAAGGGTTTGCCATTAACAAAAAAGTGGAGAAAAAATGTAGATTTAGTGTACCTATTGGGATGACCCCAATGAACTAGTGGAAAGATTTAAATTATTAATTGCGTCTAGAGATGCTGGTAACACAGGATTAGACAATGAAATTATATCTATTATTGAAGAATTGCGTGAAAGTAAAGTTATAAATAAATAAATGTTGTAAACTTTCCAGTGTTCATTTTATTATCAGACTTTCAATATAGTACACCTTCAATATGAATGTAGATAAATTTGGTCATTATATTCATAAAAGAATGCGTTTATCAGAACTGCTTGAGTTTAATGAAAACGCATTGAAGAAGTCGGAAAAAGGAGATTTTGATTTAAAAGCAACCAGATTGAGAGGAATTACATCTCCCATAGAAGCAGACGATGCAGTGAATAAGTCTTATGTAGATCAGTTGAATGCTAATTCGATAAAAGAATTCAATAAACTGATTGGTTCATTTCGTTCTCAAATTATAAAAGAGACACTGAATACAATTCAGCAGTGCAATTCTGTAAGAATTCACTCGCGAATTCGAATCCTATCTCATTTCTGAGTTCACTTACTTGAAGTGAAAAATATTTGGTATTCGCTTAAATAGTAACGAAATAATAGTTCGCTTCACCGATGCCAGCACTTAGTAACGCTAGCGTAGTTTTCATCGAGTTACAGACTACCTAAAACAGTTTTCACCGCGGAATCAGAAGTGAGAACTGGAGTGAGTTCTTACAGAATAACATAGCTGGTTACTTTAAAAGCAAAAATACCTGAGGTTTTAACTCATTTGCAAGATAAGTTTTATACCAAAGCAGATGTAGATAAATTACTTCTAAAAACTTCGTAATGGCAAAACAGCAAATTGTAAATGAAATACACAAAGCGGCTCGAAGAAACTTCCTTCGCCGTTCTGTTATTCTGAAAGGAATCCACGACTTGTGGCAAGCTGATTTGGTGGACATGCAAAACCTGAAAAAGTATAACAAGGGTTATAATTATATTTCAGTGGTGATTGACTGCTTTTCAAAGTACGCCTGGGCAGAACCGTTAAAATCAAAGAATAAATTTGATGTTGCTCGTGCATTTCAACATATTATCCTGCTTAGCAGCAATAAAAATCCTGTTAATTTACAAACTGATATGGGCACAGAGTTTTATAACAACAATTTTCGAACGTTAATGAAGAATCACAACATTAACCATTATTCATCGTTTTCTACTAAAAAAGCATCTATTGTAGAGAGACTGATAAGAACAGTAAAAAATAAATTGTATAAATATTTTAGTCTCCGTGGGAACTATAAGTGGTTAGGTTTGCCATTGGATAATATATTGAAGACCTATAACAACACAAAACATCGCACTATCCAATTTAAACCCATTGATGTGAATAAATTGAATGAACCAGTAATAAACAAAAATATTAAAAAAATCAAGAAACATAATTTGGTTCAGTGGAAGCCTCAATTCAAAGTTGGCGATTGTGTTCGTATAACAAACATGATTTTGAGAAAGGTTATACTCCTAATTGGTCAACTGAATTATTTATTGTAAAAAAGATTAATAAAACCTTACCAGTGACATATTATATAGAAGATAAACGAAAGCAGAACATATTAGGAGCTTTTTATGAGCAAGAACTTCAAAAATCGAACTATCCTGACGTTTATTTGATAGAAAAAGTGTTGAAGAAGAAAGGAAATAAATTATATGTCAAATGGTTAGGTTTAAGCAGTGCAGAAAACAGTTGGATTGACAAAACAGCACTTATGGGTTAAGATGTTACAAAACCATTATTTTTTAAAATTCTGCCATTATACTTTAAGTAATGCGAGGTGGAGGACTAGTTAATAACATTATTAATAATCTACCATTCGAAGTTCATTTGCCCGGATACAATTATTGCGGACCAGGAACCAAACTTCACGAACGGTTAGCGCGAGGCGACCGAGGTGTAAATAAGCTAGACGAAGCTTGTATGCAACACGACATTGCGTACGCAAACCATATAGACTTATCAAATCGTCACAAAGCTGATTTACAACTACTTAACATGGCTAAACAAAGACTTAAATCAAAAGATGCAGGGAGAGGTGAAAAACTAAGCTCATGGCTAGTGAACAAAGTCATGAAAGCCAAACTAAAGTTAGGATCCGGCGTTAAAACATTTAAAAGCTTAGTTTCCAAAATAAAATCAAAAGTTAAGAAACTCAAACACAAAGATAGTAAGTCTTTAATAAAAGCGGCCTACTTAGTTGCAAAAAAGTTATTGCCAAACAACCATCATCGAATTCGGGTACCACGAGTAATACCCGTACCAAAGACTGGAGGAGTTCTACCTTTAATCCCAATTTTCGCTGGTTTATCAGCTTTAGGAGCTCTAGCTGGTGGTGCAGCTGGCATTGCAAAAACCGTTAATGATTACAAAGCAAGCAAACGAAATTTACAAGAAACAGAACGACACAATAAAGCTATGGAAGCTTTAATGTTGGGCAAGGGTTTATACATTAAGCCCTATAAAAACGGCAAAGGATTGTTCATAAAATCATCAAAAAACTAAACAAGAAGCTACCTAATCGTCCTATAACTAATATAGATATCCAAAACTATTCAAGAGACATCCCATATTTCCGTGGGGTCTACATGAAGGATCGGATACCTAGGAAGCCGAAACGGATTGAATGTGGTATCGTTAACTTAGACGATTCTAAGAACGAAGGAACGCATTGGGTAGCGTATGTTAAAGTATATGACTATTGTGAATATTTCGATAGCTATGGAAATTTAAAACCTCCATTGGAGCTGATGGGATATTTTAAGAACTGTAAAGTTTCTTATAACTACACGAGATATCAAAAATTCAACACGGTAAATTGTGGCCATTTATGTTTAAAATATCTGCGGACTTTTTGGAATAAAATTGTATAAAATATATGTGTTTATTTTATTTCAATCATTTGCAAGATGTCACTCACTTTGTTGATAACTGGAAATTCTTCAAGTTTATCTACGTACTATCCTAATACGTTACAACTAGATGGAGAATATGAGTGTGCCTTATTGCATTTTTCAACTTTTAATTCTATTCCAAATATTGATAAAAGTAATAATAAGTTCTATTATGGTATCGATGAAGTTATAGAAATACCGGAAGGCACTTATGAGTTGCAAGATATCAATGATTATTTAAAGTCTGAAAAAAAAATACGTCAATCAAACTACAGTGCAATAACAATACTTTGAAAACTGCTCTATACTGTACAAAAGACATAAATTTTACTAAAGAAGACTCTTTTAGAAGCCTGTTAGGGTTTAATAAGCAAACCTTGAAAGCTAATAAATGGCATGTGTCACAGTCTCCAGTTAACATTTTACCTACGACCGTAGTCAGGATTGAATGTGATATTATAAGCGGTTCATACATAAACGGTGAACCAAGTCACATTATCCACGAATTTGCACTAAATGTGCCACCTGGATACAGGATCATAGAAATCCCGAAGAACGCAATATACTTTCCGATCAATCAAAACAACATAAGCTGCATACATACATTAAATTCTACATTATGTTTATCTTGCCAAGACCATTCATTATCTTTAGACAGAAGTGTTCTTAAATTAGAAGTTTTCTCTGACAAATTTTCTATGTATGAGCCTAAGTATGTGACCATACCTAAAAATCTTTGTAGCTCTGTGATATTTGTAGGAGGTGGCATACTGCAAATGGCTTTGACTTTGTTTTCATCAACACTTACACCATTTTTAGAAAAGATGTGTCCTAAATACTTGACTTCACTTTTACCTGTGTTTGACTTTTCTTTGTTAAATTTTATTCCTAATTCCCTAGCTCTTTCTAAGACTTGTTTTAACCTACAATCGTGTTCTTCTTTTGTTTGACCATAAATTAAAAAATCATCCATCATGATTTTCACTCCTGGGATATCTGCAAATTTTTGAGTAATAATAGAATGGAATAGTTCTGGAGCTGCATTTATCCCAAAGGGAAGTCTAAGGAATCTATATCTACCTTGAGGTGTGATGAATGTACATAGCTTTGAAGAAGCTTCATCTAACTTGAGCATATAAAAACCTTTGTTTGCATCAAGGGTTGTAAAATATTGTGAACCAGAAAGGCTGGATTTAATTTCATCAATAGTTGGGAATTGATAATGAGGGCGCATAATAGCTTTATTGAGTTTTCGTGGATCAATGCACAGGCGTAGTTTACCATTTTTCTTTGACGTAATGACAATAGAACTTACCCATTCAGTAGGTTCTTCAACTTTGACTATAATTTTATCTTTTTCTAGCATGACTAATTCTTCTTTTAATTGTTCTAATAGACTAAATGGAATTCTACGGCAGGCATCAATAGACGGTATAGCATCAGGCTTCATTGACAAATGACATTCATAATCTTTAAGGCAACCTATTCCTGTAAACAGATCTTTATATTGAACAAGTTGTGATTCATTGACAGACTCATGAAATTGGACATTATGGACTCTTTTTACTAATTTTAATGTTTCACAACTGTTGCGACCAATAATATTTCTACAAGGTATATCTATTATGTGAAAATTGGCATTGTATGCTATGTTGTTATGGGTGACAGACAGAATGCATTGGCCTACAGTAGGTAGCACTTCACCACTAAATGTTGAGAGTTTATGACAACTTTTCTTTAAGTTATTCAATGGTAAATTAAGTTTTTTATATGTGTTGAATGATAAAATATTTGTGTCTGCACCTGTATCAAGTAAAAACTCTACATTTTTATTATTTATAGACAAAGCTGTATGAAACGGGTTTACTTGTTTGACAGAAATCTCATTAGTGAAAAGGCTATTTAAAAAATAAGTATTTGACGAATTACCCATGCTTTCTTCTTCGATTATCCTCACATGCCTGTTGCGGCAACATTTGGCAAAGTGGTTGAGCTTGTGGCAGTTGTTGCAGACGACTCCCATGGCTGGACATTTTGTACGGTGGACTTGACCACATCTGGTGCACTGTTTAGAATGAAGATCCTGGCTAGACGATGCTTTACTGGATTGATTTTGACTTCCTTGAGACTGGTGACTTTGATTTTCTTGACGGCTATGACTTCTTTGACGACTATGACTTCTCTGACGGCTATGACTTCCTTGACGACTATGACTTTCTTGACGACTATGACTTTCTTGACGACTATGACTTCTTTGACGATTATTTGTTTGGGGTCCAGTCCCCTTTGACGGTCGACTAGCGATGACACTTACTTCGTGGCTTGAGCCTAAGGCTTTAGCTTCTAACCTAGTGTTTCTTAGAGTTTTAGCGAGACTTACGGCGGCATCAAATGATGATGGTTTTTCTATTAGGATACGTTCTCTAATGTACGAGCAAGTTGAATTTAGGTTCCATGAAAATATGTCCTTTACTATGTCATCGGCAAGACCTTCGAAATTGCATTGGATACTTAGGTTCTTGAGATCAGTCGCATATGTCTCGATTTCTTCATCTGGGCCTTGTTTTCGGTTGAACAACTTATGCCTTTCAACGGAGATATTGACGCGCGGCGTAAAATATTCTTCAAACTTTGCGAGTAACTCCTTGTATGTAATGTTCTCGATTTCAATGTTAAAAGAGTAGAATATTTGAAGAGCGTCTGGGCCAATTGTTTGTAGCAAAATGGCTACTTTTCTATGGTCGGATTCCTTTTCCAAAGTATTGGCAATCATATATATATTTAAGCTTGTTTTAAAATTTCGCCATACCAATGGCATGTTAGAAGCGTTGATGTCCAGACTAAAGTTGCTCGACGGCAGAGGACGACTTGTATTACTTTTTTCAGCCATTTTAGGAAGAGACCATGCGGCGGCGTTTTAGTGAAAAATTGTTTTACTCACTATTGTCAACTGCTGCTGCTGTTCTTTGACGACTTCTGACACCATGTTATGTTGTGTGGTGTGGGTTTTTATAAGCAGTTGTAAAATAAAATGAGACCAGACTCTTTAACATTGTATTCCATGACAAGGTGACGGGTGGAACAGGATACATGATATATTATTGACAATGGAGCTCGTCGGAAGACGGCCATAGACATTTCTATTAAACCATAGACTATAATAAGAATCATAAAGACTACTGTCGGATACATACGTAACAGATAGGTAGGTAGATAGGTAGGTAGATAGGTAGGTAGGCAGGCTAGGTAGATAGGTAGGTAGATAGGTAGGTAGATAGGTAGGTAGGTAGGCTAGGTAGATAGGTAGGTAGGCAGGCTAGGTAGATAGGTAGGTAGATAGGTAGGTAGATAGGTAGGTAGATAGGTAGGTAGATAGGTAGGTAGATAGGTAGGTAGATAGGTAGGTAGATAGGTAGGTAGATAGGTAGGTAGATAGGTAGGTAGGCAGGCTAGGTAGGCATGCTAGGTAGATAGGTAGGTAGGCAGGCTAGGTAGGCATGCTAGGTAGATAGGTAGGTAGGCAGGCTAGGTAGGCAGGCTTGGTAGACAGGTTAGGTAGGCAGGATAGGTAGGTAGGCTAGATAGGCAGGCTAGGCAGGTAGGTAGGGTAGGGGTAGGTAAAAAAAAGGACAGGACGTCTATTAGATCAACTAGTAGTTAAATAATTTGTCAAGAGTCCCCATCGATCCTACGTGTGCTAAAAATATATTCAAGGTCAAATGATTATCAATCAAACGAATAATTTTCCCAAAATACCTAAAACACACCGCAATCAGCAATTCTAATACTACTGTACAATGGTTCTACTTTTAGGTAATAGTACTGGTATTACTAAAAAAGACATAGTGGATGGTGTGAACACCTTTTTAAGTTAAACATAGGAAAGCTCATGCTGTGTGCCTTTTCTTACTCTGATACTTTATCAGATGCAGAAAACGATCTCATTTATATATTGAATAGTACCATTCATATGTTGACATGTTGTCATAGTGACAAATTATTATATTTTGACACTAATAACTTTATTAGTGGTTTTAAGTTAACTCAGAGAACTTAATCTCTGTCTGGAGAATGTAGACATGTAATTGCTATGTTGATAGCATATAATATTAACAATGTTATAGCTAATATAACAAACTGTAGGTTAAGTGACAAACTTATGTTGTCTAGTTGCACTAATAACATAGGGATAAATTTTTGTGAATCTTCATATAGTACGAAGGAGGGTCCACCTACAATGCCAACATCCTTAGACGCCACAACCAGTCAGATAGGGTATTCTCTTCCTGCTGGAACACAAACAGGGACTTTGAACTCTTCAAATGTAGTTGTGGAGGTCACTCCGGATAACACTTTAAACTAAGTTGTGAGACAACGGAAGTTACACCATCAAATATAAATTATTAAATAATAAAAAGGTAACTTCTGGCAACCTAACAAATAAAGGAAAACAACATACTTTAAAATTATTTAATCAAAATATTCAAGGTTGCTTTTCCAAATGAGAGATTCCAGATGGTGTTAACGCCCACCACCTGCTCCTCAGCTTGCGGGCCGCGCCACCCCTCCGCGCTTACGCAGACTTAAATTACACTCTAGTCGTAGGGCAGACATGACTGCATGAAGTCGGTTTTGCAGCGATTCGTTTCTGTCACAAAATTTTGTAGCACAACATACTACTGTGTTAAGAAAGTACAGGGAATGTTTCAATAAAAAACAAAATAATGTATTAAATATCTAAATTTATTTTATCGCCTTCAAAGTAGGTCTATTCCGTAATAATACACTAACGCCAACGAATAACCCAATAATCAAAATATTTTTTAGAAGCATTTTTTGTATTGGACTTCAGTAGTTGCCGCGAATTTTCACGCTAGGCTAGAGTTCTCCGTCTCATTCACTGGCACTTACTCTCGCGCAAGCTTTGCGAACCGCATCTCGCGTTCTTGCTCGCTTGCTCGGTAGGCACTTACTCAACGGCAGTGATAGAAAGCGCGCGAAAGTTTCGTTATATTAGATGAATCTTTAAAAAAACCTTTAAAAATCTACTATATAAAAATAAGTCGGGTTTTCCTTCCTGACGATATAATTCCAGAACGCATGAACCCTATATCCACGGTTTTGCATTCGTTTGAAAGGTCTCGGGCTCCGTGAGGTGTAGGGTAGGTGTAGGGTAGGTGTAGGGTAGGTGTAGGGTAGGTGTAGGGTAGGTGTAGGGTAGGTGTAGGGTAGGTGTAGGGTAGGTGTAGGGTAGGTGTAGGGTAGGTGTAGGGTAGGTGTAGGGTAGGTGTAGGGTAGGTGTAGGGTAGGTGTAGGGTAGGTGTAGGGTAGGTGTAGGGTAGGTGTAGGGTAGGTGTAGGGTAGGTGTAGGGTAGGTGTAGGGTAGGTGTAGGGTAGGTGTAGGGTAGGTGTAGGGTAGGTGTAGGGTAGGTGTAGGGTAGGTGTAGGGTAGGTGTAGGGTAGGTGTAGGGTAGGTGTAGGGTAGGTGTAGGGTAGGTGTAGGGTAGGTGTAGGGTAGGTGTAGGGTAGGTGTAGGGTAGGTGTAGGGTAGGTGTAGGGTAGGTGTAGGGTAGGTGTAGGGTAGGTGTAGGGTAGGTGTAGGGTAGGTGTAGGGTAGGTGTAGGGTAGGTGTAGGGTAGGTGTAGGGTAGGTGTAGGGTAGGTGTAGGGTAGGTGTAGGGTAGGTGTAGGGTAGGTGTAGGGTAGGTGTAGGGTAGGTGTAGGGTAGGTGTAGGGTAGGTGTAGGGTAGGTGTAGGGTAGGTGTAGGGTAGGTGTAGGGTAGGTGTAGGGTAGGTGTAGGGTAGGTGTAGGGTAGGTGTAGGGTAGGTGTAGGGTAGGTGTAGGGTAGGTGTAGGGTAGGTGTAGGGTAGGTGTAGGGTAGGTGTAGGGTAGGTGTAGGGTAGGTGTAGGGTAGGTGTAGGGTAGGTGTAGGGTAGGTGTAGGGTAGGTGTAGGGTAGGTGTAGGGTAGGTGTAGGGTGGGGTGCGTGCAGAAAACCTCCTCGTGTGCCTAATTGCTGCTGGTTCCTTTCGAATACGTTCGGGGGAAAGAGCAGTGATCGGGCCGGTGCACCCTGGGCACGGTCAATGGTCTCTTCGATTCGGGGAGGGTATTGATTACCCTCTCCGACTTGGAGAGACTATTGACCGTGGCGAATTTCTGCGTAGGGGGGAGCAGTATGCTCCAGGGTCGCTTTCGACCAAGCGACGGTCGTCCACTCCCCCCCCTCCGCTAACAGAGGGTAGGACGAGTGGACGAAAAGTGGACGGGATGGTCCGGACGTTGAGGAAGACAACCTCTTTAAAATTTACCCTAATCTTAAGGTCTAGCGTGCCGAGGGGATGAATGGCCGGAGGGTGTCCGGTCGCTAGCGCTTGGGGGGGATCAGGGGTTAGGGACCACACCCTTTAAAAGGAAAAAAACCATGAAAAAGCAGACTACTGGAAATATTCCCAAGGCGGGTCCCCTTCGGGGGGAATCCCGCCCCTCTTCTGAGGGCTGCCCTGTCGTATCTGGGGGGGGCAACCATAGTCTTGCAGGCCGACAAACCACCGCCGACCTGCGTCAACCTTCGCACACAGATGCCACCGACTCCGAAATGGAGACGCGCGTGACGAGAGCACGTACACGCAAAAATGAGCGAGAAAAGGTGCTCCACGTGAGCTTAGAGCGCCCGCGCGACGCGACCGCTGCCGCGGAAAGTGCAGCAACAAAGACGGCCTCCGCTATGGACGCACCTCGCGTTCGCGGCCAATTTTGGCAGGACGACGGGAAGGAGAGGAAGCGTCGTCATCATCGGACATCCAGCCCCAGCTCCGCTTCGGGCGTGAGCGATGCTATTGCGGGGAAGGCCCCGGGAAGGGTTAAAGCGAAGAGAAGGAGCAAAGCTGGTTGCGGACGGGACCCTGCCACTGTGTCGGACCCAGATTCTAACCCGTCGGAGCTTCCTGCTAACTCGGCCAGCCTTGACGCGGAACAGCTGCGAGCCGTTGCCGGACGGAACATGGCGGACATATTGGAGGTCGCCACGAAGTCCGACAACCTTAAAGGAACGTTTGTGAAGCAGCTTAAAGTAGCGGCTGCCTCACTACAAGATGTCGTAGATGCTCTGGCTGACCGTACCGAGGCAGATGAAGTGCGTCGTGTCAGGGCCGACAATAACCGCCTCAGACGCGAGGTTGAGGTTCTCAGGGCTGAGCTCAAATCACATCGTCGCGAGTTCAGCGAAATGAGGGCCTCTATGAAAGCTAACACGGGGGAAAGCTCAGGACCCCCACCCCTTCTTGACAGCAACACCTTGGAAGAATTAAAGCGGTCCATCATATGCTCAGTGGGAGATATGGTGAACGCGCGCATTGAGGGGCTTGAGGAACGCCTCTTGCCTGCCGTCACCCATCGGCCACTGCTAGCGGCTGATAAGAGGAAGGAGGCAGCCCCAACAGCGCAGACGAGAACGGCGCCAACTGCTGCAACGCCATCACAGTCAGCCGCGACGATCCCACCGTCGACATTGGCGGGCCCTTCATCTGCAGGTGGTGGCCCCGTGGTGCAGGAAACCTGGGCAGACGTCACCAGAAGGAAAAGGAAGAAGAAGGGGAAAGGTCCCCCTAATCCCTCGGAGACGGCTGCCCTTGAACCCATTGGGCAGAAAAGCATGGGGGCTACCGCCACAGGAAAGACGGCCCAGCCCTCCAAGGGTAAGGGAAAGGGTACTCGACCCACCAAACCAAGGCTGTCACCTCCTCGTACGGCAGCAGTCATAGTAAATTTTCAGCCGGAAGCTGCCGAAAAGGGGGTGACCTACAAACAAGTGCTGGAGCAAGCCGAGGAGCACGTGAATCTAGCTCTGCTAGATTCACGTGCTCCGCGCATGAGCGGCATACCTAACATAAGGTTCCGAGAGTCAGTGACCGGGGCCAGAATTATGGAGCTGCCGAGTTCCCTCAGACCTGAAAAAGCCGACCAACTGGCTGAAAAGTTGCGCGTGGCACTTGACGGGGTAGTAAGTGTCATTCGGCCCAACAAATGTTCGGACATACGCATCACTGGGCTGAGTGACACAGCCACGAAAGAAAAAGTGGCCGCTGCCGTGGCCCATGCCGGAGGCTGCCCTGTGGACCAAATAAAGTCTTTGGAGGTGCAGCATGGTCCCCGTGGGACGGGCACTGTGATCGTTCAGTGTCCGATCGCGGTGGCCAAAACCTTGTCCGACTCGGGCAAATTGATGGTTGGTTGGTGCTCGACAAACGTCCATGTGCTGGAGCGGCGTGTATTGCGCTGTTACAAGTGCATGGGCGTCGGGCACACAAGGCCTAAGTGCCCGTCGAACGTGAGCCGAGACTCGCTCTGTTTCCGGTGCGGAGAGGAGGGCCACAAGTCCGCTGACTGCACCCGAGCACTGCACTGTGCAGTATGCGCAGATGCCGGAAAGCCCACAGGGCACATCATGGGCGGCAGAAAGTGCAACCCCCCACAGAGGAAAGGGGGAACGACTACCGCAGCTGAGTCTGCCAACGCGGGGAGGGAAGCTAATGTCATGTCAGAATGAATCGATCCCGACACATTAGCTTTCTTCAGTCGAACCTTAACCACTGTGCAGGGGCTCAGGACCTCCTTCTACAGTCCATGGTGGAGTGGGAAATAGATGTGGCTGTCGCATGTGAGCCCTACTTTGTCCCTTCCTATACGAACTGGGTGGGGGACCTGAACGGTGACGTTGCCGTCTTGGCACGGATTGCGGAGGGTCCTCCCCTCTCGATGCTTGAAAGAGGCTCGGGATACGTAGTGGCAGGATGGGGGGAGTACGCTATCATCGGTGCATATTTCTCACCTAACCGCAACCTAGCGGAGTTCGAGGTTTTTCTCGACTCCATCAGGGCGGCGGTTGGACGACTGGCGTCAAGGCAAATCATTTTACTTGGCGACCTTAACGCCAAATCTCGTGCCTGGGGTAACCCTGCCACTGATGTCCGCGGCAGAGCCGTCCAGGTGTGGGCCCTCCTCACGGGCCTATCGCTCTTAAACAGGGGGACCACCGCCACCTGCGTGCGTCAGCAGGAAAGTTCTATCGTAGATGTATCATTTGCCTCTCCCGCTGTAGCGCGCAGAGTTCGTAACTGGCGGGTCAAGGAGGCCCTGGGGCCCAAAGTCACTTCCCTCGGTGGTCCCTCAGCCACTTAAATAGGGAACTAGCCGAGGAGGCTGCAATTGTAAGGCGTTGGGTGTCCCGATGTGCTCCACCGAGCGACGATGTTGACAAGCTGGCCTCCCAAATGCGTACTGCACTTTCTGCGGTGTGCAATGCAGCCATGCCTAGAACCAGGCGGAGGCCAAACCGTCGCCAAGTCTACTGGTGGACGCCCGAGTTAAGGGACCTGCGGGCAGCGTGCAATAGGACTCGTCGGGCGTATGTTCGGAGTCGTAGACGCAACGGCCACGACCCAGACCTCGAGGACCAGCTGCGAACAGCCTATCGTCGCGCCAAAAAGGAGCTGCAGTTGGCCATAAGTCGGGCCAAGAGCGACGCATGGAAAGAAATCCTCGAGAGTCTGAATCGGGACCCTTGGGGGCGCCCGTACCGCGCGGCGAGGAAGAAGCACGGCACTCTGGGTGCTCCGCTGACGGAGACACTGCAGCCGACATTTCTGCTACGCATAGTGGAGGAGCTGTTCCCAGACCATCCGGGACATACACCTTCTAATATGGCCGCTCCCTCTTCAGGTAACGAGGATAACTCTGACGCTCCTCTTATCACGGAGGCAGAAATAGGTGTGGCGTTGCTACGGCTGCAGGGTAAAAGAACGGCACCGGGGCCGGATGGTGTTCCAGGGCGAATTCTTCTAATTGCCTCGAAACACCTGGAAGGCCAGCTTCGAGAACTGTTCGATCGGTGCATTCTTACCGGCCAGTTCCCGAAGCTGTGGAAGGAAGGAAAGTTGTGTCTGCTGCAGAAAACAGGCCGTCCTTCGGAGAACCCTTCTGCGTACAGGCCAATCGTGCTGCTTGACGAGGTGGGCAAGATGTTTGAAAAAATCCTTGCAGACCGTCTCGTCAAGCATCTAGACGAAGTCGGTCCTGGGTTATGTGACGCGCAGTATGGGTTCAGAGCGGGTCGCTCTACTATCGACGCGCTGGCCGCTCTAAAGACCCTATCCTCGGCAGCGATCGCGCAAGGGGAGGTCGTCTTGGCGGTGTCCCTCGACGTAAAAAACGCCTTCAACACCCTCCCTTTTGAGACTCTAAGAGAGGCGCTCCGGTACCACGGGGTGCCTCTTTATCTCAGGAGGGTGTTGGAATCATACTTTGAGGATAGGGTGATTGTGTGGGCAGGCAGTGATGGAGAACTTTGCCGCCGTCGCATAAGTTGCGGAGTTCCACAGGGCTCAGTTATTGGGCCTAACCTGTGGAACGTGGGGTTCGACTGGCTCTTGCGTGGGCTTCTTCCACCCAGTGCTAGGGTGATCTGCTACGCGGATGACACCCTCGTTATTGTCAAAGTCAAAGTCAAAGTCAAAGCATTTATTTCAATTAAACCATTTACAGGCACTTTTGAATTGTCAAGGAGTCGGTCAGTTAGACAGAAAGTTGAAGCTAGTTGCTCGTTCCAAAACGTAGGTAGGTCTCTATGGAGAAGAACGAGCAAGAAACTCCACGGACACTCTTTTAAAATCAGGTTTTTACAAAATACTGCTTACATTATTCTTGTTGCTTCTATATGTGAAAACAATGAAGGTAATCTAGAAATACAAAATATAAAAAATAATCAAGATAAAAACCATGGCAGTTAAGAGTTGACCAATCTCTACTGACAGCGCCCGTTCACGAACATGACGCGTGAATCAGCACCATTCAGCTCAACCATTTTAGAGGGAGCCGAATGACCCAACACACGCGCCACCACCAGCGAGACATTTGAGTGAGCATGACAATTCTCTCAACCGCCATGCTCATTTAAGTCAAACACATAATAATTTACTTAAAATATGGCTCCATGGTACTCACATTTACAAAATTGAACCAATGTTTCTAAAATGTCGAAAAAGTAATTAAAATATATATTTGTGTATAATAATAACGATACTCGTTACTCATGTCAATAAAAAAAAGGGGTAGGAAACAACATTCCTCCAATTAGGAAATTCCCTAAACTGCCTGTGGAGCAGGACCAGCATTTAGCCAAGCATTTTTATCATTGATGTAGTCTTCTAATTTATAATATGCTTGTCTACACAGTGTGCGTTTAATACATGTTTTAAATTGTCTTTCATTTAGTTGAAGAATATCAAGAGGTATTTTATTATAAAATTTTACACAGTACCCCATAAAAGAAGTATGAACTTTTGACAATCTGAATCTTGGCTGATCTAATTTGTTCCTATTTCTAGTATAAACACAATGTCTGTCACTTATTTTATTAAAAAGATGAAGGTTTTTTCGAACATGCATAATGTTTTCATATATGTATTGACAAGGTACCGTCAAGATGTTAATCTGTTTAAACAATTCTCTTAGAGACTCGCGACTGCTGAGATTATAGATGGCTCTGACAGCCCGCTTTTGCAGAATAAAAATAGAATCAATATCTGCAGCCCGCCCCCAAAGCAAGATACCGTAGGACATGATGCTATGAAAATAACTAAAATATACTAGCCTAGCGGTATCCACGTCTGTCAAATGCCGGATTTTTCTGACAGCGTAAGCGGCCGAACTCAACCGCCCTGCAAGAGATGTTAAGTGAGGACCCCATTGCAGCTTTGAGTCAAGCGTAATCCCTAGGAAAACAGTCTTTTCGACGAATTCAAGTATATCATTATTCAATACAACGTTACATTCACTACTTTTAACATTCGGTAAAGCGAATCTTATGCATTTAGTTTTCTTCTCATTTAATACTAAATTATTTACAGTAAACCAATTATGAACCTTAAGCATAGCGTCATTTACGTCGTCATGGTGCTGTGCCCGTCTATTAACTCTAAATATCAAGGAAGTATCATCAGCAAATAACACCATTTGTGGTTGATTTTTCAACAAATAAGGTAAATCGTTTATATAAACTAAAAAGAGGAACGGACCCAATATTGAGCCCTGCGGTACCCCCATTTTTACTTTTAAGCCCGATGAATTTACACCGTTTACTTGAACTTGTTGCAGTCTATCAGTCAAATATGATTTTACTAAGCTAAGCGCTAGTTTACCCAGTCCGTAATGCTCAAGCTTTAAGAGTAGTGTTTCGTGATTCACGCAATCAAATGCTTTGGAGAGGTCGCAAAAGATACCAATAGCATCTTGAGAATCCTCCCAAGCCTTAAATAAATGCTTGATTAAGGTGACACCGGCGTCAGTAGTGCAACGTCCTTTGGTGAAACCATACTGCTGATCATGTAAAATTTTGTGACAGTTAAAATGACTGAGCATTTGATCAAGCATTACTTTTTCAAACACTTTGCTAAAAACCGGCAAAACCGAAACGGGTCTGTAATTATTAGAGTCTTTGCAGTCGCCGGATTTAAAAAGTGGTATAACTTTGCTGAACTTCATTAGATCCGGGAAAACCCCTTGGTCTACACACAAATTAAAAATGAAAGCTAAATAGGGCGCCACTGTCTCAATAATTGATTTACAAACATTAGTAGACATCCCCCATAAATCTTCAGTACCCTTAATCTTGAGTTGTTTAAAAGCTTTAATAACGATTGCAGGGTTTATTGTCAGGGCTGGGTCCTACGAGGAGGCGGTGCGGCTTGGTGCGGACGCTACAAATCTCGTGGTGAGTCGCATCCAGCAACTAGGTTTGACGGTGTCCCTCTCTAAAACAGAGGCCCTCCTCTTCCATGGACCTAGAAGAGGGCCCCCTAGAGGCGCAAACATCACCATTCGCGTCCAGGGGGTGCAGATCGACATCAAGGCCCAGATGAAATATCTGGGTCTCGTGTTAGACGGGAAATGGAACTTCGGGGCGCATTTCATCCAACTCGCCCCGAAACTGGTAAATACTGCAGCGGCACTTGGGAGGTTGATGCCGAACATTGGTGGCCCCAACTCCACTTGTAGGAAATTGTACTCCGGAGTGATAAGGAGCATGGCCATGTACGGGGCCCCCATATGGGTCGACGCCCTAAATTCCGCCAACAAAACCCTGCTGCAAAGACCGCAGAGGGTCATCGACGTGAGAGCCATCCGGGGCTACCGCACGGTGTCGTGGACGGCGGCCACTCTACTCGCCGGCGACCCACCATGGTCGCTTCAAGCCGAAGTTCTGGCGGATGTCTATCGACGCCGTGCAGAGATGAGGGCCAGGGGTGAGCGCCCTAGCTTAGAAGAGGTGCAGCGAATCAGGGCGGCCAGCCACAGTGCTCTCGTCCGCAAATGGGCTGATGAGCTCGAGTTTCCTGTGGCCGGCGAGATGACTGTGGCAGCAATTCGCCCTCACCTGGACCGATGGCTCTCCCGACCACCGGCCATGGCTGCTTCGGTAAGTACCTGCACCAGATAGCCGGAAGGGAACCGACACCCGCCTGTCACGAGTGTGACGCGCCTGTCGATACGGCGCGACACACCTTAGAAGAGTGCGCGGCCTGGGCGCCACAACGGTACACCCTGGCCGCAATTACAGGATGCGACCTAACGCTGCCCAGCATCATTAACGCCATGCTGGACAGCGACACATGCTGGGAAGCAATGGTCTTCTTCTGCGAATCCGTCATATCGCTGAAGGAGGCCGCGGAGCGCGTCAGAGAGGAAGACGTCCATGCAGACGCGCTCCGCCGACGAGGAGGTGTAGGGTAGGTGTAGGGTAGGTGTAGGGTAGGTGTAGGGTAGGTGTAGGGTAGGTGTAGGGTAGGTGTAGGGTAGGTGTAGGGTAGGTGTAGGGTAGGTGTAGGGTAGGTGTAGGGTAGGTGTAGGGTAGGTGTAGGGTAGGTGTAGGGTAGGTGTAGGGTAGGTGTAGGGTAGGTGTAGGGTAGGTGTAGGGTAGGTGTAGGGTAGGTGTAGGGTAGGTGTAGGGTAGGTGTAGGGTAGGTGTAGGGTAGGTGTAGGGTAGGTGTAGGGTAGGTGTAGGGTAGGTGTAGGGTAGGTGTAGGGTAGGTGTAGGGTAGGTGTAGGGTAGGTGTAGGGTAGGTGTAGGGTAGGTGTAGGGTAGGTGTAGGGTAGGTGTAGGGTAGGTGTAGGGTAGGTGTAGGGTAGGTGTAGGGTAGGTGTAGGGTAGGTGTAGGGTAGGTGTAGGGTAGGTGTAGGGTAGGTGTAGGGTAGGGGTAGGGTAGGTGTAGGGTAGGTGTAGGGTAGGTGTAGGGTAGGTGTAGGGTAGGTGTAGGGTAGGTGTAGGGTAGGTGTAGGGTAGGTGTAGGGTAGGTGTAGGGTAGGTGTAGGGTAGGTGTAGGGTAGGTGTAGGGTAGGTGTAGGGTAGGTGTAGGGTAGGTGTAGGGTAGGTGTAGGGTAGGTGTAGGGTAGGTGTAGGGTAGGTGTAGGGTAGGTGTAGGGTAGGTGTAGGGTAGGTGTAGGGTAGGTGTAGGGTAGGTGTAGGGGAGGTGTAGGGTAGGTGTAGGGTAGGTGTAGGGTAGGTGTAGGGTAGGTGTAGGGTAGGTGTAGGGTAGGTGTAGGGTAGGTGTAGGGTAGGTGTAGGGTAGGTGTAGGGTAGGTGTAGGGTAGGTGTAGGGTAGGTGTAGGGTAGGTGTACGGTAGGTGTACGGTAGGTGTACGGTAGGTGTACGGTAGGTGTATGGTAGGTGTAGGGTCGGTGTACGGTAGGAGTACGGTAGGTGTAGGGTCGGTGTACGGTAGGAGTACGGTAGGTGTAGGGTCGGTGTACGGTAGGAGTACGGTAGGTGTAGGGTCGGTGTACTGTAGGAGTGCGGTAGGTGTAGGGTAGGTGTACGGTAGGTGTACGGTAGGTGTACGGTAGGTGTACGGTAGGTGTACGGTAGGTGTACGGTAGGTGTACGGTAGGTGTACGGTAGGTGTACGGTAGGTGTACGGTAGGTGTACGGTAGGTGTACGGTAGGTGTACGGTAGGTGTACGGTAGGTGTACGGTAGGTGTACGGTAGGTGTACGGTAGGTGTACGGTAGGTGTACGGTAGGTGTACGGTAGGTGTACGGTAGGTGTACGGTATGTGTACGGTAGGTGTACGGTAGGTGTACGGTAGGTGTACGGTAGGTGTACGGTAGGTGTACGGTAGGTGTACGGTAGGTGTACGGTAGGTGTACGGTAGGTGTACGGTAGGTGTACGGTAGGTGTACGGTAGGTGTACGGTAGGTGTACGGTAGGTGTAGGGTGTACGGTAGGTGTAGGGTGTACGGTAGGTGTAGGGTAGGTGTACGGTAGGTGTAGGGTAGGTGTACGGTAGGTGTACGGTAGGTGTACGGTAGGTGTACGGTAGGTGTACGGTAGGTGTACGGTAGGTGTACGGTAAATGTACGGTAGGTGTACGGTAGGTGTACGGTAGGTGTACGGTAGGTGTACGGTAGGTGTACGGTAGGTGTACGGTAGGTGTACGGTAGGTGTACGGTAGGTGTACGGTAGGTGTACGGTAGGTGTACGGTAGGTGTACGGTAGGTGTACGGTAGGTGTACGGTAGGTGTACGGTAGGTGTACGGTAGGTGTACGGTAGGTGTACGGTAGGTGTACGGTAGGTGTACGGTAGGTGTACGGTAGGTGTACGGTAGGTGTACGGTAGGTGTACGGCAGGTATACGGTAGGTGTACGGTAGGTGTACGGTAGGTGTACGGTAGGTGTACGGTAGGTGTAGGGTAGGTTTTGGGTAGGTGTACGGTAGGTGTACGGTAGGTGTACGGTAGGTGTATGGTAGGTGTATGGTAGGTGTAGGGTAGGTTTTGGGTAGGTGTACGGTAGGTGTACGGTAGGTGTACGGTAGGTGTACGGTAGGTGTACGGTAGGTGTACGGTAGGTGTACGGTAGGTGTACGGTAGGTGTACGGTAGGTGTAGGGTAGGTTTTGGGTAGGTATACGGTAGGTGTACGGTAGGTGTACGGTAGGTGTACGGTAGGTGTACGGTAGGTGTAGGGTAGGTTTTGGGTAGGTGTACGGTAGGTGTACGGTAGGTGTACGGTAGGTGTACGGTAGGTGTACGGTAGGTGTACGGTAGGTGTACGGTAGGTGTACGGTAGGTGTAGGGTAGGTTTTGGGTAGGTATACGGTAGGTGTACGGTAGGTGTACGGTAGGTGTACGGTAGGTGTACGGTAGGTGTAGGGTAGGTTTTGGGTAGGTGTACGGTAGGTGTACGGTAGGTGTACGGTAGGTGTACGGTAGGTGTACGGTAGGTGTACGGTAGGTGTACGGTAGGTGTACGGTAGGTGTACGGTAGGTGTACGGTAGGTGTACGGTAGGTGTAGGGTGTACGGTAGGTGTAGGGTAGGTTTTGGGTAGGTGTACGGTAGGTGTACGGTAGGTGTACGGTAGGTGTATGGTAGGTGTATGGTAGGTGTAGGGTCGGTGTACGGTAGGTGTACGGTAGGTGTACGGTAGGTGTACGGTAGGTGTACGGTAGGTGTACGGTAGGTGTACGGTAGGTGTACGGTAGGTGTACGGTAGGTGTACGAAAGGTGTACAGTAGGTGTACGGTAGGTGTAGGGTAGGTGTAGGGTAGGTGTAGGGTAGGTGTAGGGTAGGTGTAGGGTAGGTGTAGGGTAGGTGTAGGGTAGGTGTAGGGTAGGTGTAGGGTAGGTGTAGGGTAGGTGTAGGGTAGGTGTAGGGTAGGTGTAGGGTAGGTGTAGGGTAGGTGTAGGGTAGGTGTAGGGTAGGTGTAGGGTAGGTGTAGGGTAGGTGTAGGGTAGGTGTAGGGTAGGTGTAGGGTAGGTGTAGGGTAGGTGTAGGGTAGGTGTAGGGTAGGTGTAGGGTAGGTGTAGGGTAGGTGTAGGGTAGGTGTAGGGTAGGTGTAGGGTAGGTGTAGGGTAGGTAAATAGGCAGGTAAGTAGGTAGATAAGGATAGGACAACGTCTGTCGGGTCAGCTAGTATTAAATACAAGTAGGTCATCTTCAATTTTTTGGTTTATGTTAGGTATATTCTTTGATAGTTTTTGTTTTTTTCCTGTCTAGTTATTTTTTTTATTATTCTTTTGTGCATCTGTTTTATTACTTATTGTCCAAAAGGATTCACCAATTTCTCTTAGTTGTTTTGTTGAATCAGCTAGCGGTGTGACTAATATTTTTTTCTGAACACCGTCTTACAAGTGATAAAAGCCAAGATGTTTCATGTGGTTGCAATTTATAGCTTGATACAGACAGTTTTGATATGTACAGCTCAGTTTTCGAACGGCAACCACAAGACAACCGTAATTCCAAACTATCTGGTGCAATTTCATACATGCTGGAAAAGTTTTCTCATTTTGTGGGAAGAGTAAGTCTTTTTTTACTTACGTCATGTTCAGAAACAGTTCTCAATTTTACCTCCTTTAAGTTAAGTTCCATAATTTTTAAAAAACCATCCATGTTTTTTATGTCTTGTCCTTGGTAAACAATTAAGTAACGATCCGCAATTCTCTTCATAACAGCGCCTACTCCATCTGGGGTACTCTTCCCATGACCAGATTCCCTGTAATTTACATGAAACCTAATTTATATGGTCCTTTCAAATTCATCTGCTCTTAGCAGCCAGATGAAACCAGACTAATGGGGGCCAGACAAATGAGGAATTGGAAGTTTATCAAATCCTGCTCCTTTGTTTTTAAACATACAGAATCAAAGGTGTAATTAGTATTAATAGACAACCTCATAAGCAAGTTTGACTTGGTTACAAATCGTAAGTAAATGCACACATTCCGTCAATGAACACAGATTAATTATACTACTTACCTTACAAACGCCAGATCACAACTTACGATCGTACTGTGTCGCCAAAATACACCGCGCACCAGCACTTCGTATCACAGACCAGCACTGGCTGGCGCCACCAATCACGAGTCAATATTATTCTATCGAATATTTTATGTTTACGTGAAATCATGCTTTGCGCCAGCTGAATGATTATTTTAGTCGGGGACAATTTTTTAATTAATGTAATTACGAAAATATACAATTATTTTGAAATTCAATGAAGAATATCAGGAAACATATATTTAAATATCAGTTTAATTAACTATTTTTAGTATATTGCGAAAAATTTTCGCAGAAAATTAAATAATTCAACAAAAAGCGGCATTGGGACATGCCAGGTTAATTAGGTTTTACTGTTTTCTGCAGATTTAATTATTATTTGTTGTATCAAATCCCAATTAAGTACATGAGGCCTCGATGGATGTATATATTTAACATAAAACCTGAAACCGATATTTAAATCGAAGATTATCTTTATCGGCAAAAATCACGTAAAAACTGTGTTTCAAAGAATCACCCTGATATCATTGCCATAGCTGAACCTGCTCGACTACAGTTTAAACCGTCTTGACCGATTACAGCGTCTGGAACAAGCTCGTCAGCATTTCTAGAAGCGATGGTCAACGGAGTACGTCGCGGAGCTTCAACAGCGTACCAAGTGGAAGGTGCAGTGAAAGGAACTGAAACGAGTCTCGAAGTTATTTCTTGGCACTGATGGTGTGCCACGAGTTCCCCACGTAACTACTTCACACGGCATCATACGAAGAGCTCTTAATAGATTATGTTTACTGCCATCTAAAGACAACGACACCGACAATTAACTTTGAAAGCTCAAGCTATAGCTTCCTAAGCCCCGGAGGATGTCTATGACATGCTCTCGTTGCTACCTATTCGCCATTCTTCACTCGCTCACATTCACTTTCAATCGCTCAATAAAATACTCTCGAAATTTGTAAAAGGCCAATTAAACATTTTAATAAACTTTGTCACTCAAGAAATGTGTTTAATTTGGTGCAAACATTGATAATGTAGGAGGACTCTCCTTCATACAAAAGAATATTTAAAAAAATCAATCACTATGCTGTTAGTGTAATTAGACAACATAGGTTCGTCACTTATCCTACAGTTTGTTATATTAGCTATAATATTTTTAATACGTCACTGGAAAAGCAAAATTACTTAACCGCCAAATTGGGCATATTGAGTTATATACATAGTTGGAATCAGCGAATTTTTCTGCATCGATCTGTCTAGGTAGCATTGCAATCGAAGCACATTTGTGGCGCTTCAGTAACCCGTAAAAAGGCGGCTATTTTTTTTTCAATTACTGATACGACACAATTTTTGGTCTTTTTTATACGAGCGTCGCATTAGTCATGTTTACTTACTACATAAATATGTACATTTCGATCAAAGTAACAAAGTGGAGACAACTGGGCTCATACAACATCTCAGTGAGGCGGCGGATGCGGCTCAGCAGCGGTACCCTTCTGCCCAATTGGTGTTGCTGGGGGACTTCAACGCCCACCACCAAGAGTGGCTCTTCCCATACCAGCACACAGACCATGCTGGACGAGAGGCGCGAAACCTGGCGCTAGCGCTAAATCTCACCCAGCTGGTCCGGGGGGCAACAAGGGTGCCAGATGTTGATTCGCACACAGCCAATTGCTTGGACCTTCTGCTGACAACAGATCCAGACCGCTACTCAGTGTCGATTTCTTCTCCACTGGGTAGCTCCGACCACTGTCTGGTGAAGTCTGTGTCCGTCTACTCCCCGCCCGATCCTTGCCCTAGAGGCACCCGGCGGGTATGGCGATACAGGTCAGCAGATTGCGATGGCATGCGATCTTTCTTCGCATGTTATCTTTGGCAGCCTACTTGCTTTTCTTCGACTGATGCTTCGTTGTGCGCGGACGCCGTGACGGATGTGTTGCGGAGGGGGATGGAGTACTATATTCCGTTCTCAGACGTAACAATGTCTGGCGAAGCTCGCCCATGGTTTGGTGCTGAGTGCATTCGTGCTAATGCGCTAAAACATTCAGCGTACCTAGCATGGGTTGACGCCCGCACTCGCAAAGCAAGTGACGTGAGCCGGAAGAAGAGAGCCTTTAACAGGGCTGCCAAGTCCTGCAAGAAGGTGTTGCAGAGAGCTCGGTTTGACCACATTAGCCGAATAGGGAACAAACTTGCTTCATACCCAGCAGGTAGTAAGGCTTTTTGGTCCCTGGCTAAGTCGGTCGAATCGAACTTCTGCCGCCCCTCACTACCACCACTGCTGAGACCCGACGGGTCGCTGGCCCACTCCGCTGAGGAGAAAGCTAACTTGTTCGCCTCTATGTTTGCGGAATCGTCACGTCTGGATCCGGGTGGCGCGAGGCCCCCTGTTTCTTCTGTTGGATGCGAGTCGAGTATGTTGAACATAAGCATTCATCAGAAGGACGTTCTCAGGGTACTGCGTAACCTAGACGTGAACAAGGCTAGTGGCCCTGACGGGATCCAGCAATTGTACTGAAGACTTGTGCGCCTGAGTTGTCTCCGATCTTGACGCGCTTATATCGCCTGTCGTTTGAGACTGGGAAAGTGCCGATGGCTTGGAAGCAAGCTAACGTGCAGCCCGTGCCCAAGAAGGGTAGTCGGGCTGACCCGTCGAATTATAGACCCATTTCGGTGACGTCCATACTCTGTAAGAGTATGGAACGGGTGCTGAATCGTAAGCTCCTGGCATACCTAGAAGCGAATGATATCCTCAGTGACCAACAATACGGCTTCCGCCGAAATCGATCAACTGGGGATCTACTAGCGTATGCCATTCACATCTGGAGTGAGGCCATCGAGAAGCATGGAGAGGCACTAGCAGTCTCCCTTGTCATCTCAAAGGCATTCGACAGGGTCTGGCACGATAGCCTTATTAATAAGCTTCCTTCCTTCGGTCTGCCCGCTGGATTGTGTGATTGGATTGCAGATTTCCCTGAGGGATCGGTCTATTCGAGTGGTCATAGATGGCTGCTCGTCCGGACTGCTGGATATTAATGCCGGGGTTCCTCAGGGGTCGGGGCTCTCAGCAACATTGTTCCTGCTGCATATTAATGATCTGCTAAAACCCGGTACCTTTGGGTATGCAGACGACAGCACTGTCGCTGAGAGATACGTTTCCGACGCACGAGCTGGTGGGTCGCAGATCCGGTCTCTCCGGGAGGCGATGGTTGAGCGCTTGAACTTGTCCTTACAGGCTGTCTCTGAATGGGGCGACGCCAATCTGGTCAAGTTCAATGCTGCTAAGACCCAAGCGTGTCTCTTTTCCGCTAAAAGGAGCCAATTCCACCCAGCTCCATCTTTCCGAGGTGTAACCGTGCCGATAACCGACCGACTTGAGCTTCTTGGTGTTACGTTAACATCAACCCTCAATTTTGGCCCTTTCATAGAGGCAAAGGCTCAAGTGGCTGCCAAAAAGCTGGGGATCCTAGCAAAGGTGAGACGGTACTTCACGCCGGAACAGCTGCTTAAACTTTATCAAGCGCAAGTTCGATCGTGTATGGAGTACTGCTCTATACCAGCTTGATGCCCTAGAGTCAATTGAGAAACGAGCCAAGAGGATCATTGGCAATGATAGGCTCGTCGAGTCAAAGCTCCAAAGTCTTGAGCATCGACGCCGAGTTGCTGGCCTGTCGGTTTTCTATCGGTTGCATTTTGGGGAGTGTGCGACGGAATTGCATAATTTAATTCCGCCGAGCCCGTTCCATCATCGGACCACAAGACGTACGGCGATGCGCCACCGGCACACGGTGGACATCCCACCCACACGCACGAAACGTTTTGGGAATACATTCATTGTGCGTACTGCTAAGGAGTGGAATTCCCTGCCTGAGTCTGTGTTTCCTGATAGCTACCACCTGGGAATCTTTAAGGCAAGAGTGAATAGGTTACTTCTAGGCAAGCGTGCTCCATCTTAGACCGCATCATCGCTTCCCATCAGGTGAGATAGTGGTCAAACGTATGCCTATCAATAGATAAAAAAAAAAAAAAAAAGTAAATTTTACTTTCTGCTGTCAGGAAAACATTGTTGTATTAGTAGTTTGGCTCTTCTTGGAATTTGAGAATAAATTAGTTTAAGTTATTATGATTTACGTAATGTACGTTACGTAAAAAATGCCTTATAATTTTTACTAGCGAATGGCGTTTAAGTAATTTAGCCTGACTGTTACTGAGCAGTTTGCGGATTATCAGCAAGTGGTTTTGTAGTTGAAATTCTGAGAAAGTCACACTAGTATTTTATCCTTTACGTCCGTGTATATCCTACACATCTTTTAAGTAAATTTACTAATCGTAAGAAATTATTATTATTTTTGAATAAGTATCGACTTGATAGTACAAAATTGTAAGTGAACGCGCCTACGCAGGTGGTTAAGGCAGTCGGCTGGACAGAGTTATAGCGGTGCTGTCTCGTCTTCCCCCATGCAGGCTCTGCATAGTGGGCTGTCTGTAACTCCTATGGCAAAAAGATGTTATTTGAAAGACCCATGGCCATTTTCATCCCTAAACCAGGCAAAACAGACTACACACAACCCAAAGCGTACAGGCCAATAAGCCTGACATCTTTTCTACTGAAAACCCTTGAGAGACTTTGTGACCGACACATCCGGGACGGCCCCCTCCGGGAGCTGCCACTACACAAACAACAACACGCCTACTCCACATTGAAATCAACAGAATCAGCACTGCACAGTGTGATTTCCAAGATCGAATGTGCGGTAGACTACAAAGGTTCCTCACTAGCGGCTTTTATTGACATAGAAGGTGCTTTTGACAAAACCATTTTCCATAACATCAACGCAGCTCTCGAAGTACACGGTGTGGACTCGACCCTGCGAGGATGGATCACCAACATGCTCAGACTGAGACCCGTACAACTCACGGTGAATGACACCACAAGAGCCATCATGGCGAAAGGATGCCCGCAAGGAGGCGTACTCTCACCACTACTATGGAATCTCGTGGTAGATAGCCTCATAGGGCGCCTAAATGGTAAAGGCTACTTTACGGTGGGCTACGCTGATGACATAACCATAATAATAAACGGCACACATGAAAACACACTATGCAACCTTATGCGTCAAGCCTTGAAGATAGTAAAGGACTGGTGCAAGGAAAACAGATTAGCAGTGAACCCTACTAAAACCGAACTTGTCTTATTCACAAAGAAAAGGAAGTTGGCAACCCTACAGTTACCACACTTCTTTGGAACCACGCTAAGCCTATCGACTGAGTCCAAATACCTGGGCATCTATTTGGACAAACAGCTGAACTAGGCTAAACACACCGACTACATCACCACAAAAGCCAGCATAGCCTTATGGCAATGCAAAAGACTGCTTCGCAGAAATTGGGGAATAAGTCCCAAAATCACCTACTGGCTATACACCACAGTCATCCGACCAATTGTCACATACGGTTCTCTAGTTTGGTAGCCCAGGACCAATCTGAGCACAGCCCAGAAAGAGCTCGATAAACTACAAAGGCTAGCCTGCGTAGCGATTACCGGCAGTATGGGAACGTCACCCACAGCGGCTCTACAGGCGATGCTGGGACTGCCACCTCTAAACCTTGTCGTGAGAGAGGAGGAGACCCTAGCGGCTTTTAGGCTGGATATATCAGAATCAAACATACACGGATAAAAGAGGATGCGATCAAACGACAGCCCATGATGGCATCACCCAACGACAGAACCTTGAAGATACACTGTTTCCAAAAACACTACAACATAGAGCTCACAGCGGAGCTGTGTGACTACTCAGGCCCAAATGAGCTAAGAATCTACACCGATGGATCAAAGACCGACCTCGGTACTGGAGTCGGAGTCTTCTCTGAAGACCTAAACATTAAAATATCCAGACCCCTAGGAATGCTTAACACTGTTTACCAAGCAGAATGTGTAGGCATCATCCAGGCAGCACACGCCATTGAGGCCAGGGAGGTTACGGATACACACATCCGTATACTCTCCGATAGTGCCTCAGTCCTTCAATCCTTAGGGAAAAACCAGATCACGTCGAGACTAATACTAGAATGCCATAATGCACTAGAACGTATTACGGTACAAAACCGCAATACGGTGACACTACAATGGATCAAGGGGCACAGTGGATCACTGGGCAACGATGCGGCTGACGAACTCGCCAGGAGGGGCTCCAGCTCAAAAGCCCTCGGACCCGAACCCATTGTGCCCATTCCTTTCAATCAGCTAAGAAGTTGGGTAAAAGACTACACACAAATACGAGCGGAGGAATGGTGGACCTCGACACCAGGGTGCAGGCAGTCCAAGGAGGCTATGCCATCCCTAGATATGAAGCTGACCAGGCGCCTTCTGCACCTGAACAGGGATAGCTTGTGACTGGTGTCGGGGACCATCACCGGACACTGCTCACTGAACAAACACTTTCACACCTTAGGCATCACTGATAGCCCTCTGTGCAGAGCCTGCATGGGGGCGGATGAAACGGTGGCACATGTACGCCTTGAGTGCACTGGCGTCACCCAGATCCGCAGGGAAACCCTTGGAACACCAAACTCCCTTGCGGACGCCCTGAGAAGATTGGGAAGATTGAAGAGAAGACCCCGGGCTCCTGTACCGGTACTTGTTCTGGATCCATCCGTGAAGATCTGCAGCTCTGTGGGACGAAGGCCCTCACAACGTCGATCCTCATACAGTTGGATTTTGTATTTTTTACCAAAGATAAATTGCTTGGGTATTCTATCGTTAGTAGCGTTTATTATCGGAAGCTCATTGCTGAGTTCGTCTAGTATGTTGTTAACGCAGTGTGAAGAGTTCTGCTCTAGCTCCACAGATTTAGTGTATTTAAGCGAAATGCTGCCATCGTTGATTCCCGTTGGATGAATAGGTGGAGCGGTGACAGCCCCAGCGTGGCTTCTAGTGCTGCCGTCGGAGTGGTTCTCATGAAGCCCGTGATCGCCGTGCATGCTAGTCAGCAGGCATACGCTGAAGTTCATTGGAGGTTGTGATTAACTTGGTCCTCGGCCACCATATCACGGACCCATAAGCAATCAAGGGGCGAATCACCACACTTTACGTCCATATTATCTTAGGGGATAGGCCCCATTCTTACCTATCATTTTCCTATGTTACCAAAAGATGATGTAGGCCCTGTTTATTTTGTTGTCTAGGTTGTTGCCGTCAAAGGCCCTACTGTTCCATACAACGCCGCGCACACGCACTTGTCGATAGATCGCCTTCGTTTACACAACCAATGTTGTCAATTTATTACCGTTAATATAAGTTTGTTCTATCGTTTGAGTCGCCTATTATTTATTATGTTCCTATACTGAACATAAAGTGGCGACCGTGAAAATAATTCCGTAACAACTATTACTGTCGCATCATCGGACGGTGCCGATACCGCGCCGCGTGTCGCCGGGACAAAGGTCGTAGCGGTCAAACCGATTTCCGCTTTCGCGAACGTTCGAGAAAGCAGAGAAGACGGACTACCATCGCAGCAAGCCACCCAGCGCAGGGTAAGGACAGCATACGGTCAAGAAACAGCGAGAACTTTCACTTTTGCAGCCATCGCAAGCCGGCCGAGCTGACGTCATCAGTGTCTACGTGCCACAGCACCGGTTTTTGCCAGCCAAAAGTGAGCCCGTTCCATAATTAATCCTTACATTTCCACACTATTATCCCTTACTTTCTATTTGTGTGAGCAGAGAAACAAGGAATCATTATTTTGCTAAATAGGAATCCTAAATTTCATAGCCTTAGGCTTCATACCCTATTAGCAAGTAAGCCTAATTTTCACTACTATTGTTTACCTAAGTCTTATTTCTTAAACTATAATACATTCCTAATCTATAATTGCTGTCACCTACCGACTCTTCTTTAGCTTTTACACCTGTTCGTAATACCATTAATAAGTTGCTAATTTCAAGTTACCAACTGTCGCAATACTATGCATCCTTTTTGACTTGAAAGTCTACATTGCAATAATCATGTTGCCTACAAGCTGCTACTATTTACAATTAAAATCATAATAGCTAAACCTCTTCTGTACATAAAGTGCTAATTAGCTACGTCATTAACGCATTCATTTCTTCGTTGTTTCATACATACAAGCACGTAATCACTATAGCAGCGATTTAAAAAACAAAGCAACTTTCGTTTATCTAATTGCCTAGCCTATGCCTACTTCAGTCACTTATCTTATCACATCATTAAGTAATAGTTTGCCCAATTTCACCGCTAATCAATATTATCTTTGCAATCCTATATTTCTTACTGTTTATCCCTGCATAAATATACAAAGCATTCCAACAATCTATTCCAGCTGCCGTGCGTCCTTCGCTTGTACACAACGTCGCATACTGAGACCTCGCGCGCACTGCAGCCGCGTATCGAGTGCTGCTGCTGCGCGGGCGCTCCCGCGCCGTTATCACCAGATCCAGACCGGTTTCCGAGTCAGCTGTTATTGAAGCGAGGAGCGTATCGTATGCATTTATTACTTGTTATTGTTATCTAATCACTTTGTTTGCGCGTTCACTTCATTAGTATGGAGACTTATAAATCTTTACAGTTAAAACGTGCTTCAATAAAAGGACGTGTCACTAAGTTTAATAATCAATTAGATGAATATCAAGGAAAAAAACTTACTCTTACTGAAGTTAACGTACTTACACAGAAACTTGTAAAATTGAGGCGTTATTTGTCGAATTCGATGGCGTGCAGAATCAAATCGAGGGGATAGATGAAAAAAGTTTAAGTACTGAATTAGATACGAGAGAATTGATTAAACAAGCTTTCCACAATTCAATCGCAAAGGCTACTATTTTGAGAAATAATTTCCTGTAATTATTTCTCAAAATAGTTCGACGTAAAACTCGGCACTTGAACACAGCAGCAGTTTCACCACAGCCGATGAAGAGGAGGTTATAGGGTTTCGTTTGCCAGTTATTAAGATGAGCAATTTTGATGACACTTTCTACAAATGGTTGGAATTTCGTGATACATTTTGATCAAAGTCAAATCATTTATTTCAATTAGACCATTATAAGGCACTTTTGAACGTCAAATGAGAAGAAAAAAAATTGGTTCTAGGTGCCCATTCCAAAAGGTAGTTTTGTATGGAGAAGAATGGGCAAGAAACTCCATACTTACTCTTTTAAAAACGATGTTAACAATATTTGCATTTACAGGAATTATATATTTATACGTGAATACGATGTACCTTGCATAAAAACACTAGGTATTTGAAAGTGTGTACAAAGTATCACAGATTAAGGAATGACATACTAAGTTATATGTACGTAGATACACAGTGTTCACATATTATTACAAATGTTGAAACAGTAGACGACCACTCCTTATATTTTAACAAACAATGAATCAGTATGTGAGCCTGAGCAGTGTATAAAAAGAGTCAAATATATATATTAGGTATTTTAACTTAGCAATCGGTTCGATTTTGTCTAGACTGTCGATCGTCCTATGGAGCTAGACCAGCATGTTTCCAAGCATTCATATCTTATAGTCCTCTAGATTATAATAAGCTTTTTTATAGAGTGTACTTTTAATATATGATTTAAATTTTGTTTCACTTAGCTGTAATATATCACTAGGAATTTTGTTGTAGCACTTAACACAGTACCCCATAAAAGATGTATGGACTATAGACAATGTAAAATATGGTTGAGCTATTTTGTCTATGTTTCTAGTATTAAAGTCATGTCTATCACTTACTTTATTAAACATATGTAAGTTTTTTCTTACATACATAATATTTTCATAAATAAATTGGCAAGGCACTGTCATTATATTAATATTTTTAAATAGTTCCCTAAGAGATTCGCGGCGACGTAGATTATAAATGGCTCTGACAGCTCTTTTTTGTAAAATAAAAACGGATTCAATGTCAACAGCCCGACCCCACAGTAAAATACCATACGACATAATGCTGTGAAAGTAGCCAAAATAGACTAAACGCGCAGTTTCTACATTCTGTTAACTGTCTTATCTTTCTAACAGCATAAGCCGCGGAGCTTAGTCGCCCCGCAATAGATGTTATATGAGGTCCCCATTGTAATTTCTCGTCTAGCGTGATTCCTAGGAAAACCGTTTGACTAGTAAATTCCAGTTTCTCTCCATTAAGTATGAAGTCACATTTACTATTCCTAACATTTGGTAAAATGAATTGAATACATTTGGTTTTTTTTTGTTTACCGTAAACCAATTTTGAACCTGAAGAATAGCGTCATTTACGTCGTCTAGATTTTGTGACCGTCTGTTTATTTTAAAAATCAATGATGTGTCATCGGCAAATAACACCATTTTTGGTTGATTTTGAAACAATTTGAGTAAATCATTTATATAAACTAAGAATAGAAATGGACCCAATATTGAACCTTGAGGAACGCCCATAGTCGTTTCAGACCCCAATGAGTTCACGCCGTTAACCTGTACTTTTACCCGTCTATCCCTCAGGTATGACGTTAGTAAATCAAGAGATGTTTTACTAACCCCGTAGTGCTCCAGTTTCAGCAAAAGTGTCTCATGGTCAACGCAATCGAATGCCTTTGAGAGGTCGCAAAAGATTCCAATGGCATCTTGTGATTCCTCCCAGGCGCTAAAAATGTTCTTTATCAGGGTGACACCGGCGTCAGTTGTACAACGCCTTTTGGTGAAACCATACTGTTGTTCATGAAAGATGGAATTTTTATTAAAGTGGCGCAACATTTGATTGAGCATTAACTTTTCAAACACCTTGCTGAGAATTGGCAGAATCGACACAGGCCTATAATTGTTGGGGTCTTTACTATCACCGGATTTGAACAACGGTACTACTTTACTGTGTTTCATCAGATCCGGAAAGACTCCTTGGTCTACACTGGTGTTAAATATAAGAGCTAAATAGGGCGCAATGGTTTCTATAATAGATCTACAGACTTTTACAGACATTCCCCAGAGATCTTCTGTTGATTTAAGTTTAAGATCTTTAAAGGCTCTTATAACAGCCTGGGGGTTTGTATGTTCAAACCTAAACTCCGAACGGCATGCCTTAACATTCTTCCTAAGTAAGGCAGCAGAGAGCGCGGGAGAGGAATTTAAAGCTTCAGTAGTTTTAATGGGAATATTTCCAAAAAATGTTTCAAATTCCTGAGCTACTTCTATATCTGAATTAATGGGGCCATGTGCAGTCTCTAAATTAAATTCAGTATTACGCTGTTTTTTCCTACCTGTTTCATTATTTATTATTTGCCAAGTAGTTTTTATTTTGTCATCAGCAAATTTTATTTTATTTCTAATATAAAGGGATTTGGCTATTTTGCAGACACTTTTAAAAAGTTTTGAATATTTCGCAACATACTGATGAAAGCTTGTATTCATTACATGTTGCTTTAGACCATAAAGTTCAAATAGTTTTTCCCTGCTTTTACGAATACCTGGAGTCGCCCAATCGCTAAATAAGAACTTTGTGCAAATACTTTTAGTCTTTAGTGGAAATGTGTCATTAAATTGCGTGTTTATTAGTGAAAAAAACTCAGCGAAGAACTCATTTGGGTCATCTATATTATTAAAGCACTGAACACTTAGTTTACTTTCCAATGAACTATTAAATTTATCTAAGTTTTTACATGTAATTGGCCTAAACCTTATTTGAATTTTTTGTAAAGGAATGTAGGCGCAAAACGTTATTGTCTGTCCACTATGATCAGATGGCAGCTTATTTATAATTTTTTTTATGTAAATAATCACAATTACAAAATATATTCAATACAAGTGGCAGAAGAAGCTGTCACTCTGGTTGGTTCCATAAAAACATTTGACAAATTAAATGACCTAAAAAGACTCAATAATCTGATACTACTGGAGTTGTTTTCTAACAAATTAATATTAAAGTCACCACATAATATGATGATTGATTTACTACTAGTACAATTTTTTTTCAATACATCTTCCATTACAGAATCAAATGTAGATAAATTCTGGTAACTGGGGGGTCTGTATACACACACTATAATATGCTTATCCAGCTCAACACAGGACAATTCAACAGTATGTTCTACTGATAATCCAACGATGTCTTTTCGTTCTTTACACTTAATAGAATTTTTAATTAATATTAAGGACCCACCATGTATCATATGTTTTCGGCTAAAATGGCTAATTACACTATAATTTTCATAATTAATAGACATCACTTGATTATCTTTTAGCCAATGTTCTGTTAAACAAATAATATCATATTTGGTTATTTCTAAGAACATTTCTATTTCAAGTAATTTGTAAAAGCAACCTTGAATATTTTGATTAAATAATTTTAAAGTATGTTGCTTTCCTTTATTTGTTAGGTTGCCAGAAGTTACCTTTTTATTATTCAATAATAATAAATGATTATTTGAAGGTGTAACTTCTGTTGTCTCACAACTTAGTTTAAAGTGTTATCCGGAGTGACCTCCACAACTACATTTGAAGAGTTCATAGTCCCTGTTTGTGATCCAGCAGGAAGAGAATGCAAGTGCAACTAGACAACATAAGTTTGTCACTTAACCTACAGTTTGTTATATTAGCTATAACATTGTTAATATTATATGCTATCAACATAGCAATTACATGTCTACATTTTCCAGACAGAGATAAAGTTCTCTGAGTTAACTTAAAACCACTAATAAAGTTATTAGTGTCAAAATATAATAATTTGTCACTATGACAACATGTCAACATATGAATAGTACTATTCAATATATAAATGTGATTGTTTTCTGCTTCTGATAAAGTATCAGAGTAAGGAAAGGCACACAGCATGAGCTTTCCTATGTTTAACTTTAATAAGGTGTTCACACCATCCACTATGTCTTTTTTAGTAATACCAGTACTATTACCTAAAAGTAGCACCATTGTACAGTAATGGTCTATGTTTGTATTTACAATTCTCTTAATTATTTGTTTAAAACTAATGTTATGGTAACTATGATTCGTCAAACTATGACTAAGGTAATTGTGTAGTATTTTCCCAAAGCCTGAACCTAATTCATCACAAAATAAAATAGTTTTATTAGTTTCCTGTGTATTGACACAGGTGTTTGCTGGAAGAGCCAACACCGGTGAAACCATGTCAAGCTGAGGCTGAGGAGATGGTGGTTGGTTGACACTACTGCACGAAAGATTATTAGTCAAACTCTCGTACTTCTCAGCATTGTCCTTCACCAGGTCCAGTAGTTCCCCAGCCTCAAACAAGCGTTCACTAAGTTGATGTTGTGAGGATTCATACTTTTCAAAAATATCCTTCAGCATGTGTTCTTTGTGTAATAAATCATTATAAAGGAGTTGAATATCCGTGTCATATTTTTTCCTACATTTATCTAGTTCAACAGTACAAATATTTAAGTCTTTTGATAGGGTGACACGTTGCTTTCTAAGGGAAAGATTTAATTTTAAAAGATTTTGTTTTTTGATTGATTTTTGTGACCGTTTAATGAATTTCTTGACTTTAATATATTTCTTTAGTTTTTTGTGACTCATAACAACGGGACATAATGGCATGGTATCATCACCAGTCAAATCTATTGTTACCGCTGACTCACACACTGATTTTGACCTACTGCCTACCAACTCCTTGAACAGGTTAATAGGGCCTTATGGGCATCACACAATTCATGTTGAAGTTCTGTAATTCGGTTTAAAGCTAGTTCGTGGGTGTCACTGCACTCTTGAAATGTTGTTAACTTGAACTGTAATTGAGTGTGTTGGTCAGCTAAGTCCATGTGTTGTGTATGTAGCTCAGCCAGTTTATTCTTAAGGAAGGTGTTTTTGTCTACTATATTCTTCACTTCCACCTCGCTGTCATCTCTTTCCTGGAGCAACTGTTTACATAAAGCTTTAGAAGCCTCGAGGTCCTTTAGTGTAGCTCTAAGTTTTGCTTCCATCTCTTTCATTGTAGCACTGCGGGTCATCATTTTCTTTAAAATTTAAAACATTAATACATAACAATTCTAAAATAAAAAATATACACAAATTTCACTATTTAAATTCTTATTTGGAGGGTGAAGCTGCTCGTGTGATCAGTAACCTTGAAGTTACAGACAATAATTATCCTGAGGCATGGAGTATTCTTTATAACCGTTACAATAATGTACGCCAGTTGACAAATAATCACTTAAAGACTTTGTTCAGCATTGAATCGCTGCGAGAGTCAGATGAACCTTTAAGGTTTCTTGTAGACCACATTAGCAAAAATTTACGTGCCTTAAATATTTTGAAGCAGCCAACCGACCATTGGGATACCGTAATCATATACATGTTCGCAGCAAAAATATACAGTAATACACGTCTTAAATGGGAAGAATACATACATAGTAATGTTAGTGCTTTGGAGATGCCTACTCTAGATGATTTTATGTCATTTATTTAAGGGTCGAGCGGATGTTCTTGAGTCCGTTTATCGCAGTAAGCAAGATAAGGGCATTAAATCATTACCTAATCACACTCATAGCTCTAAGCAAACTCCCACTTCTCACACAAAGTCATTTGTGTCTGCTGAACAACCTGACCAATCGTCTCAAGGTATTCATAAATGTGTCTTTTGTAATAGTGACTCTCATCACATTCATGAATTTAAGTCCAAACCAATTGATGACAGACTAGCTTTTGTAACGAAATCTAAATTATGTACAAACTGTTTGCGTAAAGGTCATATTAAGCGTGCGTGTAGACTACCAGGAACATGCCAAATTTGTAAAAAACGTCACAATACTAATATTCATAAGCCTGCAGACCCAGACACTAGCAATACAGATTCCATGCCCGTTTCTATGTCAACTGTTTCGGACACAAATTCTTCCCAAACACACTCTGAGACATTATTATGTACTGCGTTGGTTGACATAATTAATCCTGTCAACAATAAATTGGTAACTACAAAAGCATTATTAGACAACGGCAGTCAGTCTTCGTTTATCACAAAGTACTTAAAGGAACAATTAAATTTAACTGCGTTGAGCTCAAACACAAAAAATGTTATTGGTATAGGTAACACTGTACTCAAACTTAATGCAGAACGTTGTACTATACGAATACAATCAAAAGTACGTCCATTCAGCGTCATTACGTCATGCATAGTCATACCCCAAATTACAGGAAAAATACCTAAAACTACTTTAAACATTACACATTTAAACTTAAAATCATTCGAGTTAGCAGACCCCAGCTTTTTTGAGCCTTCTGAAATAGGATTGCTTATCGGTGGTGACTTGTTTTGGGACATGATAGGTACCAAACAGCACTCTTTAGAAAAAGGCAACCCTACCTTACATGATTCGAAACTAGGATGGCTCATCGCAGGTCCCTTGAACTATAACACTCATAACAACAACACAGAAATCAAATGCAACTTAGCTAACATTGATAAAAATGATAAATTAATCGAACTTCACAATGATTTGGAAAAATTCTGGGAGCTGGAAAGCTTGCCACAAAAACCTTTTTACTGACCAACAAAAGGCTTGTGAACTTAATTTTTTGCAACACACTAAACGAACAAAACAGGGAAGGTTTTGTGTCAAGCTGCCACTCATTGATGAGCCAGATTGTCTAGGTGAATCTTATTTTATAGCTAAACGTATATTTCTTAATTTGGAACGCAGGTTTCACAGGCAGCTTGACCTTAAGTCTTCTTATGTGGAATTCATGAATGAGTACCACGAACTAGGTCACACTAGGTCAATCTCCCAGGTAGACCGACCCGAGAGAGCCTACTTTGTTCCGCATCACCCGAGAATTCACGAGGACAGTGAGTCCACTCGCCTTCGTGTCGTTTTTGACGCGTCAGCTCGCACCACATCTGGTTTGTCTATAAACGACATTCAAATGATAGGCCCTACAATTCAAGACTCTCTTTTCAATATCCTTATTCGATTCCGTCAATATCGGTATGTATTGTCAGCGGATATTGAAAAAATGTACCGCCAGGTATTGATAGACGAGTCTCACCGTAATTTGCAGCTGATTCTGTGGCGTGATGCGGAAGATAAACCATTGCAAACTCTCAGGCTTAATACGGTTACCTACGGATATGCTAGCGCTAGTTATCTTGCCACCAAGTGTCTATGGCAAGTAGGTGAAGAATGCGATGATGCTTTAATCAAAACAGTTATTCAGCAAGATACTTATGTTGATGTTTTGTTAACTTGTGATGATGATGAAAATCAGCTTTGTTCTATTCAACAATTAACTTCTACAGTTCTTCTTAGCGCTGGCTTCAATCTTCGAAAATGTACTTGTTGTTACTAACCGGAGCATCCTGTCATCAACATTCAAAATCTTCGATCCCCTGGGGCTCCTATCCTTGTGCACTATCGTTCCCAAAATTTTAATTCAAACCTTATGGTCACTAAAGCTTTACTGGTATGATCCTGCACCAGAAAAGGTAGTAAAAACATGGAAAACTTTCAGTGAAGGTCTTGAGTCAATAACTACCTTCTCTGTGCCGAGATGGGTATCTATTGCTGAACCAATGTGTGTTGAAATGCACTGTTTTTGTGACGCATCTCAGCGTGCTTATGGTGCGTGCTTGTACCTACGGTCCATAACAAAGGAAGGACAAGTACACGTCCAGTTATTGTGTGCCAAATCTCGCGTTGCACCCGCTTCAAACTCGATTACACTCGACTCGAGCTCTCAGGTGCTCTACTTGCGGCTGAAATGTGCTCTTCTGTAACAAAGGCCTTGCGACGTAACATAGCAAGACATGTTTATTGGACTGACTCAAATATTGTACTTAGTTGGTTACGTATCGGTTCATCCAATTTAAAAACGTTTGTCGCCAAAAGAGTTGTTACAATCAGGGAACTGACTGACACCAATTCGTGGCGCCACGTTCCCACGGAACACTATCCAGCTAACTTACTGTCCCGTGGCGTAAACCCACAAGATGTCGCTGAATGTGGCCTGTGGTGGCATGGACCCGAGTTCTTGTTAGTACCCGAGTCTAATTGGCCTAGTGCACAGTCACAAACTATTACTGACACTAACGATTTACCTGAAGTTAAGGCACATCCTACTGCTATCGTTAGCACAAATACATCCTTTCAACTTAATAAATACTCCAATTTAAAAGGTCTTCAACACATTTTTTGTTATATAAACAGGTTTATTAATAATTGCAAAATTCCTACAAATAAATACACAGGCTCACTGACTGTTGATGAGCTTAATAAAGCTCTCAAAACATTAGTTTATATATCCCAGATAGAATCGTTCCCCAAAGAATTTGATTTCTTAGTCAAAGGAAAACCACTTAATTCGAAATATCATATTGCCGCACTTAATCCTTTCTTGTATGAAGGAATTATCAGAGTAGGTGGTCGAATCCAAACTTCGGAATGTAGCATTGACATGAAACATCCCACGCTATTGAGCCACAAACACCATTTTACCCATCTTGTATTCCGGTTTGAGATAACTATATTCTCATAAGAATACATTCATTCACTTACATGAGAATATTAAAACTATACATAGATTATTTTGTTGGGCGTTTTGCAAAAAGTAAACATAATTTGATATTTTGGGGTAGTCATAGAAAACATGCAATGTTGATTCAAACACAAAGCAAAACAAGTTTCCGTACAACAAAGATAAGCAAAGCTAGAAGTGGCTCAGACTTACTGTAGTAGATGTGAGTTTTTTTTTAAAAGTGTACATAGTTTTTATGTCTTTTAGATCTTTTGGTAATTTGTTATAGAATTGAGACCCTTCATACATAATGGTTTTTCTTTCGTAGTTTGTACGCGGTGAATATAATTGTAAGTCTTGTTCACGTCTTAATTTCATTTTGTGTTTCTTTTTACTTTTTGTGATGGTAACTTTTGTATGTATGTTTTTATTTAGTATTTTTCGGATGAGTATGCACTTATTATATATGTATGTTTGTGTAATATTCATTAGTTTTGTTTCTTTATATAGTGTTTGTGTTGGAGTGAGGTAGTCGTAATGAAATAATGTTTTGAGTAATTTGTTTTGAGCAGTTTGCAGTATATCTATATTTGTTTTTGCGGCAGCACCCCAAGTTTCGACTAGATAATCGATGTGTGGCTTGACAAGAGAATTATAGATTAAATAACGCACTTGACGTGCTAGGCAGCGAACGATACCCCGCAGGGTTCCCGTAAGTGATTGCAATTTAGTTTTTGTTTTATGAATGTGCGGTAGCCATGTCAATTTACTATCTAAAATTAGTCCTAAGTACTTTACCTGATCTTTTTTTTTATAGTTTTATTGTTCATTTTTAATGGGGTAAAGTTTCAATTTTTTTTATTTTTGGCTGCGAATATCATATAATTTGTTTTGTCTGTGTTAATAGTAAGAAGATTTTGCTGAAACCAAAGATTGAGTAAGTTTAGATCGCTCTGCGCGTCTTTTATAATGGTATCGATGGAGTGGCCGAAATAAAACAGACATGTGTCGTCCGCATAAAGTGTAATGTCCCCTTTCAGACCAATTTGATGTATACTATTTATGTATAGGAGAAATAATAGGGGGGCTAAAATTGAGCCTTGGGGCATACCGCATGTTACAACTCTGGGATTACTCTGAGTGTCACCAATCTTCACCACTTGGTATCTGTTTACCAAATAAGATCTAAATATATCGTGTGCAGGGCCCTTTATACCGAGATCACTGAGTTTGTGTAGTAACAATGTATGGCTGACTGTGTCGAATGCCTTTTTCAGATCAATAAATACCCCTAAAACCATTTGTTTCTTATCAATATTAAGCTTTATGTTTGTTACAAGGTCAATTGTTGCTGAAAGTGTATTGGACTTTGGTTTAAAACCATATTGTTTATCGTAAAAGAAGTTAATAGAAATCAGGTACTTTTCAAGCCAATTGTAAAGAACTCTTTTAAATATCTTAGACAGCACGGGGAGAACTGAGATGGCCCGATAATTTCCTGGCTCTGATTTTACTCCTGATTTATAAATGGGTGTAACCTTAGCGATTTTAAGATTACTTGGAAAAGTTCCTGTTTTCATACATTTGTTTATACAACAAGTAAGTTCTTCAAGAATTAGGTTTGCAACGAACTTTAGCGATTTTGTGGTCATACCGTCTAAGCCTGAGCTAGTGTTGTTAGTAAGGTTATTTATAATTTTTAGGACTTCATCTGTTGTTGTGGGCGCGAGATCACTTAGTGTAGAGGAACAATGTGCAGATACACCCGTCAGAATATTATTAGTTTGATGATATTTTATGGGAATTTGATTCGCCAGTGTTGAGCCAACATTTGCAAAAAAATCATTAAAGCATTCAGATACCTCTTTTATGTCACAGTGCCATTTTGTGATTGAAGTTTACGTGGGGCGATTTTTTCCATAGCTTTATTATATGAAAGGCTTTTTATAAGTTCCCACATTTTCGATGGGTGTTTCTTGCAGTTTGTGAAAGCTTTCATATAGTATTTAGATTTCGTTCGTTGAATACGTTCTGTTACTTGATTCCTTTTTTTCCTGAATATATTTTTTTTGTGTTCATCTTTTGGGTTGTTTTTGTGTTGGTTCCTTAAGGTATTTCTATTGTTTATTTCGTAGATTATTTGTTTATTTATCCAGTCCTGGCGTGGTGGGTTTAGTGTCTTGGTTTTAGTAATTTTGCTTTGTTCTAAACATTTTATCAATTTTTCTTCCAGGATGTCATATGAACAGTCATGATTTTGATTGTGGGCTTCTGAGATGGTCTTATAAAGTATTTCATAATTTATCGCTTGGTAATTTACTTTTTTCAGAGGTTTTAAAAAATTGTATTTTAGTTCGAAGTAGATTTGCTTGTGGTCTGACAGAGGTGTATCAATGATGGCCAGATGAAATCTGTTTAATTTTAGGTTTGAGGAAATGTGATCAATTATACTTTTTGAGGTTGGAGATTCTCTTGTGCAGTGAGCTTCGTCTATTTTGTTTAGGATTCTGTAGCCATTTTCTTGTACCACTTCTCTGTATATATTCGTCACACGTTCTGTATTTAATAAGTTGAAGTTAAAATCACCAAAGACCACGCCACGTTTTTTCGAATATAGCTGTTGTGAGTACGTTTCCAAGAATGTTCTGACATTTGACTGTTCTGGTTTTCTATAAACTATACCAATGTCTAAATCATAATTCTCAATATGAATCCAAAGAAAATGGCAGTCGTTCTGACATACTTCGTCACTCAGACTATGTTTCAGGTCGTTTTTAACATATATTGAGACTCCACCTCCTCTTTTCGCAGTCCTGAAGTTATAGTAATGCGTGTATCCCGAAATCTGGTACCTTTTTCCCTCTTCATCCGATTTTATCCAAGTTTCCGTTAGAACAATGATGTGCAGGGAAGATGAAAAGGCCTGAGCCACACATTTTAATTCGTCAAATTTGCCAGGTTTCACGATGCTTCGGATATTGGCATACAGAAATTTCATAGATTTGTTAGTTTGTTTAATATTATCATAATTGGTCGACAATTATGATAATATTAATTTGGTAGGCAATATTATCGGTATCGGGGTCATGATTATCAGTAGTAGTATATTATTGGGCATTCTACCCCACCTTCCGTCTTCGGCTCACTCCGTTCGCCTCCGTCACTCACGGTGTGGTAGAATACCCAATAATATCCGACGGAGTGGGCGCCGTTCAACAATTCCGTTTTATTACATATCGTTCCTACGTCTCACTTCGACTGAATTTGCGTTTGCGTTAATACTGGTTTGGCGCCTATTACACACGAGAAAAAAAAAAAAAAAAAAAAAAAAAAAACATTTACGGTTAAAGGGGCTGAGCACATTATTATTACTTACCGATGGCTTACCTCGATCATGTACTGCAGATTCTCGAATTGAACACAAAATCACTACTAACTTTAGTTAACAAGTTTCACACTTAACCACCACTTCACAGTCAGTTTGACACATATTTCGTTTACTAATGGAACTTTACGATAGTAAACTAAAATTTTGGGACAGATTGTCTCATGTCTCTTCACAGAGCAAGAAATATTATGCATCTTCAGACACACGTACATTCTATTTCTATGACCCCAGATTGGGCACCAAGGACATCTGAATTTTAATTTAATTAATTCATACAGCTAGCACTACCTCACACGTTAACAAACAACTACTGGTAGCTCTGAAATGTTCTGTTGTTACTCTGCGACTCTGCGTTGCGCTTGATTAAGATCATCGCACACTTATACAATTGCCATCGAAACGGTTCGTGTGCCGTCCCGTGATCATCTATTGTACCATACTCCTTTTAAACCGCCGGACGACGGCGTCGGATCGGCGACCGTGTTAAGCTTCACAGTATAAGTGTACGTGATTCTTTACAATCGCAAAGACTGCAAAATTGCATTATGTAAATTTGTAGTGTTCGAACTTTGTTGTACCAGGTATATGTTTGAGTCATTCCCATGTATTCAACAATTTAGCTGTAAGATGATCGCTGTGCATGTTGCAGTCTCTGATTAAAATTGGTATTTTATAGAACTTCATAATCAATGCAATTCATTCAAATAGAGGATGTTCCTTTGATAACTTTGCTAATTATTTTATATTGTTTATTTGCTATATTTATTTATAAATATCCAACCTATACTTACAGTTTACACCAGACATACAAGTTTTTGGTTAATACATACTGAACAAGCATAAAAACATATAAGAAAACATAAAATGTTTCAAAATACATTGATAGTTCTTTAACAATCTAGGATTTGTTTGAAAGATGAATCTTAATACTAGTACCTACCTACTGAACTTATGCATGAATCGATAATAAAAAGTTCGTTTTAGTCGTTAGATGATATTACTTATTTACGATAATGTCAAGTTTTACTGTAGCATATAAGTGGTTAACTTTTTGCCGCAAGTTTGTTTACATGGATTATTCTACACAAAAAATGTTTTCAGGATGATTTTCTTTCAGCTCTCTTCCGTCAAAAAAGTGATTTTTATTTTTTAGTTCACATGTGTGATATCAGGCGAAGTTTTACATCACATTTTATACAACAAACATACATACTTTATTATATATTAATGTATTAATCATAAGCGTCATGTGTCGTCTTTGTCGGCGAGCGAAAAAAGCTTGTTTTATATTTCATTTCTCACGATAAAATTGCAATTAGACGGAAGTGATTTTCAATCACTACGGTTTAATTAGACGTAAGTAACATAAATTAGTCATACAACTGTCAATATATGTAGTTAAGGTTTAATTTTGTAATGGGATAAATATTGCTGAAATGGTATTTTTTATGTATAAAATCAATCAATTTTGATCATAATATTACATTCGCTCCAGTATCTTCCAGTGATAACCACCGGTTACCTTCAACTATATAAAATGTAAGTAAGTAAGTACTACTAATTTTACTGAATTTACTAATGTACTAATCGCTACCCAGCTACGGACCTGGTTTCTGCCTGCCGGCTGGTGTATTGGTTAGCCTTAATTTCATCGCATAGATGTTAGAATTTTGAGCGTAAACCATATAATTTTATGTAATAACATTATAGGGAATTTCATGAACTAAAGAAAACTTCAAAATTAATGTTATTTTGTGGTAATCCGATTCAACTAACATCAAACGTATCGCTATTATGAACCTTATTTGTTGCCGCGATGCGTTATTGTCAATTACCGAAACTTAAGTCATAGTTATTAGTTACAAAATTAATCTTTATGTGTTCCATTTCAGGTCTGACTCCGATTCAGAATACCGGTCACAGTCCGCAACTGTAGCCGAGCCGAAGCCGCAATCAAAGAAGAAGGTGTCGAAGCGCAAAGCTTCCGAGAGCACCACACCGCCCGTACCGAAGTCAAGGTAATTTTGTGTTACTGCTTTTACCTTTAGGTGCTTGTTGTGTATGTTATGTCAATTAAAATGTTATACACCGATAAACGTTGGTTAGTGGATTTAGAACTGCAACGAAGAGAGCTCTGAAATCAATTTCCAATTATATTCCTTGTAGGAATGTTTACAGTTAGTTCATGAGATATTTAAATTATTATAACAGAACATCATGCTTTCTATCCCCGTAGGGTTAAACAGAGGAGTAATACACCATCAATTTGTCAATATTAAAAAATAAATGTAATAAATAATGTGTTAAATTGTTTACAGTAAAAGGCGCAGCTTGAGCTCGGACCTCTCTGGTTTGGTTGACTACGTCCCCACCAAAACCTCAGTTGCGGACTTCGGTTCGTCACTCATCAGCCGTGTTGCTAACGGTAAAGTGCGGCGAACGGCAGACGTATCCGGGGACTTCTACGTGGAGGTTAAAGTCTACAACAAGGCTGAAGTTGCCTCCACCCCAAAAGAGGAGCGGTGGAAGAAAGCCTCGGTGGCACTAAAAGTGCAGCTTAACCGGAACACGCCGCAGTGGGACGGGTTACAAGTTTTTATGAGACGGACTCATGAGTTTTTTGATAACTCTGAGCCTGTCTTTTATAGCGATAATATTAGTTTAAAATAAATATTTAAGTTGTTGAGGCACCAGATGTTTTTGTATTTCTGCGAGCGTTAATCATAATCGTAAAAATAATACATTGCAACATCTAATAGTAAGTTTAAAACTATTACATTTTAAAATGCCGTTCTGTACTGTTTGTAACACATCTGTTGAGCGCAGTCACTGGACAGGTCACCTACGTAGTACTAATCATAAAAACAAAACTATTTCGCATTTTTGCGAAGGTGTTGAAATAATACATTCTGCATTTCGTAATCGTATAGCTTCTTATAGAATTGTCGATCCGTCTGAGAATAGTTCTCTACAACCATTTCTTATTAATATTTGGGACAAAATTAAAACGTTAATTAATATTTCTCTTAAAGAACATACTTGTCTAAAAGTTAATTTCGAATTTTTTGCTTTATTTTTAATGTTTAAAAATGATTCTCAGGAGATGAAATCATTTGCCACAAAAAACTTTACTCTGCATCAGAATTATGAAATTGATTCATTATTAACTCAAGTAAAAAACATTTTATCAAAAAAGATAGAAGAATTCATAGCTAGCTCATAGTTATTGTAACATACAATACAAACTACCATCATTTTTGCCAGTATTTTTTCATAATTTGTCTGGATACGATTGCCATCTTTTCATAAAAGAATTAGGTGAAGCTCCTGGATCTATAAAAGTGATACCTAAAACAAAAGAAAACTATATTTCTTTCACTAAGTTTATTCCGATTGCTACCGGGGAAAGCATCCAAGTTCGGTTTGTAGATTCTTTCAAGTTTTTAGGAACTAGCTTAGAAAAGTTGGTTAGTACAATGAAAAAACAAGACTTTAAACAATTAAAATCTTATTTCCCTAATAAAAAACAATTTAACCTACTCACTCGTAAAGGAGTGTATCCATATGACTATATGTCTCAATGGGAACGTTATGAAGAAACGTGTTTACCCTCAAAAAAATATTTTTTTAACTATTTAACAAATGACGCAATTACCGACGAAGACTATGAACACGCTCGGTCTGTTTGGTCAGTATTTAATATTCAAAACATGGGTATGTACACAGATTTGTATCTCAAAACAGATGTTTTGTTGTTAACAGATGTATTTGAAAATTTTCGAAAAACTTGTAAACTACATTACAATCTCGATCCCGCGTTTTATCTTACAGCACCAAGTCTATCTTTTGATGCAATGCTTTTAAAAACAGGAGTTCAATTAGAATTGATTAGTGATGTTGAAATTTTTAGAATGATACAAAAAGGTATTCGAGGAGGTGTTTGTATGTGTTCCAAAAGACATGTCAAAGCCAATCATAAATATTTAGATACTTATGATCCAGCCCGTCCTAATTCATTTATCATTTATTTAGATTGTAACAATTTATACGGTTATAGCATGTGTCAATCCTTACCCTATTCGGATTTTAGATTTATGAATAGACAAGAAATAGATTTTTTACAATTGAACTTAGCAGAAATTAGTGATACTGCAGAAAACGGTTACATCCTTGAAGTTGATTTAATATATCCGGAGAATTTGCACATGGAACACAATGGCTTTCCCTTTTGTCCAGAAAAATGCTTACCACCGGGTGGTAAGAATAAAAAGCTAATACCAAATTTGTATGATAAATATTACTATGTTATTCATTACGTACATTTAAAAAAATGTTTACAGCACGGTTTAGTATTGAGAAGAATCCATCGCGCTATTATATTTAAACAAAGTAGTTTTTTAAAGCAATATATTGATATTAACACCCAGTTACGTCAAAAAGCAGAGTCAACGTTTGAACAAGACTTTTTCAAATTATTGAATAATAGTATTTTTGGAAAGACCCTAGAAAATAATGAACACCGAATAGACGTTAAGTTAGTAAACAAGTGGTGTGACTCGAACAATAAAACAAAAAAGACTACTTGTGCTGAAAAATTGATAGCCAGCCCATATTTTCATAGCGTCTCTGTATTTTCTGATGATCTAGTAGCAATCCAAATGAAACCTGTGCGTATTATACTTGATAAACCAATTTACATAGGGTTTGCAGTATTAGAATTATCTAAGGCTCACATGTACAACTTTCACTACTCCATCATTAAACCTTTTTATGGTAACCGAATAGAATTATGCTATACTGACACAGATAGTCTAGTATATGATGTACAGAGTAATGATGTTTATAAAGACTTTAAGCTCCATTTTCTAAAATATTTTGATACCAGCAATTATGACTGTAACAATGACTATAACTTACCAATTATTAATAAGAAGGTTCCAGGACTGTTTAAGGATGAAATGGGTGGTAAGGTAAGGAACATTATCAAAGAATTCGTACGACTGCGCTCAAAGCTTTATTGTATTAAAACGTTAAACAAAACAATTAAAAAGGCAAAAGGTACAAAAAAATGTATTACCAAAAATTTTAATATGTTAGATTATAAAAATGTTTTATATGATTGCAATGTTATTCGTAAAAAAAATGTATTGTTTAAATCAATAAAACACGAAATATTTACTCAGGACTTAAATAAAGTAGCACTTTCAAGCAATGATGATAAACGATTGCTATCGTTTGATAAAGTTTCTACTTTAGCCTGGGGTAACGCAAGTATATTTAAGTAATACATATTTTAACATGTTTTTTATTGATTGTGAATGGTAAAACTTATGACGTCCTAAATGGAAAGTTAGATAATTTTTCAACCTACCTACTGTCTTACTTACTATTATAAAAAGTCTGTAAGGGTGGGTGGATGGATGTTTGTTACTCTTTTAAAATGTGAAATAAGTAGTATTGCTGTGTAATTTAATTCAAATAGTATCGATAGAAGTTTCTTTTGAACCTGGTTTTATTATGTATACAATTCTAAATTGTGTGTATTCTTGGTGTCCCTTTTACTAGTTAGAGCTAAACAGTGTAGGTATATATCTATTATGTGCCTACAAAGTATAAAGTTGAATAAATTAAATTGTGTATATTCATTACATACATCTGTTTCATTTCTGTTCCTGATGACAAAGCACACAGCGCTCGCCGCGTGTCGATACAGGTTCCAACTTGATAAAATATGTACCTAATGTCCAGTTTTGATGACAAAGCACTCATGAGTCGAGGTTCACACGCGCGGTGTAGAATTTAACACCGATCAGGTGCTCATCAGATTGAACTTGTTGAAACATGAAATTGATTCACATCGCAAGGTTTTATGGAGTTTGCATTTCATAATAATATGATTAGTACATACATCACAAGGCAGTCAGCCGGACTGGTCACATCACGTCACTTAAAAACGAAACAAATTGTAAGTATTGCACAAGCGTATAAGTACTTATAAAATTATGTCTTATTTATGTGTTTGATATAATTATTAATAATTATAATTTTCTTTGTTTCAGATCATCAATAATGTGCGATTCTCCAGATATTATTGACTTCTCACAATACGGTCAAGGTTTTCCGACTCCGAGTTTAAGCTGGCATATCCCAGATATCCAAGATCAACAAATACCTGTCAACAAGGAACCTAGAGCAAGACAAGACTGCGGACCTGCTAGCAAGAAGCCTAGAACAAGACGGGAGTGTCTAAAACAGAAGTCATCTCTGCCTAATTATTGTGAATCATATGTCATAAACAATGAGAAGAAAAAAGGATTACGACTGATCCAGGTACAAGTGTTGGATATCAGTGAACAAGAACCTGCAAGTGACAATCAGAATGTGATGTTAAGTGCGCAGTATGTAGTGACTGAACCGGTGGACTATGTTATGGAGGAGACGCAATCGTTAATTAACAAAATTTCAAAAAAACTTTGTGGGGACAGTTATTATGATTATTGGGTTGGTAGATATAATTAGTTTGTAATAATTTTAAATAATTTAAAAAATAAATAAAAGTATATTCAGTTATAATTTAAATTATGTTTTATTTTGTATTACTTATTTATACTCGAACTCTAAATTAGCTCTAGTGTATTGATATTATTATAGGTTAATTGCTTTAAGGATTTTTTCTTACAATAATTCGTTTAATAAATATCATTTTGCTACAGCTCATTTAAAGTTTAGTATGTAGGTTACCCTGATTATATTAAATATAACACTCATAAGTAGATAATTACATTTTTATTAACTGTTCAACACAATAATAATTAAAATAAAATAAATATAGACATATTATTATCCACATACCATTTTCTAATACACACCGCATTATTCAATGCACAATTTATTTTATGGTTCACACAATTAAAATCAGTTTTATTTTTACAGAACTTCTTTTTTAATGTCGCAAAATTAGGGCACCCTTTTTCACCTATGTCAATCACTTCACAGTTTGCACATAACTCTTTAATCCACTTAATCTTCTCCAAACCCTTTGTAATATTTTTTTTATTTTCTAAATACGGTACGATGACGTGTTGAAACTCTCTGTAGTCTATAAAGCCCTCACTCCAGAAAATTCCACGATTTCTTTCCAACCATCGCACATGCTTCTTTTCTTCTTGAGTTAAATAATAAAACGAATGCGGTGGTTTAACCAAGAACGTCTGTGTGTGGTCATTACTTACGATAGCTACTTCTTTGACAATAAAATTATTGTCTAAATATTTGAATCCTTGGAGTTCGACAATGATAATATCCGCGTTCATGATAACTTCTTCACTGTGTTGCTTAATGGTTTGTATTCAACAATACAATCGTTGAGAATGAGACAGTATGCCGAAGTTTGATCTGGTATTTCTGAATCACTCTCAATTTCTACCCTTACATCCACAACGGGTCCAGTCTTCAGATTATCGGTCTGTCTAGAGAATGAGAATGAGAATGAGACAGTATGCCGAAGTTTGATCTGGTATTTCTGAATCACTCTCAATTTCTACCCTTACATCCACAACGGGTCCAGTCTTCAGATTATCGGTCTGTCTAGAAGTTGTGCATAAAATACAATATTGAGAACAAAAAATAACTGCTCCTTACAGTAGTTGAAGGTGTACATTGTTAATACCTTGTATACAGTGTACCTATATGGGTAATGCTTGTACTTAAATGCTACACTTACACTTACTAATGATAAACATTAATTTGTCTTATCACCTATAATAGAACTAAGAAATTAAACTAGTAAAGATCAGATTCTTTACCGGTATGCAAAGAAATAACCGCCCACCGTGGCAATAGATAAGAACACAAATATTTATGACATAAGAAAGTTTTATATAAGTACTAAACTATACTAAGTAAATACTTGGTATTCCTTATATATGAACTTGATAAACTAATAGGTGGGGGGTGATAATATTCTAAAACAAACAAAAAGCTAAAATCAACACAATTTTTTGGTGTAAATAAAACGTGGATATAAATAAAACGTGACATGGTAAAGATAATATTTGTGACACAAGAACTTAGTATGATGTTAACTTAATATCTAACCATTCTATTTTATCAGGTTATAAACTGTTAAATAATTAGTAGGTATGTAAGTACACGATAACATTATAACATCATTGGTAAACAAATATCACGTAAACAATAAATTTACTTAGGTAAAATACATAACTTACTAATGGGGCGCTTTAATTCGCCATTCTTACATTTAACGGTTACAACCCGTGCAATATTATCTGGCCCTAAGTATTTATTAGTTATTCTTCCTAAAATCCATTTAGCTGGTGGGATATTATCATCTCTTAAAATAACTACATCGCCGATTTCAGGCTCAGATTTGTTAGTATTCCATTTATGTCGTTGATTAAGATTAACCAAATACTCTCTATACCATCGCTTCAAAAAGTTATTACCCATTTTTTGTGTCAATCTCCATCTATCCAGACCTACAACATTATGATTCGAATTATCTTCATCAGGAATACTTATCAATGGCTCACCTATAAGGAAATGACCTGGTGTTAAAGCTTGAGGTTCGTTAGGATCTTCACTCATTAGTGTAATTGGTCGGGAATTAAGACAGGCCTCAATCTGTGCTAAAACAGTAGACAACTCCTCATAGGTAAGTGTGCTATTTCCGATTACTTTATATAAATGTGTTTTAACACTACGTACTCCGGCCTCCCACAGACCTCCGAAATTGGGTGCGTGTGGAGGGATGAAATGCCATGTTGTTCGCTCTAAACTCAATAACTGTTCAATTTCACGTGGCACAGTTGTACAGTGCACAGTTGTTTCAGTGGCAAACAAATGTATCCCTTGTAGGATTTTGCTCCTCTACCAGGAGAGAATCTCACATTAATAGGCCCCAAGTAATCACAACCAGATGATTTAAAAGGTCGTGTTGGTTTTAATCTGTGTTCTGGAATTTGACCCATCAGTTGGTTGGTTTTAGACTTAGAATGCCTCAAGCACTTAACACACGCTCTGTAGTGACTTTTAACAATCTCCTTTGCTCGCAATATCCAATATTTCGTTTTTAAATAGCACAACATAGCTTGTGGTCCACCATGAAAAGTTTTGATATGAGCATCACTAATTATAAGCTTGGTAAGATGGCTCTTAGCAGGCATAACTATAGGATGTTTTGTATCATATTCGACCTCAGACTCATCAATACGACCGCCAACTCTTAGCATCCCATTTTCATCAAAAATGGGATAAAGGGTGCGGAGCCTACTTTTTCTGGGGACGAACTTCTTCATCTTTAACTGTTTTATTTCCTCACAAAAATGCTCCTCTTGTACCTGTTTGATGCATATTATTAAACTCATATTTAATTCTGCCGGTGTAATTACGTTTGAATATAATTTTTGTTTCTCCTTTGGTAATCTTAAATTCTGTAAAACTCTTCTCCAATATGAAACGGCCTTTAAGGTCTTAGACAACGATGAAAACATAGTCCAAAAGAATTCATTCTTTATTGCAGGTAAAACAGTTAAAGATGTATGTCTTTCTTCTTCATGAGTGTCTTCGATAATCTTATTAGAGTTTTGTAACTCGTTACTTGATTGTGAAAGCCAAGACGGTCCTGACCACCATAAGGAATTTTCAGGTAGATCTAGTGTAGCTATGCCTCTTGAAACACAATCAGCTGGATTCGAATCAGTTGTAACATGCCTCCATTGTTCGTAGTCTAAAATATTGAGAATTTCAGACACACGATTGCTAACAAAAGTAGTCCAGCGGCTGGACCCTCCTCGTAGCCAAGACAGGACTATTGTAGAATCGGACCACGCATACAAGTATTCCTTTGCAATGTTCATTATTTGTGACACTTCAAATAATAACCTTGCTGCTAGAACCGCGCCGCACAGTTCCAGCCTTGGGATAGATATCTCCTTCTCAATAGGTGCAACTTTGCTTTTTGCTGATACCAAACTCACACAGATTTCGTTGTTATTATTGATAACACGAATGTAAACAGCAGCACCATATGCTAATTTAGAAGCATCAGCAAATGCATGCAACTCGACTTTTGACCCTGGACTAAAATGATACCATCGTGGTATATTTATTTTTTGTAAATGTACTAAACTTGTTCTAAATTGTAACCATTCACTTGTTAAATCTGTAGTGAGTACATCATCCCAATCAAGCTTCGACTTCCATAATTTTTGTATGAATATTTTTGCCGTAATTACCACAGGGGCAATCCATCCCAACGGATCATACAACCGAGCCACATCTGATAATACTTGACGTTTAGTAATAGGTTGTTTTGAGTCTGGTAAATCAAGTGTGTACTGAAAACAATCTATGTTTCTATGCCATTTTAAGCCAAGTACCTTCATGACAGTAGTAGTTTTTAATTTTAATGAATCATTGCTACTATTGTTGTCACCTCCTATGTGTGTCAATAAGTCTTGATTATTGCTACTCCATTTTTGTAGTTTGAACCCACCGCAGTTCATCAACTTGTTCATCTCACTATAGATATGTATGGCCTCTGGTAATGTGTCACAACCGGTTAAAAGGTCATCCATATAATAGTCCCTCTTAGATATGGTCGACGCTGTCGGAAATTTTGTATATTCTTCATCAGCTAACCTTTGAAGGGTTTTTACTGCCAAATATGGAGCGCACGCAGTACCAAACGTCACTCGCAGTAATTTATAATGTTTTAATGGCTCGTCTATTTGTGGTCTCCATACAATTCTTTGGAAGTCTGTATCCTCAGAACTAACTTTTACCATTCTGAACATCTTGATAATGTCTGCTACTATGCAGATCCTGTGACTTCTCCACCGCATAAGGATGTGTCTCAAATCTTGTTGCAATTTGGGACCCACCATGAGATTGTCATTAAGTGAAAAGTTGTTTAGACCTTTACATGAACCATCGAAAACTACTCGAACTTTGCTCGTTTCCTTATCCTCTCTAACCACAGCATGGTGCGGAAGATAAATCGCCTTGGGATTGTCTATGTCTTCCTTTTGTATTGGTGTCATATGATTCATAGTAAGATATTCTTGCAAAACCTTGTTATATTCTTCTTTTAAAGAAGAATTTCCCTGTAATCTCTTCTCTAAAAACTCATATCGTTTTGTAGCTATAACTACCGATTTCCCATATTGACACTCTGGATCTTTTTTATTAAAAGGTAGTTTAACAATAAATCTCCCTTCTTCATCTCGTGTAGTTGTCTTGTCATAAAATTCTTCACACCGTAGTTCTGTATCTGTCATCTTTTTCTGTATCAAGTTGGGCTCATTTTCCATTTCCCAGAATTTCTTAAGTAGCTCTTCTCCACTTAAGTGTAAATGCATGGTGATTATTCTATTAACAGCAGAAGTTGAATTTTGTGACACCCTCCCTGATAATACCCAACCTAAGGTAGTGTTTTGTGCCAATATTTTATTGTGACGTACAATACCATCCAATAAAATCTCACTGTAAACTTCTGCTCCAAGAAGAATATCAATTTTATTTGGTGTGGCGTAATCTGGATCGGCTAGCGGTATTTTATCTAAATCTAACCAATCAGGTGTATATAACTCGGTTGAAGGAAGTAATGACGTAACAGATCGCAAAACATAAGCATTTACTTGTATCGAAACCTCAGGATCATGACGTGATACTACTCGGAGTGAAACCATGTGTTTTACACTAGTATGGCCACCGCCGCCAATACCGGAAACCGTACCGCTAACATGTTTACGAGAAAGTCCAAGTAATTGAACAACTGCCTCACTAATAAAAGACGCCTGTGAACCTTGATCCAATAATCCTCTCAACTGTTGTTTGTAACCGTGATCATTGTGTGCCCAAACAGACACAGTAGCTAACAAAACTCGACTCGGCTCTAATCCTCTACTCGAAAAATTAGTTGAAATAGGTGTACTCACGGTTTTGTCTGACTCACTCTGCACAGAAACGTCCTCACGCTTGCTGCTCACCTCCCTCTCAAAATGTAATAATGAGTGATGCCTCCGGCCACATCTCTTACAACTCGCTGAATTACGACATTTCATAACTGGATGAGATGGAGAAAAACAATTAAAACACAAATTATTTTTTTGTACATAATCTTGCCTATCTTTGACACTTAGTTGACCAAATTCCTTGCAATGGTATAGATAGTGGTCACCTTTACACTTATTACATTTAGTAGTTACGTTAGAATTACTCTTATCCTTATCAATAGACCCATGAAAAGACTTCGACTTTGTATTGGTATTAGTACGTACCTTGTTAGTGTCTATCATCTCCAACGACCTAAATTTTGATTCCAAAAACTCAGATAATTGATTCCATGATGGTAATTCGTCACTAAGTATGCCCAATTGATATTCCCACTGCTTTATGGATTCTGGATCTAATTTAGAAACCACTAAATAAATAACAAACACATCATTAATTCGCTCAGTACTAATACCCATATTACGTAAAGATTGTAAACAAGTTGTAGTTGTATCTAATAATTGTCTAATAGCACTCGCAGATTCACTCGTAACTGGTTTTTGCGTAAATAATAATCTCATAAGTGCATTACAATTATAACGCTTATTATCGTAACGTTTCAGCAGCTGTTTCCAAGCTTCGTCGTAATTGTCATTAGTGGTAGTAAAATTACGTAACAAACATTCCGGCTCACCTGACAAGTTACTTTTAAGATAATGCAGTTTTTGCACCGGAGTTAAATTATTGTTTGAATGAACAAGTGAATTAAACATATCATAGAACGTTTGCCACTCAACATATTTGCCACTAAACGTAGGTAACTGCAGACGCGGTAACTTAACCTCGCACTCACTAACCACGTGTTCAGCACTTGATTTCGGTTTTACGGACGAAGTTCCACTCGATGACGCAAGATAGGGCTGCAGGGCTTCCTTCAATAAAGTCTTATATGATACATATGCTTCCTCGAACTCCTCATACATATCCTCAGTAAAATATGTATCCTGCTTTTCCTTTTGGGTTGCCTTGCCTATGATAGCTTTGTGACCATCTTTGAAAGCAGTCCATAGCTGCTCCAAGTTGTCCAATCTGGTTTCTAGATAGGGTTTTTTGATCCGATCTTTGGGTGTCTTTTTGTAGTTTTTCTCTGATTTCCTCAAGTTCTCCAGTATTTCTTTTTGATAGGCCAGAAGCACCTCCATTGTGCACAGTAGTCTAAAAGACGTTGAAACTCCAAATCCAAACGAAATAAATATAGATATTGAATGATTATTTTGCTAATGACTTCTAATAACACTCGATAGTAGCAAAGATAATCGGCTCAGGAATGCTTTTGTTCTCGCGGTCACGACGGTCACCCGATGTGCCTCGTTAAATCCGTCTCGATATGGACCATTTATGTTTAGGTGAATAAGGTCTATATCTGTTCGTTTGGTGAATGAAAAAAACTTTAATACGTCTTAACTCAAAGGACATTTATTTTGCACTAAAAAAAGCTTGTAACAATTACGATAGTTAAATGAGTGGACTGTATGAACGTTCGTTTGAATGTGTGTGTGCAGTAAATTAACGTATTACATTGACATTTATAACTCATTGTCGCTAACTCGAGCAAATGTACGACTCTCACCATAGCTGTCCTTCAATATAAGATAGCGATTGTTTGATTTTAACCAATCAAGCATCTGCTGGTAGAACAAATCTTCGGTTTGGGCTGTATACGAGTCCTGGTATTTTGATGAACCGTTATCTATATTTTTCTGTCCAGTTTGCAAATCTTGAATAAATATAATCTCGCCGCTAGAATTCCTCATAATAAGTTTACAAATATCTTTAATATCAGATTTCTCTGAGCTATGCATTGTAGTTAACTTGGTTGAAATGTATTTAAATCTATGATATGAAATACAACCTTCTTACTACAATAGTAAGAATCGAATGTGGTGTTAAATTACGGCGAACAATTATTTATAAAAGTTGTTTTCTTTCACTGCGTCTACTCTAGGATATTATTGGGCATTGTCATACTCCACCTTCCGTTTCATCGCGTGGAATAGACGTCGAACCTGCGTATTTCATTTATATTATTGGGCATTCTACTCCACCGAGAGTGACGGAGGCGGAGCCGAAGGAACGAAGGTGGGGTAGAATGCCCAATATTATCCTACTATTATCGTTTGAAGAAAGTTTTGTTGCTTCTAGTTTATTGGCAGTGCCTCGACGATTTTCGGTATACCATTGAAATATTTTATTGTAAGACATTTACCTTCAACATCAGATCGGCGTTTAAGTTCTTCTTTCAGGTTTTGCATGTATTTTCGCTGTTTTGGTGTCTGATCGGAATACACTTTAATATTGTTATGTTTGAAATTGTTTTGAGCTCGTAGAATGGACTTTGCTATTTCTTGTGATTTAAATGTCACTTTCAATAGGCGCGATTTTTCAATGTTATACTTGCCCAAACGCATGATCTTTTCTGGTTCTGTATAGCCACTACCTATTGATTTGAATAAATTTACGACCTCGTTTTTATCAATATTGATGTGTTCGTCCTTATTCGAAGATGTAGGTTCAGGAATGCCATAGATTACAATATTTTTGCTTCGATATTCACGTTCTTTAATTTAAGCTATTATATCTTCTTGGGCTTCACAAGGAGGAAGTGTTTGTTCTGTCTTTAATAATTGAACTGATTGATTTAGATCTTCAATTTTTTTATCAGTTATGGAATTATTATTCTGCAGCGACTTAAGATTTAATTTTATTTTATTTTGTTCTACGGTGAGATTGTCGGTAGTTGATTTTATGCTAGCAAATTGTTCCTTAATGCTTGATATGTCCTCAGTAATTTTTGTTGTAAACTCTTTTTGTGCTGTGGTAAGTGATGTTAACTTTGCCATCATTTGGGACATTTGTTTGCGCATCTCACTCAATTCGGTTCATATGTGCTCATTATCATCCGGCAACTTCCGTTTATTATGGAACGTTACTTTCAGAGTGTCCGTGAAATCAGGTTGAGTATCATCAGTTGCCAAGTTAGGTTGAGAGTCACAACGTCCAATGCTAGAGGCACTTCCAGTTGGTGAGCGTACTACACTCATGATATCTTTGTAATAGTTACTCACTCAGTACGAAGTCCGAATGTTGTGCTGTGACGATTTCTAAACGCTTCGTGCGATGGCCAGCTGCGCTTGCGTCGATACACTGTCGGTAGGTTGCCTTCTCAGTAGAATAACGTCGTAGACACTAATTAACGGCACAACGTGATGTGAGACTCCCACGACGAATTCCAACAGGAACACCGCCGGCTTTTGCACATAGGTCCACAAGTGTATTTTTATATGTTTTAGATATAAGTGCATCCATTTTAAGCTTTTATTTTAAGTTTAAGACGTTTTGTTTCTCGGAAAGGTCTACCAAATGAAGTATTTTGCGACAATGGTGGAAACTTTGTTGCCGCATCTAAGGAGCTTAAAGAATTTATTGACAGTAATGCCCATTCCATTATTGATTTTGCCGCTAACGAGGGCGTCGAATTTCGTTTCTCACCTGCATACGCTCCTCACTTCAATGGCATGATGGAAGCCGGTGTGAAATCTGCCAAGTTCCATTTGGCTAGGATATTAGGGACTGCTCATCTTACCTTCGAGGAATTGTCTACTCTGTTCGCTCAAATAGAGAGTATCCTCAATAGCCGACCTATATGTCCATTAAGCTCCTCAACCACTGATTTCTATCCCTTGACCCCGGGCTACTTTTTGATTGGTTGACCGCTCCAGTCACTGCCATCTCCGTGTCTACAAGCCTCTAATGCCAATCGTCTTGACAGATTCAAGCGCCTTAAGCAGATAAGACAACACTTCTGGCAGCGCTGGAGCCATGAATACATCGCTGAGCTTCAGACGAGGACTAAGTGGCGCACTAAATCCGCGGAGAGCCTACAAATAGATGACTTGGTCATATTGAAGGAAGACATTGCTCCACCGTGTTCGCGCGCGACATCTATTAGCGAATAACCTATTAAATTAGCACGGAAGCAACGCCGCGCGCGCGCCCTCTGCCAAATTAACGTCATAAGTGCATATACGTTCGTTCATTTTGTTGATTCCATTCGATTCTTCTTCCTTTATGTTAACGACACGATTAACCTAAAAAACTTTGTAAAATTCTGATATAAAAACGTATTACAAATCAATATCGTCGATTTATTATCCTGGAAACAAACCTGATCCTGCACATAATTTGGTCCTTCGAGCCGGATTGTCGATGCGTCTGAGACAAGAACCTCTGCTTGTGGAGTTGGAAGACACGGTTGGACTAGCAGCCATTGTTCAACTCTTCAAGACACGAAGAAAATACGAGTGAAACGCAACGGTCAGGTCTTTGTTTCCGTCTATACCCATCCTTTAAACGATTTGTGCTAACTTGTGTGTATTACGTTATAGTGCTTCGAGATTCGGGGCGCCGCGCGCCGCTGGTGCTTGCACGAGAGTACATACTACCATTATCTTTCGTAGACCATCAAAATGTCTTTAGTAAAATACCCCGATGAAATATTATTCCAGCTTCGAAAACAAAGGGGAAACTTGAAAGGCCGGTTGACACAATTTAAAAAAGTCGGTGACTCGTTCGTAGGTGCTAGTTTAACACAAATTCAAGTGGCCGAAATGAAGTTACGAATTCAAGCGACTGTTGACATTTTTGCTAAGTTTAACGCGGTTGAAAGTGAAATCGAATTACATTTGTCTGATGCGGATATGCCTGTAAACATGGAATACCTTGAGGCTTTAGAATCTTTGAATTTCACCGCGATGGCAGCTGCCAGTTGCTTAGTTCATGATGCGGATACTGGTAACAGCAGTGCAGCTCATGACAGCATGACAGTTCTTTTATCAATCAAGGCTCGCATAATATTAAATTACCCAATATAAAATTACCTACCTTCGATGGCAATTACGATCACTGGCTCGAGTTTAAACATTCGTACTTAACCATTATTCATAAACGTACGGATCTAGATGAGATCCAGAAATTCCACTATTTACGCTCTGCTCTGAGTGGAGGTGCCTTACAGGTGATCAGTGCTTTGGATTTTACTCCCGCCAACTACATTCACGCATGGGAGCTATTAGAAAATAGGTACCAAAATGACATGTTACTCGTTAACAATCACCTAAAAGCATTGTTTGCCCTGCCTTGTTTAAAACAAGAATCTGCTACACAAATACGTAAGTTGATTGATACTGTTTTGCGTAATCTACGCGCGCTAAACTCGCTGGATGAACCCACAGACATGTGGGACACTATAATAGTTTTCTTTATTGTGTCAAAACTCGACCCGGTTACAGACCGGGAGTGGGAAAATTATAAACGTCTTCTTTTTTGTAATTCCAACGTTAAGAACAAAATAAAGTTAGATGATTTGCTAACATTTCTTAGAAACCGTGCCGATACGTTAGACATGTTAAATGCTAATCATCCTAATATTAAATCCAAAAACATCCCACAAACTAGCGATAACAAACGTAATTCAAATCGTGTTCATAGTTATGCCGTTACGATAGGTAAAGGTAATACAAATAAGAAAGATTTTCCTAATTGTTTGTTGTGTAATGAAAGTCATGCACTTTACATGTGTATCCCATTTCTTAATATGACTATTACCGATAGGTCAAAGTTTGTAAACGAGAAAAATTTGTGTCGTAACTGCTTACGAGCAGGTCATTCAATTAATGACTGTATATTTGGCCCATGTAGGCAGTGTCAGCGAAAACATAATAGTCTGTTGCATTTAGAAAACAATTATCAAAGTGTTAGCAATGCGAGTGCGCGTCGCGACCCGCGGGCCGAGTCGACTGCTACAAGCGCTACGAGTGCTACGGCCGCGGCTACGCCGGGCGCCGCTACGTGTGCTACGTCGGGCACACATACCTATACGTCTACCGTGTTGCATTCATTACCCGATTCATATAATAATTCTACTTGTGATAAAGCGACTAGTAATTTTAAATTAATACATGCGGTTTTATTATCTACGGCGTTAGTAGAAGTGGTCGATGATAACAATGTGTACCACACAGCTCGTGCGCTGCTAGATAGCGGAAGCCAGAACTGTTTCGTTACGGAGAAATTATCTAAACTAATAAATGCGAATTACATACAGTCCACAGTTCATATCTCGGGTGTGGGACAATCCGTCACACAGTCGTGCCATTCATGCGATATAACTTTGCGATCAAAAGTAAGCGATTATTATACCAAAATTCGATGTATTGTTTTGCCGCGCATAACTGCCCGTTTGCCTACGATTGATGTTGAGTCTGATTTTATTCAAATACCAGATAACATACAGTTAGCAGACCCTACCTTTACCGTTTCCGCAAAAATTGATTTGCTGATAGGCGCAGATAGATTCTGGGACCTATTAGATACGAATAAAATACGTTTACCCAGTGGGCCATTCCTACAAAATTCTAAGCTAGGATGGTTGTTGTCCGGTCCTTTTTTCGCTAGGAACTCGCAACCTACTCATGTTCAATGTCACTTCAGTCAGGGCGTTGATGAGCAGCTCCGGCTATTCTGGGAACTCGAGAATATACCTTCATCACCCCGTACAGTTCTAACAGAGGACGAACGGAGATGTGAGGAATTATTCAATAATACGACGAAACGTGAAGAATGTGGCAGATTTTCGGTTCGGATACCGCTAAGAGACTCACCAGACACGCTGGGTGATTCTTATACTTTAGCGATGAAACGTTTTTTAACCCCGGAACGTAAATTTGAACGTTTACCGGAATTTAAACGAATGTACACAAATTTTATACGAGAATATTACGACTTAGGTCACATGTCGAAGTTAACGTCATGCAGTCAAACTGAGTATTATCTTCCACATCACGGTGTTGTAAGGGAAAACAGCACAACTGGGTCATTCTTTTGGTCAGGTTTTTCAAGCGGATTTACTTAAAAATAATAGAAATCGAAAAGTTAGCAAGCCATTTTTTTTTCGCGCATACCTTAGATCCTCCCCTAACTGGGATACTGATAATTATTAAATTATCTTTATAATTAAATATCATTAAAAAATAAAATACCCCCATTCTTTGATTTTCGTGGAGTGTCCCAAGCCCCGATCTGGTCACTTAGTAAATTATATATTTAAAACTAAACGCTACATACGTACCAAAAAAATAACACAAATTCCTAAGAAATTTACAATGCTGTGAAAAATTAGACCATCATTCTAAAAGAACTACATTTCCTAAAAAAAAATTAAATGTAACTGTCCCGAGGTAATTGCTGATTTGCGTGGATTATTATAATTTCACTAGCGCATCTCTAAATTCGCGGCCTGATGATGCGTCATCATAATTCAAGTTTCAACTAGTCGCGCTTCGACGGCCGGGCAGAGTTCTTGAATGATGGTGCGTCGAGTTTTCAAAAAATAGATGGTAAGAACTTCGTTGCGTGGGTTTGGTTTCTCAAAACTTTGATTTGCGTGGTACAATTATCTCCGGTGTCTATGAATTTATTTATTTCATAAAATATTGTAGTGAACAAATATAAGGTAACGTAACTTATAATCAAAACACAGTGTATTTGCTTAAAAAGGTTTTTGTATATTTTTTGCATAAAGGATTTATTTTGATTTCCGTGGTTGTGATTTGCGTGGTTTACGTGATAGTTACGACCCACGCAGATCAATTTTTGACCTTGCAAATGAAATTACTTTGAGTTTTGTACTACTTATAAAGTTATAAAATGTTTTTTATTACTTTAGTTTGAAGTGTCGTGGTAAATGAAAGACATCTGGTCTGGATAACGACTCGATTTATTGTGTGTTTCACATAGATAGAGCGTACATGATCTGAGTACATTGCTTACTTAACTATATCCTAATAAGGTATGGTTACACACACGTATATAATATATCTAATGATACTTACTTAGCTACGTACAGACACTACACCTCCGGGGATGAAAGAAAAAAAAAATTAGAGCAACTTATTTTTTTTTTTTTTACACTTATGTATTACTACCTACAACAATTAAGAAAGAAATACAAATTGAACACTATTAACTATGGTACAATTTAGTCCTGTCCTTATGAACTAATTCTATTTTAGTACGTTTTAGAATTTTGACATTTGGGCCCATCCTCTAACACAATATAAGGGCCTTCAAAAATATTATCCAATTTCTTTGTTCGTTCACTTTTGATTAAGACTAAGTCGTCTTTATTATAAGTAACAGGATTACATTTTTTATCATATGCTAATTTTCTATTTTCCTTACTATTCTCTAAATTACATTTAGCCTCTTTAAGCGCTACCTGTAGCCTATATCTTAAATCTAAAGAGTAGTCATTGGGGTTATATAATGGTTCTAATCTACTACAATTCTTAATATTGTTTGGTATATTACACGACCTGCCGAAAATGAGTTCGAAGAGCGTGTACTTCGTCTCTGAGTGGACGGTATTGTTGTAACTGAAACACCAAAACGGTATCCAGTGCGACCAATCATAGCCGTTATTACCTGAATAAGCCCGTAGAAAAGCGCCTAAATGCTTATGAGCATTTTCGAGAGAACCGATTGATTGATGATGGTATGCTGTGGATGTTAATTATTCTATTTTTAATAGTTTGCAAATTTCTACCATAGTGCTTGACACAAACTCTGAACCTCTATCAGTAGCTATAACTTTAGGTATGCCAAATCGTAAAACGAAATTAAGTATATTTGATCTTGCTACTGTTTCAGTTTCTTTATTTCTTATAGGATAAGCTTCAATAAATTTAGTTAGTTCACATTGAATCGTTACAAGGTAACAATTTCCGTCCTCGTCTTTATCTAATGGGCCTACTAGATCTAAAAATATTTTTTCAAAACCTGATGACGCAGTCGTTGTGATCGTCATCGGTTGTTTTGTGTACCTACTATATTTGGTCTTCTGACATGTGGTACACTTTTTTACATAATCAAGAACATCTTTATCGATACCTGGCCAGAAATATCATCTTTTGATGTTGTTAGTCATCCTACGGACACCGGCATGTCCACTGGTAGGCAGTAGATGAAAGTCATTTAAAATAAATTGTTTTTCATTATCGTTATCTATTCTTTCTATTCCTTTTAGTATGCATACTCTTGGACCGGTCCAATCTTTTAATGTTTGTATTTCATGACACAAACCTTTTATAAACTCTTCATTTTCATCATTTTTAATAATGCATACTTCTTTCACTTTTATATTATTGCTAAACTTCTCTAACTTGGTCACAAACTCGGCTCGCGAGAACTGTGCCCCAAAGCTGAGGTTTACATATAATATCATTTTACTAGGTATGTAAGCGAGACACTCGTCTTCCGCACTTATCATATTATTACTTCTATATTTATCTACTTTATCTTTTTCTATCAAAATCATCTCCACGACATTACTGGGCCTCCTTAGTAACTCCACGACTCTAGGCTGATCAGACCCTTCGTCGGTGGGTTTACTAACTGGCGGTGATTCATTTTTACTCTCGTCATCCATTCTCCTTTTTTGTGCTTTAGTCATGACATTAACTTCTGATATTTTCTCATTCATACTCTTTAATTCACTGGAAGTCACACTTACTCTGGATAGTACATCCGCGACTACATTATCCTTCCCTTTTACATACACTATTTTGAAATCATACTCTTCAAGCAGTAAACGAAATTTCAACAGCCTGCTAGAGGGATCTTTCATGCTAATCAAATAAATGAGTGGTTTATGATCTGTCATTATAGTAAAATGCCTACCAAATAAATACGGCCTAAAATACTTTACTGCCCAGACTATAGCAGTAAGTTCTTTTTGTATTGTGGGATAATTTAGTTCTGCCTTATTTAATGGTCTGCTTGTATATGCTACGGGTCTTAAGTCATTGTTACATAAAACTGCACCTATAGCTACGCCTGATGCGTCAGTCTGTAAAATAAATTCGTTTGATTCTGCGAAGTCTGGGTACTGAAGTATGGGTGGGCTAATTAATTTTTGTTTCAAGATCTCGAAAGAGTGTTGACATTCTGCTGTCCAATTAAAAACCACATTTTTTCTGCACAACCGATTTAAAGGTAATGTTATGTCAGCAAACGATGGTACGAATTTACGATAGTAATTGCAGAAAGCTACAAATCGTTTCACTTCTTCTACATTTTTGGGTACAGAATAATTTTGCAGAACTATTGTTTTTTCTGGATCTGGTAATACTCCATTAGCAGAAACTAAATGTCCTAGGTACAATATTTCCTTTTTTAAAAATTGGCATTTGTCCGGATTTAATTTTAAGTTTACTTTTCTTAATCTTTCGAGTACATCTATTAAATTTTTATAATGTGAATTTAGATTTCGCCCAAAAAAAATTAAATCGTCGAGATAAATAAAACATTTGTCGTACGTCAGTCCAGACATAGCTATAGACATTACTGTGCTAAAATTACTACAGGAAGTTTTAAGTCCCATAGGAAGGCGCTTTAATTGATACTGACCCGAGTTTGTGGTAAATGCAGTATATTTACGACTTTCAGGGCTTAAACTAACTTGAAAATAACCTTGATTTAGGTCTAAATGACTGAAATACATTGAGCCTGAAAGCGAGTCTAAAATGTCAGTGATGTTGGGTAGTGGAAACTTATCGTCGACTATTACATCATTGAGTTTTCTGTAGTCCACTACCAAACGCCACTTTTTACAGCCTTCTGATTTTTTGGGAACAAGCAACACAGGGCTGTTCCACTCGCTTGAGGACTCTTCTATGATTTCGTCCTTCAACATTTTTGTTTAATATGTCTATCAATCTCTGGCTTCAATGATTGGGGCAATCTATAAGGTTTAACATATGTAGGACTAACGTTCGGTTTTAGTGTTATGGATTGTTCATAAACGTTAGTGGTGCCTAGCTTATCTCCTGGTAGAAAAATATATCTGAATATTTTGTACAAATTGTTTCGAGAGAACTCTTTTCTTCTAAATTAAGATGATTTAATTTTAACAAGGAAAGTCAAGTCTCGGCCCTATTAGCATTGGCATTAGTCTTGTCGAAAGACAAAATATTATAAGTGCTTAAATATTTTACTTCCGGGGTAATTTTTTATCTCTAATATTAAGTATTCTGATTGGTATCCTACGATTTTTAGGCCTAACTATTGCTCCTGCAAAAAAAAATCTTTTTCTATCTCTTTCGAGCAAACAACATAATCATCTTCCCCATCATTACCTATTTCTACGAAATGGGTCGATTCGCTTCGGGCCGGTAATATGAGACAATTATTATCAGTAAACGTTAAATCAATTCTAGGCGAGATAGGTAAATAAATTAGTTTACCCGCTTTATTAACAATTACCACGTTATTTGCCAAATCAATATTACATGCATAAGTAGATAGAAAATCTAAGCCTAAAATACCAGTTGCCTTGAAGGGTAAATTTACAAAAACGTAAAATTTATGTAAAAACGTGTCATTATTTTCTGTTAAAAGTTTCAAGGTTACATATCCCAATGAATTAATCTGTCCTCCTATGCCGTTTATAGTAGTGCTATTATAACTTATACGCATCGAATCGGGTAATTCATTTTTCTTAATAATTGATATTGATGCACCCGTATCCATTAAAAAGGTATACTTTCTGTTATTACAATAAAATGACACAAATTGACATCGTCCCTTACAAGCCAAAATATAATTATTAAAATCAAAAAGTAAAATTTTGAGAATCAACATTTTCATTAGTGTTTTAGGAAACGACCTCTTGCGCCGAAGCTTGCGCGTGCTGTATTGGTTGGGTTGTAAAAACATTATTACGGCTGTAATTATTTCCTCACCTGTTACCACAATGGTAGTATCGGCCGTTACAATTCGCCTGTGAGAAGTACCTACCGCGGTTAGAATTCTGAAATGATCTTCCGTAGCCACGGCGGTTAAAGGTGTAAACTTACCTCGACCTCTTCTCGAATACTGCATGACGTCAGGCTTAAAGGATGTAGAAGGCGCTGATACATCCTCGTCCTTAGCACCTTGTATGGCGTCCTTGAGATTGGTATAGTTGCGGGCGGTCACGATAGTGCTTAATCTTGAATTTTTCAACCCATCTGAAAATTGCTTTATGGCCATTTTCTCATTTAATGGCTTTAGGACTGCGAACTTTGACGAATCTCCCTCTGCCTGTGAGATTGTTAAATCAGTAAAAAGTTGTTCTATTTCAGAACCGTACTCCTCAATTGACCTGAAACCTTGGTTCATATTTTGGAGGCGGGACTGAATAGCGGTAAAAGATTTTGTAGTTAGTAAATGTTTCCTTAATTCCTGTATTAAATTAGGAACGGTGTCATAGTTATTCGATAAACGGAGCTTAGCGTTCTCAGATAAGCGACCTTTAATTACGAATTTTATTAAAAGTTTTTTTTCCGTATCGTCTATCATATCGGCATACATTTCCACGGCATCAATCAATCGTTTCGTGGTGTCCTCCCTACCATCCATAAGGGGAATTAAATTACACGCCATTCGAATGTCAAATTCCATTTTTACAATTTTTATTTCACTTATAGGGGAAGTACACAATTGACTTATCTGTAAAAATACACTCTTAATATTATCAAAGGTGGTGGACACTTGCGTCACTAGTTCGGGCTTTAAATCATGCGACAACGTAGAATATAATAATTGCGCATCTCTGAGCAAATTCTGAGATTGTTTTAACTTATTTATCGTAATTGATCCCGTAAATCTAGCTTGTCCTTTCTTTACTAAATATTTACGAATTTCCACCAAATCTTCATATATTCTAATAAAATCATTAGCCATAATCTAAAAATAAAACATAAAGGAATGTAATGACATCATCCTAGCAACTAATTATCTTCATTACAATTCTAATAACTGTCTTCCAAACGATGCGAAAACATTCCATATATGGCACGTGGTATCGAATTCGGTGAGTCGCCCTGCACGATTTATGAACTGTTACATATTTGTATAATAAAACCTTATACTAATTACTTACTTGCATTAACTTAACTATGCATTTCACATGCAATTTGTTTTTAAAGACGTAAAGTTAATAACATTATATGCCTATTCGCATCACTGGATCACTTACTTATCTGAAGTTCTGTAATGTAGATTTTCACAGTAGTCTATGTATGTTCATATAATACGCATCGCAACTCTATTTAATAGCACTGAACCGTACGCGGCAATTTTGTTTTTTGATAAGTCAGTTTTTTTTTCACTTACACGGGTATATCGGCAACATCATCACGGGGAGCATGTTTCTTAAAATACACCGAGGTCTGCCTGCGACGTAAGGACCTGCGGTTCATCTGTCTCTCCATCCATTTGACATGCATCTTCTTGTAATAATAACAGATAGCATAGCATGCTGCTGCCAGCAGGACAACTGCGATCAGGGTGAGGAGGATATTTGTGGTGCTGATACTGGAGTAGCCCGTTTCGGCTGTCGCGCTATTTTTCCCATCACCAGCAGCCGTCTGCGCGATGATCGTCTCTTCTTTCGTTTGGGTAGTCCCCATGGTATAAAGTTTATGTTTGTTTACACTTAATTCACCACACTGAACCACTTTTTTGTTTTCATGTCCACATTTCACTCGCTATACTTATGCCCTAGTATGGCAGGGTCGCTATGAAGTGTCGTGGTAAATGAAAGACATCTGGTCTGGATAACGACTCGATTTATTGTGTGTTTCACATAGATAGAGCGTACATGATCTGAGTACATTGCTTACTTAACTATATCCTAATAAGGTATGGTTACACACACGTATATAATATATCTAATGATACTTACTTAGCTACGTATAGACACTACAAGTTAAATATAAATTCGTTTAAATCAAACTTAAAATGTCATATTCGATGGGTTTCTGACTTTATAAGTACCTAATCATATTAACTTAGAACAATAGAAATAGATATCTGGCAGAGAATGCCATATGCCATTAAGTTCGCGTTTGTATATTAATCGTGCATAAATAAATAAATAAATAAAACAAATTAAAATAGCGTAAGATTAGCCACCTATATTCATGTTTAGAAAAATGATAACGGATTATTAACGTTTTAGACCAAAAATGTCATTAAGAAAAGAAGAAAAATTAGAGAGAAAGAAGTTATCCGAAAGAAGAAGAAGAGAGAGGCTAATAAAGAGTTCAATGCCAAAAACCGGGCGAGATATTATAATAAATTAACTTCTTTTCAATATGAAGTAACAATAAGTAACTCATTTGAGAAAGTTAAATTAAAATTTTCATTTTCGTGGGGTGTTTTGTGATTTGCGTGGCCTCAATTTTTTTAACCTCGATTATCTCTGTAAGTATATCGCTCTCTGAGGTAACTTTTCTATAAAAAATAATAATTTTACGCATATTTTATGAATCTGATACCAATTAAAAGAAAAAATTGAATTTGAAAATTGCCACGAAAATCACCAAAGAATGCCTTACTCGAAGAACCACCCAACTACTAAATTACGTGTGGTATTCGACGCAAGTGCTATTACTACCTCAAATAAATCTCTGAACGATATTCAGTTTCCAGGACCCGCGTTACAGAATGATATATTTTCTATATTATTGCGGTTCAGACAATATAAATATGTCGCTTGTGCAGACGTGGAGAAGATGTTTCGTCAGGTTCTTCTTCAGCCTGATCAAAGATCATTACAATTAATACTGTGGCGCGATAAGCCCACAGATCCGTTAGACACATATCAATTAAATACGGTTACTTATGGAACTGCCTCTACTCCTTATTTAATTATGCGATGTATTAGGCAGTTAGCGTTAGAATGTAATGATGACGAGATTGCTCGCGTCATTAAACAAGATATTTTTGTAGATGACTTAATAACTGGTGATGATGATCTTCATCACCTAATCCGAATTTGTCAGAAAACTTCTGATGTGCTACAGTCCGGATGTTTTCCTTTGCGCAAATGGACATTTAATTCAGCTGTTTCTCAAAATAAATCTGCTGAACATTTCATTGGCGAACAAGCGCAAACCAAAACACTCGGATTAGTGTGGCACAACACTAGTGATGAGCTGTATTTTGTTACGAATATTGAAAATAATTATAATATCGAGTCAAACTTAACTAAACGAGTAATGTTATCTGTTATATCACAAATATACGATCCCTTAGGTCTTCTTTCTCCGGCGGTAATAATTGCAAAAATATTATTGCAAAGGTTATGGTTGAGTAAAATCGATTGGGATACTCCGGTTACATCGGATATCGTTGTAACTTGGAATCATTTTATTTCTGCTTTAACTTATTTGAAAGACATTCGCATTATTCGTCACGTTAGAGGTACTCATACTCAATATACGGAACTAAACGTATTTACAGACGCTTTCCAAAACGCCTATGGTGCATGCGCGTACGTACGTACTTATAATGATGACACGAATATTACGGTACGCTTACTTTGTGCCAAGAGTAAGGTCGCGCCATTAAAATCTATTAGCATTCCTCGCTTGGAGCTTTGTGGTGCCCTAATAGGTGCTAGACTATACAAGAAAATTGTTGAGTCTCTTCGGTTAGAATTTAGTCATATATACTTCTGGACTGATTCATTCTCCAAGCTTAAATGAATAGGTGCATACATGCTTAGATTTATAGATAATACACGCGTAAAGTCGACAGCGTCAAGCAACCGTCCAACCGGTTCCTTATCAGTAAGCGAGTTGAACGCGGCACAAAGAATGCTCATTAGGTTAGTGCAAATAAAATCATTTCCAGATGTTCATAGGAATTTAGTTGACAATATACCTATTACACGAAGTTGTAAACAATATAGTCAGGTTTCTAGCCTTAATGTTTTTTTAGATTCTGAGAACATAATTCGAGTAGGTGGAAGATTGTGTAATGCGTCTAGTTTTAGTTATAGTAAAAAACATCCTGTTTTATTATGCAGTAAGCATCCTTTCACTGTTATTTTATTTAGATACGAACACTTGCGGTTATTACATGCGGGACCCCAACTTCTTTTAGCTACCGTGCGTGAATGTTGGTGGCCATTAAATGCTAGAAACCTAGCAAGGAAAATAGTGCACGAGTGCGTGACGTGCACCCGTTTTAGAGGCAAAACCCTGACGCCAATCATGGGTAACTTACCACCAGAGCGTTTAGAGCCTAGTTTCCCATTTATGCGTACAGGCGTGGATTACGCCGGGCCCGTGTTCGTGCTAAATCGAAATGGTAGAGGATCACATCTTGTTAAGGCGTACATTTGTTTATTCGTTTGTTTCACGACACGAGCCATGCATTTGGAGCTAGTCACCAGTCTCTCCACGAACGACTATTTATTAGCATTAAAACGCTTTCTTAGTAGACGAGGTAAACCTAGTGTCATATACTCTGACAATGGTAAGAATTTTATAGGGGCCGAGAAAGAATTCCCTTTGTTTTTAAAGAAAAATTCAGAATCTATTATTAACTTTGCTACAGATAACTGTATTGAATTTAGATTTATACCTCTACCATAGCACTTCACACACTTCATCGCACTTTGGTGGTCTATGGGAGAGTGGGGTACGCTCATGCAAGCATCACCTAAAACGCATAATAGGTAATGCAAGATTAACGTATGAGGAGTTTAGCACCGCCTTAGCACAAATCGAGGCCGTCCTAAACTCCCGTCCGATTTCACCGCTGTCTGCAGATCCTTCCGATTTATCTCCTCTCACCCCCGCCCACTTCCTCATTGGCCGACCGTTGACAGCGCCCTCATTTGAAGACCTCACTGATAAGCCGACGCCAGGATTAACACGCTACGAGAGAGTTGAACAAGTTCGACAGCACTTCTGGTGCCGCTGGTCCACAGAATACGTGTCGGAGCTGCAGCTGCGAACTAAATGGAGGACAAAGCAGGATGGCATCGCGTTGGGCAGTCTCGTGCTCATCAAAGACGATAATTTGCCCCCACTGAGATGGCGACTGGGCCGCATCGTTCGTTTATTCCCTGGGAAAGACAGCGTGGCACGAGTGGCGGACATTCACACGAGTACCGGGACCATTCGCAGATCGTTCTCTAAAATCTGCCCACTGCCACTGCAGCCGGCGGTCGACGAGGCTGACGTTTGACATCAGGAACATTTATTGGAACCTGGAGATTCCAAGGCCGGGGGTATGTTCGCGCGCGACATCTATTAGTGAATAACCTATTAAATTAGCACGAACCTATTAAGTTTTCACAACCAATGTTGTCAATTTATTACCGTTAATATAAGTTTGTTCTATCGTTTGAGTCGCCTATTATTTATAATAATAATAATAATAATAATCATTTAATTCAGGTAACAAAGACCCATACAATATATACGTTATAGAATAACATACATAACTATATTACATTACGTGTTAGTATAGTAACTTATGCCTATGTTAGTTACTTCACTTCCCTGTACGATCGTGTGGCACTTGTCCGCGGAAGCCACGGAACACCACGCCCTTCGGCCAAAAGTCCTCCACCATGACGAGCTGCAGATAACACGTTGGTAACTGCACCACAAACGCCCTGAAATTGACGTTGCGATGCGAGTCCAACAGCTGCACTCTCGGCGTGTAGTTGGTCTTTCGGCGCACGTACTCGACGATGTCCTCAACCGTAGTGGTGTAGTGGAGGCGGGAGATGTACACCGGCGTATTCGGCGTAATTATGTTCCTGTACTGAACAGTTGCTCCACTTCAACTTACTGTATATGGATGACCCCGAGGTATTTTACCGGCCCGACCCTATTCCTCGCATCATTCTCGCCTATTCCTCGCATCATTTTCCATTCCGTCAGTTTCTGTCCATTGTGCTAGCTTTATGTCGTTGGTGTGACTGCAGGTTTGTTTGCCCCCCCCCCCAGATTCGGTAGAGCAGCCCTCAGTAGAGGGGCGGTATCCCGGCCCAACACGCCGGCGCCGTCGGATAATGTGGAGAGCGTGGGAAGCGACTCTGAGCCCGGTCGGAGCTCGATCGCGGACCACAGTGAGAGCTCCCTACTGGGCTCGAACAGGGCGGAGGCGAACGCCGCCAAGCGGACTCAGCGAAAGGCTGTCGCGGAAGGCGAAGTCGCCGAGTTGTCCCGACAGGCCCGGGAGCGGCGCACGGCACGGCTGGCTACCGGCGGGGGTGTTTCGGCGGTGGCGCTAAGTCGCCAAGTTCTGGACGGCGTGGGTGTCGTACTGAAGGTTGCCACCAAATCGGGCAACCTGAAGGGCACGTTCACGCGCGCCCTGAAGGAGGCGGCTGACGACATCAGAGAGGCGGTTTGGGTCCTCGTAAGTCGTACGAGCATGGATGAGACGGCGAAGCTGTGGGAGAAGAACAGCCGTCTCCGCACCGAGGTAGAGGACCTCAAGCGGCAATTTGCCGCCCAAAGAATGGCTCCCACGGCCGCCGGCACAGCTTCCGCTGCGGCCCCGTCGCCGGTCCCGTCGTCGAGCCCTGCACTTGCGGATGCGGAGATCGAGAAGATCGCGCGCATTTGCATGATGCAGTGTGGGACGATGGTGGGGGCACGCCTGGAGGCCTTGGAGTCAAGGCTCTTGCCGTCCGAGACCCTCCGTCCACCGCTCGCCGTGGACCAGCGATGAAAGGCGACGCCCGATCATCCGGGGCCGGTACCCGCTAAATTGGGGAAGGCGCCCGCGACTGCGGCCGCGGTGGCGGCAGGGCCTAAGAAGCCCAGTAAGGCGGTGGATAAAACCGTATCTGCGGCCGCTTCGCGGACGACCGCGATGGGCGCATCCGCACCCGCTTCTCAGACGGCGGCGGCCGAGGCGACCGCGTCCGAGCCCACCGAGAAGACGGAGGGCTGGACAGAGGCCAAGAAGCGCCGTTGTCGAAAAAAGAAGAAGGCGACACCGGCACCGCCAGCACCGGCTAAGGTCAGAGCCGCTGCAGCCCGGAGCCGTTGAAAAGGGCCTCTCTTATAAGGCGGTCCTACTGGAGGCAAAGGCCATAGTCGCGTTCCCCGACCTTGGCACACCGTCCGGCTTCAAAATGAGGCCGGCGATCACGGGGGCTGCTGGAGGTGTCGCGTGCCTCTAGCGGCGAAAAGGCGGACCTCGTGGCCGCTAAGTTGAGTGAAGTCCTCAACCCGGAGAACGTCCGGGTGTACAGGCCGATGAAGACCGCTGAGGTGCGCGTCGACGGTCTGGACGACTCGGTGACTCCGGCTGAGGTCGTGGCGGCCATCACCCCTGTCGGCGGATGTCCGCCCGCTGATGTGAAGACGGGCGAGATACGCGTCGACGCTTCTTCATGCGGTGTCCGGTGGCGGCGGCCAATAAGGTCGCAACAGCGGGCGTCTGTTGGTGGGGTGGGTTGCAGCGAGGGTGAAGCTGCTGCAACCCAGGGTTATGCGGTGCTTCCGCTGCCTCGACATTGGGCATGTCAAGGCTCGGTGCATCTCCCAAATTGATCGCGGTGATCAATGTTATCGCTGTGGTCACCCCGATCACAAGGCGGCCCAGTGCTCCGCGGCGCCAAACTGCAGCCTCTGTACAGCTGCAGAGAGGCCCGCTGGGCACACAGCGGGCGGAAAGGCCTGTGCGCCCCCCAGGAAGAGAGAGGGCGCCAAGGCTGCTGGGGGCCCTTTACCCCCCCCCGCACTCCCAACTCCCGGCCTAGGAATGGTTCGAACCCGGAGGGAATGGACTGCGCATAAATGGCGCTGTACCATTTCCTCCAGGGCAACATCAACCACTCTGCCAGAGCTTAGGACCTCTTCCTCCAGAGCATGGCAGAGTGGTCGATTGACGTGGCTGTGGTCGCCGAGCCGTACTTCGTCGCCTCCAGGGATAACTGGGTGGGAGACTTGGACGGCTTGGTGGCTATCATTGGCGGTCAACCCGTCCCGAGGTCACGGCTGGGTAGCCGCCCTCGCGGACGGCATTGGCATAGTTGGTGCGTATTTTTCGCCCAACAAGAGCCTCGCTGACTTCGAGAGGTTCCTTGTCGAGTTGGGTGCCGTTGTAGGCCGTCTTCACCCTCGCCCGGTGCTGTTGCTGGGGGATCTCAACGCCAAGTCTGCGGCGTGGGGATTTCCGGTGACCGATGCTCGGGGTGAGGTGCTGAAGGAGTGGGCGGTCGCGACTGGCTTGGTCGTTCTGAATCGGGGCTCGGTCCACACGTGCGTGCGGCAGCGGGGCGGGTCAATAGTGGACGTCGCGTTCGCTAGCCCTGCTGTCGCGAGCCGTGTCCGCGACTGGCGTGTCGCCGTGGATGTGGAGACGTTGTCGGATCATCATTACATCCGTTTCGACGTCTCCACCCAGACCGCGGGCTGCCGCAGTTCATCGGCCCCACGAACGAACGGTCCGCGCTGGGCTCGTAAGCGCACGGACAGGGAACTTCTCGAGGAGGCCGCCATTGTCCAGGCCTGGTTCCGGGAGTCGAAGACGAACGGACCCGTCGACGTCGAACTGGAGGCGCTGTGGTTCCGCGGGGCGATGACGCCGGAGGAGACGTCGTCGGGTCCCGGACGAAGAAGCCGGGCGGCTAAGAGGACTCTGTGTCTACGCAAGCCAGGGAGGAGATGTTGGAGACTCTTAACGGAGATCCGTGTGGGCGCCCATAATAAGCGGTTCGAGGGAAACTTCGGTCTGCGGCGCCCCCACTCACAGGGAGTCTCCAACCAGAGCTGCTGGAGGAGGTTGTCTCAGCCCTCTTCCCGGCACGAGCGGAGCGTACTCCACCGCCGATGGCTTTTCCCACAGACGCAGAGTCCACAGAGGAGAACGCCATCAACGTCCCAGAGGTGACACAGGCAGAGATGGGGGCGGCCGTGCTGCGGCTCCGGGCCAAGAACGTGGCTCCGGGGCCCGACGGCATTCACGGCCTAGCGTTGGCCCTCGCTCTGAAGGAGCTAGAGCCCCAACTGAGAGGACTGTTTACAGCGTGCCTTGAGCGGGGCCAGTTTCCCACATTGTGGAAATCTGGTCGTCTGGTCCTGCTCAAGAAGGCGGGGCGCCCTGCGGACTCTCCGTCCGCGTACCGGCCCATAGTGCTGCTGGACGAGGTGGGAATGCTGTTTGAGCGGATAATCGCAGCCCGCCTCGTCGGCCACTTGTGCGAAGAGGGGCCGGACCTGGACGAGAGCCAGTATGGCTTTCGGCATGGGCGCTCCACCATACACGCTGTGTCGAGGGTGAGAGTCCTGGCGGAGGAAGCGGTGTCCCGGGGCGGGGTGATGTTGGCGGTGTCCTTGGACATTTCCAACGCGTTCAACACCCTGCCCTGGAGTTGTGTACGGGAGGCACTGCGCTACCATCGTGTGCCTTCCTACCTCCGCCGCATAGTTGGGGCATATCCAAAAGGTGTGTCACCTACGTGGGACGTGATGGCGAGCACCAGCGCCGCATGTCGTGCGGTGTTCCGCAGGGTTCCGTCTTAGGACCGCCCCTGTGGAACATCGGGTACGACTGGGTGCTGAGGGGCGAGCTCCAGCCGGGCGTGGACCTGACGTGTTACGCTGACGACACGCTGGTCACGGCCCGGGGGAGTTCGTACAGGGAGGCAGCGTTCCTGGCGACGGCTGCGGTCTCACAGGTGGTGAGCCGCATCCGGCACCTCGGCCTGGAGGTGGCCCTCAACAAATCGGAGGTCGTAATCTTTCACGGTCCTCGGCGGGCGCCGCCGCCGGGATCACACATCGTTGTCGGAGGGGGGGCCAGAATAGCTGTCGAGTCCACCATGAAGTACCTTGGATTGGTGCTCGACAGCCGATGGGATTTTGGCCCCCATTTCCAGCGGCTGGCGCCCAAGTCAACATACCTACAGCTAACGTAAGGCGACACAATCATCCCTCCACATGGTGGTCAGTAGGATCGAAGAGGACATACACCAAAAGGGTTCTTGCCTGGGTCCTTTTATAGACATCGAACGTGCCTTCGCCTAAACTAGTATCTCCATCATCAGCACCGCCGTATCCAAACACGGGATAGATCAGGTACTGGATTACCAATATGCTCAGTAAACGTGTAGTTCGGCTTGAAGAAGAGCAGCAGGTGGCCATGAAAGCCAGAAGCTACCCCAAGGAAGTGTGTTATCCCCTCTCCTGTGGAACCTGGTGATCAACGACGTAATCAACAGACTCAATACCGAAAGGTACTACACTATAGGCTACGCAGACAACCTTGCCATCCATGTGTCAGGAAAAGTGACCGGGACTATCTGCAACCTTTCACAACAGGCAGTACGCATCATGGAACGGTGGTACAGGGAATTTGATTTATCTGTTGAATCTCAGCAAAACTGAACTAGGTCATAATTATCCACAAACGTGTACTAAGATAAACTCTCCATCCCCGGTAGTAGAACTTTTTTTGTAGAGTCCGTCTGAATGGGTACCACGGCAGTGTCAGTCTGACGTATTAATTGCGAAGCATTACTTCGGTTTAGCGTGGTCTAAATTAACGGTCGTGGGGCGAATCGCACAATGAGTTCTCAGCAGTCAGACATTGCAATGTAAAGTCATGGGACGCACTGCATCTGACATGGGCAGGCATATTATTGAACAGATACACTGACCAGGTGTACGTCTTGCACGTCGTCCTGATTAAAAATGCAATGTCTTTTTCAAGTACCTACTTACTAGCTGGCATCCAGTTAATCTAAACTTTGGCATTCGGTAACAATGCAATAATAAATGGTACTACACTGGAGCTGCTTGAGACCAGCTCTAGCCGATTAGCTGATTGAGCCGGAAAATGGTCATAAGAACTTCTAAAGTAAACAAGATAGCGTCGTCGCGAGTACTAGACTAATAGCCCTAAGTCATATTGCTTATAATATCGTTATCTTTTTAAATCAATTAAGGTCATCAGTATATTTAAAGTAGTTATTCAAACTAGCATTCGTCTCTTACGTTATTTATCCCATCAATGATTACGGCAAACTAACTTTAAAGAAATTGTGGTAAACTTAGTAAATTATCTGAGCACCGTTTAAGTCCTTGTGCTAGACGTGCGAAATTGAAAACGTGTCCTTGGAGTAATTTTGCTTAACCAGCCAAGCAGTATGTTTATATTAAAAGAAATTATATCATACTTCTATTTCTTGATGGTATGGGTTATCAGTAAAAGTAGTTGCAAAGTAAGTTTTATTTTACGGCGTTAAAGTAAATCTGACTTACTCTGAAATGAGGTAATTTTACTTATCCACCACTTATTTCCTGAAACAGCGGTAGGAATAATACACTACATAGTTATAAATAAAAATAAAGACAAGAAAAAGATTTTCATATCAAGTTATTTGATTAAAATCGGATGATAAATTAAAAAGACATGATTTTTTTAGTCAAAAAAAAACTTTGAATGGCATTTTCTTGAAATGGCTTTTTGGCGCTCCAGTAATTTTGCCTTTCCAGTGACGAATATTAAGGTGCTATCAGCAGTTTAGATAAGTGTTGATTTTTACTAAAATTGTTTTTTTTTATAGATACGTCTTGTCAAAAATTAACTTGATTCTAATTATAATCTGAAAAATCTTGAGTTCCCCTGATGTCCGTTATTTATCGTTATTTTAATCTTGGGTGGTAGCAAAACTATTTTTTTACTGCTCGCCACTATAATCCGGCTATAATTAAAAAAATATTATTGTTCAGTAATCTGTACCAGTGTTTGATTAAATTCGTCTCAGTACTCAAACATTACCGAAACACAGAGGTAGAAAATGTCTCTTATAAAGTTTGGAATATTGTTTACGTTTCTTTCTTTTATTTTTTGTGACTTGTTTGTCACAAGGCTACTTGGTGAGTATCCCACATTTTTTTATTTTAAACGGTTAATGTTTGTGACAGTGTGTACGTATCTTAAGTTCTATAATAACTTGCGACACTATTTTATGCAAAAGGATAGGGTTTTTTTTTGGCCTCCGATTTTTTGCCCTTAAAAATAAAACTTAGTACAAGAGTGTGTTGGTGATTACCGCTCAGGCGCCATTGAAACCCGAGCCGTTAGGTGAGGGTCTTAAGAGAGCCGAGGACGGTAATCATCAATACACACGTGTATCATACTACGTTTTTCAACACACTTGTGAAGAAAATAATACTAAAAATCAGTTTGTATAATTAGATAAAAAGTTTATTTAGAGAAACAATTAGTAAATGTGCAGTTAGTAAAATTATAATTAACTGTTTTTGATGGTATAGCGGTCGCATCAGATAGATTGTTTAATGAAATACTTTCATGTTGTATTGTTATTTGAGATGGTTCATTATTCGTGTAGGTACCCAATCATTGGATGTACTTGGTGTTTCGCCAGTAGGACGCGCCTCAGAATCAAGTCTAATTATTTTTGTGATTTTTGCACAAATTATTTTTTTATTTTATATGGAATCTTGTACGTATGATTCTGCTACATTGTTAGATCGCCATCCACCATGACGCTTCAAAGTCATTATATCAGCTCCTGAATTAGCCAGCAAAGTAGCTGAAGTTCTTCTGAAACTATGTCCAGTGTAGCTCTCAGCATCTGCTAAATCTAAAAACATAGCGTTTTCTTTAGGCATAGAACCAAATTTGTTTATACCTACCTATAGGCTGACAGGTACATTTACCATTCTGGTAATTTAGAAAGAAACGGTATTTTTTTTGCTTTTGGTGAACGTAAACTTTCATACTTCTTAACAATTTCATAGAATGGACCGTGTATGGTGAATGACCTCGGTATTTTATTTTCCGTGATAGGTATCTTCACTAAAAGCATCTGGCCATGGTTGTCTATGTCTTTTACAGTTATATTTGTTAATTCTAGTATCCTACATGCACCAGTTACACTAAATATTAAAGCAACCTGAAAAAAAGAAACAATAATTAAGTTCAACACACAACACAGGCTAAAGTCGCGTGGATATTTAAAATTAATTTAACTAACCTTAGTAGCCAGATATTGGTTGGTTATTTGGAGCATCTTTGATAATTTTTTCAACATCGTTAGACGATAAAACCATTGATTTCTTGCTTCTAAACCCTGCGGATAGTCTCTTTAAAAGCTGACAAATTCAAACCTAGTTCTAACCGGTTAGAACTCGGTGTCCCAAAAAAAACCAAAATGCTTAACTGCACTGAAAACCTAGTTCAAGCCGATGATAAATAGGATACACCTAAGTTTAACCGCCGGTGTGCGGTTGCACCTAGTTCTAGCCGCTATGATGAAGGTTATCCTAGTTCTAACCGAAGATAAGTAGGATACACCTAGGTTTAACCAACTGCTACCGGCGACACCTAGTTCTAGCCGGTTACAACTAGGTGTAGCCGCACTTTGGGTTTTAGCCGTAACATTATACACCACAAAGAGCTTGGTTTGTACTTAGAAGATAGTCCGCCTTTGTACCTTTGTGCATGAAGTATAAATAAATAAATAAATAAATTCTTTAAAGTATGCCAGGAACATATTTTCCGAAAAAGACTGCGTATTCTTGTTGTTTTGCCATTGTATGAAATTTTTGTACGCTAATAGATATTTGTCCTTTCCATATCGTTAAACGCTTCACATCTTATATCGGGCGGTGTACAACATAAATCATTTTCTTCCTAACTAGTACTTGTAGATATTTTAATCAATAAATAACTATAATTTCAACAGTGAAAACGTGTTGTGAATAATTTTTCGCAATAGCGGGTAAAATTAATCAGTTTTCCTATGCGCACGCATCTAACAATGTCGATCGGCCATAGACTAAAAGAATGAGATTTCTTTTTTTTGGCTTTTCGCGGATAGTGTTTTAGCCACGTACAAAATGGGAAATTCAAAGTTTTCTTGATTACAGAAAAAACAAAAGTTATATTTGAGTGAAAGTTTTATTTATTAAAAACGTACAAGTTGAAATTATCTATTTAAATATGAAATGGCATGAAATGAGCAAGCAATAGGTAAATTAATTTATTTATTATACTATTGAACACGATCTTTTTTGTATCAAAACTTTTTTAAGAACATAGCATCTCAACCAATAAAAAAAAATAAAAAAACCACTAGTGAATAATAGCAATGAAAAAGGAACAGTTTGATAACATTTGTGTGTGTGTCATTTTGTGCCTAATTGTGGTAAAATTAGAGCCATTTTATGAGCAAGTGTGTTAAAAATAATATTGTTACTGTTTCTCTCCAACTTAATCAATATGCATTGCAATGACCGACAAGCCCCGAAATATTCTTATGTAAGTTGAATTCCATCAGTGACGACACCGCGCAGATACTTACTTTTAATTTCCTCGGTGTTCTTTAATTCCAAAACGAAGTAAAAAGTGCATTTAACACCGACAAATATATACAGTTATATCCTACTTTAAACGAGTGATAACCTGGTGATAACTATGTGTGCAAAATAACAAATAAACAAGGATGCAAGATTCGCCTAGCACTGTGGAGTATCACGCTCCCACAAAGGCAAACCAAGTGGTCGAGAGATCAAATCCGACAGCTACTATCGAGTTGCGTAATAAGAAGGAAGGGGGTGGAAATACTGTTGACATCTATATTTAGGGTCGTATTTCGTATACCCAGAAAATCAAGGTAATGTAGACCGATTGATGCCAAATTCATCTGATGAATTCGTTGCTGAGGTGAGGAAGTTCAATAAAGAACATTCCATCAATGATTATCTGAACATATAACTGATTGGGAAAGAAACCAGTTTACGGCGGTGAACACTAATTTCCTACAATGAAAAAACTATTGTATAACGCCCACCAGTCTTCTAAAGTAGGTAAGGAGTTCCTCCAGCTTGTAGAAAGACCCAGCTATTCAACCTGTTAAAATTAAAACAGAAAGCGAAATGCTTTTCCATGTTATCAGTACCAGTACCAGCAGGCTTACCCTTCAAATTAATTTTAATTTCAATCGAATCCCAAAACGATTCCAATGTTAAATATGCAGTCACGTGATTCGGTACTCTTGAAATAACATTGGATTGAAATTGCCGCCCCACGATGATTTGATTACACATAAACTTAATTACGTTACGGGCCGCAATGTTGTGATTTCACAATTTTAGAATTTTCCATATAACTTGAAACGGATTGTCCTATCGACTTTAAACCTTATGTACTGACGTTTTTATACATTATTGTCACATTGCACAATATTGGCGCAATACACAGCTGACAAAATAAACTCAAGAGTAGCCTTTAAACGCGATTCCGATTCCAACTAGTTTCCTAAAATGGTTACGTAATTTAATAATATTTTGGCGCTAGCGGCGACCTCAAGAGTACGAAACACGTCAAAATTCCAATGTCGATCGATCGGTTTTTAAAGTAAGAGTAGGTAAGCACCCAGGTCAACAATGACTATTATCACTTTCCCTTAAATATTTTATTCACGAGTGTGCATGCATTTATTTTTTTATTTTTATAACTCTTAATTTATTTGATAATATTATAATGTCTATTTATGTAATGCTTATACTACAATCGCAACAAATACATTTTACATACATACACAATTCAAGGCTAAAAAATATAATCATGTTTTTTTTTTATCTATTGATAGGCATGCGTTTGACCACTATCTCACCTGATGGTAAGCGATGATGCGGTCTAAGATGGTGCACGCTTGCCTAGAAGTAACCTATTCACTCTTGACATAAAGACTCCCAGGTTGTATCTATCAAGAAACACAGACTCAGGCAGGGAAGTCCACTCCTTAGCAGTACGCACAATGAATGTATTCCCAAAACGTTTCGTGCGTGTGGGTGGGATGTTCACCATGTACCGGTGGCGCATCGTCATACGTCTTGTGGTCCGATGATGCAACGGGCTCGGCGGAATTAAATTATGCAATTCCGTCGCACACTCCCCAAAATGCAACCGATAGAAAATCGACAGGCGCAGCAACTCGGCGTCGATGCTCAAGACTTTGGAGCTTTGACTCGACGAGCCTATCATTGCCAATGATCCTCTTGGCTCGTTTCTCAATTGACTCTAGGGCATCCAGCTGGTATCTGGCAGATCCGTCCCAAAGATGAGAGCAGTATTCCATACACGATCGAACGTTAACAACGTTATCAAGCTATATTTAATTTTGACGGCCGGCAATTATTTCATATAATTCTAAGTAAATAAATAAAAAAGCCGTTATTTATCTCTATCGCTATATAGCCCGACTCAGTTCTCGAAAATGGCATGGCAATATCACGTTGTATTGGGATCGATCTATCATCACTGACAGGACTATTGTTGCCAATTATAAGCCTGACATAGTGGTGATAGATCGATTAGAGCGTCGCACAATGATTGTTGATATAGCGGTTCCGCATGATGAGAACCTCGTGAAAACTGAGAAAGATAAACAAATAAAGTATCTTGACTTGGCTCGCGAGATTGTCGACATGTGGGATGTCAATACAACTGCTGTATTGATTTACAACAAATCATAAAAATCAAAATAATATAATTATTTACAATTCTAAGAAAAAGGCAGGGAGCTCAAAGGGCATATAAAAACTCGTCCACATCGCTGTCAACGGGACACGTGCCCAACAGGCTGGCAGCATTGCCACGTTGTATGGCAATGCTGATTCTTTGACCCAAGAATAGACCAGCCTTCGGGTCACGTGAGGAGTCGACCAGCCGCTTGGCGATGTCACGAAAAACAATATGGGCACTCGGACCCCATGGCCCTAGAGTTTCCACCCCAAACGGCTCAAATATATAGCTTCCAAGAAGGTTATTATATTTGCGCCGTTTGAGGTTTTCGGCACCTGCAGCAGCCGCCCCAGCACAACCCGTTGTGCTAGGAAGATGAGATGGCGCAAGGGTGTCCGCATGAGACACAACTCGTGAAGTTGTGTCTCATGCGGACAAAACATTGACAATCACACAAAATCTACCAGGTATAATTGAACGAAAGGAGAATGCCAACCAATATAGGCCCCTTATTTTTGATGACGTGTCAAGACTACTTACTTCTCAAAAACTAAGTCGTATTTTTATATGTTCAAGTATTTTTTATCAACATTTCTTTTACCCTAGGATTGGAAAACATAATTAATATTTGTTTCAGTGAATTCAAGTCAGTTCTGACATTAATACTTAACCTGAATGTTGCCAAACGACAGGCTATGTCAATTAAATAATTTGTAATCGATTGAAAATATCGAGATTTTACTAATCCGCCGATTAGAATAAATTACTGGAGATAGGCTACAATAGCTTTTCTCTAGACGTATTCTAGCTACTGACTAAGGGCGTTTGTGACCTACAAGGAATTTTACTGTCTGGCGGCAGTTCGATTTTTTACGGTCCGATGTGACATGAAAAAAACGGATAATTGGCTCGTGCACTTGTTAGTCTATACTCGGATCGGAGCGACGCAGTTTAGGGTAGCTCTCTTTGAAAATACATGTCGCGCACGCGTAAATACGCTAGGAACGATGAGTATCTTGCTAACGTCGGCAGTTGCTTTTGCTACGATAAACTTCTTGGAATGGGCAAAAGTAAAATGTCGGACGGTAAAATTACGTATAGTGCACCATCTAGTGTTTATTTTTATGTCGTGCCAAGTCGGAAAGTAAAAAATTGGACTGCCGGGTAGTAACATTTCTTGTAGTCTTAAAGGGCGTGCAAACGCCCTAACAGTCTCATTCTATTGATACGTATAGTACCCCCATACATACCTAAATAGCATTTATAATTATCTTTTTTATTTATATTATTTATAACAAATCGATTTTGTAATTCGATTACCAAAATATTTAACATGGTCACACTTACACAGATCTATCTGTCAAATCAATGCAACTAAAGACAGTTACATACTCTATGAATGCAACAATGTCATCAATCAAATTGTTACATCACGTTCGTTTTACCCAAGAAGTTTAGATTAAAGTGGAGGCAACACTCTAAATACCGAAGTGAAGACGACTGTGGGCTGACGCTCTCTTTCTAAATGCATGCATAAGAACGAGACAGAGATATGAGTTTTCTTTATCTTATGTATGCATTCAGAAAGAGCCCGTCTGCCCACAGTTGTCTTCACTTAGGTATTTAGAGTGTTGCCTCCACTTTTATCTATAAGCTTCTTGGTTTTAACTTTTTTTTTTTTTTTTTTTGTATGGGACAAGCCCGCCACACTATTCCCTAACCACTGTAACTCCTGTAAGCCAGAATCAACAGTGGCGACCACCAGAAAAGCACCAGAGCAATGAAGCTCGACGAGTCCCAGAGAAACGATTCAACTGTCTTGGATCCCGCAACGAAATTAATCAGAAAAGAACAGCGGAGGAGTAGGAAAAACCTATTTTCCACTTCCCTCCAAATCAAGCAGGAGACAGAACAGAACTAGGCCAATATGCACGAAGGGACGTTTACAACTGGGAGAAACCCAGTTGCTAAGCACCATGGATTATAATTGACATAATTAATGGGCCCTAAAAAGTGAGCTGTTACATTAAATTTGATTCCAATAATAGGTATGGCGGAGGCCTACGTTCAGCAGTGGATGGCAATAGGCTGATATATAATAGGTATGGCAAAAACGCTTGAACGCACGGAAATTAGTTCTAGTTTCCACAAGGTCCGCATAATAAACTGCACCGGATGTAGCCTGAACACTATCCAACATAATATTGCGTTCTTTCTGCCAAAGAATACACTCCCATAAGATATGGTTCGTATTCACAGTCAAATGTAGAACATTGACACAAAGGCGAAGCAACAAGCTTGAAAGAAAATAATTTACTTTTAAAGTTGCCATGACCTGTTAGAAATTGGGCAACACAGTGGTCCACCTCCAGCCATGTCCTGGCCAGCCGCTCACGAACGGATGGAAAGAACTGATGAAGGTGACGGCCCTTGCTAGAATCATTCCACCTACACTGCCACTCGGCTAAAAGTTCCTCCCAGACGTCAGTCTGTGGTTTAAATAATCTAGAGATCTTAGCGCGGTAACGTTGAGTTAAAAAGTTTGCGTCCATGGTCTCTCGCGCGGAATAGTACATTGCAGCACGTCGTTGCACCTCAAGATCGACTGGAAGCACGCCTGCTAGAACCGGAAGGGCTTCAGTACTAACGGTCCTATATGCTTTACATAAAAATATTAAAGCCAAACGTTGACTTTGAAGCAATTTACGTCGTACCGCCCCTATAGTGGCCCTATCAGCCCAAACAGGTGCTCCGTAGCACATACATCCCAAATAGGTAGCCCCATAAATAGTTTTTAAAGTTAAAAATGATAGTCCCCAAGTGGCTTTAGATATACTCGTCAAGGCATAAAAGTTCTTTTTAACTTTTTCACCAACTGTTTTTATGTGGTCAATAAATGAAAAGTTTTTCTCTAAGACCAGACCAAGGTAGCACACTGATTGTTTCCTTTTAACGGGAACGTTATTAAATTTAATACTAGACCATGATTTAAGATTACCTTTTAAAATAAGTTGATAGGTTTTGTGAGGTGCAAAGGTTAGACGGTTTCGGTCGCCCCACTGAGATATTAAGCGAAGGCATGTGTCAGCCAAATTCTCAAGCTCAGCCCGGGTACTTGCCTGATTAAGCAGAAGGCCATCGTCCGCGTAACCGGTTAATGAACAACCGCAAGGAAGTGGAATCGCAAGCAAATCATCAAAACCTACATTCCATAAATATGGACTGTAGGTTTTGATGATAAACCATAAACTGAACCTTGAGGACATCCCATCGTTAGAGCCTTCGACATAGAATGATGTCCAAGTTTGAGCTTCGCGGAGCCGTTTAAAAAGTACGAGTAAACAAGAGTATAGATGTTTCTGTAACAACCACGGGTTTTCATCTTAAGTAGTAGCATAGGCCACCATGCGTTATCAAAAGCCCCTGAGATATCGAGAAAGATCCCAATGACGTATTTATGTTCGGACGAATTAACCATTTTCCTAACAGATAGTGCCGCGTCGACGGTAGATTTCCCTTTGGTGAAACCGAATTGACTATTATGAAATTTTGGTCCATCCGGTAGCAAACGTGGAACGATAAGGCGCTCCAGGAGTTTTCCCAAAGATGGTAGTAGTGTTATGGGCTGGTACGACTTCGGGTCATCAGGGGGCTTGTCGCCACTCTTTGGGATAATTCGTATAAAGCCACGTCGCCATATACGAGGAAAAATACCTTCCGCAATGCACCGGTTATAAACAGTTAAGATCGCGTCACCCGCTGTTTGATGATTTTTTGACTGGTAGTCTCTTGACAACGTTTATGAACTCGTCAGTGGATGGTAGATCTGACGCTGGTGATTCAGGTGGCACCGAAGCCCACGCTCTGATCTGTTGGTGGTATTCGTGGTCGTTCATAGGTGAATCATCGGGTATCAGAGTATTAAGTAGAACTTCCGTTGTATCTTCGATACCGGTGGTATGTTTATTATTTACTTTAATGTTTTGGACATACGCAAGGTCGACTGATCTATTAGCCTTAAACTCGTGATATAAAGGAGACCACGGACCTTCTTTATCTAGTTTTACAACAATTTTACGCAGTAAATTACCCTTAGATTTTTCCACCGACGCTTTGTAGCGTGACTTGGCAACTCTAAACGTATTTAATGCAAAAGTCAGCAGGTCCCCGGTAACCTTGCGTTTTTTAAGCTTATTAAGCTGTCTACGCGCTCTGCGATAAATTTTTCGTTGTTCAACTAAATAGTCACTCCACCAATCACATCTCCGAACGTTGGTCATAGATCCGCGACCAATGGCGATGTCAGCACAGTAAGTAAAGGTGTCTGACATAATTTCAGCACTCTCTTCAGCTGACAATTCGGTGTGAGTGAAGTCTTTGGCGTGGCTCGCAAAAAGCGAGCTAAAAAATTCCCAATTCGCGCCTTTACATTTATATCTAAAATTACCACTAATATGTGACGGACCTTGAGTAAACATCGGAACAAATTCGTACACGATCAGGCGATGGTCGCTACAAGACGCGTCCGGTAGGACACGCCACCTATCCAAGCGTACGTCTGCACTAGAAAGTGTGACGTCAATACAAGATTCTCCCATTGGGCTGCAAAAAGTAGGTGGTGCGTCAGGGGTGTTATGGATCGATAGGTTCATTTCAGCAATCCGTGCTCCGAACCTTGCCATACCACAGGGACGATGACGCGTTAACATCCACGCCAACGATGATTTTGTGGCCCGCAAGCGACCGCAAGACGTGACGGAGATTATGTATATGAGGAGCAACAGGATCAGAATATTGAAAGTAACAGCTCACAACGTAGACTTTAAAGGAAGCTGAAGAAATCTCTGCAACGGCACAGTGATGAGTCATAAGGTTACGTAAAGATGTTACTGTAAAGTTAGAAGAACGTGAAACGTAAATTCCGGCTCGTGCTTTGCAATCCAGCTGTACCACCATGTGACGTAAGCGCGCGATTTGATATTGCTCTTGAACAAATACTACGTCTAACTTGTAATCGATAATTAATCTATCCAACTCGGATGTCGCCACTTTAATTGACCTATGCTTAAACTATCCATCTGATTAGTAGTTAGTGTTTAGGATCAGCTGTTCGAGTTTGAGTTTAAAGGTCGCACAATCTTCAGACCCGCACCGGTGGTCAAACGGTTTTTTGAAACGTTTACACGTCACGCAAGTCGGTTTAAAATTTAAATTGTCTTTATGAGGGCAATCCTGTGTTTCATGTGCTTCCGAGCAATCAGCACACGCAGGCGATTTATTATTGCAGTATTTCTTAACGTGACCGAACTGTTGACAATTTAAACAACGTACTACCTCAATATCATCTACAAAACGGCAAGTGGCCCAGTCAATAAATAACTTATCCTTCGTAGATACTAGGTGTTTACGTACGGCAGATTCGAGTTCTATGCCAATCCATTTACGACCATTATAAGCAGAACGCCTACGAATTATTTTTGTAGATTTTATAAATTCATCCGCTTTGATAGGCAGCTCGTCTTTAATGTTTTGACGGTATAAAGCGAGCATAAAAGCGCTGTCTTCCATTGAAGATGGAATATCTTTAACTAATATGCGTGGCATACGGCCTTTTGGTTTTTCTAAACGTAAGCCAGCGGACCTGATGGCATCGACCGATTCTAACTTTTTTAATTGAGTTTCGTTAGCGACACGCAGTACAACGCCTGACTTGGCGGTTTTTTTAACTCCTACGATTTGAAACCGTCATCACTTGGTTTAAACGCTTTCATAAGGGCTTGTTTTTTCGCGGATGATGACGCATAATCAGCTGAGCGTTCCGCCGTGGGGTAAGCAACGACACACGGCAGCGGCGGCCGCGACTCTAAGACTGGAGCCACTTTAGGCAAGCGAAGTTTTAATGAGTCCGCGTACGACACCTTTTTGTTTTCGGCATTGACATAATTATTATTCACAGTATTGATAGCGGGATTCAATTTAATTTTGTCCAATTCACGTTCCGTATTTGCTAACTTCGTTTCGTTGCACGATGATTTTAATGCTAACATAGAAACGATGGCCGTTACTCGCTGAGTCATATCCATGATAGCAGATTTATTTGCAACATTAATGCGGGACCCTTGATCGTTGACAAGGTCGTTTATTTTTGACAAATACGCAGACGCTTCGGAAACTAAATAACAATAGTCGGTATTGTTCGCATTGCTGGCGTTGCTCGCATTACTTACATTTAATATTGGCGAGGACTTTTCAAAAGATTCGGACGTTTGAAGCCGTTTGGACCTATCATCGGGCGAAACGTAGGATGGAGACATTTCGCTAAATAAACGTTTACTATTAGCGGAGGCTGACGCGGGCGCGGCAGCCCTTGGTGTTATTGCATTTCTACGGAATATTTCCCCGCCACGATCAGGCGGGTCATCATTATTGGATAACATCAACAATTTAGAGGAAACTAACCAGTAGAAAGTGAAAATTAACGTACAAATAAATTATTTCTTATCTAAGCGCCGCCTCCCATAGAATTGCTAAGCAAGCTCCGCCCCAGGATTGCTACTGTGTGCGTAAACGCCGCTACCTGGTACAGAGCATTACGATAACTAGCTTTTGTGGCAAACTCCTTCACTTAATAATCTCCTGGTACCTGGCCGTAATACTCCTATTTCTGATTCGTAACAAAAGGTACTCTGACTCAGTGCTTTTCTGCTTTTGAGATAATCATCTAACCATCTACCACACCGTATTTATTATACCCTGGTACTAGAAATGGAGCATTCAGTCAATAGAGCACTATCTGAGTCAAACATCTCCGTTTGTACTGATACTCAAAGTACTCCACCCAACTTTGTCTCCCAACGGAACAAGCGAGCGCGAGAGTACGACTACGACTCAGACTTCTGTAACTTCAAAGAAGTGGTAAAAACACTGATATCGTCACTGATTGCAAAACAGGGCGAGGAAATAAAAGAAATAACTTCTACCTTGATGGAAATTAGGACTACAAACACAAATATAGAAAACTCAATGGCCTCTATCACCTCTCAAAACGAAGAGCTAAGGAAGAAAATAGAGCAAATAGAAATGAAGGCGAAGAAAGATGAGGAGTATATAATCCTACTAGAGGATAAAATCGAGGATCTGCAGCGAGGTAGCCGGAAAACTGCGATAGAGGTAAAAAACGTACCAAAAATGCCTAATGAAACCAGGAGCGACTTGATAAAAATGGTTACACATTTGTCAAATGAGACTAAATGCCCTATCCAACAAAAGGACATAAAAGACATTTTCCGGGTCCCAAACAAGCGCAATGAAGTGAAAAATGGTCCGATCGTCGTCGAGCTAACATCAGCTATGCTAAAAACTGACTTTTTAATATCGACTCGGACCTACAACAGAGCAAACAAAGATAAATTATGTGCGAAACATCTAGGATTTACTACTAACGAATACACTCCCATCTACGTATCCGAACAGCTTACCTCCAAGGGGGCGCGCTTATTTTTTCTTGCCCGCGATCTGGCTAAATCTAAAGCTTATAAATACTGCTGGACTTCTTTCGGCCAAGTATGCATCAAAAAAGATGATAGCTCGCCAAAAATAATAATTAAAAGCGAAATGCAAGTTAACAAGCTTATGCAACAAACATGACTAGTCCTAATTAAACAACATGCTAATGGAAAGTATACTTGCAATAATCTATGTTACTGTTATATGTTCAATTCTATTAGACGTAAGATTACAGTTAATAAGTTAAAATTATCTATTACTGTTTTGTTATTATTGATTAGATTAAGGATTAAAAAGTATGTTATTGTAATGCGCACACACACACTAAAGACACACACTAATAAACCTACCTTGCATTACTTTTCTTACATATTATCACTTACACAAACACACACACACCCCAATCAACAAAAGACTGAATGTTTGTACTGCAGTCCCTTACCAGTCAAGTATGGATAGAACGCTGGAAACTATAACTGAAATAGATAGCACAGAAAAGGCCCAAGTATCAATTTGCTCTCTTCACAATTTAAGCACAGCAATACAATATAAAAGCACTGATTTTACGATTATCTCACAGAATATCAGAAGTATCTACTCTAATTTCAACGACTTACAATTGAACCTAGCTAATCTAAATTTTAACACTGACGTTATTGTTTTAAGTGAATGCAGGCTAAACCCTAATAAGAATATTCCTCAATTAAGTAATTACTCAGCTGGCCGTACTATTAAACATTTAAACAAAGCTGACGGTGTCGTCGTCTTTGTTAAGAACACACACAAGTCTCAAATAAAAGAGATTGAATTAACTCATGCTTCCTGTTTACAAGTAAATATTAAACCCGATCTCATAGTCCTAGGGATATATCGCTCTCCGTCAAAGACAAATGCGGATGATTTCATAAACTCTTTATCTCTCCATCTTGCTACCATTTCCTCAAATAAAAATGTAATAATTACTGGAGACATCAACATAAATTTAATACATAAGCCAGAAGAGCAATCATACGAGAGATCAAATAGACTTAATTATTTAAATATGTTAGCAATGCACGGACTACTTCCCGGACACTCGCATCCCACTAGAGACAAAAGTTGTCTAGACCACTTCATGCTAAAACTAAGACCTAACAGAAAAACAGCGTTCATTGCAATTATCGACAGTACTATTACCGATCACTCTATGATTTTTCTAAAACTTTCTGAATTGACGAAAACACATAAAACATTTAGAACTAAAACAACAATAAACGTAGAAAAATCACTCGAGCTTTTAACAACTAACAACATTCACGACCTCACAAATCTGACTAACCCCAATATTCTAATAGATAGCCTAATAAGCTTACTGCAAAAATGTCTCACTGCCGGTACTCTTGTTATTAGAATACCTCTTAAAAATAGATTAATCAAACCTTGGATGACATTAGGCTTGCTGCGTTGCATACATAATCGCAACAATATGCAGAGAAAGTTAAAACTAGACCCTTTTAACGAGATATTGAAAATCACCTATAAGAGGTACAGGAACTACTGCAACAACATAATTAAAAACAAAAACGTAAACACGATCGCGAACTACTATATAAGACACACAAAAACCCTAAAAAGCTGTGGCAAACAATAAACAATATTTCTCAACGGAAACCACCTAAAACACAAAATACAGAATTACTGGAATCAGCCGCTACCCCTCTCGAGGCAGTAAATAAAGTTAACAAATACTTTTCCACTATAGGAAAGTGTCTTGCTAACGACATAATAAATAACCCTGAGAAGAACCCTAACAGTGTCCCTAGCTTACCTCAGAACATTGCGATTTCACCGGTCTCGTCCTTTGTACTTATCAGCTCTGACCCTGATGAAGTAGCAGCCGTAATAATGAGCCTAAAATCCGACAGTGCTACTGGTTGGGACCAAATCCCTATAAGTTTCTTAAAAGCTGCCAAGTCCATTATTTCGCCAATTATTTCACACCTTATTAACCTCTGCTTTGAACAAGGAACTTTTCCTACCGCCCTAAAACAAGCTGTAATAACACCTATGTACGGGGCGGGTCTGGGTCTATGCTTTAACGGTTCCCGTACGGCATGCTTAACATGTTAGCATAGATGCAGGCCTACCCTATCATCTCCTTCAGAGGTGGTAGGGGGGCGTTGGTCTTGGGGGAGAGTGACAAGTTAGTCGCAAAGATCCCCAAGGCAAGTTCGGCGGACTAGCCTTCTCGAGGTTGCCAGCCCTGTTAATGGGTCTAGCTCACTAGGAAATAGACTCAAACAGAAACCACCGAGCGCTTTAGTATAAAATATATATAGTATTAGAAACCAGAAGTGGAAAGCATTAAAGAAAAGACAATTATAAACAACCTAAGACTAATTTATTCCAAAATAGACTTAGTTCCAAAACAATATTTCAATAACTCGAGCGAACACAAATATCCGTTAGCATTTATATCAAGAAATACACAAGTACACAATATATGGAACGAACTCACTGTAAGGTAGTGTAGGTACCAAACCCTTTCTGTAGGACGACTCAGCAACAAGTGAACCTGAATCTTATCGAGCTCGCGCTTTTATAGTATTCAGGTACCCTCACGACCAAAAAATAATAAAATCCCTAACACGGCCTCTCCTGACCGGGCACCGTCCTCGGCTGCACCAGGGACGCTGTCTTCGGAAGCGCTGGTAGGTACGGCGAGAGTATGATCGCCGTCTTCGTCTGAATTGGTTCCGTCTGTACTTGAAGCGCCAACAGAACCGGTAGAAGCACCAGCATTAACAGTAGAAGCAGCAGCAGCACCAGCAGAAGCACCCGCAGCGCCTGCAGAGGCACCAGCGCCTGCAGAGGCACCAACGCCTGCAGAGGCACCAGCGCCTGTAGAGGCACCAGCGCCTGTAGAGGCACCAGCGCCTGCAGAGGCACCAGCGCCTGCAGAGGTACCAGCGCCTGCAGAGGCACCAGCGCCTGCAGAGGCACCAGCGCCTTCAGAGGCACTAGCGCCTTCAGAGGCACTAGCGCCTTCAGAGGCACTAGCGCCTTCAGAGGCACCAGCGCCTGCAGAGGCACCAGCGCCTGCAGAGGCACCAGCGCCTGCAGTGGCACCAGCAGCGCCTGCAGTGGCACCAGCAGCGCCTGCAGTGGCACCAGCAGCGCCAGCAGAGGTACCAGCAGCGCCAGCAGTGGTACCAGCAGAGGCACCAGTAGAGGTACCTGAAGGCTCACCAGCGATGTTGTCATTGCTATCTGTATGAGAAACAAGTGGTTATTATACGTGACGATATACACGTCTGCCTATTCTTTTGCTTGCACTCAATTAGTCTCCGTTCAGTCAATTCATTCATCGTTCTTTTACAATTCTGACTCATGTGGCACACATACATCGTTCTCAAAAAGAAAACAAAACATAACCAAGCCAAGGCATATCTCTGTTAGTTTTCAAAGGCCTGTATCCTTCATCTCGCCTGTCGACTTCATTATTCGATCACCGGCGAATCGGTAACATAGCCTGCTAAACAGACCCACTCGTACGAAGGCCATATTAAAACGTACGAGTGCATTCCACGCGCAGACCGTATTCGAACGTGTGGAGCTTCCCGACACCTAGACCATATTCATAAGTGTCGAGGCTTCCTGTAACATGGCCTGCTAAACAGACCCACTCGTACGAAGGCCATATTAAAACGTACGAGTGCATTCCACGCGCAGACCGTATTCGAACGTGTGGAGCTTCCCGACACCTAGACCATATTCATAAGTGTCGAGGCTTCCCAACACGCTGACCGCAATCACACGTGTTGAGGCTTCTCAACATGCAGAGCGAATCATACAAGTGAGGTACACCATACAGATAGAAATCATACACGTGAGGTTCGCCCTACGGGCTCGCCACCCGAGGTGCGTACACAGCACGTGTTCGCCGGGTCAGCACCCGAGGCGCGTACACAGCACGTGTTCGCCGGGTCACCATCCGAGGCGCGTACACAGCGCGTGTCGGGGCGCATACACAAGCGCGCGTCCTCTTAGTCAGCACCAGGGGCACATACACATGCACGCGTCGGGGCGCACACAGGCACGCGTGTTCCGGGACAACACCCGAAGCGCACACGCGGCACGTGTCCTCTGGGATAGCACCCGAAGCGCACACGCTGTACGCGTGCTCCAAAACCAGGTACTCCAGGGCGCCAGCCTATGGGGCGCACCGGATCCTGGCTGCATCAGCCAGCATAGCAAGTACATGCCTCACTCACTCGCACGGGTACACAACACACGTGCAACCAGATCTTAGAAAAGAAATAAAAGGACATTAGAGGTTTGGTTGGAACTTCTCAAAAAATACCGCACGGTTCTCAACTTCTCAAGAAATCACTAGCCTTTCCACCATGTATTGAACTTTGGCCCGTTTGTTAAATCGAACGATTTAATACTGAAGAAACCCGCAAGGCCTATGAACTTGTTTTGTTTGACATTAGAAGGGGTAGGTGAGTTACCTAGTATGTCGATTTAGTACCGACTCGGCCTAACCTGACCAGTTGTTTTGAAACTCAGATCAAGGCGACCGGTTGGTCACTATTTATTTATTTAACACATGGAAAACTAACAGCTGTACATAGAGTGAACAAAAGAAGCCAAGTTAGTTACATAAAGCCAATTACAGCGTCAGTAACAATTATTATTGTGTCCTAACTTCTTACAGAAAGAACAGACGGGTTTAGCATTACTATTACAATCGTTTGACCGCAATTAACACATTCGATTTCAGATCTACTAGAATTGTTAACTATGTACTTTAGTCATAAATTGATGAGTCAGATTCATCAGACTAAGGGTTATCAAATTTACGAATAGACATTAAGTGGCTAAAAAGGAGACGTAGGTTGTCGCTAGGTCAGCATTGATAATTACTGCACACACCTGTACGTCACAGATACCGTGTATCACTTTTTGAACCATATGTTATTCGCTTAACCATCTTACTGCACGTAACTTTAATACAAATAAACGGGGCGCATAGTCAGCATAAGACAACAACTTAATTAGACGTGGTGTTTATAGCGTCGTAAGTTTGGGCATAAATAATCTTTTGCGGACGACGGAACGACGCACAAATAAAAGATTTGATTGAACAACTTACCTTTCTGAACTAATTTCAATAATGAGCGATCATTTGTAGTCTACTCGGTAAACCACGTACGAGCATCAGCTAGAAACAATTACAAAAGGCGTTCATGATCGCTGCAATTATTTGAAGTTTTGTTCGATCAACTTCGTCACACCACCATTAATATTTTTCACGCTAAGATCGATGCTAGAAATAAAATATTGGTCAGATCTCACCCGGTTAGACAGATCGCGTTCACCATGTGGTTCACCGGCGCGATCCATCAAGTCTGACCGGCACAGAGCTCTTTCAAAGTAGGTGGCACACGTATCCGGAGTCCATTCTCTTCTCCATGGTACCTTGTATTCGCTTACGGCGAACCGAGAACCAGCTGTAGCTCATACGCCCATGAGCAAGCGCTATCACCACACGGTAGGAGTGGCGTACGTGACCGCGGTGCTTGCACCGACCGCCTTAACAACAGCGACACAACGCGCTCGGCACGGCGCTGCGATATCGAAGCCGTCTGGCGCCGGGAAGGCGGCGTCGGTGCGCCACGCTCGAACCGTAGTATAATCATGTGAAAATACCTTCCTAGAATTATTGAAAGGTTTTCGTTAGGACTGGTTATTATCGTTACGATTGAAAACACTGAGCACTGGGTAACATGAGATTTTGGCACAATACATTTTACAAAACTCGACAAGTAGTCCACTATGCTTTCAGGAGTTAATTTAGCATTCCTCGCCGGACGTATGAACGTGCATATTCAGCACAGATAGAATATTTGTCAGACTCGGTACACACAACATTGCACGGAATGTTCGCAATATCGACAGATAGTGGGCACAACGATTTAAACTCAATTTGGAATTTAACTCAATTTTAAATTGAACCATGTACGCATGGTGCTAGCCCACTCGCTGAGCCGGGTACAGGCTTCCCTTAAGGCAATGACCTACGCGAGCAAGACATTCACCATCCTCCCAATGATTACGCGATACAACTTCATCGCACCACGTGTAGACATCATAAACACTCAAATCAATATCAGAAACCAAACATTGGTTTGATCTCACCGTGATTATCATCATAGCGTCTAGAAAGCATTTTGCTATGCTTATGGCGTCGTTAAGCGTCGGCAGCGGTGTGGCGGCAAAGTCTCTTCAAAATCTCGTCCAACTTTGGTGACGAGGTAGTTCGTAACGTATGAACCTTTTTTCTTGTAATTATCCTCCAAAACCACTGCAATAGAACATGGTAACCAAAACACTTCTAAACTTCAAATTAATAGAATCGGAGATAGCATTCTAGCGGCGGTATGCTATTACGAATTGACTTTTATTTTCATTAGTAGCAGTCGGTCGCGACATAATGATGCCCAATACATTTTTCACGGAAACATGAGGGTAGAATCGAAATCCACCATGACAACGATTAGAGTTGACCGTACGTGACCTGCTACGACGTTTACACGAGGTATCAACTCGTATTGTTCGACCGTGAAGAACGTCCCGACATTATAAAATCAAAGATGAGGGTACTTACGGTTTAACGACGTGTACACTTAACATTAAAATAGTTGAACAAAATAGCGGTTACAACTTTGAGAAGAACATACACGATTTTACCACAAAACAGGAAGCGACAGCGAGCAAGGCGTCGTGTTTTATTGTGAGGCAATCGTGAACCATTCGCGTGTCGCAGTTCACTGTTACGGCAACACCTACCCACACAGCGAGGCGATCGTGAACCATAGGAACGTGTGGTGTCATAACCAGCTTTTCACGGAGTATTGTTATTTGAAGTCAACGGTTGTTTGTGTTGGCAAAGCTAATAATTGTGAGCAAATGAGTTGAATCCCACTTCTGATATTAGAAACCAGAAGTGGAAAGCATTAAAGAAAAGACAATTATAAACAACCTAAGACTAATTTATTCCAAAATAGACTTAGTTCCAACAATATTTCAATAACTCGAGCGAACACAAATATCCGTTAGCATTTATATCAAGAAATACACAAGTACACAATATATGGAACGAACTCACTGTAAGGTAGTGTAGGTACCAAACCCTTTCTGTAGGATGACTCAGCAACAAGTGAACCTGAATCTTATCGAGCTCGCGCTTTTATAGTATTCAGGTACCCTCACGACCAAAAAATAATAAAATGCCTAACAATAGTATGTATTTGTGTAAGGTGTATTTTATAGTATTTTCTTATATTTTATACAACCACACTATCGCGGGCCAGAGTAGTGTGGTTTTCTTTCTTTCTTTCTTTCTTCTTCTTTCTTCTGCCCAAACAAAAAACAAACATGAACGCACATAATAAAAAAGAGAAATTACCCCAGGAGGGTACCACGCACCGTGGAGAATCCCTCACCGAGCCCTGCTCGGTCAGTTCCTCGTATTCTGGGGGGAACAAAAAAGTGTGCGAAGAGCGAGGATCAAGCCTCGACCTATCAGGCCTCGCAGAGGCCATACCAATAGCGAAACCGCGACAACCTGACACGAACAGTGTCACGAAATGGAGCCAGACTGCTCATAAGCGCCCTTGCAAAAGGGCAGCTGACAAAGCAGCGAAAGCTCCCGACAACCCAGGGTTGAAAGGCCAACCTGAACGCAGTCGCCCCAACAGGCGCGCGAGACGGACGGCCCTTCGACTACCAAAGGCACCGAAGGGGACGGCAGACGCAGCAGCGGCAACGCAGCGCGACCCTGTACCGTCCACCTCGACACCGACCGTGACAGCACACGCAGCAGTGGAAACGCAGCGCGACCCTGTACCGTCCACCTCGAAAGAGGCAGCGACGGCGCAGAAAGACACGGCACTACCACCACCGGTTCCACCCAAAAAGCCGAAGAAGAGACGTACTCCGAGGGGTCTGCGCGGTCGGCGGACTGCTGCGGCGGCGCCCATTGCTCCTGAAAAGGAACAACCTGGGACCGGGGGTGGTCCGGGAGAGCGCGCTTCTACGAAGCGTGCTCGCCTCGACGACACCCGATCACCCAGAGGGGAGGCCAAACGCGCGAAAACCGACGCGAAACCGAAGCGGGCAGTGAGCTATGCAGATGCGATGCAATCGCATCTGAAGGTAGCGGTCATTACTGTCCCGCCGAGGGACCTCTCGCAGAGTCAGGCAGAGCAGCTTAAGGTAGCTATCGATGATAGCATCCTACAAGCAGCACTGTCGCCACCGTCTCCGAGTGCGCGAGCTCCATCTTTCCGCGGGCGTCCCTTCATGATGGATGGGATACTAGCGATGTGGTGTGAGGACGCGAACGCTCTAGGCTGGCTGGAAGAAGCGGTCAAAACCATCGCATCACCCATACTCGACACCACTCTGGCTGTCATCAAGCAGTCAGAGCTGAAGAAGAGGCTGAAGGCAGGGCTTCTTTTACACACTCGCATCACCGACGCCGAGACGCTGCAGAAAGTCCTATGTGCCCAAAACCCGTGGTACAAAGTCGACTCCTGGCAGTGTTACGACATGTCGGTGGACGAGAAGACCGAAGAGGGAAGCTCTCAGGAGAAGGTGGTCCACTTGATCCTGGGCATTCCCGAAGACCAAAAGGAGACCATCCTTGAAAGAGGCCGCCGTGTAGCCCACATGTCCGGAAGCGGATACATCCGCTTCTTCAACATGGAGGAGGAGACAACGAGCGGGGAGAACCAGACGACGACGGGTGAGACCACGGCGAAAGAGACGTCAACTCCTAAGCCGACCACCTCAGCTCCCCAACAGGGTCCGAGCGGGGCGGGGTCGAGCTCATAGTCGGAAACGGGGGAGGGAGGGACAAGCGACGAAGATGACGTCCTCCGCAGTCCCTAATTCCCTCACCATTATTCAAACCAACCTCCAGCACAAACAAATAGCGGCGGCCACCTTACGCAGAGTGCTGGAGGTAGACAACAAGACCGTCGCCCTGATCCAAGAACCTTGGATCAGGAATAACAGAATATGCGGTCTGAACAACATCGGAGGTAAGTTGCTGTTAGACACCTCTATTGACAAACCAAGGACTTGTATCTTCATGCCTAAAACCATGATAACAACTTTGCTTAACCAATTCTGTTCTAGAGATCTCACGGCAGTTAAAGTCCTCACAGATAAACAAACAACCCTGGTGTTGGCATCAGTGTACATGCCGAGCGAAGGCGAAGTGCCTCCAAAGGAACTGGCCGAGCTGGTGCAACACTGTGACACACACGCCTGGGATCTAATCATCTCCGCAGACTGCAACGCTCACCACTCGCTGTGGGGAAGTAAGGATATAAACAAAAGGGGTGAGTTACTAACCGAATACATATTTCAAACAAACCTAAACATCATGAATAGGGGCAAGGAACCTACGTTTGTGAGTTCAAGGTACCAAACAATCATTGACATTACTTTAGCAACAGACGCGGCGGCGGACCTTATAAAGGGATGGCACGTGTCAAACGAACCATCCTTTGCGGATCACCGCCGCATATGTTTCCAAATACAGTACAAACCGACAGACCCTGTCCGATACCGCAACCCCCGTAAAACCGATATAACAAAATATTTAAATTTACTTACCAATGCACTAAGTGACATTCAAATGACAGACTCGACACTTAGTACAGAAAACATAGAAACAAACATACAACTTTTATCCAAAACTCTCTTAAAAAGTTACGAACTGTCATGTCCTACAGTAGTACCCAAAGTGTCGAACGAAAGTTCCTGGTGGGGGCCAGAACTCGAACGTCTACGGGAAAAACTTAGGACACTTTTTAATCGAGCGAAGAACACCAGAGCCGACGAGGACTGGGATAACTATAAGACTGCACAGAGACACTACAAAAAACGGATTAGATTCCGTAGTAGAGAAGGTTGGCGCACTTTCTGTAGCAGTATTAACTCAACGAACCAGGCCGCTAGAATAAAGAAAATTCTAGCCACGGGAGACCTCAAACTTTTGGGCACCCTTAAAAAGGCTGACGGCACCTACACGAGTACAGGAGACGAAACCAGTGCACTATTGCTTGAAACACACTTTCCCGGCTGTCAAATAACAGCAGAGTCAGAGTGGCGGGACGAGCACTATAGCACACCAACATCCCAGGAATGGGAAATTGCAAACGAGATAGTAACCGCAGACAAGGTGGCATGGGCCCTAAAAAGCTTCAAGCCGTTCAAATCTGCCGGGCTGGATGGAATATTCCCAGGATTACTACAATGGCCAATAAATCTGATAACAAAGTACCTGGTACCAATATACAGGGCATGCATTGCCTTCAAATACATACCTACAGCATGTAGGGAAGCGAAAGTAGTATTCTTACCAAAACCAGGTAAAGAGGACTATACTCACGCAAAATCCTTCAGACCCATCAGCCTAACGTCTTTCCTACTGAAAACGTTGGAAAGACTGGTTGACCGACACCTACGGGATGGAGTACTGAAAACAAAGCCATTACATCCCCAACAACACGCTTACACGAAAGGCAGATCAACTGAATCGGCTCTGCACTTGTTAGTACACAAGATAGAGTCAGCCATTACAAATAAATCATCAACACTAGCTGCCTTCATAGATATAGAAGGAGCTTTTGATAAAACCACGCACAACAGCATTATCCATGCCCTGCAAGGCTACAAAGTCGAACCAGTAATAACAAAATGGATTACTGAGTTGGTCAGCAAAAGGGCAGTTCAAATAGAAGTAAACAATACAACAAGAGCAAAAGTGATCAAGGGATGCCCACAAGGAGGCGTCCTATCACCACTTCTATGGAACATAGTAGTGGACAGCCTTCTAAAAAGACTAAACGAACAAGGCTACACTACTATTGGATATGCAGATGACCTAGCAATACTGATAAGCGGAAACGCTGAAAGCATCTTATGCGAAGTAATGCGATCTGCTTTACGTATTGTGGAACAATGGTGTGGCGACCATCAGTTGTCAGTACATCCAAGAAAAACAGAACTCATTCTTTTCACCAACAAAAGGAAGTTACCAGAACTCAAGCTACCAAACTTATTCAATACCAAACTCTCCCTATCAACTCAAGTGAAATACCTGGGCGTCACACTTGATCATAAATTAAATTGGGCGAGTCATATCGAAAATAAAACAAAGAAGGCCTGTATAGCTTTTTATCAGTGCAAGAGACTAGTTGGTAAAAAATGGGGTCTCAACCCTAAAATAACACTGTGGCTATACACTTCAGTTATCAGGCCGTCTATAACATACGGATCCGTTGTGTGGTGGCCCAGAACACAACTGGCTACGGTGAAAACGAAACTCCAAAGCCTGCAACGCCTGGCTAGTGTTGCGGCAACTGGATGCATGAGAACTACTCCATCAGTCGCTCTTGAGTACCTGCTGAACCTAAGACCTCTGCATCTCGTCATTAAAGAAGAGGCACAGGCAGCCGCACTAAGACTGAGAGCCAACGGACTGTGGAAGCTAAACATAGAAACACCACACTCAACTGTACTGAATGGAATCCTGAAGGAAATACCACTCCTTGAGGCGCCCACGGACAGAACATTGTGTCATTATGTTTTCGATCGAAGATACAATATCCAACTTACAGCAGAAATGGAAGATAACTCTGGTATCGATGAAGTTAGGATATACACAGATGGCTCCAAAACCACACAGGGTACTGGGGCAGGTGTCTTCTCGAACGACCTAAATATTAAAATCTCAACCACCCTAGATAAACTTAACACTATCTTTCAAGCAGAATGTATAGGTATAACCAAAGCAGCACAAGCGGTTGCAGCCAGAGATGTCAGAGGACATAATATTAAAATTGTCTCAGACAGTGCATCCGTACTTCAAGCTCTACAAAGCAACACTATAACCTCTGTCCTAATACTGGAGTGTCATAATACACTGCAGTCCATTGCAAACACAAACAGGGTGACTCTGCAATGGATTAAAGGACACAGTAACTCACTGGGTAATGATGCAGCCGATGAACTGGCCAAAAGGGGTTCAAGGACGGTGGTATACGGCCCGGAACCACTACTGCCTATACCCCTGGCACAAATCAGAGCATGGCTGCGCCTTACAACAGAAGCTAACCACCAAACAGAATGGAGAAACAGCGCAGGATGCAGGCAAACAAAGAATGCTGTTCCGGTAGCTTCGAAGAAGCTTGCTCGCAACCTCACAAGACTAAACAGGGACCAAATCCGTAAAGTACTAGGTACGATAACCGGACACTGTCCCCTAAACAAACACCTGTGCACCATAGGTGTGACAGATAGCCCTCTGTGCAGAGGCTGCATGGAGGCGGAAGAAACGCCACAGCACGTGCTCATGGAGTGCAGGAGCGTGGCGGATCAACGGGCACAGATTCTCCAGTCTCCAGTATCACTTTCGAAAGTCTGCAGCAACCTGAAAAGGCTGCTCGGCTTCTGGGAGGAACTAGGATGGCTGGAATAAAAGAAGAGACAGATTTCACGTACAATGGCCCAATCGAGTGGCTAAGTGCGGAAAAGGCCCCGACAAACTAACTAACTAACTAACACCTATGTACAAGAGTGGTGACACAGCTGATCCGTCTAACTACAGGCCAATATCTGTCCTACCGTCCTTATCTAAAATTGTCGAAAGATTAGTTAATCATCGCTTGACTAGATATTTAACAAAAAATAACATAATCTCACCGTCACAGTTTGGCTTTAGACAGGGAAAGTCCACAGAAGACGCAGTCCTGGCACTTACATCTATTGTCACTGAAAAACTGGACAGTCGTGATAAGTGTCTGGCAGTATTTCTAGACCTAAAAAAAGCCTTCGACACAGTCTCTGTCCCCATACTTTTACACAGGCTAGAAGGCATTGGCGTAAGAGGAATGCCACTTAAACTAATCAAAGAATACCTGACCGAACGCAGATACGTGGTAAAAATAGGATCAGTCACAAGTTCCGAAGAGATAGTCACATACGGAGTAGGACAAGGTAGTGTGCTCGGACCGACGCTGTTTCTCATTTATATAAACAGCCTATGTAACATGTGTATCGATGGCGCTTACATATTTTCATATGCTGACGATACAGCAATTGTTTTCTCGGGAGAAACGTGGAACAGCGTCGGTCATACCGCCGAACGTGGCTTGGCTAGAATAGCTACCTGGCTCGATCGAAACCTTTTAACGCTAAATGTTTCAAAGACAAACTACATATGTTTCTCCATTTCCAACCGTACTCAGCCATCACAAGATTTCCAGATTAAAATCCATACCTGCTCTGACACCCCTAACACCAACTGCTCTTGTTTAAAAATTGGAAAAAGTAAGTAGCACTAAATACCTAGGTGTAATGCTTGATCAAAGGCTATCGTGGCACTTGCACCTAGAACTGTTAATGAACAGAGTCAGAAAATTAATCTGGACCTTCAAATCTCTTCGTCACGTAGCTACTAAAGATCTAATCCAGCAAATTTACGTTTCTCTGGGTCAGTCTATATTGACGTACTGTTTGCCAATTTGGGGTGGAGCATCAAAAAAGTTTTTAGAATTAGAGAGGGCACAGAGGGCTCTACTAAAAGTCATGTTTTTTAAACCATTAAGATTTCCTACAGAAACCTTATACCTTACTTCGAACCTCTTGACAGTTAGAAAGCTCTATGTCCTGCAGATAACAATAAAAAAACATAAATCCCTCCCCCTTGTCACTCCCAGAACACAAACTAGGCGGAAGGAAAATGTAGCTCCAGAACCCTCAGTCAAAACTACATTTGCTACAAGACAATACCTGAGCAGTCCTCTCGTATATACAATTACCTAAACAAAATACTCACCATATACTCTATGACATACCACGACTGCAAAAAGACACTTACTGAATGGTTGACGAACAAAAGTTATGAAGAAATAGAGTCTATACTCTACACAATCACATAATTCCCAAAATACAGATTATCTACACATACAATTTACTACTAGACTAAAACAAACAGCACACAAAACAACATCTCCCACAACAATACACACACTCTAACCCTACACACATACACACACACACACACTCTAACCCTACACACACACACACACGCAAAACTGCGCGCATACTTTATTTATTTATTTAATTTCTTCTTTTTGTTTTGCTACTCGTGTAATATTGTTAAATACTTTTGCATGCTTTCAAAATTATCTGTGGTTTATTTTCTCACACATATTATGTATACTTAATGTAAACTGGAGGAGCGGAACCACCTAATACAAGCAAATCTTTGCTTAAAAGGTGACTCCAAACTTAACTGTGTTTTTACATATTAGTTGATGAAATAAACATTTCTATTTATTTTATTTATTTATTTCGCGATACCCTCACACTTCCCTCCTCGCGCGCGATCGATGCAGATGTGATTTGTCTATGCTGCTGATTATAATTACGATTGTCGTGTTCCGTGATCGATTTTTGGCTCGTGAGTTGTTTCTAGTTGTGTGCTATTGTGCTAAGTGCTGGTATCGTAAGTTTTTAGACGTGTTTGCTTCCGTAATAATACTGGTAATTAGTTAATTTTGTCAGCTATCGGTGAGTACATTTATTGTCTTTAGTGTGAGGGTATCGCGAAATAATTTATTTGTACGTTAATTTTTGCTTTCTACTGGTTAGTTCCCTCTAAATTGTTGATGTTATCCAATAATGATGACCCGCCTGATCGTGGCGGGGAAATATTCCGTAGAAATGCAATAACACCAAGGGCCGCAGCGCCCGCGTCAACCTCCGCTAATAGTAAACGTTTGTTTAGCGAAATGTATCCATCCTACGTTTCGCCCGATGATAGGTCCAAACGGCTTCAAAAATCCGAATCTTTTGAAAAGTCCTCGCCAATATTAAATGTAAGTAATGCGAGCAACGCCAGCAATGCGAACAATACCGACTATTGTTATTTAGTTTCCGAAGCGTCTGCGTATTTGTCAAAAATAAACGACCTTGTCAACGATCAAGGGTCCCGCATTAATGTTGCAAATAAATCTGCTATCATGGATATGACTCAGCGAGTAACGGCCATCGTTTTTATGTTAGCATTAAAATCATCGTGCAACGAAACGAAGTTAGCAAATACGGAACGTGAATTGGACAAAATTAAATTAAATCCCGTTATCAATACTGTGAATAATAATTATGTCAATGCCGAAAACAAAAAGGTGTCGTACGCGGACTCATTAAAACTTCGCTTGCCTAAAGTGGCTCCAGTCTTAGAGTCGCGGGCGCCGCTGCCGTGTGTCGTTGCTTACCCCACGGCGGAACGCTCAGCTGATTATGCGTCATCATCCGCGAATAAACAAGCCCTTATGAAAGCGTTTAAACCAAGTGATGACGGTTTCAAATCGTAGGAGTTAAAAAAACCGCCAAGTCAGGCGTTGTACTGCGTGTCGCTAACGAAACTCAATTAAAAAAGTTAGAATCGGTCGATGCCATCAGGTCCGCTGGCTTACGTTTAGAAAAACCAAAAGGCCGTATGCCACGCATATTAGTTAAAGATATTCCATCTTCAATAGAAGACAGCGCTTTTATGCTCGCTTTATACCGTCAAAACATTAAAGACGAGCTGCCTATCAAAGAGGATGAATTTATAAAATCTACAAAAATAATTCGTAGGCGTTCTGCTTATAATGGTCGTAAATGGATTGGCATAGAACTCGAATCTGCCGTACGTAAACACCTAGTATCTACGAAGGATAAGTTATTTATTGACTGGGCCACTTGCCGTTTTGTAGATGATATTGAGGTAGTACGTTGTTTAAATTGTCAACAGTTCGGTCACGTTAAGAAATACTGCAATAATAAATCACCTGCGTGTGCTGATTGCTCGGAAGCACATGAAACACAGGATTGCCCTCATAAAGACAATTTAAATTTTAAACCGACTTGCGTGGCGTGTAAACGTTTCAAAAAACCGTTTGACCACCGGTGCGGGTCTGAAGATTGTGCGACCTTTAAACTCAAACTCGAACAGCTTATCCTAAATACTAACTACTAATCAGATGGATAGTTTAAGCATAGGTCAATTAAATCTTCACAATGATAGAGTGGTGACATCCGATTTGGATAGATTTATTATCGATTACAAGTTAGACGTAGTACTTGTTCAAGAGCAATATCAAAACGCGCGCTTACATCACAAAGTGGTACAGCTGGATTGCAAAGCACGAGCCGGAATTTACGTTTCACGTTCTTCTAACTTTACAGTAACATCTTTACGTAACCTTATGACTCATCACTGTGCCGTTGCAGAGATTTCTTCAGCTGCCTTAAAAGTCTACGTTGTGAGCTGTTATTTTCAATATTCTGGTCCTGTTGCTCCTCATATACATAATCTCCGTCACGTCTTGCGGTCGCTCGCGGGCCACAAAATCATCGTTGGCGCGGATGTTAACGCGTCATCGTCCCTGTGGTATGGCAAGGTTCAGTCCACGAATTCCGAACGACGCTGCGCTGTCGAGGATTTCATTGCTGAAATGAACCTATCTATCCATAACACCCCTGACGCACCACCTACTTTTTGCAGCCCAATGGGCGAATCTTGTATTGACGTCACACTTTCTAGTGCAGACGTACGATTGGATAGGTGGCGTGTCCTACCGGACGCGTCTTGTAGCGACCATCGCCTGATCGTGTACGAATTTGTTCCGATGTTTACTCAAGGTCCGTCACATATTAGTGGTAATTTTAGATATAAATGTAAAGGCGCGAATTGGGAGTTTTTTAGCTCGCTTTTTGCTCGCCACGCCAAAGACTTCACTCACACCGGATTGTCAGCTGAAAAGAGTGCTGAAATTATGTCAGACACCTTTACTTACTGTGCTGACATCGCCATTGGTCGCGGATCTATGACCAACATTCGGAGATGTGATTGGTGGAGTGACTATTTAGTTGAACAACGAAAAATTTATCGCAGAGCGCGTAGACAGCTTAATAAGCTTAAAAAACGCAAGGTTACCGGGGACCTGCTGACTTTTGCATTAAATACGTTTAGAGTTGCCAAGTCACGCTACAAAGCGTCGGTGGAAAAATCTAAGGGTAATTTACTGCGTAAAATTGTTGCTAATAGATCAGTCGACCTTGCGTACTTACCTGAGTGTAGAGTCAACACTACGTTAGATTGGTTAAGCGTTAACGCACTGCAGCTCGCAGATCCAGAGTTCAACACACCCAATGAAATGGATATTTTACTGGGCGCTGATGCTTACAGCTGCATTATTAAGGCAGACATAGTTAAGAGTCCGTCAGGCACTCTAATTGCTCAGAGTACTACTTTAGGGTGGGTCCTGTCCGGTGCAGTTAGTAGGGACACATCTAGAAGTTCACCTAAAATTAATGTGTTGCATTCACAAGTTAATGAAGACGAAATATTAAGAAAGAGGGAAATTTAAGAGCAAAATAGTTCAAAGAAACTACTAACACCTAAAGAAAAAGGGTGTAAAGAGTTATATACTAAAACTACAGTAAGCGATGGCAGTGGAAGGTACGTAATGAGACTACCGTTCCGCTATGAAGTCCCTTCTTGGAAATCTAGAAGCTCTCGTGCTGAAAAAAGAGTTAAGTCATTAGAAAAAAGGTTAGAAAGAAATACAGATCTAAAGGAAAAGTACAAGCAGGAAGTAGATAGTAATACATTGAAAGGACAAATAGATCAAATTAGGACAAAGGATAATATGGAAAAGGACAACATAAACAAGGACAACATGAACAAGGACAACATGGACAAGGACAACATGAACAAGGACAACATGAACAAGGACAACATGAACAAGGACAACATGAACAAGGACAACATGAACAAGGACAACATAAACAAGAACAACATAAAAAGGACAACATAAACAAGAACAACATAAAAAGGACAACATAAACAAGAACAACACAAATAAGTACAAAATCATACAGGACATAAAACAAGCAATAGACTACAACAAACTAAAGAAACTAGAACACAAAGAAAAGGAAGTAGAAATAAAATTAGATAGTACAATCAAAATTCTAGAACTTACCTGGAACCGCAACACAGACACCTTCCAGTACATTGTGAACCTCCCACCGCCAACGACAGCACCTCTGTCTAAAAGATCCATTATTTTGAAGATAGCACGAGTTTTTGATCCATTAGGCTGGTTAGCCCCTAGTGTGGATTTCACGAAAGTATTAATCCAGAAATTATGGCTTGCAGGTGTTGGTTGGGATGAGGAGCTAACCAACGATCTAATAAATGAATGGAGGTCATATAGAGAGGAATTGTTACTACTCACCAAGGTCCGGAATCCTCGTTGGCTTGGCATCAAGTCGAATGACTATCTGGAACGTCACGGTTTTAGTGACGCCTCCGAAACAGCGTACTTAGCTGTGATTTACTTGCGGATTGTAAACGCAGACGGCAATGTTCAAGTGTCGTTGCTGCACTGTTGCAGTACCTACAGATTTAAAAGAGATCATTCTTCTTTTTTTTTCTGTTCCTTCTTCGATCAATTTTGTCAGTTACGAAGATTGGTTAGGTTCATTGCATACTACCAAAGATTTTAAAAGAATACAAAACATACAGGAAAGTATATGTATAAAAAACAGAATTAGACGCTGCACTCGAATGTAGTATTAGGAAAACACAAGAAGAACTATTTACAACAGAATATCCGTATATTCTGTTGTAAATAGTTCTTCTTGTGTTTTCCTAACTGAAGGACAAAGGCTATATACAGTCAAAAACAAGTTCATTAAGGTCACTCTGCCCCTACCTTGATGGTAAGGACATTATGATAGTTAGAGGTAGACTGGAGAAATTAGATCTAAGCGAACAAATGAAACATCCGATAGTCCTGCCTCTCTCCAGTCATCTAACTCGGCTAATCATCGCTGACGCACACCATAATACTCTTCACGGGGGTCCTCAGCTCATTATAAATTATCTGAGTACAACCTACTGGATTCTAGGGGTCAGAAATGTGGTCAAACATAATGTCATCAAGTGTGTGACATGTGCCAGGCAAAGAGTTACTTTGACGAACCGATATAAATGGTCTTCTCAAGTTGCTGAGCCAAAATTTGGAGACATTGTGTTAGTCAAAGAAGATGAATTGCCGCCAAGTCGTTGGTTGATGGGTAGGATAGTACAAAAACATCCTGGGGATGACAACATCACCCGTGTAGTCACGTTACGCACCAAATCCTCAACAATCAAAACGCCAACATCCAAAATATGTATTTTACGCATAGTCGAGAAAAATGTACTGTGTTTATTGTTTACATATACTTTAACCATGATTTTAAAACTATTATACACTTTTTATCATGTTAAAATCAATTTATACAACCATTTTACGAAATTTAGATCAATTGTTTTAAATCATGTTCTACACATATTTTAAGTTTTATTTACACTGTTTACAATTTGTATAAACTTGTTTAAAGTACACCTTATTTACAACCTAGAATTAATTATGTTTAGCTTTAAGTTATTGTAACATTCTTGTTAGTGATACCTATACGAACCATAGCTTCAAGATTTTAGTTCAAATTATTTCATGTAGTACAAATGTTTAGTTCAACTTGCTTTCGCAATGTGCCACTTAAGTTCAATTTAGAAGGACGTTCCGTCAGTAACGTCCTTGGTGGGCGGTATGTTTAAGACGGAATTATTTGTAAAGGTTCCGGCGCGCTCGATAGATGGCGTGGGCGTCGATTTAGAAGTCGCTATGGTTTCGTTACCGTGGTTAGGCTAAATAGGCAAATATTTTTTTTTATTAAATTACTCTTCGCTCGACGCTCGCCGCGCACGGACGTGTCGCCGCTTCGCTCCACGCTCTGCCGCTACGCTCGTCACCTGCTCTCGCTGCGCCCGCCGCAACGATTCCTGTAGTCAGCCGACTGCAATCAACTGTTCAAAAGTTGCCTTTTTCAAGGCGACGGCTGAAATTCCTATTTCTATAAACAGAGTCTGTCGTGTAGCTTCACTAGGCCCCTTCAGGGCTAGATAGGAGTGGGTAAGCCCTAATGGTTGTGATAGGACGAAAACGCGGTGAAATTTGTATTACAGGACTGTATTTAAAACATCGAAGAAACAAACGGTTGGCAGAATAATGGATTAACGCGAAAGGGTGAAGCGCGCGCTTAGTACGGCGGTGAATGACGCAGTGTCAGCTGATCCGGCCGGTGCGCGCTCGCAGCTCGAGCGCCCCCCCTGAACCCGCTGCTCCGCCCGCGGCCGCCCGGCGTGTAGTGATGTCGGCGGGAGCTAGTGATGTCTTAACATGCTCCCGGCGTTGAAGACTAGTCTTCAAGAGTTATGCTGGAAGAGGAAAGATGGTATTGTAAGCTCGTCTGACTATTCCTTTCTTCGTCTTGACGTCTGCGACTCTGCTTATTCCGTGTCTCCCAGGTATGAGACGTACGATACGGCCGAGTGGCCACATCAGTGGTGGTGCAAGCTTCTCCTTGAGTACCACCATGGTTCCCTCTTCGAGCATCCCATCGGAGTCCGTCCACTTGGTTCTCTGTTGGAGGTAAAAGATATACTCGTTAGAGAATCTATTCCAGAACTGTTGCTTCAGGTGTTCTATGCGCTGGTAACGTTTCAGGCTGGAGACGTTCTGGTTGCTGACTTGTGGATGCGGCAAGGATGTGAGAGATCTCCCAATAAGGAAATGGGCAGGAGTTAGAGGGTATAGGTCTGATGGATCAGTGGAAAGAGGAGTGAGAGGGCGAGAGTTTAGAATTGCCTCAACCTGAATCAGACAAGTAGACATCTCTTCGTACGTGAGATGTGCTAAGCCTAGTATACGTCGAAGGTGATGTTTGATAGACTTCACGGCAGATTCCCATAAGCCCCCAAAATGTGGGGTGTATGCGGGGATGAAATTGAAGTTGATACCTGAATTTGCCATTTCTGAAGAGAGGTCCTGTTTTAATATGTCAGCTATTTCGTTACAGGTGCCAACAAAGGTAGTACCGTTGTCGGAGTAAATTGTTCTAGGCTTACCACGACGAGCAATAAACCTGTTCAGAGCTGCAATAAAGGCATGTTTTGTAAGATCAGAGACAAGCTCCAAATGAACTGCCCTTGTGGCTAGACACACAAAAACACATATGTATGATTTTATTAATCTACATCCTCTACCCTTGCGGTCGGCTATGAGGATTGGTCCGGCATAGTCTGTACCAGTCTCTAGGAAAGGGAATTCCAGCTGAACCCGTTCCTTAGGCAGATTGCCCATGATGGGTTAAACGGTTCTGCCGGCGAATCGTTGGCACTTCACGCACTTATGGACAGTTGTTTTGGCAAGGTTTCTACCACCCAAAGGCCAATACTCATGTCTAATCGTAGCTAAGAGTAACTGTGGACCAGCATGAAATAGACGTAAATGGAAGAAATTAAAAATGAGTTTAGAGAAGTTATGTTTGCTGCATATAATGATGGGGTGTCTGACATTATAGTCGTAACAGGAATTGTCTAATCTGCCTCCGACTCGTATAATGCCAGATTCAATGAAAGGTGACAATTTCTTAAGACGATTTTTGTTTGGCAGTGGTTTACCTGATGAAAGCAGTTCGTACTCCTCAGGAAACATTTCCCTCTGAACTGTTTTGACCATAAACTCAGCGCTGTAAGTTAGCTCTGAGCAAGTAAGGGTAGGACTGTGGTTATGCTCTCTTTTAGACCGGTTAATAAATCTAAATACGTATGCTAGTAGGCGTTGTACATGTAAGTAATTAGATGAGTTATTAATTAAAGTATGAAATGAATTTTCTGTGTTTGTATTAAGATTAGTGTTGGTAATAGGTAATGATTGACTGTTAATGTTCGTAAAATGTGATTTTAAGAGCTCCGGTAGCACTGCGTCAGCTTCCGAGTTAGGCATTGAAGGCCAAAGAGCCGAGTCTGTCAACAAGAATGAAGGTCCTGACCACCACATGGTAGATTGACCTATCAGGTCAGCGCCTAAACCACGGGAAACCAGATCTGCAGGGTTGTCCTTAGACGGCACATATCGCCAGGTGTAATCACCAAAACCTTCCCGTATCTCCGAAACTCGATGCCTAACGAACGGTTTAAGTGTACTAGGTGAAGCAGACAACCAACCTAGAACAATCATTGAGTCACACCAGAATATGCATTTGTCGGGTTTAAGTGTTAACGACTCTAGTACCTTCGCACACAACCTTGTCCCTAATAAGGCACCACAAAGTTCTAGCCTTGGGATTGTGGTCGACTTGATCGGTGCTACCTTACTTTTAGACGTAAGCAGATGAGTATGAACGGTGCCGCTTCTAGCTACAGAACGAATGTATATGCAAGCTCCGTATGCCTTTTCTGACGCATCTGTAAAAATATGCATTTCAACAGAGGTAGGGCTATCTGATACCACCCAGCGTGGTATGCTGAGATGATTAAGCTGTGGTAATGTTTGTGTGAACTTCAGCCACAACCTTTTAATGTCCTCATTAACCTCGTCGTCCCATGCGCACTTGTCTATCCATAGTTTTTGCAAGATTATCTTAACTTCGATAATACCTACATGGAGAGACAAGACCCAGAGGATCGAACACTTGCGCTATTGTGGAAAGGATGTGTCGTTTTGTGATTAAAGTAACTGTGTGTTCCGGTACATGAATGGAGAATGTAAGGCAGTCAGTATGACAATGCCAATTAAGACCGAGTGTCTTACTTGGTTCGTCAATACTTAAGCTGACTGTGCTAGGTGTATCTGTATGTGATGTGGATGTGGGTTGAGTGGATGAAGGGTGTGCGATGCTTGTAGTGACTGCCTGAAGGATTTGTGCATTGTTAGACTGCCACTTTCGAAGATTGAGTTGTGCAGTCTTTAGTGTGCTGATGACATCTCTACATAGCGCTATAGTACTCTCTATAGAGTCACTTCCTGACAGGTAATCATCCACGTAAAAGTCGTGTTGTATAGACTGTTGCGTACGTGTGTGCGTGGCTTCCTTCGCCAATTGTGACAAACATCGTGTACTAATGAACGGAGCAGATGCTGTTCCGTAAGTGACGGTGTTTAGCGTGTAAGTTTTGAGAGGAAGTGATGGGTCGGAACGCCACAATATCTGTTGTAGAGGTCGCTGCGATTCGTCCACTACAATTTGTCGAAAGAACTTTTCGATATCTGACGATATGACGTATTTATGCTGACGGAACCTTAGTAGTATGGATATTAAGTCGTCCTGAACTCTAGCTCCTATGCCTTGGATGTCGTTAAACGACTTGCCCGACGTTGTGACGGCTGAAGCGTCGAAGACAACTCGAAGCTTTGTCGTTGTACTGGACTCTCTGAAAACACCATGATGTGGAAGGAAGTATGAATGAGATGAAGAAGGCTGAGAGGCTTCGCTCATATGACCTAATGCTTCATACTCCTGCAAGAACTCTACATAGCGACGCTTGAATGTTGGGTCTCTATCAAGTCTACGCTCCAACGACAGAAAGCGACGTTTAGCCATCTCAAAGGAGTTACCTAACGCTTCGGGAGACTCCTTTAAAGGAATGGTGACAACAAAACGTCCATCTGCGTTACGTCTAGTAGTGGTCTTGTAATTTTGTTCACATGCTCGCTCTTCGGAGGTAAAATTGAACTTAGGCGAGATGGAATCAAGTTCCCAGAATCTTGATAGATCCATGGGCGCTTGTACGTGTGTGGTGTGCCTGTCATGGGCGACCATACATAATGATGAGTGGGTTGAGTTAGGTTGAGGTATGGCGCCTGATATGAGCCATCCGAGCTTTGTCTCGAATAGCGTTGGCATATGTCTACCTAACTGTATACGGTTGCGACCAATCACACCCCAAAATATGTCGGCTCCAACAAGTATGTCGATGGTGGAAGGGACATTGAAAGATGGATCGGCCAGACTTACTCCTGCCGGTAGCTGCAAGTCCGTTAAGTCTATGTATGTATGAGGTATATGAGTGGTTATGTTGGGCAAGACAAAACAATCAATGTCAATGTTGTATGACCCATCGCACGATTGTAGATGTACAGTACATGATTGTGTTATGGTGGACACTTGACTGTTAATGCCTGCAACGTGTGAGCTTACACTACGAATAGGTAAATGTAGCTTAGCACAAAGGTCCTTGGTAACAAAGTTTGCCGTGCTTCCATTGTCAAGTAAGACTCTGGCGCTGTGCGGCGTCCCGGAAATGTCCGTGACTCTTACCAAAGCTATGGAAAGTAAAACATGACGAGATGAATAATCATAGTTAGTACCAGCTAAAGTTATATGCTCCTTGCTAGAGCTAGGATTATCATCGTGAGAATGCAACATTGTATTGTGCCTATTCTTGCAGTATTTACAGTGCCCGAGTGGACAAGTAGCCTCAAAATGACCTGGGCGTAAACAATTCAAACAAAGTTTGAATTCCTTCGCTTTAGATAAGCGTGCAGCAACTGCAACTGCAAGTGCCTTGAACTGATCACAAGTAAATATGTAGTGCTTCTGTTTACACAGGGGACAAGAAATATCAGATTTACCCTTACTTGTTAATACAGAGAAGCTTTTAGGCTTACTGTGCGATGACTCCGGCTTTGATTTTATGCTCTTAGCTTCCTCAAGTGTTTCTAAAAGATTGCAACGGTTAGAAATAAATTTAATAAATTCGTCTAAAGATGGATACTCAGTTAATGAGTTCCTATGTTCTTCCCACTGCCTGCTGGTGACAGTGTCTAACTTTGATGGCATTAAATGTATCACCATGTCATCCCAATGTTGTACGGACCTACCCAGGGTTGCCAATGACCGAAGATTTTTCCTGGTCACGTCGACAATTTCACGTAAGCCCTGACTACTCTCTTTCTGAAGTGGTTCCACGTTGAATAAAGCGTGAACATGATTATTCACTAATAACTGCTTGTTATCGTACCTCTCACATAACAATTGCCATGCATTATCGTAGTTGACCCCTCTAAAATCTAAACTTTTAATTACCAGTGCTGCGCTGCCATTAAGTGATGATCGTAAGTAGTGAAACTTGTTTATATTGTCTATAGATTTCTCTTCATGAATCAGTGACACGTAAATATCTTTAAACTCTAACCAATCCCTATAACCGCCGCTAAAGTGAGGTAAATTAATCTTAGGAAGTCTAACATTATTATGTCTAGTAACCACTGACAGTTGCTCATTGGAGCCTACCTTAGATCCCAGTTGCGCACGATGCCGTGACAGAAGCGCGCGGGCAGCTGCTAGTTGCCTGTAGTAGATGCTCTCGAATTGCTCACGTTTAGTAAATTGCTCGTCTGGTCTAGCGGACAGGAACTCCAGTTGACTCTGTAACTGATCATACGTGGCATATACGGTAACTATTTTCTCAATTCTGATGTCTAGCTCGACAAGTTGTTCCTCACTAAGCTGTTCGCAAGACTTAGCGGTAGCTAAAAAGTTTGTAAATTGCGTAAGCTGAGATTTAATTGAGGCACGTTTCCTCGTAAGCTCTTTAACCGTTACTTCTTCAGTCATGGCTAAACAGGAGTATAGCTTTAAGTGCTAGAAAAAAGAAGAAAAAAAAGGGAAGTAAGAAGAAGCCAGAATAAGAATTAATGCTAAAGGCACTGAAACAAACTAGAATATGCGCCTGTTGCAAAACAAAGGCGAACAGCTGACCGATGAAGCGATGCTATTCAATACCGTTAGGCGTTTAGAAAAAAAATCAATTCAAACTGAAAAGTCAAAAAAAACGGGTACCTTAAAAAAAAATATTTTTCGAATATTTTTACTAGATGATTATGATTATTATATTAAGCACTTATTACTAATAATGATTAAATAATGGGGTTCTACTTTGATGTGAAAGGAAAATCTACTTGTGTATGAATGTGTTGAGTATTGAAATAATAATGATTATGACAGAATGTAGTTTAAATGTATGATTGTATTGGACAAAACAAGCTACTGTAATTAACGTAGGATGATACTACTCACTGAGACGAATACTAATGAATGATTCTCTGGTCTAATGCACTATCTAACACTCTGGTGGAATGATATTATGTTAGTATATGATTGTGTACAAATGTTAGTAAGAATATGGAAAGATCTCACAAAATCCGTTGACTGCGTGTCCGAACTAAACGTTTTCTTGCTTGTGATGGATGGCGATGCTCTTGGGCTCTGCTCGGGCTGCTACGCTGCGATGACCCTGCTATGATGACCACTGAAGAACTTGCTCGCTCCACAAAATGCGCTTCTTCACAAAGGCGCCGAAGATGATGACCGAAGACAGGAACAAAGCTCGCACGAAGGGCGGGATGTCGTCTTGATCTCGAAGTCCAGTTACTAACGGCCGTTTTCAAATTTTGAAAAACCGCTTGTCACTTCGTTATTGGCTTGTTTACTCGCCGAAAACCTCGAAGGACCATAGATAGGAGTGGGTAAGCCCTAATGGTGGTGATAGGACGAAAACGCGGTGAAATTTGTATTACAGGACTGTATTTAAAACATCGAAGAAACAAACGGTTGGCAGAATAATGGATTAACGCGAAAGGGTGAAGCGCGCGCTTAGTACGGCGGTGAATGACGCAGTGTCAGCTGATCCGGCCGGTGCGCGCTCGCAGCTCGAGCGCCCCCCCTGCACCCGCTGCTCCGCCCGCGGCCGCCCGGCGTGTAGTGATGTCGGCGGGAGCTAGTGATGTCTTAACAGGGCAAAACCACAGTTTCGTGGTACTCGGTGGATACCTTACGGTGCCAACGAAGCCGAGTGGGAGTTGCCCCAATCACACCCGCCAAACCCCTTCAGGGCGAGGCAGTCAATTGGAGTCGGGAGCTAGTGTTTCGGCCTTGGGGGGTCTCCTAGTCGAACCTAGTCTCTGGTTTCCTTTCACAGCCACACACCTAGTGTCGGTTGGGCGTGTCTACACCCTTCGCACTAGACTGGCTACGGCCCCGTTCGCACAATAAGACTGGCGACGGGTTTACAAGCTTAGGGCTCACCAATAGGTACTCACCTCCCTGTCTACACCCGACAGGGAGGGTTACACATCCCCGGGCCACTCCACCCGAGGAGTAAGAGTTAGGTGTTAGGTTTAGTTTAGGCTTCCCTGAGAGTTAAATCTCCCAAAATTCCCTCCCCAACTTAGCTTTCCCTCCGACCATGTCGGACGCTGAAATATTAGCGTACGTCAAGGCCCGCTTATTTAAAAGCGCCAAGTTCCATGCCGATCTAGAGATATGGCTAGAGAACTCGTCCGCGTCCCGTAAAGCAGCCGAAGCTAGCGTCGCTGACTTCAGTGACATATTTGATAGCCCCTTTTCCCTCGATAACGCCAACGAAGGCACACCTGTGGCGGCATCCTCTATGCCACCGCAAATCCCGTCCCTATTGTCAATTAAGACAACAAGCCCGTACGCGGAAACACCTATTGTTTCCGAGCCCATTGTTCCCGCGACAATTGTTCCCGCGGCTATTGTTCCCACGCAGCTGCGCTCTGCGTCGCCATGTTTTTCAGAAACAATGGATACTTCTGTCCCCGTCTCTGAGCCATCTCACTCCGACTCTGAGGAAGCCCACTCTGCCTCCGCGTCCTCGGACGACGACTACCAAGTTGTCGGTCCGGGAGGCAAGAGAAAGAAGGGTAAGTGTCCCTCTCAGGCCACCAAGGCCAAGAAAGCCGTAGCCGCGCCCCCCCCCCTCCCCCACCCCCTCGGCTTCGGCCCCCCCCCGTCTCAGCTACCTCTCGTCCAGTGGGCAGCCGTCCCACTAGTCCCTTGTCCACTGCTGCCCCCAATCCTTCAGTTTCAAAAAAGAAACTACCCGCCCCGCCTCCCCTATTCATCCAGGACAAGGCGAAGTGGACCGACGTGTCCAAATTGTGTAACGATCGTAAGATCAAATACACAAACGCGCGCTCGACCCAACAGGGTATCATAGTTCAAGTTCCCACGGTGAACGACGACAAGGAACTTACATCCTTGTTAAAAGTGAGGAACATTTCGTTCCACACTTATTCCCTGCCCGATGATAAACCCACCCGTGTGGTAATCCGACGCGTCCCCAAAGAAATCTCAACGGAAGAGATTCTTGCCGACCTTCAGTCGCAAAATGTCCCAGTATCCGCTGTGCATCGTCTGCACAAAGCTAGGGGTGCGATTGCATACGACTCGGTTCTTGTCGTGTGCGATCACACCGACGGCCACCATCCGATCTTTAAAGTAAAGTCGGTATGTCACTTGTCGGGCATCTCGATCGAGAGGACTTATAAATCCGATACGGTTGGACAGTGTCACCGCTGCCAACTTTACGGTCACGCCCAACGCAATTGCTACGCGACCCCTAGATGCGTCAAGTGTCTGGGTGAGCACGCAACTGCTGACTGTCCCCGTCCGAAAGACCGCAATCTGTACACAGAACCTCCCAGCTGTGTGCTATGCGGCCAATCAGGTCACCCCGTCAATTACCGCGGCTGCCCCAAAGCCCCAAAATCCTCTTCTCCCAAGTTGACCAAGCGTGCGAACGCTCGTCAACAAAGGGAAAGGCCCTCTGTTAAGATTCCCTCCTCAGAGATGCCCGAGCGTCTCAGCCCTCAGAGGCCCTCCCCATGGAACTCGCTGAATCATCAGAGAGCATTCCCTGCATTGAGGCCCTCCCAATCTCTGCCCATGCCAGCGCTGATGGATTCGCCAGTCCCCGCGCCGAACCTAGCCTCCGCGACCACGCCCCCCCTACCTAAGGTCGCCCCCGCCGCTCCTAAGGCCGCCCTCGCCCCATCTAAGGCCGCCCCCGCCGTTTCAACCGCGCCCTCTGCCTCCCGCGTACCTGCATCTCTCCCTACCTAGAGGATAGGCGAAGTCATCAACCTCGCCTACCAAATTTACCGCAACCCCGCTGCTGAAGCTATGGCTAGGGATATACTCGCGTGCAAAGCAAATATTAGCGACATCCTTAAGGTGTTCAAAGCGTATCCGGAGATTACGCAAGCCTTAGATAAACTTTACCCTTACTAATCCAATGGATAAGGAAAGGCCGTGTACTAATAAACCCCGATCCCTTAAGTTAGGATTCTTTAACGCCAATGGCATTACTAACCAACGTGATGAGATCGCCAACTTCCTCCGCGACCATCAACTTGATATCCTCCTCATACAGGAGACCTTACTTAAGCCCCATCATCATGACCCGAATATTGCCAACTACCGTATAGTTCGCAATGATAGGTCTCGTTGTCACAAGGGCGGTACCCTAATATACTATAGAAAGGCTCTGTACTGCATTCCTATGGACCCTCCTTCCCTCGCTCGCCTCGAGGTCTCTGTCTGTCGGCTCGGCATGACCGGTCATCAGCCGTTAACTATTATATCAGCATACGTCCCTCCATCACTATTGGAGGATGATCCTATCCTCCTCAAGGATGACCTTTCTGCTCTTCTTGGCCTGGGTGACTCCGTCTTACTGGCGGGCGATCTCAATGCCAAACATCCCTCCTGGAATAGTAACAGGACCTCTTCCAGAGGTAGGATCGTGTTTAACCTCTGTTCTCAACTGAACTTGACGTCATCGCCCCGATGACTCCCACTCATTTCCCCCACGATCCCAACCATCTTCCCGACATCCTCGATATAGCGCTGCTCAAGAATGTGAACCTCCGTTTGCAATCTATAGAGACGCTACACGAGCTTAATTCCGACCATCGTCCAGTGATATTAGAACTAGCTCCCCGTTCAGGTCCCTCTGACCCTAGCCAGCCCCCTCCGACCCAAATTATTACCGACTGGAGGAAAGTAAGCGAAAGCCTACAATCCACCACGTCGCCTCACTTGGACGCTATCCCCGACCACTTGGTGACAGTCGCAGACACGACGGGCGCGATCGACTCGTTCACAAATCATGTACAATCCGTCTTGAACGATTGTTCAAGGGAGGTTCCGGCGATGAGCGATCATCGCTGGAAACTGCCTGACGATGTGCGTGATCTGTTGACCGAGAAGAACGCGGCCGTCCGTGCGTACAGTGCCTTCCCCTGGGATGCGAACAAGGCTCACATGCGCTCTTTACAGCGTGCTGTAAAGAAACGCATCGAGGAGCTGCGCTCCAGCCGCTGGGACAAGACACTTAGCGAACTCGAGCCCACCCACCTAGCCTTCTGGGAACTCCAGAGGAAGCTCCGTTCTTCTAACGAGGCCTCCATGCCCCCTCTCATTCGTTCCGACAGTAGCGTCGCCTTCGACAACGATGAAAAGGCTGAATGTCTAGCCGACAGCCTAGAGTCTCAATGCACCCCCAGCTCTCAACCAGTAGACGAAGCTCACCTTTCTGAGGTCGACGCCGAAGTCGAACGTAGAGCCTCTCTCCCACCCGTTGAAGACCCTGATTATCCTCTGCCTCCTGTCACTCCCGACGAAGTGCACGATATTATCAAGAGGCTCAAACCCCGGAAAGCCCCCGGCTCTGACGGTATCACCAATAAGGTTTTCAAACTCCTCCCCGCCCATCTCATAATGCTAATGACCGCCATCTTCAATGGCGCTCTAAGCAACAACATTTTTCCTCAGCCATGGAAAGAGGCCACCGTTATCGGCATTCCGAAACCAGGCAAACCCAAGTCTGATCCCACCAGTTACCGTCCCATTAGTCTACTCAATGTTCTAGGCAAAATCTACGAGAGGCTTATTTATAAGCGGCTCAAAGACTTTGCCGAAGCAAAGAGTCTCATTCCCGACGAGCAGTTTGGCTTTCGAACCGAACACAGCTGCGTCCAACAAGTCCACCGCATCGTCGAGCACATAAGCGCTGGTTTTCAGCGTGGCTTGATGACGGGTGCGCTCTTCTTTGACATAGCGAAAGCATTCGACAAAGTCTGGCACAACGGCTTACTATACAAGCTTTACCAACTCGGAGTGCCAGATCGTCTCGTGCTTATCTTGCGTGACTTTTTGTCGAATCGCACCTTTCGCTATCGCATCGAGGGTGCGCTCTCTTCACCCCACCCAATACGCGCTGGCGTCCCTCAGAGCTCCGTAGTGTCCCCCCTCATTTTCACGCTGTTCACCAGCGACATCCCCAAAGATAAAAAGGCCCAGTTGGCTCTATTCGCTGACGACACGGCCATCTATTACTCGGGTCGTAACCCAGACTGCATAGCTCGTACCCTCCAATCCGCGGCAAAAGCCTTAGGCACTTATTTCCGGAAATGGAGAATCGAGGTAAACCCCATCAAGAGTCAGGCAGTACTCTTTTCCAAACCGCGTTCGTCCCCCTCTCTGCCCAGTCCGATAACCATGTTCGGTAAGCCTTTCCCTTGGGAGAAGCAAGCCAAATACCTAGGTGTGATTCTGGACCACCATCTTACTTTCGGAGAGCACATAAAGACGGTGCGTTCGCGCGCCGCTTTCGCTCTCGGTAGGCTCTACTTCATGTTGAATGCACGCAGCAAATTGTCACTCAAGTGCAAATTGCGCATTTACACGGCGTGCATTCGTCCCATCATGACGTACGCCTGTGCTGTATTCGCACACGCGAAACCATACCGTCTCCATAGGATGCAGACCCTCCAAAACCGTTTCTTGCGAAGAATCACAGGAGCCCCTTTTTACCTTCGCAACGAGAACCTCCATCTCGATCTAAAAATACCTACCATCCAGCAGTTTATGAAACACTCCGCCAAGCGCTTCGTTAATCACACAGGGGGTGCCCTTAGCGTGTAGTCGCTTAGTTTGTAAGCTTTTTGCCCTGGCTGGAGGCCCTAAAAATAATATTTTTTAAGGCACCACAGGAAAGTCCGGTTAAGCAGCCGACAACCTCCTAGGTTGACCTGCGAGAAGCCAATCCGAAAAAAAAAAAAAAAAAACAATAAAAAAAAAAAAAAAAAAAAAAAAATATAATAATAAAATGTGAGCTATCAAGTCAGATTAGTAGGTACACAGTAGTTTTATTTTCGATTCTCGCTAGTGTACCTTCAGGTCAACCTCCCCAAATACCATCAGGTATTTAACAGTAGTTAATAACAAGGATGACAAATGTTCGCATCCCTTGGAACCTAAATGACCTCAGTAAACACATTAAATAACTACAACATTTACATATTATGACATCGGGCCTGGGCAGACTAGCTACTTTTAGCATCCGCGATCGGCGATTATGCGACTGTGTCGATGCTGCATCGCGTTTTGGTGACTCTTTGCGTTCGGAAGCGGTATCGGAATCGCGCGTTTTAGCGATTGCGCCGATGCTGCGTCGCGTTTTGGCGACTCTTTGCGTTCGGACGCTGGTCGCCTGTAGTGTTGCTGACCGATAGTCGACGGGAGATCGCCAGCGCCGTCAAGGCGCTGCTGGCCTTTCTTGGGGAGCTCGGGTGGATCGAATGATTTACTTCCCACCTGTACGCAAAATACGCGCTGAGTCGTGGATTTGCGGACACCGGCCCGTCATACTACTACTACTAGTCGACTATCGATAGCTTGCCCATTTGCAATGGTATTGATTACAAAAATGATAAATTTCAATATTAATTTAATTAATCAATCAATCAAATCAAACCTAAAAAAACAAAAAAATCAACAATCAATCAATTCAATATTTTTTATCTTTATTCTTTTTTAACTGTAGCAGTAACATAGGTCGGTAAAAATATTAAAAAAAAACTATAGTAGTATAATTGTATGGCCTTCCTTTAATTACATCGCTGTTTATACATAAGGTAAACTGGGTACGGTTGTACCCTGGCACAATCGTACCCAGTCGTCATTAGTGAAACTGTAAGGAATACATAGGTATTCCCTACTGAACATTGGTACTGGGTGGAAGGGGAGAGATAGGAGCGGCGTGCCCGTCTAAACGTGTATCAGAGCAGAGCATTATCGTTAGCAGAGACCTACATTACTTCTAAACAGTTATAAGTATTTTTATTTGATTACTTATAATAATTGTTGTTATATTTGTACAGATAGAGTAACAATAATAATCATTTTTAAATGTTTTTATTTTTGTATTAATATTTAAAAATGTAACTTATATGTATATACAATAAATAAATGAGATAATAATAATAATAAATTTTATTGTCAGGCAACTGAGGCCCATACAAAAAATACACAAATAATCTCAAACCATAAACTAATACATATAAAAAAAAAACCTTATCAACTAAACGTTCACTAAACTTAACACTACGTTGTCGGCGTCGTGTTTCGCTGCGTGGTGTCGCGTAACCGTCCTCGGAAATGTCGATATACGACACCTTTCGGCCAAAAGTCCTCCTTCAAAAAGGTCTGTAGATGTTGGGTTGGAACTCGTATCACGAACGACTTAAAGTTGACATTGTGTCGCGATTCCAACGCTTTAACCCTCAGAGTCCAGTCGGTCTTCACCCCCAAGTGCTCCACTACTTCCTCAATCTTCGTGGTGTAATGCAGCCGCGAAATGTACAGCTGCGTCGTAGGCACAGCAGGACGCAGCAGCATGTTGGGTCTACACGGTGCAGTACCGCACTGGTTACGAGAATTGGGCCTCCTCTTCTTCTTCTCCACTTTGGTGAAACCCTCTTCATCAACTTGGCCCGCTCCTGGCAAGGAACTACGGACCGCAGTCAAGGCAGGTTGAGCACCACTCTTCTTCGGTTTTTCCCCTATTTTACTTTGTGGTTTAGGTTGCGACGCAACAGATTTGCCGGTCGTGACAGAAGCAGCGTAGGTACGTTTAGGGGTCGACGTACCTACGTGTGACGTTTCCGCAGCCGGTGTTGGATTGCGGGCGACGGCGGCGGCGGGCGGCGCTTGGTCAGCACTATCGGTAGCTAGTGACGCACTAGTGTTCGGCGATTCAAAACTGCCGACTGATGCTTTTCGACGTGTGTTCACCTTTGAGGCTTCAGATGACCCAATTACTGAACCCACATTGCGCAATAATTCTATTTCTGCACGTAGTTCGGTATTTGTTTTTTCGAAGACTTCCATTCTGGTCTGCAACTTGGTCACCTCCATCTTTAAGGTAGTAATATTCTTTAGCAGCTGTGTAACGTCGACGTGACTGAAAGTGATGGGAGGCAGTTTACTCAGCTCCTTTGCCACGAAATCAGGCACGTCGTCCAGGTCGGTCTTCTTCAACATATCAATGATATCTTGAATACTCTTTTCAGTTCCATCTCTGCGGCGAGACGGCATCTGGTTTATCTTTCCAAGTGACTGGAACAGTAACAGCTTACCACTGCTAATCTCGTCCTCCTTGAAATTTCAAGGAGGACAAGATTAGCAGTGGTAGCCGGTCCAATTGGACCGGCATATCTGCAGGATGCTGACCTCGTAAATGTAGTCAATATCATGGACTAGGAATGCCAGCAATTCATTGACTATAAGTTGTTTGGAACTCATAGTGTTCCGTGTGTGTGTTTCTCATAGTGTGTGTGTGTGTGTAGTGTGCTATGGCAGCGCAACACGCGAATAAAATTCGTTCCGTGCACAGTGGAAACACGTCCGTACTCGATCGTGCATCACACTGACTGAATGAGTGTCTTTCTTCGTTATAAGTTAACCATGCCATTACTTTGAACATAGAGTATTATGCATTGTCACAACGATTGCTTTTTGTGCGTCGGGTGCGATTGTGACATATTTTCAGGGTACGCTAGTGACATAAATAATATTACACCTTTCTTCTAGCTAACTGGCATAATCGCGCTCGGCCGCTGTGCTGCGTGTCGTGCTGGATTTTCCTCGGCATTGCATCTAACAAAATTACAGGCGATCAATTGAAAATTGTCACAATCGTACCCAGTCTACCCTACCCTACCAATTTGCAATAGGGATTTCAAATTGGCAACCTATTGATAATCTACATTTTATTATTAATATAATATAGTATTCCCAAGGAACTATTAGTTAATCTGGTATTGCTCCGTTCTGAGCTATCGATAAATATCGATACTACTACTATCGATCGGTCGATTGATACTGTATATCGATAGTATAGCAACGCTAGTCGGCTAGCGGAGAGGTGAAGGGGGGTGTCCCTCGCGCTTGCGCTGGGTGCAGTGTTGTCACATCTACCAAATTTTTGGTAGATCTTCCTGTTTTAACTCCATTCTACGTTACATTACATCACATAGGTACATTATACATTCAACTTCAGCCTCAAATATACTTATTTATAAAAGGGAAATAATATGTGCAGCAATAAAAGTTTTCTTTGGCACCTGCGGCTTTCATTCACCGGTTGCCCGCGACCTCGCATGAAACAAATAATTGTATAATATTTTAAGCTACCGGTATTGCCATGACAAATGGAACGCTTTAAGTGAGTGACAAGTGACAATTACATTGACAGTGGCAGGTAGCCAACTGACATATTTTGTAAATCAATTATGTTCTTTGTGTAAATATCCATTGATTTTACCGCAGAAAACAATTAAATAATATAAAAAATTACTGAATTGTATATAATTTTCTTGACGAAAAGTAAGTATGCTTTGCTTGCATTGCATTTGCAGCAATTTAGTACCTATTGTAATTTAAGACTCCATAATTGTGCTGTTTTAATAGTTTCTGGAAATAGCGACGAAAATCATAGTGGAGAAGAAGGATAACGGAGTCAAAGGTTAGAATCTCCAGCTCAGAATATTAGGAAACGGTACTATGACCAAAACTATTTGAAAACATGGAAAACGAAAAGGACTATGCAGAATGGCTTTAAGATAGTGCCAAGGGCGATAACTACTGATACGAGGCGATTCATTTTTGCCAGGTAATCAGTTGGAAGTGGAGCGAAATAAGAGCTTAAGAGTAATAGAAATGAATTTTATTAGTAAGCGCACACAAGAGTAGCCATTGACCGGCTTAACAGTATTGCCATCTTATTATAAAACATAAGACCACATTAAAATATAAAATGTTGCCATTACTTAATATTCAATACAGTTATATTTTAATATCTAACACATCTTAAACATATTACTTATAGGAACACCCCCTTAACATTAGAACCTTGAAGTGAATGCCCCTTAACAACATTATATTTATAATAATAGGTACAAGAAACAATAAGTACTAATTACTCAAATACTCTGAAACATACCTACATTCTTTACATAAGAATAACACTAAAACAAAATCATGTTTCTCAAGTTTACAAATTGTTGTTTACCTAATGCTTTGGTAAACAAATCTGCAACATTATTGTTAGTTCTTACATATTTAATTGAAATTAGACCTGCTGATACATGTTCCATAATATACTGATACTTTATGTCTATGTGTTTCAATCTTTTATTACTATCGTTATTATGAACAATTACACTTTGATTGTCTTCTAATATTTCAAACTCAATATTTTTGTAACCAAAATCTAACATAAGTTTTCTTAAATAGGAACCTTCCATTATAGCAGAGCTAAGTGCTACATATTCAGCTTCACAAGAAGATAGGAACACACATGACTGTTTCTTACTACACCAAGAAATTGGACAATTAAATACATATAATATTTGACCAGATGTTGACTTACGGTCTGCAACATCACCGGCCCAGTCTGCATCACTTGTAATTTACAAACATTTTACTATCATTATTATATTTATATCTAAGAGACAAATCAATTGAACCTTTTATGTACGTACCTTAATACTCTTTTTAAACACTTATATAAAGCTGAACTTGCACAATGCACATATCTGCTAAGAAATCCTACTGCTACCGACAAATCAGGTCTAGTACATGTGGCATAAAGCAAACTACCTATTAGACTCCTACACATCTTTTAAATTTCTACACTTTCACTCTTGTCTCTAATTAACAATTCAAAATTATAGTTTTGTTCTACTGGGGTTGTTACACTTTTACAATTTGACATTTTAAACTTGTCTAACAACTTTTGTAAGTAACTTTTTTGATTTATTACAGTAACAAAACTTTTAAGATCCTGTTGAATATTTATTCCTAAATAATTACATGCTAGACCCAAATCTTTCATTTTAAAGTGATTACATATTTTATTTTTGAAATGTTGTACTTGTTTTTCATTACTACCAAAATACAACAGGTCATCAACAAATAATAGAAGATAAATATATTCATTACCAATATTTTTCAAATATAAACATGGGTCATTTTTGGATCTTACAAAATTTTCATTTAACATAAAATTATTGAATTTTGAATTCCAATACTTAGGAGATTTTTTTAGACCATAGATTGATTTCTTTAACTCACATATTTTATTATTAGGCAACTTCATAAAAACAGTTTCATTGATATCTCCATAGAGGAATGCACCAGTTACATCCATTTGATACACTGGTTGTCTCTTCTGACTAGCTACAGCCATAAGGGCTTTAAAGGTTGTTAACTTTGCAACGGGTGAGTATGTTTGATCATCACAATTCTTCTGTTCAAAGCCTCTGGCTACTAAGCGAGCCTTGTAGATAGGTTTTCCATCTGTTTCTTTGATTTTAAATACCCACTTGCTGCTAATGATATTTTCTCCGTCTGGAACCTCTGTTACTTCTTCCCATGTCTCATTTTCCTCCAATGTTTCTAATTCTTTCTTTATGGCCTCTTCCCATCTACTTTTGTCAGGTCTTTTCATAGCTTCTTGGTAGGAAATAGGTTCATCACAACAGTAGCTTAGGAAACTGTTTTCTTCTTCTCCTAGCACATAGTCTTTTAACCAGCATGGCTTATTTCTTGCTCTTCTAGGTCTCTCTATATCTTCTTTTTCTGTGTGTTCTGAAGTCACCTGTACATTTTCATTATCTGTGTCTGTAGTTTCTATTTCTTCTATCTGTGACTGCTCATGAAAGGAATGTATGGAATCCTGTTCATTTTCACTGTTTACTATTTCTGGGTTAATGGTATCTTCATATTGACTTTCTTCTTCTTTCGAACCTTGTTCTGTGTTTTCATGAATCTCAACTCCTGGTTTTGATGCTCTGTGTATACTTGATTGAAATGGGAACTTATGTTGCTTTCCTCTTAGACACGACACACATGTTTCCTCTTTACTATTTTCTTCAAACTTTACATTCCATCTATTCAAAACACTTTTTACTTGATTTATATCCTGGTGACCGAGTTTAGCATGCCATTCTGTCAGATTTGACATTACTTTGCCTACCATGGCAGCTTCACATTGATTTCTGAATAACATAATGAACATTTTACCTTGGCGCTTCGCCACAGCATGCACGTTATTGTTGATTATAAATTGGCATTCAGTGGCAGTTGATTCAAGTATGTAGCCTTTATCCAAAGTAGCACTCATCGAAAATAGGTTAGCTTTGAGGCTAGGTACATACAACACATTTTTTATTGTTGTTTTAATCCACTGTTCATTATCATAAGCTTCCAGTTTTATGTCACCATACCCTAATGCGTTTATTATTGATCCATCACCAATTACTACATCTTTTGGCACTAATAAACTTTTGTAGTTTGTAAAACTTTCTATTGTTGAGCACATATGATCAGAAGCACCACTGTCCAAAAACCAGTCTCTGTTCACATTTACACTTTTTGAGGTTAGTCCACACGCTGACATGACAAGTGCATTCTGTTTTTCGTTATTATTTTTAGTTACATTTTTACCGTCTCTGTTTTTAAACCAACACTGTTTAGAAGTATGTCCACGTTTCTTACACACTTGACACGTTTGAATGTTTTTATTTTTATTTTTGTTCACTAGACAGTCACGTTTGTAATGTCCTGTTATACCACAGCTAAAACATTTTCTTGTCTCTTTTCTAATATCGGTTTTGAATGCCGTTTGCCCTAACTGTTCTTCTTCTACGTATATTTTATTTCTTTGTTCTTCAGTTAGTAATCTCGCTGTCAACTCCGATAATGTTCTTTTCTCGACTGGTACAGAGTCCCAAGCCAAGACAAAATGGCGGAATTTTTCACCAAGTGAAGTAATAATTTTCGTTATTATCATATTTTCAGATATTTCGCCTTTTGCTTGACGAATCGGGCTCACGGTTGGTTCTATTTTTGCTATAAACGTAGCAATATCTTCCGAGTTCGAATACTTTACGTCAAAGAACTTTTGTTGCGACAAATGTAACGACACTTCCGATTTTTGTTCATAAACCGTACACAATCTGTCCCATATTTCTTTCGCTGTTTCGCAATTCTGTACTTGTAACATCGCCACATTGCTCAATTTTGTGACAATCACGCCTTGGGCTTTCGCATCTAGCCTTTTCCACGTGGCGATTTTTTCTTGATCGGTTTCCGGGCACGTGTATGAACCATCGACGACATTATAGACATTTACCGCCTTTAATAATACCTTTACTTGGAATTTCCAGGTATGCCAATTACCGGCATTCTCCAGCAGTATTCTATTACCAGCTGGTCCTGTATTGTACGATATTCCAAAAACGTCGACTTCGCGTTCGCCCTCCATCTTGGACGCTTCACCTTGCTTCTGCTTGACCGCAGTTTTTTACTGTTTAACCACAGCAACTATTTCTCTTTTGCTTATTCCGCTCCGGGCAAACTGGGCCCATAACCTTTTGCCAGGTAATCAGTTGGAAGTGGAGCGAAATAAAAGCTTAAGAGTAATAGAAATGAATTTTATTAGTAAGCGCACACAAGAGTAGCCATTGCCCGGCTTAACAGTATTGCCATCTTATTATAAAACATAAGACCACATTAAAATATAAAATGTTGCCATTACTTAATATTCAATATTCATTTCTAAAAACGAAGAGCCAAGTACAGAACATTCAAACTTTTCTATAAGAATATACAGGATGTTTGGTAGATCGATGCAAAGCCGTAAAGCGGAGCTAGTATAGACTATTTACAACCATTTGAACCGAACTTGTCTTAGCCGAAGTGTTACAATTTTTTTTATAGCAAAATTTTTACGATTTTTGATGACAACCCAATATATTGCAGTTAGTTGCAAATAATGGCCAATTTGAAAGATATGTCATTTATTTTTTATATTTGGTTAACATAATGCGTAAACAATCTAATAAAACATAATTAGGGGCTCTGTGTGGTAAGACAATTTTTTACAGACATTTAAAGACAAAGACATTTTTAAAGATTTCAGAAATCTGTTTTTAGACTGCATGAAAAAAAATCACGGGTGGTGCTTTTTTTGTTCAAACATTTTTAAAAGCATGTCTGGTTATTGGTCTTTCTTTTGAGGTATCAACTACGCGGTTAGCTAACAAATTATTGAAATTAAGACCTACAAACCAAATCGTGGGAGAAAATTATTTTATTTAGGCAATTTATTTAAAAAAAAAATATAAGGGTAGTTCTTCGTTTCATTCTTCCACTGATCCATATGGGCAAAATTTAATTTTACTTTCAGCTCAGTAACACATGTTCTTATAAAAATAGGTATACCAAATAACATATATTTGAATGAGGGACTCGTTTTTATAAAGTAGTTTTGAAAATATCGACGTTCGAATATTTTGTGCCCAGATGAATCAGAATTTATTGCAGATGAATCAGAAACAGAAATAAAAATTAAAAATTGTATACTTACAACCTACCTACCTACCTTATCTACTGATAGGCTCTGGTATTACGAAACGAATCATATTTTAACAACAACCACAGTATGTTTTTTATGAAAACCATTATGAGTAATTATAATTATCACGAAAGAAATTGGTGAATTCAAAAATAATTATTGTAGAACCTTTTTGTAACTCCATTACATAATTGTATTATATGGGAAAGCGAGAATACTCCTATATAACAGAAATTTAAACTATTGCTAATATTTGTAATAATACAATAAATTCTGTTGGGTACTAGAAAGTTATTATAATGGTACCTATTTTGTAAATTATTATTCTATCCGTTTATTTTTTTTTTCGTGTACAACTCATTAGTCTTATTTATTATACTTATAACCCTTCATAATTAAAAGAACACAGGAGTACTAACTTATTCAAATAATGGTACTTTTGACATCAGTCTTAATTAGGTATTAATTGGAATTACCAATCACATTAGTGTATTTATTACTAACAATAAAGTAAGAAAAACAAGATCAACTTTAATTAAATGGCATTTTGTCAATTATCTTCATTATTAAATTTCATACACTTATTGTAAGTATGGTTAACTAATATTAGCAAATAGGAAATATTTCCTTGGCGCTTTACAAAGAACCGAGCTATTTTCAATATCATCCTATTGTTGGCAAGGTCTTGAATTTTGGAGGAAGATGGAATAATCATTATCTTCACCAATGACGTTAGACTCTTTTGTCCGTTTATTATATTAAAACTTTTTAAACACAAAAATATCCTGATCGTCAGAATCTGAGGGATCATCCACGCTTTTCTAATGAACGGTCGATAGGATATCTCTGATGAATTTCGGAGTTATAATTTTTTCATCAAATGACGAAGTCTCCATCCAAAAGCTGTCATCATCGGGAAGGGCCAAGTCTTGTAGGGCTGTATCCGAATTAAATAATTATTATTAATTCTTAACTAAGACATATCAAAAATATCCTATTTAGAACAAGTTTATACTCCTGTGTTTTTTTAATTAATCAATCAAAAAGTTATAGCTAAGTAAATATAATAGAGCTACTGACTTGTACACGTGTCAAAAATTGGACAAGGAGAATTACGCAACAAAAGCACTCATTTCATGCTGGAGATGGGAAAAACTAATTTATTTTAGGGAAAGTTATTGAGTTTGGACCTGGGAAATATCAATGTCAAATCAAAACATCAATTATTTTTCTGAATAAAATTAAATAAATTAATAATCAATGGAGTTGTAATTGGCAGAAAGTAAGATTCGTGCTGTACCAGAAGTGATTAATAACTGTACACTGCACTCTGCGGGCCAACTTCTAATTCCACAGAGTACAATATATATATACAGAGAACCCAACACCATCTTTAGAATCCTCCCGGTCAAGTGCACTGTGCGCCAACACATTGCAAAGAAGTGAGCTCACAAAAACGGCAGTGAACGTGCGTAGTACATTTATATATCGATGCAGTGAACTGAGTCGGCGCGTGGCGTTGAACCTCACCATTCCAATTACTTTATAATAAATTATTATTAATGACAACTTCGCGAAGACGGCCTGTCTCTTGGCAATGGTTGCTAGGGCTACAAGGAAATGACTGCTACAGTGGCGCTGTGCCCTAGGCAGCCACCGCGACTGCGCTGCGCGTCACGAAGTGTAGTGTCAAATATTGTTTATTCATTTTAAAAAACTGACAATTATTGTATATTCATTTTTAAGTTTAATTTATCTAGTTACATAAGTGGTAATTTTAATGATTAGTGGAAGCAGCGATGGAGATCGAAGTGCATGCCAACCTTCTGCATCACTACATATCCTGGAGAGATGCCCCCTATGCACCCAGGTCCGGTATTTTAAAGGTAAGCGGGGTCTGAATGTGCATATTGGAAAGGTCCACAAACTGACAAGTGCTCTCTCTTCAGACCCTGTTATTACTCCTACTTCTTCTACACAAGATACATCCAGTTTTGATCCGTTTTGGAAAACCCTTTCCAAATTCAAAAACTCTTTTCCTGTCTTGAAGCGAGTTCCCCGTGGCGCTAGGCCACTAGTTGCACAGAATTTAGCCGGTTGCATCCGCCTTGCCGCCCGGGAGAACTCGCAACGTGCCTGGGAACAACTACTCACCTTCCCTTACAGAATTCTCCATTTGCAAAAGAATTTGGCAACTAAAAAGACATTAACTGCACAAATTAAAGAAAATTGTAATGATTCGGCTCAACTTTTGGATCCAAATTTTACGTCACAGGGATATTCCTCCTCTAGAGGTATATCCCATCTGGTAGAAACTAAGTTAGGGGAAGGTGACATTAGTGGAGTGGCTAGGATCCTTTTTAGTAGTGATGTGGTGGCTCCGTGTTCTCCAGAAACGCTCTCCGTTCTGGAGAGTAAACACCCTGCCCCAGCAGATGGCCTTTCTTTTCCCGACTCTCCCGACTCGGTTAATCACTCCCTCACCGTCACAGGTCGAGAGTTGGTCGCAGCCGTTTGCTCCTTTCGAAGCGGTTCCGCCGGCGGCCTCGACGGCTTGACTCCTCAACACCTAAAGGACCTTATTTGTTCAGGCGCCGGGGTAGCTGGTGAGTTGCTCTTGAAGGAGCTTACGGCTCTGATTAATCTTATGCTCTCAGGCAAGGTGAACGAGGCCGTCATCGATGTTTTGTACGGGGCTAACCTATGTGCCCTGCGTAAAAAGGATGGCGGCATTCGTCCCATTGCCGTGGGTACTACATACCGTCGTATGGCAGCCAAGATTTGCTGTAAATTTTACGGTGAGATTGTTTCGAAAAAATTTCAGCCCCTTCAGCTAGGTTACGGCTCTAAAGGGGGCTGTGAGGCTGCCGTACACGCCTTGTCGACCTACCTAAATTCTGGCAAAGGAGAGGTCATCTTGAAGGTTGACATAAAGAATGCCTTTAACTCAGTAAATAGGGACACCTTGCTGGCAGAATCCAAAAAAGAAATACCCCAAATCTATAGTTTCCTTTGGCAATGTTACAGACATCCTTCGAAATTACTGTATCGTGACAAGCTTTTAGAATCCGCTGTTGGTTGTCAACAAGGTGACCCTCTTGGGCCAGTGATTTTCAGTTTAGCCATTCATCCAATAATCCAACAACTAAATTCCAAATTTAACGTTTGGTATCTCGATGATGGGACCCTGGGAGGCGATGTAGACTACGTTTTAAAGGATTTGATTATCTTAAAAAATGAACTAAATTCAATAGGCCTAGAACTCAATCTTTCGAAATGCGAATTGTATTTAGCGGACCATACTGACAGACAATCGACACTTGCAAAATTTAACGCAATAGCCCCAGAAATCAAAATTATGGAAAAAAGTACTCTTCGTCTTCTTGGGTCTCCAATCTACGAGAATTCGTTTTCCAGTTTCATTGAGGAAAAAATACAACATTTTAATGACATTTCGGAAAGATTGCTTCAAATTAATATGCATTCGGCCATCACCATAATTCGGTACTGCTGTTTCGGCCCAAAATTAAATTACTTCCTGCGCGCTTCCCATTTGTGGAAGCACAGTCACCTTTTAGAGAAAATGGACCAAATTATTCGTCAAACATTAACCTCTATTTTAAATTTGGCAATGGACGACCGTGTGTGGGCCCAAGCTACTCTACCAATTCGTATGGGCGGTCTCGGCGTCCGCAAAATCTCAAGTATCGGTTTGCCTGCATTTATATCCTCGGTCCACGGCACTGAAAAGTTAATCAGGAATATTCTAGCTCCTACACTGGTTGATTTTGATGTGCCGTGCATTACCGAGGCCATAGATGCTTGGAAACTTGCTTGCCCACGTACTGATCTACCTGACAACCCGTCTTCTCAGAGACGGTGGGATGAGCCGCTCTGCAGGTTAGTACAGAATAATTTACTTACCACTTCTGCTAATTCTGCTGAGCGAGCGCGCCTGCTGGCTGTGGGAAAGTGGGAGTCGGGTCTATGGCTTCTGGCACTTCCGTCGTCAAACCTAGGAACTATGTTTGACGACACTACTTTTCGCCTCGCTGCTTCCTTACGTTTAGGAGCATCTTGTTGCTCCCCTCATCGCTGTCGCTGTGGGGAAGCTGTTAACTGCCTTGGACACCACGGCCTGTCGTGCAGCCGGAGTGCGGGTCGCATAGCGCGGCACGCGAATATTAATGACATTATCCGTCGTGCTCTCGTCGCCGTCGGCGTTCCGGCTGTTTTGGAACCCAACGGCTTGGCACGCGACGATGGCAAGAGACCGGACGGCATGTCATTATTTCCATGGAAGTTGGGTAGGCCCTTAGTGTGGGACGCTACGTGTGTCGATACTCTTGCGCCATCCCATCTTCCTAGTACGGCGTGCTGTGCTGGTGCTGCTGCTGCGGCTGCAGAAAACCTCAAACGGCGAAAGTATAGTATCCTAAGCGATAACTTTATTTTCGAGCCGTTTGGGGTTGAAACCCTCGGGTCGTGGGGTCCAAGTGCTCATCTACTTTTTAAAGAAATTTCCAAAAGGTTGGTTGACACTTCCCGTGATCCAAGGGCTGGTTTTTACCTCGGACAGAGGTTAAGCATTGCCATACAACGTGGCAATGCCGCCAGTCTCTTGGGCACATTCCCAGTTGACGACGATGTTGGGGATTTTTTTGATGCCTTATTGTCTTAGCTTTTCTTTTTGTTTTTAATAGTTATAGGTTTTCCTTTTTTATTTTTAAATGTAAATATTGTATATTGAGATTTTATTTAAAAATAAATAACTTTTATTTGTTTGGAAGTTACCAAATAACTGCGAGTTTTTTCTATTTATATTTATTTTATGATTTATATGGGGATTTTACCATACGAATCAGGCACAGATGAATCAGGATTTTGCCTACTATCATGCATAACTCATGATACATACAGACGTCATGATTGACATTTTTCTACACGAATCAATAACCCAAAAGCATCACACGAAACAGAGATTGAAGTTAAAAACAATAAAATAAATTTTATAAAGTAGGCATTGTAATCAGAATGCCACCTGAACCAAACACAGATGAATCAGATGTTTACCATCGTAACACCGGTATCTAAGCCAACAGCCACACGTCCGCTTTCTAGATGGTTCGTTGCACGACTGGCTTCCCCCCATGCGGGAAGCCAGACTCTCATTATTATTACCCGACCAAGTACGGTCAAGCGCAGCTTACGCCACATCAATCAGTATTATACGCCGGACACTTCTTATTAACCCATTTATAAACACACTAAGGTAGTTATACCTAATACATATTTTTTTATAAGAGGACAATTCATTTCCTTTTGATATAATTATAAATTATATTGATGTATCAAAAGGAAAATGCAACATCGACCATTTTGTTCCAAAAAATGGCAAACGGACGCGTTGTATGAATCAGAAGAACAACCTTCAAATATTTTTATTGTATACCTAGACAGCAATTATTTAAAAAATATAATTTGTACTAGTAAGGGATAAAGCTAAACTGTACAAAAAAAAATTTACATACCGTTCTGTTAGATGGTTACAGAAATATACCCCTAGAAATAGAAAATTTTGTCCCTGAAGAAATACTAAAATCATTATAATATAATTAATATTATTATAATTAAAATCATTTATTATTCGTGTTCAAAAGGTTCACCTCGGTCGCTAACATCAGCACGGGCCCGTCTTCACCTTCTGTTGTTGTTATTTTTAATTTCATCTCCAGTTTCATCGTTACAAACGCTGAATTAATTTTCTCAATCAATTCTTATTTCCTGTTTATTTCCACATTCGTATAAATTTCCTTGGCCCCACCTCACACGTAAAAGTCAAGCGGAGTCAGGTCGGGTGACCGGGCGGGCCAAGGGATTGACCCGTCTCTGCCGATCCAGCGGTTAAGGAAGCAAATATTTAAGTGCTCCCGTACATTTAATGTCCAATGCGCTGAACCACCATCTTGTTGAAAGATGACTTCTCGGTCTCTAGCAAATATCGGGCCCTCAGATTCAGACGACTTGTCGGTCTCTAGCGAATACCGGATAATTTGTATACAAATTATAAATATAAATACAAAAAAAAAAACAAATTGGTAATTATAAATTCACTGATGGGGCCCCATTTCTTCCCGGATAATTTGGATGGCAACAATTATTTGGAATTCCTACAAAATGATCTTCCCGAGCTTTTAGAGGAATCCGGGCCCCGATATTTACTAGAGACTGGCAAGTCGTCTGAATTCAAGGCCCCGATATTGGCTAGAGAGACCGAGAAGTCATGTTTCAAGAAGATGGTTATTCAGCGCATTGGACATTAAAGGTACGGGAGCACTTAAATAAACGAGCCGGTCCCTTGGCCCACCCGGTCACCCGACCTGACTCCGTTTGACTTTTACGTGTGGGGTTGGGCCAAGGTACTAGTTTATACGAATGTGGAAATAAACAGGAAAGAAGAATTGATTGAGAGAATTAATTCAGCGTTTGAAACGATGAAACTGGAGATGAAGTTAAAAATAACAACAACAGAAGTGTGAAGACGGGCCCGTGTTGGTGTTAGAGACTGCGGCGAACATTTAGAACACGAATAATAAATGATTTTAATTATAATTTCCTTTGAAATATTTCGTCTAAAAAAAATATTTTTCTCCCTCAATTTGGTTTGTAGGTCCTAATTTCAATAATTGGTGAGCTATCCACGTAGTTGATACCTCGAAAGAAAGACCAATAACCAGACATGTTTTTAAAAAGGTTTGAACAAAAAAAGCACCACCCGCGATTTTTTTTAATGCCGTCTAAAAACAGATTTCTGAAATCTTTAAAAATGTCTTTGACTACCTCTTAGCCGCGGTGCCTCTGTACGCGAAATTATCGGAAACGCCGGTGTATTCGCAAGGACTTTTGGATTTTTGGGCAGGCCTTTGAAAAAACGCAGATTTCGTCAATACATAGCCAGTTACACGGTATATACTATACCATCCTGGCTTCGTTATTAGATTACCTAACTACTTATACCATTCAATTTGCAAATATAACTGACCTCATCACGCAGTGATTCGTTATGTTTTCATTTTGATAATTTTTACTCACATAACCTGCTAACTTTCTCACATTATATGTAATTTACACAAACATTCACCAAAAAAACACTTCATAACGATAACACAATATGCGTAGGTAATAATAACACAACACAATCCACTTTGAAACAATAACTAAACCATAAAAACTAAATATTTACGTAAATAGACAATGGCGGTAATTGCCGAGGCTGCGCGCGCGCCCGTCGCTTCGGTACACTGCCGGCGCAGGTACCGCCAGCGACAAAAACAACGAACGAAATTTTTATGTGTTATAATTTTCAACCTACGATTCTTTGTTTTTATTTTATTTTTGTTATTTTATTCCGTTTATTTTATTAGTTTATTTTAGATAACATAATAATAATGTTTGTGTTCTAATAAAATAGTAATGATCTGATCAATAAAATATCGGAGATATTTTTGTTTGTTTCTAAGTATCTCAATTGTTGTTATTATTTCGATATATTTCTTTGAAAAACAAGAGGCATCATTATTTCGTACTTTTTTGTTTTAGTTAGTATACAATTATGGTGGATAAATTATACATTACGTAAATTATTATTCTATCTATCGTTCCATAAACCTAAATCCATCTACCAACCCACCCTTTATTTTTCATAGACAGGAGACCCGAGTCCTAGGAGAGGGAACATAATAGTCCGATTATGCCTAACAAATAGGGACCTACTACGTATGTGGAAGTAATTATTGTGTTTATTCATCATGTATCATTATTACTTGGTTTTAAGTATGTTTTACCATTCAAGTGAAAACTCTTACTACCTTCAATCCTCCTGCGTTGCTGTAAATGGCCCCATATACTTACGGATAGTTAGGTATCCCTATTATATGTAGAAGAGAGAGCTTGGAAAAATTTAAATAAAATACATTTTATAATAGTAATAATTCATTTATTTATTTTGACTACATCGGTCCAATTGTTAGTAAAAAACAAAACTTAATCTACGGCACAGAATACTTAATAGTACTACGTACAGAAGGGACACTCCCTTCCCCGCGCTACTTCAGATACCGTACCGTCACCCCGCACTAGGAGGGGCTAACCGCCGACTCTTTAGCCAGGGCGCTTAAAATCGTAACAACTGCAGCGCTGTAGGTACTGCTGACACAAACACACAATTTTGCGATTTATTTTGTTTTAAGTTTTATTTATTAGTTTTAATCTCGATGATTCATTTATTTTCCAAGTTTTCGTCGTTTTATAATAATACAATTAAAACTTCCGTAATAATAACGTATACCAGCTATTAATATTGCTCTCTCTCTTTATTGTCTTAGTTATGTACTTATGTCCCTTTCTTTCACGTTCTATTCATTCTTTGAATTGAAAAGTAGTAGCCTCCGCACTAACCTTGTCGCGTCGCCCCCTTGTAATTATTATTATTGTAATATTTTAATTAATTCTTAATTTTTATTTTTAATACTTTTGAACTTAACATGTATGGACATGGACAGGTTCCGAAATAAATGAAAAAAAAAAAATTGCGTTGCCGCGTAATGGTACGGGGCGATCGTGAATTCCATATTTTGTAATTAGGTAGGTAGGTACCTTAATTTACCATTATTGATGAATAAATAAACCTCTTTACATAATAAATATTATAATATTACGTTTATGTCATTACAAATCCGAGTATTCAAAATCAAATATCATTTATTTTATTCTTTAAGAAATAAATAATGAACGCTCGGACAAGGTCACTTCTGAATAATAATGCTCGAAACGTTCCGGTAGTTCCGTCGTCGTTCGGTTCACACGACGCAAAGCGCTACACTTTTCGCGCCATTTTGTACGCCACGACATCCAACTGATTCAACCCTACTAAAATTCACGCACACATTTGCACGTGTACAGACGTCATTTGGTTTTGTAGTAGTAATAGGTAATTATTTTGCAAGTTTTGTATGAAGTGTCCGAGGTGTGTCTACGGGTAAGTAACATATCCAGAACAATACTCAAAAGACAAATACAAAAAGAACGACAAAGTTGCCCTTGTCGGAATCAGAATCAGAACGTATTTATTTGTAATTAATGTAGGTAACAAAATATGGTATTGTTGGTGTAACAAACTGATCACGTATATAAAAAGGAAAAAGAAATGTAGTGAAATGAAATGTCGCAAGAATACATTTACAAAACTCGTAAGCGTCCAGAATACAACAAATGGAAACAAGAAAAACAATACAATAATAAAATAAGTCATGTCACTAAGAGACTAAAACTCCCAACTGACGGCGGCGTTCACGGAGATGACGCTTGTATTAGCATCATTTAGGTCAACCATTTTAAAGGGAGCTAAGCGCAGATCCTCTACCCAACGTTAGACATGCCAGAGGTCCTCGTTCGGCATGTCATGTCCATTGCCTCCACCCGCTCGACTACATCGAAACTGCAAACAAATACAATATTATAAAAATATAACCTAAATACACGTGTAACACGTTGTGCACGTATAACACATACCAAAAAATTATTCTATAAAGGAGAACTAACTTACCAAAGTGGTACGGTCGGCTTAAATTGGACACGTCGGAGGTGACCACCGGGGGTCTGCGCTACTGGAACAGTTCTGCCCTGAACATAGAGTGACCCTCCCGGGGTCGTGCGGGGCCGCTTGGACGGGATGGACATGAACGGGGCGGCAGCTAAAAATATATGAAATACAAATTACTTTACTGAAATCATAACAAAAATAGTAGTAAGCTATACAGAAAATACTTACGGTGGCGGTGGGGATAAGGAAGTCTCCGGTTTCGGGGCGCTATGAAATAAACCCCATCATTAGGGCTCGATGAGCGGCACTCTGTCTGAAAGGCCCCCTTTCGGACGGAGAGGGGGTCACGCTTCGCGACCTCGTGGCCGAAAGCCTAGCCATGCTGAAAATATAAAACTATAATTTACTAAAGTAATAGTCTACCTGTAAATACCTACCATGATTTATAAAAACATTTATTTTATATCAGTACCACCTTTTTTGAAGTCGGTAAAAAAACTCGACATTTATTATTCTTAGACATGACATAAAAAAACTACATGAAATAATAAAAATCCAAATAACACTAAAATCTACCTAATAAATAAAATCGGATTTTTTTTTGTTGCTGATAGTACAATAGTAGTGTATAGTACCTACAATATTTACAACTGTTATGGCGGGCGGGAATGTTACTATTGGAAATACGATTACGATGATAATACGCAATAATGTCAGTAGCTATTAGCCAAATCATGTTCGTAGATCAATAATCTAACAACTTATGTGTATTTCAAACGATATATAAGAATATTTATTATAAAAACATTACGAAATACGGCGGCCATCACGATCAAAATGAGTACATTACAAAAGTTTCGTGACTTTTCCTCAACATATTTAAAACTTTTCGATAAACTATCACTCAATACTAAATCTATACATATTTCTCAGTAATTCTGTATAAAATTCTCATAAGATTACTCACCGTTTTCTTCTTGAAATCATTTTTCTTTACGCACAACAAACACTCACGGCGAACGTAAAATTACCAATATGGCCGTCATTGTGTCGCACAGAACCACAGTGATTTGTTTCTTTTTTTTTATTCGTTTTGTTGGTGCTCCTGTTCAAATGTTACCAAAAACGGTCAAGTATGAATCGATTTATCGAATGATACAGCCAAATCGTGTTGCAAGTGCCAATAAATAGAAAATATTACCGTCCAATGACAACCATGACTTTTGACACTTCTTATTATCCAATGGTGTAATGGTGACGTTTCGAGCCTTTTTTCTTATGATCCAATGGTGTACTGGCGACGTTTCTGTAAAAAAATTGTCTTATCACACATCTCCTAATTATGTTTTTATTATATTATTTACGCATTATGTTTTTTTTTTTTTTTTTTTTTTTTTTTTTTTTTTTTTTTTTTTCCTTTTGCATCTGCAATCGACCAAGTCATAATCAGATGTTTTGACGTTTTCATTCTTGTTCAGAGGGGCATTTCCGTAAATTCTCTCCCTCGGTTTTCACATTATAATGTCCGGCTTCTAGCATCTTTGGTCCAACTGTAGTATTTGCCATCTTTTCAGTCTTATAGTGTCCTTATTGGTGATAGTTAGATCTCTAGCGAGTTGATTTGTGTGGTTTTGCAGTCTCTCCTTGTATTTAGCAGAATATCTGCTTACCTCCTCCTTGATCGTTGGCATTTCCAAGTAATCATGTATTTCTACATTTCTAACAAACCATGGTGAATTTGAGATCATCCTCAACGCTTTGTTCTGAAACCTTTGCAGGATTTCAATACTGGAGTTACTAGCTGACCCCCAAAGCTGGATTCCATATGTCCATATGGGTTTAATTATGCATTTATAGACTAGCATCTTGTTGTTTAAAGTAAGTGGTGATTGCCTCCCAATCAACCAGTAGAGTCTCTTAAATTTTAAATCCGCTTCTTTTCGTTTTGTTTTTATGTGAGTAGCCCACGTTAGCCTTCGATCTAAATGAAATCCCAGGTATCTTACACTCTTTTCTGTGGGCAACTCCTCCCCTCGCAGTGTGACAGGTGGACAGTCTCCTCTGCGGAGCGTGAACGTTATTTGTATGGATTTAGTAACATTTGGCTTTATTCTCCATTTTTCCAACCATTTGTCAACTTCAAACAGGTGTGTTTGTAGTTTTGCTGATGCTACAGCCGGGTCTGTATGGCTTGCGAGGCACGCGGTATCATCTGCATATGTCGCTGTTACTACGTCTTCGTCACACGGTAGATCAGCTGTATATAGTGAGTAGAGTACTGGGCCAAGCACGGTGCCCTGCGGTACAGACGCCTTTATATCATACAAAGGGGACACTTCTTCGCCGACTTTAACTTGAAATTTTCTATTTTGCAGGTAAGACTTGAGTACCATGTAATATGAATTAGGTAGTTGGCTTTTCAGCTTGTATAGTAGGCCTTTGTGCCAGACTCTATCAAATGCCTGCTGTATATCCAAGAAGACCGCAGCGCAGTATTCCTTCTGCTCCAGAGATTGCCTTATCTTGTTCACTATACGGTGTACCTGTTCTACAGTGCTGTGTTGCTCCCGGAACCCAAACTGGTGATTTGGCATTATGGCTTGTTCTTCTAGAACTGGCTTTAGTCTTCGTAAGAAGATTTTTTCGAATAGCTTGGATAGCAATGGTAACAAACTAATTGGCCTGTAAGAGCTTGGATCTGTAGGTGTTTTTCCAGGTTTCAGTAACATGCATATTTGAGCGATACCCCACAGTTTGGGAAAGTAATGTAATCTCATTATTGCATTGAACAGCATAGTCAGAAAGACAACAGGTTTCCTAGGAAGACGTTTTAGGACTTCACCAGTGATTAAGTCAAAGCCTGGAGCTTTTTTATTGCTTAACATTTTTATAGATTTTTGTACTTCCCTTGGTGTTACAGATTTTATAGGTGGTGAAAGCTGTTGGTCACTGTCAAGGTAAGCATTTACCTCCTGTTCAAAGTCTCTCATTGAAGAAGTATTTGGCACAAAGACTTGGCTAAGATGTTGAGCAAAGAGATCAGCTTTCTCTTTAGGGCTTTTAGCCCATTTTCCTGACTGTGCTCTCAGTGGTGGTACTGCCTGTTGCGGTCTCTTGAACTGCTTCGTGAGTTTCCACAGAGAGTAATCATCACACTTTTTTGCAGATAGAGATGAGAGTTTCTGTTGGAATGTGTAATTCTCATTCTCTGCTATCATATCCTTCAGTTCTCTAGCTGTTTTCTCATACAGTTTTTTATCTTCGGTATGTCTGCTCAGCTGCCAGGCTCTCCTGAGTCTTCTTTTTGTGGCAAGTTTATCTCGTATATGCAGAGGAATGTTTGTGGTCTTGCTTATATCTTTTAAATATGGTGTACACCGCCAAGCCGCTTCCTGTATTAGGTTGGTGATATAAAATGTTGCGTTATCGATGTCGGTTTCAGTTTTCAATTTTACTAGCAGATCTGTTTTCATTTCCAACCACTCAGCAAATAGTGTCCAGTCGGTTTTGTGATTATAAAGAGTTGTCTGTGGTTCTTTGTGGATTACAGTTCTACTGAGTGTGCATACTATAGGCGAGTGATCAGAGGTTGAATCCAAACAGCTTTCAATGTCCAGGTAATTATCTGATAGGCCTTTGGTGATAAAAAAATCTATCAGATCAGGGAGCTTATTCGGGTCTGTTGGCCAGTAAGTAGGTTCACCAGTAGAGAGTGATGCTATTCTTAGACTGTCCATACACTTCTTGAGCTCTCTGCCTCGGGTGGTTGTTAGTCTTGATCCCCAGTGTATGTGCTTACTATTCCAGTCCCCTCCACAGATGAATCGGTTTCCAAGTTTATTAAAATAGTTCTTAAACATATCTTCTTTGATGTTATATCGTGGTGGACAATATACAGCACTTATATTTATAGGACCAATTTTATCTTCTAATGTGATTGTAGTGGCTTGTAGGTAATCTTCCTTGACCTCACTATGAATATGATGTTTGATGTTATTTTTAATTAATATGGCTGCACCTCCATGACAGGTACCATCTGGATGATTGGTGCAATGCAGATCATAATTCTGAAGTTTAAATATTTTTTTATTATTTAGGTGTGTTTCAGAGATTAGCATAATATCAATTTTATTCATTTCAAGTATCAATTTTAGCTCATTTTTTATTGGCATTAGGCCGTTTGCATTCCATGTTCCAATACGTATGGAGGTCATTTTATCTTGCTGATCAGTGCAGTAATGAGGTTCATTAGTGTACCCATTTGTTGTATCAGTAAATCTATTTTTAAAGTTTGTTTATTAATTGTTTCTAGTAAAGAGATCTCGTATTCATTACGGGTTTGGTTACCAGTTTGCTCTGATTGAATCATATGGCTATTTTGGAATCCTGTTGTGTTGCAGTTAGTTGAGCTTTGGGATTTGTTATTATTCTTCAATACCTCACTATAGGAGTGTGTATGTTCATTTGTAGTATTTAACAACTGTTGACCTAGGTCTTGTTTTAGGGGTACCCAGTTTTCTATATTAAGAGTATTTGTGACAGTACCTTGGACTTGCTTTGGTTTAGTGGCTTCATTTATATTTTTCTTAGGATACCTTTTGGCATATATTTCACGGTACACTGAGCAGCCTTTATAATTTGCAGGGTGGCTACCTTCACACAATGCACAGGTGGCTGGAGTATTTCTGTCTTTTGTACAACTTTTAGTGCTGTGAGTTTCTCCACATTTCACACACCTAAACGGTCTCATGCAATAATTTTTGGTGTGACCGTACTGCTGGCACCGGGTACACTGGGCAATGGTTTTATTTCTTCTGGGATCTTCTATTTGAACTTTTTGTTGATAAATGTATTCTATGTTTTTCATATGTGGTAGATTTTCATTTGGTACAATATTTACAAAGAACACATTATAAGGTTCTTTTGTATTTTTCTTCCGGGCATTAATAATCTCGCCTTTTACCTGGTTTCCCGTAGCTTCAATAGCTTCCATTATTGCTTCTTTCGGTGTTGTGTGGTGTAGGTTTTTAATTACAAATGTTTGACACCTATCTTCTTTCTTTGTGAAAGTATGACCGATTAGACCTTTGGCTCGTATGTGGGTTATTAGTTTTTCATAAGTTGCTACAGATTTGGAGGAAATGATTAACTGGTCTCTTGATGATATTTTATAGGAGTACTCTTCTTTATTTATCTTCTCTTCGATGAAATCGGTTAACTGTTTTACATCCTCAATACCATACAGGATAATTGGAGGTGGTTTTGAAACTCTCTTTGTCTGTGAGGGAGCTGTTGCAATGTTTATGTCATTTTCTTCTTGACCTAAATCTTCACTGAGTAAGGAGAAACTATTACTAGTCTCAAGTGTACTTGCCATAACTGGTCTGCTTTTGTTGAACAATTGTTGTCTGTCTTTATTTCGTTTTTGCTGTTTGTGGGTACTTTTAGTTGGTTCAGGGGAGCGGATTCTTTTGCGGTTTATTGTTGGAATTCTTTGCCATTGAACATGATTTGGTTTAGTTTGATCAACTATATCACTGCTATTTGCCTCAGAGGAGTGATAACTTACAGTGTGAACTTCAGACTGCTGATAATTATTTGTTTGGATTATGCATTGTTCTGTGCTTTGTTTGTTGTTCAATTCAACTGATCCATGTGTTAATGTTCCCTGAATATTTCCAGTTGAGTTACTTCTGGGCCGGGTGGCCTTATTAAATAGTCCCTTATGAAACACTGGAAATGTTTGTTGGACAAATTGTTTGTTTGCATGAACTGGCTGAGATTGTTCATGGGTTGATTGTACATTATTATCGCTGTTAGACATTGTTACTAGTTTAATAATTATCCATATTCATCGTTATTTTTGCTAAACATAATGAGTTGTTCTTAGTTAACACAAAAGAAAAATAAGTCGTATGTAATTTTGAGGTTAAGTATCGGCTAAGCTTTTCGTGCACTGTTTTCACTTTTTACACTTTGGTTCATTCCGAGATAACAATAATTACGAAGACTTGGCACTTCTGGAGTTCAGAGGTAACACTTATTAGTCCAGACTATCGAATGTTATCGTTAATTTGTAAAAAGTTTTGGGCTGGTTAAACTGCCGCAATCGCGTTCCGTTTCACGCATTATGTTAACCAAATAAAATAAAAAATAAATGACATATCTTTCAAATTGGCCATTATTTGCTACTAACTGCAATATTTTGGGTTTTGTCATCAAATCTCGTAAAAATTTTGGTAAAAAAAAATTTGTCACACTTCGGCTAGGACCAGTTCGGTTCAAATGGTTGTAAATGATCTTACTAGCTCCGCTTTACGGCTTTGCATCGATCTACCAAACATCGAAATACAAATATAGTTAGTTAAATAATTAGATGTGTATTATTTCGTCTTGGACTAGCTTCCACATATAAAACAAAAGCTCTTCAAATGAAGTGTTCAACATTCCAAAATGTAAAAAAAACCGTTCATCTCTTCGTATTAAGTAAATGAAATAATGAATGCTCTCCAAAAGTAAAACGTGAACTGGTTAATGGATGTAACCAATACCGCCTTCGGAGCGATTGATTAAGAATCCATGGTAAAGGTACAGATTCGTCAAAATCTAGTGCAACACTGACTTCGAGTCGTGTTGCGCAGATCATGCAGTGTTACCAGATTCAATTTATCAACTACCGTGCTGATAGATTAAAAATGTGTTTTAGACCAAAATTACCATGCATTCACTTAAAACAACCGTGCCATTACCGTGTAAAATGAAAGAAAAACGATCATGAATTTTTGTTGCTGTGCCAGGGCAGCCCGCGAAATTGTAACTTTCTTACCTTTTTTGCAATTTGCAGCTAAGTACCAGGTTTGTTTATTTATTTATTTATACTTCACGTACAAAGGCGGACAAAATGCCTGAGGCATTCTTTACCTGTTAACCAAGGTGAAGACATAACATGGCAGGTGTGTAGTTATTAATATAATATATATCCTTATAAGTATATATACTTATGAAAAGGCGCGATGACACTGCTTACTTATGTAGAAAGTATATCCGCAATTACCGCTTTGATGTATACCGACTAGTGGCCGGCCTGATATCGAGAGGAAACTCGTGGCAGGTTGTTTTGTAATAAAAATATTATTCGCAGGAGTAATAAATATGCATTTACAGAATCATAATAATTAAAATCAGCAATCATCTCCAAGTTAGAAAAGCTGGTAAATGTGCCTATTCAATAAAAATATACCGTTTATGATTAAATCATGTCTATATGGTTGCGAAATGATGCTATAATTGCTATTTGTATCACGTATATTTTAATGTTTTAGCAAAAAATAACGTGTTTCTACTGTCACCTGGTGTATCAGGTAACACTGCGGCCGGCAAATGCCAATCACTGCGACTGGCATCCGCAGTCTGCGCGGTGTAGCGAACAGTCGCTGCGTCTAGCTTCTAAATGCGACTAAATCGCCGATCGCCGATGCTAAAAGTAGCGTGTGTGGTTTGGCCCTTAATGTCAAGATAGTTAATACAGTCAATCTGTTCAAATGTAGGACAGCTCATGTACATCCTAAGTAGTAATCACAGATATGAAAGGAGAATGATCACGACAATATGGACCACGGTACAGAGTTGCGTCAATTCCAAAGTTGTTTTAGATGGTTTATAAATTAACCAAATAACCATCTACAATTACCATTTTGGAATCAAAACCCGCATTTCCAAGTTTTTTTAGAAAACGTAACTTAACCTCATAATAGAAACATCCGTCGTGTATAGAGGTAAGTTTATAGGTCGTAGTTTGGAGAGCAGATTAATTAGCATATCTGATAGGGATAGAGAGTTAAATAAATCAGTACCTTGCCTTTATATTTCCTGTTAAAACAGTTACAAATACAAAAAAAGGAGAGCTGTAAAAAAAACAATAGAATTCAAAGAGATCTTTAATTTGATCCAGTGACACTGGTACCACTTTAAACATGTAGGTAGGTAGGTATATAATCAATCATAGTATATCTAACACTTACAGTAAGTAGGTAGGTACCTATACATAATATAGGAACAGCGAATGACTTCATTCATCATTTTCATTTAAAAAATCATCTAAATGAGATGCTGGAGCAGTGATATCATTAATAATAATAATAATAGAAACAAAGGTCAAGCAGATAGATTAATGTCCCCCATGCTAGGAAAGTCCTGTGTTATGGGGGGCATCCAACCGTCCAATTGGTGTGTTAAACAATGATGTTTTTAAAAGTAGATAAATGCAAGCAAAATTCTGGTACTATACTAACGATACCTAGTTAAATAATTCCAAAATCTCAAACCAACAAACTTAGTGTAATGTAAATTGTATTTGCGTGAGAGTAGTGAAATGTGTGTGAGGAGGTGAGTGAAGTGAAGTGAGATGTGTGGTGTGTGGTGTAGAGTTGTGTAGATTGGTAGTGGGAGACTAAAGAGAGAGTAACGAGTACGCTAGGTATAATAGTGATAATGATTGACGATTACATAAATAAGGGTTTGATCAGCTCCTCTGTATCATCATAGTCAAGCGACATTAGGTATTCCTTGACTTTGTGTTTGCATTGATAAGCGTTTAGCGAGTGGATGTTAATTTTTGTGTGCAATTTGTTGTAAAACAGAGAGCTCAAGAATCGACTGTGACGTTGTGCAAAGGTTGAGTTTACTAGGACTTTAGGACAAGCAGGAATTGGTCTTCTTCGAATGGGCCTGGAGGTGTCTGGAGGTGAAAGAGTAGCGTGTTTACGAATGACGGTGCGGAGAATGAACATCTGTCTTACTGTTAGGGATTTGTGATCTGAGTATAATTGAAGTGTCGGATAGCGGAGAGGTTTTCCCAGGAGAACTTTGATCACTGCACGTTGGGCGCGCTCTACTTCTATGATCGTAGTCTTCGCAGTTCCTCCCCAGGCAGTGATGCAGTAGCCTACAATCGATTCGCAAAGTGCGCTGTAAACCATATTTAAGGTACTAATGTGAGCCGATAGTCTCAGTTTTTTGAATACAAATATGAGCTTTCTGATGCGCGATGACAGAGATTGCAGATGGGTCTTCCATGATAGACAGGCATCGAGTTGGAGTTCGAGATATTTTACCACCGGAACTCTGTTCAAGGTAGGACACGCACAGTTCCGAGATGGGATGTTACATTTGTGTACCTTCACTATGATTGAGTGTTCGGCAGGTTGAGTTGAGGGTCGAGAGCTGAACGTGACCAAATTGGTTTTGTCAACATTTAAAGTGAGGCTATTATTGGACAGCCAGAGAGTAATCTGCCTTAATATTGCTTCTGCAGTGTCTATTGTGGTGTGCCAGTCATGATCGTATACTGCAATTGCAGTGTCGTCAGCATAAGCTACTATATATGCTGAAGGATGTGAGAGCTCACAGAGTTCATTCACGTAGATGGAGAAGAGAAGAGGACTTATCAGACTTCCTTGTGGTACACCGAACTCTATCGACTCCACCCCACTAATAACATCGGCTACCTTAACACACTGTGTTCGGTCAGAGAGGAAGCTCTTGAATATATCGAGAGCAGCGCCACGCACCCCAATCGATTCCAGCCTAGAAAGGAGAATAGGGACAGAGACAGTGTCAAATGCCTTCGAGAGGTCCAGGAATATACCCAGACACTTATACTTATTGTCAATTTTATCCACGACACAATTAAGTAGTGCCGACACAGCATCTTCGGTGGATAAGCCCTAACGAAATCCGAATTGATTTTGTGAGATAAGCTTGAATTTGTTTACATAGTTATTAAGATTTTTGTATAGAATTCTTTCCAAAATTTTCGAGATAGCTGGTAGCACCGAGATTGGACGATAATTGTTGACCTGACTTGAAGATGGGATGGACTAGGGCGCGTTTAAGGGCTCTTGGGAATACGCCTGTACGCAAACATAGGTTGAAAATGTGAGTTATAGGGGGTACTAGGATGTGGCAAGTAGATTTTAATAACTTAGGAGGGATACCGTCCCAACCAGAAGCACTATCCGAGCGAAGCTCCTTGATTATAAGCTCGACCTCCTCTTCAGTCGTTTCTAGTAAGACCAACGAATTCGGCATAGATCGTGTTTTTTTGAAGAATGATTGAGAGCAGTTTTGGAAGTGTGTGATTTTGTTCGCTAGGTTCCTGCCAACTTGCGTGAAATAACAATTTACTGAGTCCGCTGATTCTATAGGTGAATAGCAGAGCTTCAACAGTTCAGTAGGTAAGGGCGGTTTGTGTTTGGTATGTGTTATTTTCCTGATAGTCTCCCACATCCTTTTTGGGTTATTCTTAGCTTTTAAAAATTCTTGTTTCTCATACGCAATTTTAATTTTTTTTAAAGATTATTGCAAAAATTGCGATAGCGTAGGTATGTGAGTCTGAGAATTAAGTTTACGGGTTCTTTTTTAGTTTTTTTATGCATTCTGTCCCGGTTGCGTATGCACCGCAATAAACCGACGGTAATCCAGGGCTTAATGATTCTTATTTTGCAGGGGATTGTTCTATGAATAGTATTTTTGGCTACAATGGCCGATAATATACCAATCAGATCGTTCGTTGCCAAGTTAGGGTCGTTCATTGTGAGGATTTTAGAGAAATCGTAGCATTCGATGTCTTTTCTTGCTTTTGAGAGGTCTAAACGAGATGTTATAAATTTGTGTGTTTTTGTTACTGGTTTGCAAGACTCGAGACTCAATAAAACGCGAGAATGATCGGTGATAGTGGTTTCGAGTACTAAAGTGGTCGCTCTATTATTGGTTTTTAGTAAAATATGATCCAAGCAGCTATTTAGTCGGGTTGGAAGCTGATGTGCTGGTAGAAGACCGTGAGATGCGACTAAATTGAGATATTGTTGCGAACGGGGATCGGTGCTGTTTGGACATATATTTATATTAATATCACTAATCACCGCCGTAGTGTGGTAGTTCTTATAATCAAGAAGTACGTTCTGGAAACTATCTAAGAAGTTATCAATGTTTTTAGTTGACGGTGATCTATAAAGTGCGATTACTGCCAGTTTACTTTCGATGGTACTAATACAGCTGGAGTCAGAAAATTGCGGTTCGGAAACGGTAGAACTTATGTGATCGCTAATATAAATGACAATTCCATCGTTCTTGTTCATTAAGTTTTTAGTTTGGTGACCTGTGTAGCCAACTAGTAAGGGTATTGACATCGAATTTTTAAGCCAACATTCTGATAATATTAATATGTCACATTTGATTTTCATCGACGCTAAAAGACAGTTGAAATCATTAAAGTTTTTATTTATACTACGTATATTTATGTGGAGAATATTAAAGGAATTCGCGTTTTTAACATAATTTTGACAGTCATCTGGAGAACATGCATACGAGAGAGAGACAGAGACGTCGTCTAACTCGTTATATATTTCATTTATAGTAGCCATTTATTAGATTTTGTTTATTGCACAGATTGATGAATGTTATAGGTGATAGGGGATTATTGTAAGAGGATGATTTAAACGTGGGGCTATATATAATTAGTGTATCGCAATTCGCAGCGCAGCTATGTAACATGTAAGGAAGTGTGTGACAAGAGCGTGAATAGTGTTTTATTAGTGGTGTAAAGCTAAGTGTGATAACTATTGCAAAATAAGTATATTTGTTTAATGTTGCGTGAGTATTAATGAGTTTAGTGGGAGGTGTGTGAATGTGATACAAAGTACTATGATTGATTGTGAATGAGTGTTGTTTTGTTTGTTGGTTGTTAAAATACCTTATTATAAAAAACATAATTAAATTAATGCGTAACCATTATGTTTAGTAGTTGCTTATTTAAATGCTTAATTTCATTGAAGAACTTATCTAAAACTAAATAAAACGATATAAACGGCAGATGTACATTTTTATGTAAAAAATAAAAGAAGTAATAAAGTGATGCAATATTAGACTCCAAGTACAGTCATTGGTCAGTTTGCTGTTCTAGGTCGCGCAAAGTATGTTCCGATTTGATAAGAATGTGCTTGGATCCCACAGCTTTTCTCAAGAATATATTGCCATTACTACTCCAGCAAAATTCGTATTTTTTAAGTTTGGCAAATTCCTTTGTAGCGAAGAATAGTTTCCTCATACTTGCAGGTAAATATTCCGATACATAAATTGGACGTCGCTCACCGGTCAATCCAATGCTCATAGTACTGAGGCGGCTCTCATTGCTGTGTTTCTTATTAAAATTGCGAGACGCGGTGAGAAAATGATTTTTTCATAATAACGTTAGTAAGTTCGGCGACGATTGGTCTTACTGTGCCCGGTTTACCCGGCAGTCGGTACACATCACGTAAGTTAGTGCTGTTGAGCGGCATTTCAATAATTCAGCCGACTTTGCTTATAATTGTTGATAGATCCGTGGCAGTTTCGTTCTCCACAGAAGGCACATTTCGTATTTCGATGCTAGAAGTGCGAGATAAGGAACGCTGGAAATCTTGTATTTTTGATTCGAGGTTCAATATACTCTATCTATACGTTTGTTTTTCTTTTTGAAGAACCTCTATTTGCTTGATCATATCATCGTACTGCTTATTTATAAACGTGACCGTTTTTTCCATCTCCATATTAGATTTTTGGATGGCTAGATTTTGCGTTTTAACTTCGGCCAGTTCGGATATCAGTTTATTGAGTGTTGAACTTTGTTCGCTACAAAATTTTGCAAGGTAAGCTTCCTGGTCCGTTTTCCAGTCCAGTAACATTTGACGTAATTCTTGTTTAAAATCATGCAACTCAGAAACCGGAGAAAAACTCGTGCGAGGGCGCTTGTGACGCATTGTTACATTTACATCCTCATTTGGACTACTAGATACCAGATGAGGGATATCGGAGTCAGACGATGTTTGTGTTATATTAGTAGTAGACATGTTTGGTGGCGGCGAGCGCTGTATGCGGGGCATTGTATTTTTGTAGTAAGCGGGTATTCTTGAGCGGCCGCACAATACAACGTAAACAAAGTACTCACGAGTAGCTTGTAGCGGCGGACCGCGCTTGGGTCGTAAAAGTCTTGAATGGAGCGAGACAGCAATTATGACCACTGCTCTGCTTGCTCGGAGATGAAGGTGGCGGGCGCGGAGCAGGGTCCCACCGCTTGCGGCGATGATTAGACAGAGATGTCAGTTTACGGTGTGCGAAGCGTGTATGTAAGTTTAAGCACTTTGGGTATTTAACTATGGGTTAAAATCGCGTACGTGCTAATTAATATTTTTAATTAGATCGAACACACGTCTACTCGTGGACACGGTAGCGGACGGAAGGACATTGTACGTAGACATTGTATCGAGCCCAACTCAAAAACCACACCACTGTCATTATGTGAGCACAGCAGCCAACAGTTCGCTTACCAACAAGGCAGTTGCAACAATAACCTACTATGGCTTGTAATGTATTTGCTACAGCATCGTCTCTGTTTATTAATAAATACGTGTAATATGTACAACTGTTCACATGCCTGGATTTAATCCTACCTCTTAACAAATAATTATTTAGGCCTAAAATCAGAGGAATATCCTCATCAATTTCAGTATTCACTTCCACTGAATATATTCCAGACTGACGAACATGTTCCCCGAAGTAAGATCTGGCCTGTTTTAATTGATATGTACCTAGAGCAAACCGCTTAAGGTCAGTAATTGTGAGTCGTGGGAATCTATCCAAATGAGGATGATTGCCATCAATTGTTTGGAAGCTAGCTCTCCTTCTGTTAAGATTTTCTTGCTCTACATATGTTGCTAGATGGTTTACTAGAAAAAGTCTACTTTTAGCTATTGTAACATATTCCAAAGCCTCCGGTGGGTCATCTATGGCAACATGAAACTTATTTAATAAGGCACAACAAATCCTAAAATCATCATTGAGGTGCATAGCAGCTCTATTATTGAATACATGACGGAATAGTCTATAGTCTCTTTTTATCCTACCATTGACTATTTCTACAACCCAGCGACACATGGTTACTAGACGAGACCGATTTGCCTGCTGGGTTGTTAATTGGTGTTCATTTTCGAGGAGAGACTCTGGCATGTGGGTGACAAAACCGAGTTCTTGGAGTTCATTTATAACATCTCGAAATCCTCTATAAGGAAGAAAAATATCACCTCTTCTAAAAAATGATCTTATACAAGATCCCTCATTATTTAAGTTTAAACTTGTGATTGTAGCATCATTAAGAGTGGCTTTGTATGGACCAAGACATTCCACAATGTGGCCATCGCAACACACAATCAAATATGGTTTAACTAGGTTGTCTAGTTTTTGTAAACTGTAGGTTTGTTTCTGAAACAAATAATTTGAACTACTTTGCACAAAAACATAGGTAGCATCACATATAACTATTGCAGGTTTAACATCTGGTGGTAAATCAGGATTACTAAACAGTCCTTCTGGTATAATCTTATTTCGAGAAGCAACATTTTGTACAGTAAGATGATTAAATCCTAAGTGCAAGGGGACAAAATCACTCATTAAACAATTTCTTGCTTTTGACATCCACCGTTCTAAAGTAGTTCGAGGTTTATTAAAAAGAGTAGCCAACCTTTCATTACTGTCACCAGTTCTTACCTTAACTAAATATATGCACAAGGCTATAGAAGCATTTGGTACCTGTTCTGCTAGATTTGGGATACTGTTAAGTAAATCATAAAACTGGTCAGCATTGAATCCAAGCCAATAATGACATAAATATGGAGGCGTCATCCTAATATTTAAAAAATCAAATCTGTTATTTGCTGCTCGCTGCATCATAGTCATAATATTATCAAATTGACTACCAGTGAAATCCCTCAATTGGGAGGTTAATTCATTCCAAGAACCGTGATCCAAGTGGTGACGACAAACACGTGCACCAGATGGTACATAGAATTTATAATGATACAATAATAAATCTTTTATAGCACATGGTACAAGTAGACGTTCATTTTCAAAACAATTAATAAAAATGCAGTGGCCAGATGTGTTTGCAGCACGTCTATATAAAGATGATGTGATTTTTGGTGCCGCTAATTGAACTGCTACTGGTCTTGAAGATGGAAGAGGAGGTGGCTCAGGAATATTGAAATCATCACTTGACACAGCATGTGCTACAGTAGGACGATTTGAATTTTGCTGCTGTTGCCTCTGTACTTCTCTCGTAGCTGATCTCCAACATGCAGCACATACACGTTCCATTCTGGAAACCTAAAAAAAATAAGGTGCTTAAATATTTTTTCTGTTAGCCCAAGTAGACAGATTCTGTATTAGACACTCCATATTCTCAATAAGATACTAATAAATATTTATCAAGTGCAGTGGAACCAGTCTCATTAAAATGTTTCTTTCTTGTCGATCATGTCGCACAGGGTATGTTCTTGGTGCTCGTAAAATAGAATTTCCACAAGGAAAGCAGATTCTTCTATGTCCAAGAGCAGGCAAAGGCATAGCACTTCCTTCGCTCATTGTGTTAACTCGATTTTGAAGCAGTCCAAAACACTCGGAACAAATTAAACTTCCTGGAGACAGCTGCAATCAAAAAAATATTTGAAATTAAATATAAAAAAAGGTCATTAGAATATAGTATAATAGAATGAGCATAGGAATGTCACAATCACCGACTTCAAGTCTAACTGAATGGGCCGCACAACATAATTATATTTTGTGCTTACAGCACGGAGTGCTTCCAATTTCAGCATTGTGACATTGATTTTATGCTATCATTTGTCTATAGTTTTTAATATGTGATTTATAAAAAACAAAAATTAAAATATAAAAACGAGAGAATGACTGGGTAGGTTTAAAGTGTCTGAGAAATCAAGAAATAGACTGATAGGCATGAAAACGTCAATAGAATGTGCTTACCTGAGTAGGAGTTATCCATGACTGTAACACATTGATCATCTGAGTAGTAGCTTGTTCCAAAGAATACCTGCGATGGTTTCTTAGGATTGCAAAAAAACAGTTGATACACCGGTTTCGCCGGTCGATTGTTCTTGTTGTCGGTACCTCACGTGAAGTGGTCGACATTTTCAGTAGTCGCTAAGTAGTACAGTACAGTACAACAAAATACGTATCGCACACAAACTTCAAACAAAGTGAAAACTTCCTGGCGTAAAAACGTCCTGGCGTAAGATTCACAATTTCACATTAAAGTTAGCGATAGTGATTGAAAACAAGAAATAAACAAATAGTTACAATGAATATCACAATTACTGTGGAGAGTAGGACTCGATCAACACAAAAAAACTGTAATATTTAAATCGCAATGAACAAACTTAGCATGCACCACGCGCAATTGACATTGGACTTTTTGACAATGACAATTCAATTTGAGACACCAACACCAATGTTGCCACTTTAGATTTTAAATAAATATCTTAATAAATATCTTGGGACAACTCACACACGGTCATCTGGTCCCAAGCTAAGCAGAGCTTCTGTTATGGTAACCAGACAACTGATATACATACTTATATAATTTATAAATACATACATATTATAGATAAACACCCAGACACAGAACAAACAATCATGCTCATCACACAAAGTTTGTCCTGGGTGGGAATCGAACCCACGACCTCCGGCTTAGCAGTCAGGGTCAGTGACCACTAGACCAACAGGCCCGTCAATATGAACGTCAAATGAAAATCGATTACTCGAATAAATACACTCGACACATAATTATTTCAAATGACTGATTTAGTTCTATAATCATTAGTTTATTAAAAAGGTTCGATTTATATCAAACCGAAGCAAGATAATTAAAAAAAAATCTATGAATCATTCATATGTATCGTTAGCCAACAAAGTGAAATTGCTTTAAAAAGTTTTGAAAGTAAAATAATACGACTACTGTGTGTGTGAAATACTAATTATTTCACACCACAGTAGTATCATCTCGCTTTATTATTTATAAAAACCCCGCGATTTACCTTTGCAATGACTTTACATTTATATTAATTTGTAATCGTATACAAAAAAAATCGATTAGAGTTGTCAATATATTTACTTATTTTGATTATGGCAACACTTTAACGTAAGAATAGCCGGCAGTAGGTAATTCATTTTATCATAACAATTTCATAACTTATTAAGTTTACAAAATAAACCCCTATACAAAATTGGCATTCTAATTGCAGAATGACTTCAAAAATAAAGAAAATAATTGTAATATAATTTTTATCTTGATGCATGAGAAAAACCAGTACTGTGGATGGTCATGATTCTTTAAGTGAGAGTTGAGTGGTAGCCGATATTTTTTTACATTTATCGAGAAGTTTACTATTTTTTTTTTGCTACATTTAAGGTCAGTAAGTTGTGCTGTAACCAGTTAGAGAGATAATTATCAGCCCTGAAATCAAAACTCTTTACCACCAATGCTGCGCTATCTTGAAGAGATGCGCACAGGTAGTGGAATAAGTACAAGAAAAGTATAAACATTTACGTTATAAAACATGGTATATATATTTTTTTAATAACTTATAAACCTATTTATTTTACTATGATTTATTCAGTACTACTACAATCGGCTCGGAATCGCACCACCGCTCAGTGTCGGCCGAGACCTCATCGAGGCGGGATTCCGCGCCGATTATAGTAGTACTAAATAATTCATATTAAAATAAATATATAAGTTATTAAACAAATATATATACCATGTTTTATAACGTAAATGTTTATACTTTTCTTGTATGAAAACTTACAGTAATATTGATTTTTTTTCAACAATGCACTAGTAAATGTTATTGCTTTTTTAACAGTAATATTGTTATAAGTTTGTCGTATATGGTTTTACCTATAATCCGCGTGGACCATCGAGCGCTAGATTAAAAAAAGGCATAAATAAAAACTGTTTCTAAGACAAAACTTTACGAACATTTCAAAATATTTTTCAGCCATGCACTAGATTATGAAATTTTCAATAATTTTGATGTCAATATCTTATCTACCAATTAAACACATTATCGTTTTATTGACCGTCGGAAAACATCAATTTTGACTCCAGCATGGTTGTAACGAATAAATACAGATTGTGGAATATTATGGAACATGTAACAATGAGAATGTGTAAATAAATGAATACGGAAAATTCGAAATGGGTAAATCTAATAAATGAATATGTACGGAAAATTCGGGATATGGAAAAATAAGAATTAGAAAAAATAAGATATTAAAATGGGCAATTTAGAGTTAGGAAAATATCGCCGACACCAAATTAGTACCTATTTATTAATAATTTCTTCTATAAATCTTACCAATAAATCTAATTCAATAATTAATTTTTTAATTATATTTTCAGTTGTCATCTACCCAAAATGCTATCCCGAAGATTCCAATTGTCTAAAAGTTGTGTTTGAGAAGATAATGAAGTCGCTTAAGGGTGTTGGAATACTAAAACAATCATACGTGGATCCCATAGATTTTGCCCTCTTGACTTTGACTAAATCTGTTTACGCTCTAGACATAATAAGTGGAGCTGTGACAGGACTTTCGGGCTGCGAAGTTCAACACTTCAGGTATGAATGAAAAAGATTGAAACTATCTTACTTATTACAGAACAATGGCACTCAAACTAAAACTCTGCTTAAAACTTGATTCAACCAATCAAATGGCTTTAACTTTTGACCACCACAGTCATGTATAGATGACAAACCAAAATGTGCCCAGCACGCCACGTTCAAGACTACATGACAGACGAATTACTACTCTATAGATTTACGTATAGATACGTAATTCCATAGAATAGTAATTATTCGTAGCTTGGCACCGTGGGCACGTTTTTGCTACTTTGACGTAGGATCAAAAATTGAATGCTAAAGCCAAGACCTGTGCTTGAGTATATTTTTCCCCAAAAAACAAGGATCATATTTGTTGCGAATGTTAAGGCAAAAGCTGTATTTTCTTAAAATGGTGTTTTTATTTTGGTTTCTCATAAAATACAAATACAAACATTTTATTTGTTGAACATAGGTAGGCTAGGTCAGGTGTTATTCTTAATAATGAACGCTATGTCTAGGGTCTGTGGGGTATGATCTAAATTATTTAGTTAGAAGATCTCAGTGAAGATAAATGATCAAAAACGTTTTTCTATTTTAGCTGCTGAATAAAAAGGCATTAGTACCTACTCTCAGTCATCGATAACCTTAAGCTTTCAGAATATCTTTGAGATAAAGTTTCTTAATAAAGCGACTGCGATCGAGGGCAGAATTTATTTTCAAATTGGGGGTAGGTACCCAATATAATATCTTCTTTACAAAATATCTTCTTAGGTATACTGTAAAGAAGATATTTTGCCTGCTTTCAATTGAACTTTAGTCAGTCAGTCAGTTAAATTTCATATAGGATTAACAAGGTAGAATTATATAGCCTTTTAATTCGCCTTAGGCTTACTGTGTTTTGCCCACGGAACAGCAAAAAGAGTTGGAAAGGCCCTCGCTTCAATTTTGTTTTAAAACCAGTGTCGCCGTTTACTCCCACTATTTTAATTTCTAATACCTAGGTACGCAATACTATGTTTATTAATATTTCGCACACTACCAAATCACACGCACATAAATCGCAGGGCAGCTATTCGTTTGCACACTAGCACAACTTCCCGTAGGCATTGGACACTCACACACGCAAAAAACAAGAAAATTGGTAATTTACGCTAGTGCTTGACAAAGCCGATATTTTTTTCGATACATTCTAGGTTCGTTTAACTGGTATGTATTTAAAAAAATGGAGTTTCATGAATTAATGGGGAAATATGAAACATGAAATAAAAATCAATAAGTCATTTTATTTTTCGTTTATAAATGACAAATAATCACCAGAAAATCAACAAAGTTTCAGGCTGGCTACAGTAGATAAATCTTTCAGGGGGTTCTATTTAAAATGTTACGATAAAATTCCTCCCCACATTGTTCAACTAAATGAGACAAAATTGAAGTCTTATATAAAACGCACACTATGCAGCCGAGCATATACCTACCTACATACATATATGTACCTATAGCCTAATGTTTAAATGATGAAATCATTTAGAGCAAATAGTACCTACTTCTATTTGTAGGCATCCAGTTTCCCATCCACGACGTCCACGACGTCGTCGTTTGACGTCTATCCATTGTTCCCTCTCTGATGTTAGGTAGGTACTTTAGGAAACCTAAAATTTATAATTTAATACATATTTCAAATAGGATTTTATTTAAATTGTAATTCTAAATATAGTAAATACTATAGTGAAACAATACAATATAGTAAATACTCGTAGGTGACAGGTCTACATGTCCCTTTTATATCATTGTCACATTTATTCAATGATTAATATAATATTTATAACAGGAAGGTAAGATTTTGATAGTAGTCTCTGATGACCACGGAATAATAAATTTATTATTCCGTGCTGATGACAATATTCCTATTTACGCTATTGATAAAGACAGGTCGCAAAAACTTTGTATATTCTATGAATAAATAAAGACTGTATAACAGTAACACATCCTCCGAGTCTCGTAATTATCGTCTTTATTTCAATATTTTTAATGAAAATAATTGTCTACGCATCGTCATGATAATGTACGAGACCACTACTACTGGACGACACAGGAGGGGCTACGTAGTGATGTTCAAATCCGCTCCGCTCACACGTTCGCGCGCGCAGCCACGCTGCGCGTCTAACGTCCAGCCGCGCGGAGTTCGCGCGACCGCGTGAGCGCCTCAACTTAAACCTTATTGTTTAGCAAACTACTGCAGTTACATCAAAGTAAAAAATACGTGTGTATAGCAGAAACTGTATAGAATCGACATAAGAGAAAATTTAATTACAGCAACCAGTTTAAAGTACTCAAAAAAAAAGTCAAACTTAAGAATATGTGTTGATTATCAGTAAAATATTTGTTCTTACTAAGTTTTTACCTATAATTTTGTACTTTGTGTCTATAAAACCTAAATAAAATTAAACTAGACTACATAAGCTTTTTTTTGATACCCCCAAGTCATTTTTTGGAATGTTCTGAGTACCACAACAAACCAAAACTAACAACTCATACCCACCTCAATTTGATGGCTAGTGAAATTACGGCAAGATGGCCGCCCGTAGGGCTCTCACACATGAGATGATGGCACATGATTTATTTTGTTATGAAAAATTTATTTTGTGTTTTTAGTTGAAATGACAGAATAATTTATTTTGTGTATTTTTTTTTTATTTACTTATAAATTTATAAGCAAATAAAAAAAAAAATTGTGGCATTTCAACTAAAAACACAAAATAAATTATTCATATTTATACATTATATAATATAATATATAATATTATATATATAATTTATATACATTTCTAAATAATAAAAATAAAACATTTAAAAATATCTTTATTATAATATTTATTTGATATATTACATTTTTCAGTAGACCGAATTGTGAATCTAAACTTTACTAGTTTCGAATCCACTGGAACACACACAAAAATTTCATCAAAATCGGTCCAGCCGTTTAGGAGGAGTTCAGTGACATACACACGAACAGAAGAATTATATCCCCCAGGGCTCCATACTATCCCCTCTTATTTTAACGCTGTTTACCAGTGACATCTCCAACAGTAAGAAGGCTCAGTTGGCTCTTCATCAGTTAAAGACTAGCAGGCCCGGCTGACATTGTTCTGCACTGAAAATAAAAAAAAACCAACTGTAACAAACAAGTTCATAAAGTTCAGTATCATGCTGTATTTGCGTATGAAACTTATTCGTGGGAGTACGTAGCTAACATAGTGAATTTGACACAGCAAAACCATCAAAGAATTATCCAACCATAGAATGGTATAGCCATTCTCAAATCCACTGAAACACACACAAAAGCTAATAATTAAAATCATGAACAAAACTCTCCAAGTTAGCAAAGTTCCAGCAAATACGTTTCTTATTACCATACAATACAACTAGATTGGGATTGAAATTCCGCCCGGGGTAAAGCTTTGTGTGATGAGCACTTGTGTTTCCATCGTGTCTGGTCTGACACCCATAGTACAGGATCTTCGTAGCATGTGAAATGTCTCCACATATTATTATTATACGTACTTACTGATTTCGATCACACACAGCAGCTCCTCATCCTCCGGAGAAGCAGTAGACGTAGCCGTGCCCTCTAGTTCATCAACTGTAACAAACAAGTTTTGTAAAGCTCAGTATCGGGTTGTATTCGCATATAAAACTTAAAGAATATTAATTATACATTCATACATAATTATGATTCATAAACTTGGTAGACGAACTGACAGACTTGACTTATAGTTTGGACTTCAGAGAATAGCAAAGTGAACTAACATCAAGTAGATAGCTGTGATTAGACAATACAGAAAAAAACTTAAACCAAAATTTACCTTGTTGGCCGTTTCCACGGAGGAGCATCCACTCCCGGAGGATGAACTCTTGCCGGACGCTAGCTGGCAGCGCATTCACTCTGCGCTGCGTCAGCTGGCTCTCTGCTCTTGCTTGAGACGGAGGGTCTTCCAGAATGGCACTGGTCCTCGTCCTTTCCTACACCCTCCTTATCTCCCACGTCTGTCCCTGACCTGCCCTTAATTTTCTTGACTTGTGGTTCTACAAAAATAGATGCATTCACTTTTATTGCAGGTTCCAAATCTAAAATATTAATATCAATCACACTCATGCTTTTTTGTTTGTACGAGCCCTTCTTGCAGGTCCTTACACAGACGTTTGGGCCACCACGAAAGCTGCTACTGACGACCTTTGGAACGTAATTAATATCACATCGAATCTAACCTTATTTCGTTATATTTTTACTGTCTAGGTGTGTGTAAATACTAATAATGAACTAATTTCCATATTACGGGCATTCAGTTAGAAGTTTATTTAGTAAATCATACAAAAATAATTCGAAAATGCCCCACACCCAACACGGCGTCATGTCCATGTTTTGCATTTCGACATTTTCGTTTGCAAGAGACTTTGAACCAATTACATTTTTAGATATTCGTAATGCTTGAATCTTGAGGATTTTTTTGATATGATACACAAATACCATGAGTTATTAATAAAATTGTACTTACATTGTAAATCCAGACCACGCCACCGTTTTGAAAAATTTCACTTTGACATTTTAGCATCACGTTCAAAATTTATTTTGTCGATGGTTTTTAACTTCGGAAACATTAAGCGACTTATTCACAGACGCGGAATGAAATACAGCGCCACCACAGATATTTTTTGGAAGCGGTCGTGGAGTTGCCGCACTATAAAAGCGATTTAGGGCCAAAAAGTCGACTTAGCTTTTTAAGTTGCGGGAACGTACGGCCCGGAGAAATTATTGGGTGTATTTTCCATGCGCGAACGTCACAGCGGAGACGTGTTATAAACTATAAAATATATTCATATAGTCTGTTATTTTTTACGCTATAAATATAGCGCGCTATAACAAAACTCAGGCGCAGTCTCAACGCGGAGACGCTATAATTTTATTTAGTAACACGCTAAACGGACTTGATGATGCGTGGTAAATGTTATTTCGCAACGCGTTGTACACTAAAGAATATAATAATAACTCATCTAAGCGTTAAAGATCAATGAACTTTCCTTCATACTTTCCAGGCTTAGGATTGTCTATAATAAATTGACTACATGTTATTTTAAAAGTTTTGTGATACAATTATTATTTATTATAGGCGTATTTAAAAGTTAATTGATTGTATTTACAGAAAATCAACTATGTAAGCATGTCATGAATGAATGAATTTACATTTCTTAGAAACGAACACACAATAGGTATTTACAGTATAGCATGACAAACATATTTACAGTACTATAGTTCAAGTTACACTTCCAGACTTCCACGAAACAAAATTATAATCATTTAAAATAAAAAAACGACTAAACAAGATCGCGATTCGCGTGTTTACAAATAACACAGCGGCAGGTTGTAGCAGATAGCGCGGGCTGATTGTCGCCAGCGGTCCCTTACGCGCTGTTGCAGTCGCTATCGCTATCGTGCTATCTCCTTCTGGCCCCGCTGTGCGCGTTTAGACTTTTATTCATTGAGTAGGTTGAGGCGTTATATTTCAGCGCGAAGTCGGAGCCGCTATAGCAAACGCTAAACGCTATTTACACATAGTCTGTTATATTTTCGCGCTATACGTTTTATTAACCACCACTAGGGCTACGAGGTGTAGTTCCAAATTCCACAACGCGCGGCGCCTCGGTCGCTTTCGTAATAATCTTCGAGAAACATGTACACGCTTTACTATGTGAAACCTATGTAAAACCTAAAAAAACTGTTAATTATACGCCTTATTGCTATCGAAGAAGATTTTCATTCATCTCCATACATAATTTGGAACATAATTTGGACCTTCAACGCCGGATGCAGCAGAAGTAATCGTAGCGACCAGCATAAATCGTACGCACGAGGCCATCCGTGAAGTCATCCACAAGATCAGCATAAATCGGTCAGGTCAATCATCATTCTTTATCCTTATCCCGTTTTCTAAATTCAGTGCTTCATTTGTGTTAATAGTGTGTGAATTCCTAGTGTTTTATTCCAGTGAAATAGTTAAAAACACGTGAAGATTTTTGTTTCGTCGACGTGTGACCGGTGTGACGAATAACCTAAACTTCGTTTAATAAAATCTTTAGCAAATCTTTAAACTAACTATTTTCTTTAAACTAACTAAATGTCTTCCATAAACTCCGAAATGACTAAAACTCCATCAAAAGAAAGTCGTAGTAGTGGTGAGGATATATTTCGAGAATTAAATAAAAAAGAGGTGTTGTTCGCGGTAAGTTTCGACTATTTATGAAGTATGTAGACTCATTTCTACAGAGTCTGCCAATTACTGAAATCATTGAAACAGAATTACAAACGCGTTTACAAAAGACGGATTTATTGTTTCAACAGTTTTCAGAAATACAGGATGAAATTGACATAAAAATTCCTGATAGTCAAATCGAAAAGGAATTGTCTGAACGGGAAACTTTTGAAACCCACTATTATGCTTATGTGACTAAAGCTAAGTGTATTATTAACGCAGATAGTGTTCAAAATTCTTCTAAAGTTTCTAGTAAAATCCAATTACCTACAATTTCACATCCTTCCTTTGATGGCTCTTATGATCATTGGTTGGAGTACCGCGACACTTACCTATCTCTTATTCACAATTGTAAAGAAATAGATAATGTACAAAAATTCCATTATTTACGGTCTTCTCTTACTGGCAGTGCATTATTGGTTATTAAGTCATTAGAATTCTCGTCTGAGAATTACAATGTAGCATGGGAGTTATTGGAAAACCGATTAAACAATAATCGTTTACTTGTGCAAAATCATATAAAAGCTTTATTTTCTATTACGTCACTTAATAAAGAATCTTCCAATCAAATTCGTAAACTTATAGACACCGTTCTCAAAAATCTACGTTCCCTCAAAAACCTTGGCGAACCGACCGAGTCTTGGGACACGTTAATTATTTACTTAATTACATCCAAACTTGATTCGGTCACCGAAAGGGAATGGGAGACGTATAGAAGTTCGATTATAAATAATCATAATCAGTCAAATTCACGGTTATCGCTTGATCATTTGATATCTTTTCTTAAGAACAGGGCTGACGTACTAGAAACCATTCATTTGGCACATAGTAAATCTTCTACGGAAAATAACACAAAGAAACCATCACATTCACAACAACAAAACAAATCACACAGTTACACATCGACACAAAATAAAAAATCTAATAATAAAAATTCCAAACGTTCACGTACTTGCACTATGTGTCAAGCTAACCATTCGCTTTATTCTTGTGATTCATTTTTAAAATTATCTGTAACCGATAAAATTAAATTCATTAATGAACATAAATTATGTTGTAATTGTTTACGCGCAAGTCATTCGGTAGATGAGTGTTGGTTCGGTCCTTGTGGGCAATGTAATAAGAAACACAACAATTTAATTCACGATAAATGTGACGATAATGTAAGTACGTCCACATCGTCAGCTGTTGCGCGTAATTCACAGGCATCGCCGCAGGATACGACTAATGCTAATTCTTTAAACACTACTACATTACATTCTGCATCTCACACAACATATCAAAGTACTACTCATTATTAGAGACAGTACTGCTATCTACAGCTTTAGTTGAGGTTGCAGATAAAAGCAATAATTACCACACAACTCGCGCTTTATTAGATAACAGTAGTCAGCATTGCTTTACTGCAGAATCTTTATGCAAACGATTAAATCTTAATTTAATACAGTCCACTGTGCAAGTCTCCGGAGTAGGTAACTCGGTGACTAATTCCACGCAATCATGTGAAATTCAGTTTAGGTCTAAAACTACACAATATAGTACAACAACGCTTTAAATGTTTAGTTTTAAATCAAATCACAGCTCAGTTACCATCTTTAGGCACAAATTCACACATAAATATCCCTGACAATTTACAGTTAGCAGACCCCAAGTTTTATTCGCCATCAGGAATCGAGTTATTAATTGGGGCTGATAAATTCTGGGAACTTTTAAATGACGACTAATTCGACTAAGTAGCGGTCCATATCTTCAAAATACTAAGTTGGGTTGGTTAATATCAGGTTCTTTGTTGACAAATAAAACTTCACGCAACAATCGAGTCCAATGCAATTACTCGCAATCATTAGACACTCAACTTAGAAAATTTTGGGAGTTGGAAGAAATAGTTCCGCAAAATAAATTAACAAAGGACGAGTCGTTATGCGAAGACTTGTTTGTGCAATCTACGTACCGCGATAACACAGGTCGGTTTTTTGTGCGCATTCCATTAGCCGAGTCCAGTGACACACTTGGAGATACGTATTCACTCGCGCTAAATCGTTTTCATGCACTTGAACGTAAATTAGATAAATCGACACCTGAATATAAAACATTATATTGCGATTTTATGCATGAATATTTAAGTTTAGGACACATGAGTCGAGTCTATCACTATCCATCATCAAATTATTTTCTACCGCATCACGGTGTTTTAAGAGTTCATAGTAGTACTACCAAGCTTAGGGTGGTTTTTGACGGAAGTGCAAAATCAACATCGGGCAAATCGCTTAACGATATCCAGTATATTGGCCCTAGTTTACATAATGACGTTTTTTCAATTCTATTACGATTTCGTCAATTCAGATTTGTTGCATGCGCTGATGTCGAAAAAATGTATCGACAAATTTATATTCAACCTGATCAAAGAAACTTGCAGTTAATTCTTTGGCGTGAAAATAAATCGGATGAACTCGGTGTGTACCAACTTAAATGTGTCATACGGTACCGCGTCTGCTCCCTATTTAAGTATTCGATGCGTCAAACCTGCTGGCATATGAATGTAAGGATGACGTCATAAAGCAAGTTATAGACGAAGATCTGTTTGTAGATGACTTAATAAACAATGATAATATCGACAACAACGATAATAAACAATGTTTATTAGACATTTGTACCAAAGTAAATGATGTTTTAAAATCTGGTTGCTTTCATTTACGTAAATGGTTGTTTAATTCGGAGACATCTACAACAGATCAAACAAAGGAATTAACTTTAGGCGAAAGTTGTTTAACTAAAACTCTCGGTCTTGGTTGGTTGAATTCTTTAGATTTATTATATTTCACTACAAAGATTGATCAAACTTTCACTCACGTGACTAAGCGCGTCATCTTATCAGTTGTCTCACAGGTGTACGGCCCATTAGGTTTGTTGTCACCCTCAATTATAATTGCGAAAATACTGTTACAAAAACTATGGCTTTGTAAGTTAAGTTGGGATGATCCAGTACCTAATAATATTGTGATTATGTGGAAAAACTTTATTGACACACTTCAACACTTACAAAACATAAAAATTCCTCATCACGTCGGACAAGTTAATACAAAATACACAGATTTACATATTTTCACGGATGCATCACAGGATGCATATGGTGCATGCGCATATGTAAGTACATACAACGACAACTCACCAGTCACTGTTAGGTTACTTTGTGCGAAGAGTAAAGTCGCACCAATTAAACTAGTTACAATACCGCGACTTGAGCTATGCGGAGCTTTAGTTGGTGCCAAGTTATATCAAAAAATTAATCAATCGTGGAGATTAACTTTCGATAACATATACTTTTGGTCTGACTCCACGATTGTCATAAATTGGATTAAAATATCACCTAACTTATTAAAATCATTCGTTCAGAACAGAGTAGTGCAAATTAATGAGTTAACTGGTGAGTTGCCGTGGTTACATGTTGCTGGTAAAAACAACCCGGCTGATCTTTTATCTCGCGGGCTTACGCTCGACGCGCTTCGATGTTCAGATATTTGGTGGCACGGGCCACCATTTTTAACCGAAATAAACCCTAATTTTAAACTAAAAAATGAACACGATGAAATTACTAAGTTACATGATTTACCAGAAATTAAATCAAATATTAATTCTTTATTTACACAATCAACTTTTACTGTATTTTTACCTTTGAACGTTTTTCTAATTTTAATCGCAAGAGACGCGCAGCCGCTTACGTGTTACGATTCATTCATAATGCACAAATCAAGGTCAAAACAGAACGTCGCACAGGTGTGCTTGCGTCTGATGAATTAAATAAATCAACTTTAGTATTAGTACGCTTAGCACAACAAACGTCATTTCCAGATATTCTTAACGCATTAACGGAAAACATACCTGTTAAGTCGATGAGAAACGTATCTAGCCTTGATCTGTTCCTCGATTCTGATTACATTATTAGAGTAGGAGGCAGATTAGAAAATTCACATACCTTTTCCTATAGTAAAAATATCCTATTTTGTTATGTTCGAAACATACTTTTACGCGACTACTTTTTCAATTTGAACATAAACGTCTACTCCATGCTGGTCCACAACTGCTTTTGGCCACTATAAGAGAAAGTTGGTGGCCTCTGGAGGGTCGTAATTTAGCCAAGCAGACAGTACATATAAGTGCATTACATGTACTCGCCAGAAAGGAAAGGCACTATCGGTAAAAATGGGTAACTTGCCTCATGAACGATTGGAGCCGGGGTATCCTTTCTTACGCTGCGGTGTGGAACGTTTGTGGGCGCATTAAAGGAATTCTCTAAATTTTTCAATGCTACTAAAAATGATATTTTAAATTACGCTGCAGGTGAAAACATTAATAACATTTACATTTGTACTATGGGTGTCAGACAGCTGATATACATACACAAATACATTTTTTTTTTTGTAAATACATACATATATAGATAAACAACACCCAGACACAAGGCAAATACAAGTGCTCATCACACAAATATTTACCCTGGGCGGGAATCGAACCCGCAACACGCTGCGCAGCAGTCGATCGCTCAGCCACTGCGCCAACCGTGTCGTCATATTCGCCAACCGTGTCGTCATTTTCTATCGATATTTTCCGTTTGATAATACCCATCCCTATCCACACCTTGACCATTGGGTGCGTTTCGTGGAATACTTTAGGTGCGCTTCGTTAGGTGCGTTTCAAAATGGGTGCGCTTCGAGGAATTCCCCGCCCCGTCCCAGCCTAAGTGATTAGTAAAACCTCGAAGTTACATCCAGAAATCAAGAATATTAAACGAGGCATCTACAACAATTTATTTTTATTTATTTATTTGTTTGCAGGCATACACCCATAGATTCTACAATACAAAATTAGGAACAAGTTATATAATTATAATTATTATTTTATATTGGCTAGCTGGAATATTGATAGCCATATACAAAGAAAAGATTAGCTTCATTTATGGCTCTCAATATTCCATTGTCAGATTCATGCACACGGCTCATGAAGGAGGCCCTCGCTTTTCTTAAAACTGCATAGAAATCGTCTACTCTGTTCTCCGCGAACATACCTGACGCACTACACCTCCATGGAAGTCGGAGCATGCATCGAAATGCGTTGTTGTATTGTACACGTAAAGGCGGCACCACACTTCGTTATGCGTTATTTGCTATGCGGCTACACTGTATTCGCCAAATATTTGTTATGTGAGCGTACAACAAACACGCCATCCACACTTCGTGTCGGTGTGCCAAACATATGTGGTGTGTTTGGCTTTTGAAAAAACAAAATGGATGTGTTGACTGTGGCTGCGCTTATTCGTGTCCTTTGAAGTGTGTCAAAAAACCGACAGGTGGACGGATAGGCGTATTTGCTATTCGCGCTTATGCGTTATGCGGGCGAATAAAGCAAATATAGACGAATAAACCCTCCACACTTCGTCGTATGCGGGCGAATAAGGCGCATAACGCATAGCGCATAGCGAAGTGTGGTGCCGCCATAACGCGTTGTATGCGCGCTGCGTGTAGTTATACCAAAGTTGGCATGTGTATAGCGACCGGCAGTTCGCGTTAAACAAAGTAGTTTTTACTTGATCGGTACATTTAGCAAATCTCCGTGCAAGCATATTGCTTTTCGCAGCTATCATTCTCCTTTGTCATTCCAGATCCTCATTATCTTTCAACTTCTCTGTTAGGATATGACCCAAATATTTAAAGCTTTTAACAACCTTTAATTTGGTGTTACACAACAATAAATCAGGTATAGGTAATGGACTATTATCATATCTGAAAACCATGATTTCCGTTTTTTTGACATTGTACTTGAGACCATGCTTTTCTGCGTACATTTCACAAATGTTCAATAATTTTTGCAGCGCCTTGACAGAGGGGCTAAGCAGCACCATATCGTCGGCGTAACTTAAGTTGTTGACAGTGACATTATCGATAGAACAGCCGACACCGGCCCTGCTTAGCTCCTCTATCAAGTCGTTAACATATAAATTGAATAGTGTAGGAGATGTTAGTCCACCTTGTCTTACTCCGGTAGTGAGAGTGTACTCATTAGACAAACTATTACCCCACTTTACAACATTTTTTTGTCCCCCGTACCAATATTTAATAACATTAATTATTTCACTTGATATACCTGCGTTATTCATTTTATCCCATATTATTTTATAATTGACTGAATCAAATGCACGGCTCAAATCAAGAAAACAGGCATAAATATTAGTTTTTCTATTTAAATAGTAACGCACAGTCTGTTTCAACGCAAATATGGCGGTATCGGTAGAAAGATTGCTACGAAAGCCGAACTGTGCATCGTTAAGCTTTATACATCTTAAAAGTTATGGCTGCAATAACCTTTCAAATATCTTAGATAGCACAGTTGCCAGGGATATCGGTCTATAATTAGTAATATCAGGTATGTCGCCTTTTTTATTTTTAACCAGTGGTACTACTAAAGTTTTCATAAATGTATACGGTAAATATCCATGCTTTAAAAATAAGTTGTACAGTACAGATAATTTTTCAACCAACTGAGGGCTTCCCAGAATAATATGATCCAATGATAAACTGTCATGCCCCGGCGACTTACCGCGCTTCATTTTTCTCAAACATTCAAATACCTACCATGTCAGATGTTATTACGACATTGTGATGATTCACCGCGGTCGTCGCCGGCGCAAAACAGCTGGCATCGGGCTCGTATGACTCGCTCACAAAACAGGTTTTAAATTGAGTAGCAAACTCCGCGACTTTTTTGGGATCTTCGATTTGATTTATTGTTAACGCGCGACTAGGTTTATAAGACAATTTATTTGTTGACTTCCAAAATTGTTTAAAATCGCCGGAGACCCTTTGCTTCGCAATTACATCCATTTTCAACTGTTCTTGGTGTTGTTGACACCACCGTAATTTATTCTTAAATGTTTTCCTAGTAGTGTTATACATACTTAAAAAGATGGGTCCATCTGTTGGCCTACCATGAAGCGACCAGTTCTGAAAAGCATCACGTGCATGTGAATGCAGCGATTTGACGTGACTATTCCAACCGATAACTGGTTTACAGTTTTGATTTCTGATCTTTTTATACGAGTTAGCGGCTGCCCTTGTGATTGCTTGTATTATAGCATGATAATACTTGTCTATCAAATTACGACAAACGTGGTCACTACACGGCGAACCGTTACAATTAGTATTATGTGGGTCAATATCTATATAATACAGGTATTCGTCACACAATCGGCTGTACTCGGACAACTGTACCTTATTTCTATTATTAAGTGTAATTTTATTATCAACTGATTCATGAGTCACAGCCTTACGCCTAATTACATTAAAATCACATTCAATTACTAGTGGAAAGTGATCCGACCAGTTCACTTCATTCAAAACATAAACTTTACGAACGGTATCCCAACCGGCGGGAGTCGCTACACAATGATCTAGCCAACTAGTTGTTCCGTGAGCTTCACTGAGAAACGTATAAGTGTTTGAGGACTCACCCAGATAATTAATGTCAACACAGGTCCAATTCTGATCGTTACAGTACCTTATCAAGTCTGTCCCGAATGTACTGTCGATATTAGCGTTGAAATCGCCTAACACAAACACACACTCATCTTCACAGTCTTGATTATTATCGAGTTTATTACACCTAAGCACTCAGTGAATAACGGCATATTTTCAGTACACTCCGTAGGCATGTATACAGACATAACGATAACGGACCTGTCCTGCAGTTGTAGACGCACGGCGACAACACGCTTGGAATCACAATCTATTGGTGTCACTATCGGGAATAAGCTCCTTCTCCATAAAACAGCTACACCTCCGTATGGCCTCCCACGTATTGGTCCAGATGAGGTGTCCATTCCAGAAACACCGTAGTATGAAAAATCTGAGTGTATTTGACTAAGAAAGTCTAGGTCATCTGGCAACAGCCAAGTTTCTTGTAGCGATATAATATCACAGTCATTACACAGTTCATTTACGTACGTTAACGATCTTTTAATACTTTTACAGTTGAACGTCGTTATTTTTATTATACCCTCATATTTGTGATGATCCATTATGATTTTGATTTAAACGTTCTGAACACAATGCCTTCAGGCCAGAAGTCTTCTTTTAGAATAACGTCTAGGCTTTTCTTTTCGACGGCGATCTTAAACGATTTAAAATTAGTTGGATTTTTAGGTTTCAGCATTTCTACACTGAACACTGTTTGACCGTTCTCACAAATATATGTTTCAATGTCTGATTCAGTGCAGTCATTTTTAAAACGTGATGCGTAAATCCATATTATATGGTCTGCTGCCTTTAACTTCTCACTTTGTTTAGTTCCTCTTCTATTTCTCACAGCATTTAGCTTGTGGGGCGTCATGCTGTTAGTCTTTATCGTCATATTCTGCTGTTCAGAAATACGAGGGCGTTTACGTTTATAGGTCACTGTTTGAAACCCATCGTTGTCTTCACGGTCATCATGAGTACGTTTCTGAGCTTCTCCATAGATTTTAGTAAAACTACTTCCCCATACGGGCATTGTCGTAGGTGTTGGGCTCGGATATCGATCGGGAATGGACTCGCATAGCAGCTCGTTCTGTGATTCAGGTGGTTTTTCGGATAGCACTTCCTTTGTCGAGATATTCACTGCCTTGGCCTGTCTCGAAGGCGTCTGCGAACGATCTCGTCTATCGGATAATAAATTTCTAGGTACCTTGTCATTTTTGTTATTTTTCAGTAAACTAACTTCGTCATTTAATCTTGAAACGTCTTCTTGCAGTGTTTGTTTAATCGTCAATATTTCTGCCTTCATAACGGCCATAGTTTTCAAAATACTCGAAACGTCCAAATGGTCGAACGTAACGGGGGGTACTCTGCTTAAATCTTTGGCTACGTAGGTTGGCAATTTTTCGGCTTTACTTTCGCTGAGTATCTTTAATATATCGGAAATATTATTTACATGTTTCTGTTCGCCTTTGCGCACAGTTTTCTTAGCATTTGTTGCTTCAAAGATTAGTGACTTCGCGACTTCAATCTCCTCTTCTGTGAACCAGGAACTGCATATTTTTATGACACTCAGGTCGTCCATCCCATCACATTTCGTAGCCATAAAAGCTAATGCTTCATTGACAACCAGGTTGCATTCGCACGGCATTTTCACATTGTACGCTTAATATATTAAGTACAAACAGCCCACAGATCGTACGACACAAGCGGTAGAGATACACACGGCGCGCGCGCTTACCGTTCGGCTGCCCGAGCGAGACTGATAATGACTGGGATGATTCTGTAAAAAGATTTACGATATTTGAAGCGGAACTATGCTTCCATGATAATATTTTGCTTAAGGGTAATAGAACTGTAATGCAAAAAAAAAACAGTTTAAGCAGGTTTGTGAAATCTGTATCCGTCTACTCTCCGTTCATTCCTAGCCCAAGTGGCTACCGGCGGATGTGGCGGTACAAGTCAGCAGACTGGAATGAGATGAGCAGTTTTTTCACGTCGTACTCTTGGCAGCCGGTCTGTTTTTCCTCTAATGATCCCTCTACCTTTCGCGGATGCCGTGACGGAAGTGTTGCGTCAAGCTATGGAGTTTTTTATCCCATATAACAACTTACCTCTGTCCGGCGAAGCTCGCCCCTGGTTTAGTTCTCAATGCAGACGCGCAGAAGCGCAGAAGCATGAGGCTTACCTAGCCTGGGTTGACGCTCTTCACCGTAAAGCAAGGTTTACGCCAGAAGTAGACAGCCTTTAATAGAGCAGCTGCCAAGTCCTGCAAGAAGGTTCTACAGAGGGCTCGTCATGACCACATTAGTCGAATAGAGAACAAACTTGCCTCGTATCCTGCGGGTAGTAAAGCTTTTTGGTCCCTAGCTAAATCGGTCGAGTCAAACTTCTTTCGCCCCTAACTGCCTCCATTGCTGAAACCTGATGGTTCTCTGGCTCACACTGCAGAAGAGAAAGCAAACCTATTTGCTTCTCTATTTGCAGAATTTTCCCATCTTGATGCAGGAGACGCGACTCCCCCTACTTTACCTGGCAACACTACTTCAATGTCTGATACTCGCATTCGCCAAAAGGAGGTTCGTCAAGCATTACACAATCATAATGTAAACAAGGCCAATGGACCAGACTGTATTCCAGCTATAGTTCTGAGGACCTGTGAACCTGAATTGTCTCCTGTACTACCACACCTCTTTTGGCTCTCTCTCGAGACTGGATTAGTGCCGAAGTCATGGAAGCTTGCCAACGTGGAGCCCGTGCCCAAAAAAGGTAGTCATGCCGATCCTACAAACTATAGGCCCATCTCGGTCACGTCCATTATCTGCAAGACAATAGAACGTGTCCTTCATAACAGGCTCCTGGCGAACCTTGAAGCTAATGACCACCTAGTGATCGTCACTGGGGATCTTCTCGCGTACGCCTCTCATATCTGGAGTGAGGCCGTCGAGAAATATGGGAAGCACTTGCCGTCTCCCTGGACATCTCGAAGGGCTTTCATAGGGTATGGTATGATGGCCTTATTAGCAAGCTTCTAGCATATGGCTTGCCCGCTGGTTTCTGTGCATGTATATCGGATTTCCTAAGTGATCGGTCAATTCGCGCATCATCGTGCATGGAGTACTGTTCGCACTTTTGGGATGGATCAGCAAAATACCAACTGGATGCGTTGGAAGTCATTGATAGACGTGCCAAGAGGCTCATTGCATTAACAATGACTCCCTGGTTAGGGCTAAGCTCCAAAGCCTTGAACATCGCCGCACCGTTGCTAGCCTATCGGTCTTTTTTCGGGTAGATTTCGGAGACTGTGCTTTTGAATTCCACAATTTAATTCCCCCCCCTCTCCATTCCATCATCGGACGAGCAGAGATATGGCGAAGCGCCACCGCTATATGGTTGAAGTTTCACGGTCTCGAACCAAGCGCTTTGCCTCCACATTTATTGTGCGAACTGCCAGACTGTGAAATTCGCTGCCCGCCTTTCTGTTCCCTGATAAGTATAATCTGGGGATCTTCAAGGCACGAGTGAACCGGTTCATCCTCGGCAAACGTGTTCCAACTTAGGCCGCATTATCACTTAAGATCAGGTGACTTGCGGTCAAACGCAAGCCTATTTGATAATAAAAAAAAGGTTGTTTTGAAGGCAGCACACGACGGTTGCTAGACGGTTGATAGTTGCTATGGACTGCGTACTAAAGTTTGGTGGCCACGAATTGACAGGGATGCCGAGGCGATCGTAAACAAATGTAAACGATATACTATTGTAGGACTTTCTAGTAATTCAGTTCCTATGAAAATACGCGAACTTCCAGCAGCTCCCTGGGTAGACTTCGCCATTGTTCATCATATCAACATATTGCGTACCACTGCTGAACGTGGCCTCCCTCAGAGATCGTCAAATAATGATTACTTGCTGGTTATTATTAAATAGATTACAGTTAAGTATATATCATATTACAGCATTACAGGTATAAAGAAATTAAAAAGTCTGTTACTTGTGCAATATTATAAAACCATTAAGAGATGTTTAGGCACCTTAGCTATCCCTCTTTGATTACTACCGATAATGGTAGCTAATTATTTTATAGCCAGGAATTTAAGGAATCCTGCCAATAACGTAGTATAATATGTAACGTCTGAGAACCAGTCAAATCGACAAAAGAGATTTGCGGGAGAGCGTTTATGAGTAGTTCATGATGCACAAATCAACGCCACATTCGGTGACGTGCAAGATAATGCGGTAATGCTAATGATGCGGCATCCCAATAAACATTTTGGCTGAAAAAAAAACTTTTGTAAGTAAGTTTATTTATTTGTCAAAACATGGTGTACATACATTGCATTCAAGATATTAAATCTATATAAATAAAAAGAAAAGTCCTGACTGACTGACTGACTGACTGACTGACTGACTGACTGACTGACTGACTGACTGTCTGACTAACTCATCAACGCCCAGCCCAAACCATTATAATGTAGACAAGGAATAAGGAAGGATTTTTCGAAATTTAACCCCTAAGGGAGTTAAATTGGGAATCAAAGTTGGAATGGAAAATCGTCATTTTTGTAGTTTAAACCATGAAAATTGGTGTTTTTCGTTCTGGTTAAAAATAAAAAACTACGTGTTTCGGTGTTTTTGGGAAATCAGTTCCTGAGGGCGTAAAATAGGAGATGAATTTATATACAGGAAACCCGTTAGTTTTGTAGTTCGAACCATGAAAATTTGTATTTAGCCTTTTGGTTGGTATTGAATAATTTCATGTATCAGCATTTTTGAAAAATCAACCCAGAAGAGGATAAAACAGGAGATGAAAAAAATTTATAGAGGCTAAAATAGCGACGGAAAGGTTGACCTATATCAGAAACATTACTTGTATCAGCGTTTTTGAAAGATCGTCCCAGAAGAGTGAAATAGGGGATGATAATTTTTTATAGACGCTAAAACAGGGACGGAAAGGTTGACCTATATCAGGAACATTACATGTATCAGCTTTTTTGAAAAATCATCCCAGAAGAGGGTGAAATAGGGGATGCAAAATTTGTATAGTCGCTTAAACAGAGACGAAAAAGTTGACCTATATCAGGAACATTACATGTATCAGCGATTTTGAAAAATCATCCCAGAAGAGGTTAAAAGAAAAATTTGTATAGACGCTAAAAAAGAGATGGAAAGGTTGAACTTTATCAGGAACATTACATGTATCAGCGATTTTGAAAAATCATCCCAAAAGAGGGTAAAATACGGGATGAAAAATTTGTATAGACGCAAAAAAAGAGACGGAAAGGTTGAACTTTATCACGAACAATACATGTATCAGCGTTTTTTGAAAAATCATTCCAGAAGAGGGTGAAATAGGGGATGAAAAACTTGTATAGACGCTAAAACAGAGACGGAAAGGTTGACCTATATCAGGAACATTACATGTATCAGCGTTTTTGAAAAATTATCCCAGAAGAGGGTAAAATATGTATAGATGAAAATTTGTATAGACGCTAAAACAGAGACGGAAAGGTTGACCGATATCAGGAACAACCAGGGGCAGCTGAGGGCTGACAGTTATGTACACATGAGGGATGCTATAGAGAGGCAGGACGTTGATGGTGAGAACCTAGGTCAGAAGGCGGTGCTCCCGTCATCTTTTACCGGGGGACCACGCTATATGCACGAGCGTATACAAGACGCCATGACATACGTGCGCAAATACGGCCGTTCAACTCTTTATCACATTCACATGTAATCGCCGATGGAAAGAGATCACATATATACATTTTCCTGGTCAAAAGTCATACGATCACCACGACATTATTGACAGGGTGGTGCCATCATCTTTTTCACCAAAAGGTGAAAAAGATGATGGCTTTTCTGACCAAAGGTACTCTGTTTAGGGGGATGCTTTCCTTTATTACTCAGTGGAATGACAAAAACGAGTTCTTCCTCAAATCCACATCTTGTTTGTGGCTAGAGCAGCGTATCAACCCAGATCAAATCGACAAAGTTATTTGTCCAGAAATACCTGAGCCTGAACAGGACCCTCTCCTTTACGGTACTGTGAAGGCAACAATGATACATGATCCTTGTGGTAGTTTAAACTACAAATAAACTACTAATCACCCTGCATGAAAGATAGTGTTTTGCAACGACGATTAATAAGGGTCAGTCACTGAAAACAGCAGGAATTGATCTTAGAGGGGACTGCTTCTCGCACGTGGCCTGCTCAAGAGTGAGCTCATCGAGCAGCCTGGTTGTGTTAGCACCAGAGGGCAGAACCTCTAACATAGTTTATAAAGAAGCACTTTAGGTAGGTATTAATTAAAATAATAAATGGTCATAACAACCCGTAAATACAACTTTTTTTATAGGATTTAAATTACCGTTTTACATTAGCAGTCAAAGGACATGACCAGTTCCTGCCCCCGAGTTCGGGAAAATGTGCAGGATTATAGTTTTTATACATGAGATTTAAAAATAAAGATTCAATTTCATCCGCTACCGTGTCCACGAGTAGACGTGTGTTCGATCTAATTAAAAATATTAACTAGTACGTACGCGATTTTAACCCATAGTTAAATACCCAAAGTGCTTAAACTTACATACACGCTTCGCACACCGTAAACTGACATCTCTGTCTAATCATCGCCGCAAGCGGTGGGACCCTGCTCCGCGCCCGCCACCTTCACCTCCGAGCAAGCAGAGCAGTGGTCATAATTGCTGTCTCGCTCCATTCCAGACTTTTACGACCCAAGCGCGGTCCGCCGCTACGAGCTACTCGTGAGTACTTTGTTTACGTTGTATTGTGCGGCCGCTCAAGAATACCCGCTTACTACAAAAATACAATGCCCCGCATACAGCGCTCGCCGCCACCAAACATGTCTACTACTAATAATAATATAACACAAACATCGTCTGACTCCGATATCCCTCATCTGGTATCTAGTAGTCCAAATGAGGATGTAAATGTAACAATGCGTCACAAGCGCCCTCGCACGAGTTTTTCTCCGGTTTCTGAGTTGCATGATTTTAAACAAGAATTACGTCAAATGTTACTGGACTGGAAAACGGACCAGGAAGCTTACCTTGCAAAATTTTGTAGCGAGCAAAGTTCAACACTCAATAAACTGATATCCGAACTGGCCGAAGTTAAAACACAAAATCTAGCCATCCAAAAATCTAATATGGAGATGGATAAAACGGTCACATTTATAAATAAGCAGTACGATGATATGATCAAGCAAATAGAGGTTCTTCAAAAAGAAAAACAAACGTATAGACAGAGTATATTGAACCTCGAATCAAAAATACAGGATTTCCAGCGTTCCTTATCTCGCACTTCTAGCATCGAAATACGAAATGTGCCTTCTGTGGAGAACGAAACTGCCACGGATCTATCAACAATTATAAGCAAAGTCGGCTCAATTATTGAAATGCCGCTCAACAGCACTAACTTACGTGATGTGTACCGACTGCCGGGTAAACCGGGCACAGTAAGACCAAGCGTCGCCGAACTTACTAACGTTATCATGAAAAATCATTTTCTCACAGCGTCTCGCAATTTCAATAAGAAACACAGCAATGAGAGCCGCCTCAGTACTATGAGCATTGGATTGACCGGTGAGCGACGTCCAATTTATGTATCGGAATATTTACCTGCAAGTATGAGGAAACTATTTTTCGCTGCAAAGGAATTTGCCAAACTTAAAAAATACGAATTTTGCTGGAGTAGTAATGGCAATATATTCTTGAGAAAAGCTGTGGGATCCAAGCACATTCTTATCAAATCGGAACATACTTTGCGTGACCTAGAACAGCAAACTGACCAATGACTGTACTTGGAGTCTAATATTGCATCACTTTATTACTTCTTTTATTTTTTACATAAAAATGTACATTTGCCGTTTATATCGTTACATTTAGTTTTAGATAAGTTCTTCAATGAAATTAACCATTTAAATAAGCAACTACTAAACATATGGTTACGCATTAATTTAATTATTTTTTTTATAATAAGGTATTTTAACAACCAACAAACAAAACAATACTCATTTACAATCAATCATAGTACTTTGTATCACATTCACACACCTCCCACTAAACTCATTAATACTCACGCAACATTAAACAAATATACTTATTCTACAATAGTTATCACACTTAGCTTTACACCACTAATAAAACACTATTCACGCTCTTGTCACACACTTCCTTACATGTTACATAGCTGCGCTGCGAATTGCGATACACTAATTATATATAGCCCCACGTATAAATCATCCTCTTACAATAATCCCCTATCACCTATAACATTCATTAATCTGTGCAATAAACAAAATCTAATAAATGGCTACTATAAATGAAATATATAACGAGTTAGACGACGTCTCTGTCTCTCTCTCGTATGCATGTTCTCCAGATGACTGTCAAAATTATGTTAAAAACGCGAATTCCTTTAATATTCTCCACATAAATATAAATAAACACTTTAATGATTTCAACTGTCTTTTAGCGTCGATGAAAATCAAATGTGACATATTAATATTATCAGAATGTTGGCTTAAAAATTCGATGTCAATACCCTTACTAGTTGGCTACACAGGTCACCAAACTAAAAACTTAATTAACAAGAACGATGGAATTGTCATTTATATTAGCGATCACATAAGTTCTACCGTTTCCGAACCGCAATTTTCTGACTCCAGCTGTATTATATGTACCATCGAAAGTAAACTGGCAGTAATCGCACTTTATAGATCACCGTCAACTAAAAACATTGATAACTTCCCAGATAGTCTCCAGAACGTACTTCTTGATTATAAGAACTACCACACTACGGCGGTGATTGGTGATATTAATATAAATATATGTCCAAACAGCACCGATCCCCGTTCGCAACAATATCTCAATTTAGTCGCATCTCACGGTCTTCTACCAGCACATCATCTTCCAACCCGACTAAACAGCTGCTTGGATCATATTTTACTAAAAACCAATAATAGAGCGACCACTTTAGTACTCGAAACCACTATCACCGATCATTCTGGCGTTTTATTGAGTCTCGAGTCTTGCAAACCAGTAACAAAAACACACAAATTTATATCATCTCGTTTAGACCTCTCAAAAGCAATAAAAGACATCGAATGCTACGATTTCTCTAAAATCCTCACAATGAACGACCCTAACTTGGCAACGAACGATCTGATTGGTATATTATCGGCCATTGTAGCCAAAAATACTATTCATAGAACAATCCCCTGCAAAATAAGAATCATTAAGCCCTGGATTACCGTCGGTTTGTTGCGGTGCATACGCAACCGGGACAGAATGCATAAAAAAACTAAAAAAGAACCCGTAAACTTAATTCTCAGACTCACATACCTACGCTATCGCAATTTTTGCAATAATCTTTTAAAAAAAATAAAAATTGCGTATGAGAAACAAGAATTTTTAAAAGCTAAGAATAACCCAAGAAGGATGTGGGAGACTATCAGGAAAATAACACATACCAAACACAAACCGCCCTTACCTACTGAACTGCTGAAGCTCTGCCATTCGCCTATAGAATCAGCGGACTCAGTAAATTGTTATTTCACGCAAGTTGGCAGGAGCCTAGCGAACAAAATCACACACTTCCAAAACTGCTCTCAATCATTCTTCAAAAAAACACGATCTATGCCGAATTCGTTGGTCTTACTAGAAACGTCTGAGGAGGAGGTCGAGCTTATAATCAAGGAGCTTCGCTCGGATAGTGCTTCTGGTTGGGACGGTATCCCTCCTAAGTTATTAAAATCTACTTGCCACATCCTAGTACCCCCTATAACTCACATTTGCAACCTATGTTTGCGTACAGGCGTATTCCCAAGAGCCCTTAAACGCGCCCTAGTCCACCCCATCTTCAAGTCAGGTGATAGAGGCAGTGTCAACAATTATCGTCCAATCTCGGTGCTACCAGCTATCTCGAAAATTTTGGAAAGAATTCTATACAAAAATCTTAATAACTATGTAAACAAATTCAAGCTCATCTCACAAAATCAATTCGGATTTCGTAAGGGCTTATCCACCGAAGATGCTGTGTCGGCACTACTTAATTGTGTCGTGGATAAAATTGACAATAAGTATAAGTGTCTGGGTATATTCCTGGACCTCTCGAAGGCATTTGACACTGTCTCTGTCCCTATTCTCCTTTCTAGGCTGGAATCGATTGGGGTGCGTGGCGCTGCTCTCGATATATTCAAGAGCTTTCTCTCTGACCGAACACAGTGTGTTAAGGTAGCCGATGTTATTAGTGGGGTGGAGTCGATAGAGTTCGGTGTACCACAAGGAAGTCTGATAAGTCCTCTTCTCTTCTTCATCTACGTGAATGAACTCTGTGAGCTCTCACATCCTTCAGCATATATAGTAGCTTATGCTGACGACACTGCAATTGCAGTATACGATCATGACTGGCAGACCACAATAGACACTGCAGAAGCAATATTAAGGCAGATTACTCTCTGGCTGTCCAATAATAGCCTCACTCTAAATGTCGACAAAACCAATTTGGTCACGTTCAGCTATCGACCCTCAACTCAACCTGCCGAACACTCAATCATAGTGAAGGTACACAAATGTAACATCCCATCTCGGAACTGTGCGTGTCCTACCTTGAACAGAGTTCCGGTGGTAAAATATCTCGGACTCCAACTCGATGCCTGTCTATCATGGAAGACCCATCTGCAATCTCTGTCATCGCGCATCAGAAAGCTCATATTTGTATTCAAAAAACTGAGACTATCGGCTCACATTAGTACCTTAAATATGGTTTACAGCGCACTTTGCGAATCGATTGTAGGCTACTGCATCACTGCCTGGGGAGGAACTGCGAAGACTACGATCATAGAAGTAGAGCGCGCCCAACGTGCAGTAATCAAAGTTCTCCTGGGAAAACCTCTCCGCTATCCGACACTTCAATTATACTCAGATCACAAATCCTTAACAGTAAGACAGATGTTCATTCTCCGCACAGTAATTCGTAAACACGCTACTCTTTCACCTCCAGACACCTCCAGGCCCATTCGAAGAAGACCAATCCCTGCTTGTCCTAAAGTCCTAGTAAACTCAACCTTTGCACAACGTCACAGTCGATTCTTGAGCTCTCTGCTTTACAACAAATTGCACAAAAAAATTAACATCCACTCGCTAAACGCGTATCAATGCAAACACAAAGTCAAGGAATACCTAATGTCGCTTGACTATGATGATACAGAGGAGCTGATCAAACCCTTATTTATGTAATCGTCAATCATTATAACTATTATACCTAGCGTACTCGTTACTTTTATCTCTTTGGTCTCCCACTACCAATCTACATAACTCTACACAACTCTACACCACACACCACACATCTCACTTCACTCACCTCCTCACACACATTTCACTACTCTCACGCAAATACAATTACCATTACACTAAGTTTGTTGGTTTCAGATTTTGGAATTATTTAACTAGGTATCGTTAGTACAGTACCAGAATTTTGCTTGCATTTATCTACTTTTAAAAACATCATTGTTTAACACACCAATTGGACGGTTGGATGCCCCCCATAACACAGGATTTTCCTAGCATGGGGGACATTAATCTATCTGCTTGACCTTTGTTTTTATAATTGCTATGTCTGTGTTTACATTACTCTTGTATGTAATATATGATGACAAATAAACTTATTATTATTATTATTATTATTTATCATGGTTATATTATTCTGATGAAAGCCTAGGTTAAAATATTTAAATAAACAGTATGTTATTAGTTTCCGCTTTTCTCATTTATACATTTTCCGGATTTGGTCGTTCCATTGTATCCATAGTTATCTGGTAACTATAATATATCTACACATAATACGGGAATAATAATCTAAGAACGAGTTATTTTCGATCAAGTGAATTTTAATGACAAGGAATATGAATCCATGTTTTGATTATAATTAAGTTTTTTTTATACGTGAGTGTAAATCATAACCCAATCCATCACCATATTTTTTTAAATTATTATTGCGTATAAACGAGTGTTATTTCTTTGACAATGCATTTGACATTTTAGTGATGTGTAGGGAAGGGGCAGCAATATTCTTCAAAACACATTTTACATTCCTACTTGCACGTCTGACTTTAGTGTCATGTCAGGTTTGACTTATTTTCATTATTACCTATATTACTCTTGATTTCATTGCAGTTCCCGACACAGGTTATGTTTGCGTGTTCGTTGTGTACTGTGCGATTATTGTGATCTATTTCTAACAACCATTGCTTGAATAGCAATGGTTGTTAGAAATAGATAAAGTTAGAAAAGAATAAAGGATTTATCTGTTTTGCTCTGCAATTCGGTTAAATGGATATTATGATGAGGTGCTGTTCTGATGTGGCTGAAAGGTTCTAGAGTGGCGAACGCGGAGTGGTTCTAGAAGACGTCCCACAAGATGGACCGATGACATACTGAAAGCCGCAGGAATCCTACATATGCTTTTTTTAATTATAAATATTAAATTATTTCATTTGTTCATATAATATTTTTATTAATCATTGTAATCCTCATAAAGTCAAAGTCAAATCATTTATTTCAATTAGACCATTATAAGGCACTTTTGAACGTCAAATGAGAAGAAAAAAAAAATTGATTCTAGGTGCCCTTCACAAATGATATAAATCCTTTTCCCGAGCCAAGTAGACCCTAATCGTTGAGCTAATAGCTGATTGTAACTTTTAATTGGTTTGGTTCATCAGAATATCAACATGAAATACCAACATTAGGTTTAGCACGCAACGATGGGAAGAGACCAGATGGGATGACCATAATGCCTTGGAAATTGGGTAGGCCTTTGAAGTGGACTTTGTGTCGACACCCTTGCGCCATCTCATCTTCCTAGCACGACTTGCTGTGCTGGGGCGGCCGCAGCAGATGCCGAAAACCTCAAACGGCGCAAATAGCCTTCTTGGACGCAATATATTTGAGCCGCTTGGGGTGGAGACCCACCCGAGACTAGTGCTTTTCGGGACATCGCGAAGCGGCTGGTCGACTCCTAATGTGATCCGAAGGCTGGTCTATTCTCGGGTCAAAGAATTAGCATTGCCATACATTGTGGGGCAATACAGCCAGCCTGTTGGACACGTACCCCGTTGACTGTAATGTAGACGAGTTTATTGATGACCTTTGAGCATCCCCCTCCCCTTTTTCTTGGAATTATACATAATATTATTATTTCATTTTTAAGATTTGTTTGTATCCAGTTCATGATGTATTCAGTATGTAGTTCAGACGGGTTGGTATCAGAATGACTGGATCGCAAATTGACCACGTCGCTCTTAGTCCAAATCTCAAAATGTCTAAATATTTAAATACCTAAGTCGCAAGATGACTACATCGCTTTGAGCCCACATCTCAAAATGTCAAAATGTCAAAATACCTAAGTCGCAAAATGACTACATTGCATAAAGTCTGAACAGTTGTGTAGGTCCCTGTACCTATACAGGTTGGATATCAGAATTACTGGATACATACACTATACCCAAAATAGGTAACAATAGAATAATTCCTTGTTCTTCTTACTGTATAAGGGCTAACTATTAATTATTTGTAGTTTAACTTGTATTTTAAGTGATAAAATAACAAAAATAGAACACCTGTTTTATGCAATGGTTACCGCTATAATTGGGTAAAAGATAATGTGTCGAAAAATTCATTTTGGCGATGTACAAATCGAAATGAGTGTAGTGCGTCAATTACCGTGAATGCTAACAAGACTAAATTATTCCGTGAAAGTATTCATAGTTGTGCATCAAATCCTGGAAAACAGGGGTATGTTTCTCTAAGGAATCCAGCCTCAAGATCGCGGCTGCGGGCAGCGATGAGTTACAATTTTGATTCATTAACATTTGCTTACGCAGCGCTAGCGCCACGTGAATTAACGGCTTTTGGTGGAACTACTCAAGGTTGAATTATTTGACACTTTTAATAGTTCATATATGAATAACGCCATTCGCTAAGCAAAACCAGACTGACCTTTGTCGATCGCCTGCGACCACAGCCACGACTTTACTTGTCAATATCAAAAGCTTATATTTTGCAGACGAATCGCCCAAGAACTTAATTATAATAAAATAATAATATAATGGCTGCCCGTGTGTTGTGCATAATTAATTTATTAAAAGAAGCCAAAAAGTGTGACGACTTACAAAAGTGTTGTCAAGCTCGCGAATTCCAAGAATTTTGAACAATTTCTCGCGATGCCCAATTCATTGGCAAAATAGGCTTTCTGAAGATTTGATAAGTGTTCTAATTGAAGATCTTTCAATATATTTACCCGGTTGTTGAAGATGTAGTGGATCATCCATCAAATGTAACAATACGAGGATTCCTGCTCCATCTGTCTCGCCATGTGAAAGTATGGAAGAACAAGCTTTGATCCAGACGTTAGGAAGAGATACCAATGCTTCACAAGACCAGCTGGCAAATGGCAGAGCATGCAGGGCGTTACTGTTGATCACATTTGGCGTGCTCGAACACGCCATACTTGATTTATCAATAGAATATTACGTTTTGTTACATACAAAAAGTAAACATTTTTCACCAGTAAACAAGAGGGTTTTACTCAAGATAATAATGCTTGGAAGTGTGCACACTATTTCATTATTTGTAGAAATATGAGGAGTGTACAGTTTAAATATATGAATACTTTGTATGTATAGTAAGTATACTATAAACCTACTTAAGTATAGTTTATTGCCCATTATTTTATATACAAAACAACCTTTTGTAACAGCCAAGTTTCAATTAATGACGTTTGAAAGTGCTTTAGATGGTCCATAAAATGAAATACATAATTGTTTTAACTGAATTGTATTGTATTAATTTGACTTTGAGGAATAAATTTCTTAAACCTTATGCTTGTAAATCATTATAATATATTATTTTCAAATTATACTCCCTTTATAGGACGGCTCATACAAAGTGGCCAGTAAACTGGACACTCACTTCAAGGTCGTTATCTCATAGATTTTTATTTATATATTGAACCTTATGAACATTTACGACCCGCGTTAGAGCACACTGGCCCGTCAACTAGCCAGCGTTCAAGTTCGCCGCGCGACATTTTAGATTCGCGCCTTTTTTCAAGATGGCCTGTGAACTGGCCACCGTGCACCCGCGCAGGAACATTTGTTGTCATCGCGCGTGTACGTTACGTGTTTACAAGTTTTATGGTGAACAAAAATCATGTCTTCTTGGAAAAGGTAAGTGAAACCATTCCTTTATAGTATATACTTCGATGTTATGTGCAAATGCAATCCAGGATAATAAGAAAAACATATATTATTTGCGATTGAATACAAACAGGTGTGTTGAAAAAATATAACATAAGAATTGCCTACCTAACTTTGAGATGTTGTATTGAGTATTTATTTTCGAGTAATCCCTATGAACCATATTGTTTTACAACAGGTATATAAGCATGTGTTATGATATTGTAATAAATTTGCGATAAACAATCTTGTTCGGTAGTTATAACCTATTATTATGTACGTTTGGGGTTTTTTTTGGTGGTTTTTTTGCTTGGTACTTATGAAATTCGTAATATAATAGTTACACATTGTAATTGTAATTTGATATGAATATATATATATATATATATAATAATAATATATATAATAATATAATATAATAATATATATAATAATATAATATAATAATATATATAATAATATAATATAATAATATATATAATAATATATATATTAATTTTATATATATATATATTTGATTTGATTTGATTTTGTTTTATTTGATAGAAGCTGCGATCGTTAATTCCTACATTATTTATAAGGATACCTGGGCGAAGGCTCATCCTTGATGTTTAGGAGTAAACTGGCTGATGAGCTTATAGGAGAGACGAAAAAACCTTTGCTTCCTTTTCGAGAAAATGAAGAGAGCAATCATAAGAAATATGAAAAAATATGTTATGTTAATTCTATTATTATTAAAGGCTAATTAGGAAATAATTTTTTTTATTATTGTTATCGCCTTTTCCTAAAAATAAAATAGATTTCATTAGTGTCCATTTTACTGGCCAGTGATATTGCTGTGATGGTTAGTGACGCAGAACGTTCAATGGCCATTTTACTGGCCGTATGATTGTCATGATTTTCTCGAAAAACAGAGATTTTCAGGTCATTTTTCAAGAACATGTCATTATGATTTACGGCACAGAATATATATTTATCACAAAATATTAAGAATTAAAAAAAAAGTTAGGGTGTGCGTTAAAGGGTTAATAATAATAGTAATAAATTAAATAGTAAGTACTAATAATGTTTTTATTTTTATATTTAAAAACGTAATACACACACAAATCATTAGCGTAAATTTCTGTCTATTAGTAGACAAATCTGTTCAGTGAGAGCTTGCAAAGCTTCGACCAGGGGCTCTATACTTCGTGCACGCATCATCTCTCAAGTCCACTGCGTTAAACCTTTCGGTCAAACTAGCAAATTGAGAATTACGCTGAGTTTGGGAGTGTACGTTGTAATAATCGCCGCCGCGCTTGTTTGAATCCAACGGCACCGGCGGTGGCGAGTAGCTCAAAAAACAATTAAATAGGTACAGTCGGTGATAGCTGTTAACTGATCCACTAAAAGTTAGACGAATTTTAACCTTATGCAATTAGCAGTAGATAAGTGTTATTTGATACGTACGAACTAGAACGACTTGTTCAAGGTAGGCAAATATTAAAGAATATAGGTATGCCAATTTAATCTTTAACACGTAACGATAAGGTAGATAAATAGTGACTACTGTTTTGTCACATGATGGAGTTGTTAATTTCAACGATTTTAATTATTTGTATTTGGTCTAGTGGTTGTACTAGTGGAAACAAGTGAGTTTACATGGTTGTGAGTTCGAAACTTACCTTCTACTTCTTGTAGTTTTTCAATATATTCATTTATGTTTTTTGAATTGAAAATACTATTTCTATTATATTAAAAAAGTAGATTTAAATTAATAATAATATATAAATACAAATAACAACAAAAAATAAAAACAATAATGATAATGATAAAGATTTAATTCAAAATAAATAAAAAATAATTACTTACTACATTTTAAAAGAAGTTAGAATACTAAACTACTTATGCTATGCGTGAATTTTTTGTTTAAGTTACTAACGCGACAGCAAAACAGTTCTTCGTTTCAATAGTGCCCCTAAAATACCCATTTTTATTATTTTTAAGTAGGTAAGGAATCTGTTACATGCTTTACAAAGTGTTGAATGTAGTGAATCAACATGTTATATGTTTAGAAATATACCTATAATATTTCTATTTTATAACAATAACATCACCACATTAACTTACGGTCATACATACCTACCTACTTATAAAATATTAGTGAAAAAAACAGCACTTCTTACTTTGATGTTTTACCTACTTTTTAGATTTTTTAAGTATTTTTAGTTTTAAATATGGTTATGATCGTTTTGTATGAAACACTTGCAAAGCAATTGTATGAACCTGCAAAATTGTATGTTCATTGTAACACTTCCTTATGAATTATGATAACAACCGATTATTTAACACACACACTGACGTAAGTATTGTTGACTGCAGGCGGTGATCAGTGAAGTGGAGCATCATCTCTTTCTATAATTTGTTGTAAGCGGCTTCACATACTGCACACCATGTTCAGCAGGGATCACTTCCTCTCATGAGTTTCCACGTTGAAGTCACAAGTTGCGCCAAATTTTCTTTTGTCCTGACTTCTGATGAATCTCAGTTTAAAATCATTTGACCCCCCAAGTTTTCTATTGGATTCAGATCAGGACTTTTAAATGGCCAACTTATTGTTTTGACACCTTCTTGACTGGTTAGCCAGTTTTGCACCACAGCATCTCTGTGTATGGCGCAATTATCTTGCACGAAGTAAATATCCGTGTTTGGCTAAGCAACACGCACAGTCGGCAACATTACCTACATCACGTAACATTTCCAAATATTAGCGACTATTAAATCGGCCTCCAATTTCCACAAGTTCTTAGTCGTTGGTCCTGAAGGATCCTTTTGAACATTTCCTGTTTCTTTAAAACGCCTTAACCACAATCTCACAGTAGTTTCTGAAACAAAGAAATTAAACGGTGTCACTTTACATTTAAGTATATAAATAATATGTTTGTTTACGTCACGGGCTCGCGGCACAAGGAATAGCTAGATGTGAAATGTGGTTTAAAATTAGAAAAATACACTTACTGCTATATTAAGTCTCCTTGCAATCTCTCTGATGGCAATTTCAAATCAAATTCAAATTCTCCTCGTGCAAATAGATTATTTTGTATTAAATAATCACTCAATTGAAACATGTTAATAAAGCTATAAAGATTATATTTTAAAAATTTAAAAAGGCTTGGGCTATTCGCAATTTAGAAAGGCAACATAGAAAATGGTCGCGCGTAGTCATTGCAATTATGCGTAGGCTGGCTTTAGTTATAGTCACGGTATTATTTTATTTTCCTACCCATATCCTTAGTAAGATTTGAATACCAGTTTTACAATGAATACGCATTTGTCTTTCAACTACCCACTTATTACAAGTTAGGTTAAAATGACACTAATTATATTACAATACTGTGATAAACTTTAAGTCTTACCGCATAAAAATAAAAATTGCATAACAAGTAGTTATAAATATCCTAATGACAACGTTTAAAAAAACAATTTTGCATGTCTGTTTTATTATTGTATTTGTTTATCGAATAGCGCTAGTCAGATGAACTCATACAAATTGAATAACCCTTATTGTTACAGACAGAGGGTTTAAATTCGTTTGTTTTTAGGGTGGGTCAGGTAACAGCTATCACCCACTGTACATAACTGTCAGCCCTCAGCTGCCCCTAGTTGTTCCTGATATAGGTCAACCTTTCCGTCTCAGTTTTAGCGTCTATACAAATTTTCATCTATATATATTTTACCCTCTTCTGGGATAATTTTTCAAAAAACGCTGATACATGTAATGTTCTGATATAGGTCAACCTTTTCATCTTTGTTTTAGCGTCTATACAAATTTTCATCTATACATATTTTACCCTCTTCTGGGATAATTTTTCAAAAAACGCTGATACATGTAATGTTCTGATATAGGTCAACCTTTTCATCTTTGTTTTAGCGTCTATACAAATTTTCATCTATACATATTTTACCCTCTTCTGGGATAATTTTTCAAAAAACGTTGATACATGTAATGTTCTGATATAGGTCAACCTTTTCATCTTTGTTTTAGCGTCTATACAAATTTTTCATCCCCTATTTTACCTTCTTCTGGTATGATTTTTCAAAATCGCTGATACATGTAATGTTCCTGATATAGGTCAACCTCTCCGTCCCTGTTTTAGCGTCTATAAAAAATGATCATCCCCTGTTTTGTATGCTGATACATGAAATTATTAAATGCCAACCAAAAGGCTGAATACAAATTTTCATGGTCATCTCCTATTTTACGCCCTCAGGGACTGATTTCCTAAAAACACTGAAACACGTAGTTTTTTATTTTTAACCAGAATGATAAACACCAATTTTCATGGTTAAAACTACAAAAATGACGATTTTCCATTTAAACTTTCATCCCTTATTTAACTCCCTTAGGGGTTGAATTTCTAAAAATCCTTCTCTACATTAAAAAACCTAACTATCATATAACTAAAGGGAAACTGTGCAAAATTTCAGCTTTCTAGGTCCAAGGGTTTGGGCTGGGCGTTGATGAGTTAGTCAGTCAGGACTTTTCCTTTTATTTATATATAAATACAATAAGTACCTATGTCAGAATCGAACTTGATGTCTAGTCATGTCCAACAAAATCAGTTACACAAACGATAAAGATGGGCAAAAACTGACATCGACCACTGGAATCGAACTTGCGACACCTCGTTCACACATCAATCCGTGTCAGCTAATTTAACACTAATTTGCGATCCAACGTGGCAATGCCGCCAGTCTCTTGGGCACATTCCCAGTTGACGACGAAGTGGGGGAATTTTTGATGCTTCTTTTTTTTATCTTTTTTTTTTGTTATATTGGTTATATGTTTTCCTTTTTATTTTTTCGTGTAAATATTGTACATTGTATAAAAATAATAAATTCAAGTAGGTATGATTTAACACTTGACTAACTGAACAATTACTTTGGAGTGTGAAGTAATGTTTCTGTGCTAACTTCAAATGTTTTTAAACTTTAAATAGTCGTTATGTGGCTCATGCTGCAAAACTGTAGGTGCTGTCACACTGTATTAGCTGCACATTTTAGACACATGTTTTTATTATGTTTTTAAATAGTTCAAGATCTTCTTATGATGAGATATTGTCCTAGAAGTTATACACTGTATTTTATTTGGATTTGTTACACCAAAGTCTAACTTTCAAGCCATTAACACACTTCACTTTTATATTAAATTGTCACTTTTCCGAGTAAAGTTGTCGCCCAGAAAACGATATTTTCAAGCTGTACTAGAGCATAAATTGTGCGGTGATATACAGTGCAACTGGTTTACAGCTGCATATTAGTCGTAATTATAACTTCTGGCTTCTAGATAGCTTTGAAAATTACTAAATTACAGTAATTAGTGTTATAAAATACTTTAAGCAAGTTTAGAAGACTAGAGCTGCATAACGTCTGGTTCGTGCTCTTGATTTACACTTTTGTACTGCTTAATTCTGTACAAGAGCATTGAATACTGCTATTGTCTGGACTTTGGTGTAAACCTACTCTATTGTCAGCCATATTATAGGCCTGATAATAGCTGATCGATGGTCTTCTAGGAAACCTTTAAACAGCTATGACTTATACAAGAGTTTTATACAATGTTATCAACTGCATAACAGTTACCTAAATCTGTAACATATTTCTGTATAAAGTCAGCCAAGCTGTAGTAACCAAATGTCAGTATTGTCATCAGGCCACGAGTGATCAGTGCCATTAAATTTGTCAAAAGTAGGAATATTGAATTGTTAACAAGCAAACAGGGTTCAGTACAATTATGACCAAAAAAAAGATCGTTTTAACTCTACTCATGACATTGCAATTTTATTTAACCTCCCACTAATTCCCAAGAAAACACACACACACACACACGAAACAACAGATTTTTCATTGTAAAAGCAGACATTAAGTAGTAAACATTAATTTTAATAAGGATTTGTCGATATTATCAATCGTACGTAAATTCTCCTTTTTTATAATCACAATCAAGTCAATTTAATTCGTTTCAAGCGAATAAGATCTTAAATATTAATTTAATGTAAACGAATAAAACAAAAGAGTTTATTTCGTGTTTCAGTGCACTGCATTTTTGTCACATATTTGTGTCGTTGGCGTACAGGCCACGCGCTTGCTTGTCACGTATTTGTGACAATGGCGTTGAAAAGGTTAACTAGGTTAAGGCCCTTAGTCTCGTTCAGTACTGTGAAACGGTTACTTTCTCAAGCCTAATACCTCAAAAACGGCTTACCTAAAAGATTTGAAAAAAATATATGTTTAATATTGATATATGTATATCATGTCCAAGTTAAGACGTTTTCGTATGACTAATACTTTTGCCTTAAAAAATTACTGAACAACACGATATTTTTTGGCTATAATTCCATCCAGTTCCTAAATGGCTGTGATATTTGGAAATATTTTCACAGTGAAATATTGACGATTAAAGAGACTACAGATTCAACTTATCATAAATGTAAATATGTCAACATCTTGCTAAGTAAATCACAAATATTCAGATTCTGTACGTTAGAAGCTCTGCGCGGCACCATCCATCGGCAGTCGTGCGGCAGCACTGAGACGGGGAGGCTGTATCGCTCGCTGCTCCGCTCGCGTAAAATGTGTGAGTGCAAATTCACATGAGCTTTTTGTGTAAGTGTGCGTAAATAAGCGTTCAAAGAGTAGCCAGCTGAATAGGAACAATTTGTTCGCTTTGTGCGCGGGAACACTTAACTATTGTTGGCGCTATAAGAATTATTTTAGATTTAATTGTTGTTTATCATGACATTAGAAAATAGTAAACACCTAAATTATTCTTCTAGTTAATTAATTTTTAAAAACATAATTTTTTTTCTTTTGTTAATAAGTACCTAAAAAATTAATATTTTAGTACCTAAGTGAAAATTCAAAACAAGAAATTTTATAATAATAATTTTAATTATTTCTAGCATAATAAATAAATGATTAAACGACTAACACTATTGTTGGTGCTATAAGAATTATTTTAGATTTGATTGAATAATTTTTAAAAACTATTTTTTTTTCTTTTGTTGATAAGTACCTAAAAAATAAATATTTTAGTACCTAAGTGAAAATTGAAAGCAAGAAATTTTATAATAATAATTTTAATTATTTCTAGCATCGTTTGTGGTTCCGTCGCACACAGTCGCACATCACACAGCCTTCTTCAGGAGACAATCGTCTTTTCTCGCTCCTTACCTTTATAACCAAAATTAACTCCCTTTTAAATATATATCCCAAAAATTGTAAGGTATGTAAAGGGATGATTAAAACTTACTTATTAAACTTAAGCTACATAGCCACCAAATCTCTCATAACCATTGTTAAGTAAGCACTTCACCACGCCAACGCTTAAACACGCAAATACACACACACACACGTGCACATACACACACTCACTCACCGCCCAATACACCCCTACACAAACACTCACACATACACACACAAGAAATGGCAAAATTAGGGTATTTTACTCTATAAGAGAAAACTCAAACTCAAACTCAAAATCGTTTATTTCAAATAAACCATTTACAGGTACTTTTGAATTGTCAGAGTCAGTCAGTCAGAAAGTTGAAGCTAGTTGCTCGTTCCAAACAGTAGGTTTCTGTGGAGAAAAACGAGCAAGAAACTCCATGAACAACACTCTTTTAAAATCAATAATATGTTACAAATTTCGGTTACATCATTCATATATTGAATCTAGGGTACAATGTGAGAACACTGTAACAAGTCTTGTACGTTAAAAGAGGTTTAGATAAAAATATAATCATAATAAACAATTCAAAATAAAATTAGAATAACCGAGGCAGCTAAGAGATGACCAGTCCCAACTAACGGCGCCCGTTCACGAACATGACGCACGGATCGGCATCATTTGACTCAACCATTTTGAAGGGAACCGAATGATCCAACACGCGCGCCACCGTCAGCGAGACATTCCAGTGAGCATGACATACTCCCAACCGCCAGGGCACATTCAAGTCAATGAAAGACATACCTCGTAAATGGTAGCTTTAAATAACATAGTGCTCACATTATGTGCTTTGAAAAATTATATAATACTAACACATTGAGTTTATACAATGCAAAGATAATGCAGATCTATATGTTCAGCAGCTCCAAAAATAGTTAAAAATGCTAATCAATTAATCTATGAACCCTTATGGCTGTGGAGCTAGACCAGCATTCAGCCAAGCATTTTTATCAGTGATGTACTCACCCAATGAATAATATGCTCGGCTGCATAGTGTGCGTTTTATATAAGACTTAAATTTTGTCTGATTTAGTTGAACAATGTGGGGAGGTATTTTATTGTAACATTTTAAACAGTACTCCATGAAAGAAGTATCTACTTTAGCCAGTCTGAAACTTGGTTGAACTAGTTGGTCCCTATTTCTAGTGTTATAATGATGTCTTTCACCCCTTTTACTAACAAGATGCAGATTTTTTCTACCGTACATTATGTTTTCATAGATATATTGACAAGGTACCGTCATTATGTTAATTTCCTTTAACAGTTCTCTTAGAGAATCGCGCATACGGAGATTGTAAATGGCTCTCATGGCTCTTTTCTGCAGAATAAAAATAGACTCGATGTCTGCAGCTCGTCCCCACAGTAAAATACCGTAAGACATTATACTATGGAAATAACTAAAGTAGACCAGTCTCGCGGTATCCACATCAGTAAATTGCCGTATTTTTCTGACAGCATATGCTGCCGAGCTTAGCCGTCCAGCCAATGATATTCTAATAAACAGATATGTTATACACTCACAAAACCACCGAAAAAAGTGTTCCGCGCAGCGGCGGCAGCACACATACACACTTTTCATTCATTTTACAATTCACTACAAGTCAAAATGTTGAAAAGGGATGACTTGAAAAAACCAACAAGAAAAAAAGAGACAGTTAGTGTTGTCAATTGCGCGTGAATGTAAACAGACATTATCCTGGCCACCAATCACCGCGTCTTGGCATCATAGACTAACAAACCGCGAGTACATTTTATACACACGGTTTGTACCTATAACAACTAATTAACAGGACTAAAGGTATAATAGAATATATATAATAATAAATAGAGTAGAAAATATTTATTTTGTAATAAAATTCATTTCTTTGTTTACGAACAAATGCGATTCATTCTTGAAGCCAGATCTCATTGGATAACCTTAACGAAAAAAGGATAGTAAATATCTGTTGTCACATTGTTTAATTTCTAATTAAGTATATAAATGATTAAATGAAACAAAATGATTAAATATTACAAGCTTAGAAAAAAGAAAAACAGAACTGTGGGAAAACAATGACTTTACTGCCTACGATATCGCATCTGTACTTTTGTTCTATGTCCGGAGTTAACGCGTCCTTGTCTTACTCACGTCAAAAAATGTATTTCCGTTTCTTTCTTTTTTCTAACCTCGAAATATAAGAATATTAGGAAAATTATTGAAATATATAAATATATCGATGTATATTGCGTAGTTACATGTGGTATGAGATCCCTTGTGTTTTATTAAATTTGGTATCATAATTGGTACACTTTCTAAATACACAAAATAGCTTTTTATTATTTTTTTAGCTGCTTTAATAAAGCGTATCACTCGTCGCCATGTGTGACGTAGACTAAAGGCAATACGTCCCAATTAGGACGTTTTTGAATCTTCAAAATTGGGCGCTCATAACATATCTGTTTAATACAATATCATTGCGTCCAGCGAGAGATGTTAAATGAGGACCCCATTGTAGCCTTGAGTCGAGCGTGATCCCCAGGAAAACAGTTTTATCAACGAATTCCAGCTTCTCATTATTCAATACTATGTCACAGTCATTACTTTTGGCATTTGGTAAGGTAAATCTGATGCACTTAGTTTTTTTTTTATTCAATACTAAATTATTCGCCGTGAACCAATTTTGGACTTGCAGTAAGGCGCTATTTACGTGGTCTAGGTTCTGGGCTCGTCTGTCTATCTTAAATATTAAAGAAGTGTCATCATCAAATAACACCATTTGTGGTTGGTTTTTCAACAGATGAAGAAGATCATTAATATACACTAAAAAGAGGAAAGGACCCAAAATTGAGCCTTGTGGAACCCCCATTTCTACCTTTTATCTTGATTTGCCGAAAAGCTTTTAAAACTGTCACGGGGTTAATATGTTTAAATTTACCGGGCAGCCTGGTACGTTCGCTTTTAAAAAGGCAATTGAAATGCCAGGTGAGGAATTTAAAGCTCCCGTGGTTTTAATTGGTATGTTGGTAAAGAAATTCACAAATTCATGCGCTACTTCTATGTTAGAGCTTAGGGGACCACGTGGTGTCTCTAATGTATACTCAGTGTTACGAACTTTTTTCCTGCCAGTCTCATTAGTAATAACTTTCCAAACTGTCTTTATTTTATCGCCTGCCGATTTGATTTTGTTGTTAATGTATAGGGCCTTCGCTACCCTGCAAATATTTCTAAAAGGTTTAGAATAAGAAGCAACATACTTGTTGAAAGTATCCGTGTTAATGTAAGGCTTAAGGCCATAAAGCTCAAACAGTCTTTCCCTACTTTTTCTAATACCTCTAGTTGCCCAGTCACTAAATACAAACTTAGGGCTAATATGTTTTGTCTTTTTTTTCAAAAGTATTATCGAATTCAGACTGCACTACAAAAAAGAAATATCATACAATTTATTTGCATCGTTATTATTATGGTCTAGAACTTATCATTTAGGGTAACATTGAATTTATTTAATTTACCAGTTGTTATTGGTCTAAATTTTATTTGCAGTTTTGTTAAAGGCGTTTTAAACATATAAGTTACCGTTTGACCGCTATGATCCGATGGCAGATAATAAATTAACAATGGCTTTATCTAAATAATCAGAATCACAAAAAATATTATCGATACAGGTAGCAGTTGTTGGAGTTACTCTAGTAGGTTCCATAAAAACGTTCGACAAACTAAATGATTTAAATAGGTTTAATAATCGACAACTATTGAAATTATCTTCTAAGATATTAATATTAAAATCACCACAAATAATTGCAGATTTGCTACAAGTTGCAAGTTTCGCTAGGACATCTTCCATTACCGACTCAAATAAAGAATAGTTTAGGAAAATTGGGGGTTTGTACACGCACACTATAATATGCTTGTCTATGCATGGTATGCCTACGGCCGGCTGGAGGCGCGCGGTCGCTGAGGGAGCGCGCGGGCTGCGGCAGCAGCATCGGGCGTCGGCGGCGGCTGCGGGGTGTACGGGCGGCGCGGGCGGCGCGAGCGCGGTCACCCGCTCCGAGCCGAACGTCACTTCATTTTTTACCACGACGACGACACTGCGTTCTATTAATCTTGTATTCCTGGATTACACCAATTTGTTATTTAGTCCACGCTTTTTATTATTCGCTCCCACCACTGAGCAATCGATGTATTATCGTCAACATATGGTCCTTCGAGCCGGATCATATGTTGTACCGCGCGCCTCCAGCCGGCCGTAGGCATGCCATGCATAGACAATGCTTATCCAGCTCGACACAGGATAGTTCAGTTTTATTAAGATTAATGACCCTCCACGGGTCATAGCGTTACGATTAAAACAACTGCCTACACTATAGTTTTCATAATTAATTAGCATCTGGTAATCTTTTAACCAATGTTCAGTAAAACAAACAATGTCAAACATGGTTTTTTCTAAAAACAGTTCAATTTCTAATAATTTGGAAGAAATACCTTGAATATTTTGATGAAATAATTTTAAGGTATACTGCTGTTTTTGCAACACTTTATGAGAGCAAGAAGGTACTTTATTGTTTGTAGAAATAGCTATATTGTTACTGGTACCTTCTATTGTCTTACAGACTAGTTTCAATGAGTATCCGGAGTTTGACCACGGACTTCAATATCAGGTAGTGTGTTCCTACCACTTGTGAAACTCCCATCAATAGATGGCTGGTCCATAGTGACACATGGATCCTCCTTCGTACACTTTGTAAAATTATTTATAGCAGAGCAACAATTATTCACCTTATTATTAGTACTATTACTAATTGTTGAAGAGTTAATAACACCTGACTTCGACATACTACTAATGTCTGAGTTAAAACTATGAGCTAATAGCCGCGCTATTTGACGTCTAAACCTAATGTGCAGATACACGGTATCCCTAGTCGATTTTAATTTCTCAACAAAACTGTTGGTGTCAAAAAACAAAAGCTTATCACTATAGTGACTTACTAAAAAATGCACATGATTATATAACATGTGTATATAATTGTTCTGTCTGTCTATATGTTAAATGTTTAATGTTTATAATATGGGAAAGCACACAAAATTATTTTATTACAAATAATATTTAGAATCTCGGTAACACTATCAGTAATATCCTCCTTTTTGACCGTTAAACTATAAATACACAAATATTGGTGCAAGGATTATATTCGAACTTTGTTATTGTTGACATTATATGTTTGTAGGACAACCCAGGTGTACAATGGTTTTGGGTGTTATATCTAAGGTTATTATTAATTAATTTCCCTATACCTCTTCCTATACTATCTGAAAACATTACTGAAAGACTTGCTTGACTGCTATCAGAGGAACAAGTACTAGAGATTGTATGTGGCACTTCTTGAACAATATCAATGTTATGGTTTAGGATAGAGCCTTGAGCACCTACAGCCTGGGACGGGTCCCCCGTTGCCTCAGGCTGAAGGGCCACAAGGTTGGACTCCTTCTGACAGGTACACTGAGTGTTGCTAAGCATCAGCGAGTCTACCCTGTCTGCATTGTAGTTACATAAATCCACTAACTCATTTGCAGCTAATATATGTTCCTTTATTTGGTTTTCAGATATCACATATTTATTATAAAGAGATTTTAGTGAGTCATCCAGAGCCTGTATTTCTGATTGCAAGCGCTGAGTGTCTACGTCATAAATATTCTTACTATCTTCTAATTTTATTTGACAGTTTTTTAATTTATTGATTAGAGCAACACGTTCTTTCTTATATTGAATATTTGTGGATTTGTGTTTCTGTTGATTTTTAAACTTATGACATTTTCTTATAATTTTATTTAATCTAGCATATTTTTTTAATTTATTTTGGCTAACCTTATAACTAGACTTATGATTCAGTAAGGAATCTTCTGTAAGGTCTATTGTTATTAATGAATGTGGGTTACAGTTTTTTTCCAATAATTCATTATATAAGAGGTCTGTTTCTTTGACGTGAGTATGTTCCTTTTCCTTATGTAATTTTAAAATTTGGACATTTGCCTGGATCAATTCATCCTCTAAGTCCCTAATTTTGCCTAAGGCTTCCTCATACAAATTACTACAATTGTTAAAACCATCTGTCACCATCCTTAATTTGTCCCGTTCATCGACAACATCCAGGTATTGCTGATGTAAGTCTACCAGCTCCCGCTTTAAGCTAGAGTTCCTGTCAACTTTCTTCTTGACTTCCTCCTCACTTTTATCTCTCTCTTCCAACAGCTGTTTACATTGAAGATTGGATGCTTTAAGTTCTTGGAGGGCCGTTCTTAATTTAAGCTCCATATCCTTAGCAGTAGCCTTACGGGTCATCACAGGCATGGTTACAGATATGGTTACTGAAAGTAGAATTAAAGAAACGGTGTGAGAAACAAAAGGATAGACAAACTTAAGAGTAAAATGGGAAATGAAAAGAAAATATGGGAGAAGTTAGTGTAGTTATATGGAGAAATGGGTCAGGTAGGCTACTGAATTTACTTTAAAGGCTTTAAATTAATCAAACAGAAAAAACTACTTCTATTGTCTACAATATATATTTTTCTTTTTGTATGAGGGTAGGAAGCCTAAATGACAGTTACTTATTTATTAATATTACAATATTAAATTATATTATAAAATGCAAAATCACGATCATGAACCTTATTGGTACTAAATATAAGCATAAAACTTGGAAATAAACTTTACTTTAAGTACCTACTGAGTGTAAAAACTTACTAAGTTAATGAAAACAAAGTGACTTGAAACTAATTGCAGAGTACAAGATTATTCAAAATCTTAACAAGTACGTGTCTAGGATTTTATGAGGCGATTGTGTGCTAATAATAAAATAAAAGTGAACAATACCTACTTCCCGTATTAGTTACGCTGTCTACACAACAGCTGTTCCTTGTAGGTTACCGGTATTGGTGTGTTACCAAACACTGCGTTATCCTTAATATATTTACAGGAAAACAGTAATCCTGAGTTTTTGTGCCGTTATATTACAAATAAACAAATAGTTACACACTTATTTTACTTATTTCCTAATTAAAATTAATTACAAAATACGGAACAAAAATTTGACATGTTACTCGGGCAGTGTTGCCAAATAAAAAAAAATTACCTAAATAAAAAAAAATACCCTATTTTTGCCATTTTTTGTAGACATTCATGATGGACAAGTTTCGAAAATAAAGATAAATAATAGTTCGCCGCGTTTCCGCGGATTGACAAATGTCACGATTTAATAAAAATACATAATAAGTAGGTGACCGCCTATTAAAATTGTAAACAAACTTACCTGGTTCCTTGTCTAAACTTCCCCACTTTATATCTGGCTACTTTCTTGTTTTTATTGTTTTTATTCCCCATATAAAAAAAAATGCCTTTATTTTCCACCATAAAAGTAAAATACAATTGTATACAATGTGCCCGACAATTATTCAAGGGTGGACTAGAGCATAAACTAGGGAAACCCTGTATTTCAGGACTCCAGAACACTCGCCTACGGAAAGATATTATTATGAAATATTTGTATAAACACCTAAGGGGTGAACGGGGATCATGTTTGTAGGTGTGTGTGAGTGAGTGTGTGTATGTGCACGCGTGTGTGTGTGTGTGTGTATTTGCGTGTTAAAGCGTAAATTTGGTGTGGTGAAGTGCTTACTTAACAAGGGTTATGAGAGAGTCGTTGGCTATGTAGTATAAGTTTAATAAGTAAGTTTTAAGAGCGCGTATTCGATTCGTGACGAAAACTTCATGTTTTTGCGTTTTGCCCAGAGCAATATCGTAATTATGTGAGCAGATTATTTAAAGACAATTTATAGTTTTAGAAAGATTAAATCTTGATTAAGACAGCTACAGAGTAAAAGTATAATTTTTAATTATGGTTTTTTTAAAGCGAAGACAATTCTTTTATATCGTTTTACGAAAATAGACGTCAGAGTTAACTTTCAGGACGAATACAACCATTATAATATGCCAAAATATTTTGTTTTATGCATTTTTCCAACAGTATATACAGTCATAAAGACAGCTACAGAGCCAAAATTATAAAAATATTACTATTATGTATTAAAAAACAATGTTGAAAAAGTAGAAAATCGGTTCACATTGTCAATTTTTTTTCACCAGTATTTGAATAACTGATATATTTATTTTATGAAAGTAAATTTTATGCCTAATACACAGAATATTTTTCAGTCCGTTATACGAGCTCATTTATTTTAGACAATTATTTAAAAAAAAAAAGCACTGTAAAATATCGCGCGCTGTCGTTTGCCGATCAATTTCAATGATTCGTGCTTATTTCGTGCATATTTTTTTTTCTGATGCACATAAACAGACCATTGTATTGTACTAGTGTGTGTCAATGCTGCTACGCCGTTCTAGCAATCGTTTAGATTTTGAGTTGCACTAAATCGAATACGCGCCCTTAAAAGGGAGTTATTTTTGTTATAAAAGGAACGGAGCGAGAAAATACGATTGTCTCCTGAAGAAGGCTGTGTGATGTGCGACGGATTCACAAATCCTGTTTTTTCTACGTGAGAAGTAGTTTAACTTTGGATCATACTTTAACTCTTTGTGTTTGCGGAGTATAGTGTGCAAGACAAATAACTGTCTTACCGCCAGAATTTCTGATTCTTTGTAAAGTGTGTGTGTTAGGTGCAGATAACCTTGCTGATAAAAGGCCCAGGTGAGAATTCTAGGAGTGTGTATCATCGAGTTGGACGCCGAGGTACCTAATATTATTGGTTCTCTGAAGGGGTGGACAGAGACAAGTCATTTGTTTGCAGACGCACGAGTGGATGGCTTTACAGCAATACATCGCAAACGAATAGCGTCCCTGATGTGCCGCTTGCGGGGCAGCCCCAATAGCTTCTTGCAACTTTTTGCGGAGACAATGGACACTGACAGCTCCTTCATGGAGTATTGGACAAGACAGCATGTCAGGCGTTCCTAGTGTGTCTGTGTAATGTGTGTGTAATATTATTATTGGATGATATTTATTATTATTAGTTATTATTTATTTATTAATTGTGTAACCCAAATATGGATAATTTATCTGAAATAAAGAATTTGATTTGATTTGGGTGCGGTCGTTATAGGAATGGCCACACTGGGAGTTGGGACCCGCTGAGGTTAAGCGGGTCAAGTCCTATCGGGGGATCGGTGAATACTTATGCGAAACCCGCACCCCCGGCCATAGGCAGAGGTGGAACATCGCGGTGGTTTTAGCCGGTAAGAGTCCCCTCCGTTACCCCTACGATAGAGCAAATCCAAGAAGATTTACACCGCTCAAAAAAAAAAGATAGAATTACAGGTATTCGAAGCCTTTTTTTTTTTTTTTTTTAACGTGGGGAAATCCTCATGCACTGTCCCCCGTCTGAGGAAGACGGGAGGGTGTGCCGGACTCCTACCGGCTAAAACCACCACGGTGTTCCTCGACTGACCTATGGGCGGGGATACGGGATTCGCTTGCGCATGCACCGCGCCCCCGCCAGGCTATGATCCGCTTACATGGCGGATCCCGTCGACCTCGGCGGTCTGAACGCCGCCGAATCCTCTAGTGTGGCGCGCGCGGAACACGGCGCGCCGCCTACACGGGCCTGCATCTGGTCGGGTGGTGGACTGCCCCTAAGTCGACCACCCGCAGGCCGGCAACTCATGGAGGCCGGAGGTCATTAAGCGCCCTCCGACGTGGGCGCCGGAGGGCGCTTAATGACCAGGAGAAGACGCACTGGGGTGCGTCTTCTCCTGGAGGGAAGCGAGGCAGTTGCTTCCTCACCCTCTCTGCCGCCTCTTTCGCGTGCATGACATGCTCGCAAAAAGAGGCGACAACCTCCCACGCACTCTCGCTCCGGACCATCGAAAGAACGATGTTCTGGAGCGAGAGGTCACCTACTGCTGCGGAGAGTTCACGGCGCTGCTCTGCCCAAGCTGGGCACTCAGCCAGCGTGTGCTGCGCCGTGTCCTCCAGGCAATCTCCGCAGTGGAAGTATTCGTAGCCTGGTTGATTTGAAAGTGTTTGGCCGATTTCTGCGAAATAATGATTAACCGTATTTACAGCTGTTGTTGAGTCATCCGCACCAATTTTTAAAAGCTATTCTGCCAGATTTTTGTTACTCAACGTATTAGTTACTTAACGGTTATATGATGAGGACCTGTAGATACAAATAATGGTTACATCTAGCATTTTTAATAGACAATCAGCGTCACAGATCGGTGGTTCTGTGAGTGTGGGATAAGTCTTTATGGACATATATCGCCACACCCTCATTTTGATTATAATAGCCAGTTGAGTAATACGAGTACAGTTTATAATTCTCAAGTTGGGGTAGGCGCTTGTGGTTGAATAGCCAACATTCTGTAAACACTAGAATATCACAGTCCATGCCTAATCGTTTTAAGAACGCTAAAAAATTAACAAAATTTCGATATATGTTCCTGATGTTGTGTGTGATGATTTTTAAGCTGTTTTTTCCTACCTTAAGAACGTGTATTCAATTCGTGACGAAAACTTCATGTTTTCGCGTTTTGCTCAGAGCAATATCGTAATGATGTAAGCAGATTATTTAAAGACAATTACAGTTTTAGAAAGATTCAGTCTTGATTTAGGGAACTACAGAGTGAAAGTATAAGTTTTAATTATGGTTTTTTAAAGCGAAGACAATCGTTTCATAGCGTTTTACGAAAATAAACGTCAGAGTTAACTTTCAGGACCAGTACAACCATACAGTATGCCAAAATATTATGTTTTATGCGTTTTTCCAACACGATATACAGTCTTAAAGTCTACTACAGAGCCAAAATTACGAAAATATTACTATTATGTGTTATGTAACAATGTTGAAAAAGTACAAAATCGGTTCACTTTGTAAGTTTTTCCTACCAGTATTTGAAAACCTGGCGGCTCGCAATATCGCAGTGCTGTGACGTCCGCAGCGAGCGATTGCCGTCAGAGTGTTTCGGGGATACCGCCGTGGGATCTTGAAGCGAGAGCCCTCGCTTCTCTTTACCACTACACTGCGGGAGCAGGGCAAACGACCGGTGCCGCGGGAGTATACGGGGATGGAAGGAACGACTTGCGAACCCCAGCACAGGGCACGCCGTAGTTTCGGCGGTAAGACCCGTCATGGAGAATAGGTTATGGCGCCGCGGCGCCCTCACGTTCCAGCTGACGCAGATACTGACTTTACATGACTGTTTCGGGAAATATCTGTGTCGCATAAACCGCGAGCAATCGCCCGGCTATCACCACTGCGGAGATTGTCTAGAGGACACGGCGCAGCATACGCTGGCGAAGTGCTAGCTTGGGCAGAGCAGCGCCGTGAACTCTCCGCAGCAGTCGGTGACCTTTCGCTCCCATACATCGTTCTTTCGATGGTCCAGAGTGAGGGTGCAAGGGAGGCTGTCGCCTTGTTTTGCGAGCACGTCATGCACGCAAAAGAGGCAGCATAAAGGTAGACGGACACAAATGCCTCGCCTCCTTCCAGGAGAAGACTCACTGGGCGCCGGAGAATGCTAAATGACATCCGACCTCCATGAGTTGCCGACCTGCCTGGTCGACTTAGGGGCAGTCCACCACCCGTCTAGATGCAGGCCCGGATAGGCGACACGCCGTGTTCCGCGCGCGCCATACTTGAAGATTAGGCGGTGCTCTGACCGCCAAGGTTGACGGGACCCGTCTACATTATTGACGGGTACATAGCCTAGCGGGGGCTCAGTGAATGCGCGAGTGAATCCCCTACCCCCGCCCATAGATCGGTCGAGGAACACCGTGGTGGTTTTAACCGGTAAGTGTCCGGCACTTCTCCAGAAGGAAGACGATTTCCCCAGGTAAAAATAATAACCCCACCCTAAGTGATTTGAGCCAACGACGAAGAACGGTAAGAATAATATAAAGAGACAAAACGATGTCCTTTGAATAACATTACTCACTAACCAGTGAACGATTATGATTGAATAAATGAAGTAAATGAATGAATAATAAGTCTAGTAGTAGACTAAGAGTGTCTGGTGTAGTAGTAGTCTTGTATAGTGGTAATTGTATGTGTGAATGATATCATAATAGTTATTATAATTAAAACAATACGCGCGGCGCAGGAGCATCACTCCACTCTATCCCCCATACACCCGCCGCCGGGCGTATGGGCGAAGGGGGTTAGTGCGAGTACTCGGCAGACAGGTTTTGGCCGTATTGAAGGTATGTTTTTAGATTGTTCATCTACATTAAGTACTATTTTTCAGGATTGTATAACTTTTTTCTCCATAGGCCAATTTTATGGTGAAAAAATATCCTACTTTCACGAACTATCATATGGACTAGGTCTCATCCGCCGACGCCATTTGGACCATTTCCGCCCCTTCTCCTTTAAGGGCGCGTATTCGATTTAGCGCAACTCAAAATCTAAACGATTGCTAGAACGGCGTAGCAACATTGACACACACTAGTACAATACAATGGTATGTTTGTGTGCATCAGAAAAAAAAATGCACGAAATAAGCACGAATCATTGAAATTGCTCGGCAAACGACAGCGCGCGAGGATTTACTGTGTTTTTTAAAATAATTGTCTAAAATAAATGAGTTCGTACAAGGAACTGAAAAAAATTGTGTATATTGAGCATAACCTATATATATTATATTATATTATATTATTATATATATTATAACCTATTTATATTCATAAAATAAATATATCAGTCATGTTTTTATTCAAATACTGGTGAAAAAAATTGTTGAAGTAAACCGATTTTGTACTTTTTTAAAACTGTTTTTCAACATCCTAATAGTAATATTTTCGTAATTTTGGCTCTGTTATTCACTTTGAGACTGTAGATCCTGTTGGAAAAACGCATAAAACATAATAATTTGGCATACTGTAATGGTTCTATTCGTCCTGCAAGTTAACTCTGACGTCTATTTTCGTACAACGCTTGTCAGGATTGTCTTTTCTTTAAAAAACCATAAATAAAAATTATACTTTTACTCTGTAGCTCCCTAAATCAAGACTTAATCTTTCTAAAACTGTAATTGTCTTTAAATAATCTGCTCACATCATTACGATACTGCTCAGGGCAAAACGCGAAAATATGAAGTTTTCGTCACGAATCGAATACACGCACTAAATATATCATAAATCATTTATTTATTTATTTGCAAACATGGGTATAAATATACATTGATGTTTTTTAGTTATAAAGTTCTCCATGTTTAACCATCATAGTATGCAAATATTATAGTACTAATAAACAAAAAATAAAATATGTCAGCCTTGTCAGTCACAGGTATGAGATAATTGTAATAATATTTCTAAGTCACATTAAAATATATAAAAAAATATATATATTAAAAAAAAAAAACTTGAGAGGTGTCAAGGGACACCCGGATGGAACGAAGTTCCTTTCGATTAATTAGTGAAGGAATTTTATTACAATTTTATTACAATTCCTTCACTAATTAATGTGATGCGTTAAAGTGAATTTAAGTGGCTTTAAGCCAGGGCAAAAAAAAAGCGAGGAATGAAAAGTTATTATGGCTGCTTACATTGTAAGTAAGTAATTTTAAAGATTAACATTTTCTAACATTTTAGTACAATGCGTAGTTATTTAGATAGAAAGACCAATAAATTATTTCTGCGCCATCTATTGGCCGTTCGTAATTCGATCTCGAAGAGCACAGTTGCGCCAATAACGTTAATAGATGGCTCTTAAATCAAATGAATGACGAAATGTCAAATGTCGTGACAACTTTTCGTAAGAATTTTTTCCGTCTAGCCCCCTTTCACAACGCGCGATAAGGAACTTCGTTCCAAAACGTCAATATCAAGTAAAATTACAAACCGATATAAATTAAATTACAAGAAAATACAAAATAAATTCGAAACAATTTAAAAAGAATAATATAAAAACTATAATAAATCTATATAATATATGTTTTATTAACGAGCAGGTGTAAAACGTTATGGGCGATGATCGACTCGTTCAAACTAATTAACTGTCCGCCAGTTATAACTAGACCTCTGGTCAACTTACGATGCAACTCGCGATCGAGAGATTGGTACAATTCGGTTGTTCGTCCAGTATAACTTGACCTCCATTGACAAAATAAAGCGCTAAGAATTGTAGGTATAATCACACCCGCGACACTCCATAGAAACGAAACGACATAATTGCCTACACTAATACTAAAATAATAGACTGTACAGATACGTGCGTGAGTGTGCGTGTCTACAAGCCGCGCGAACAAAAATGCAGTTTCCAGAGCTAGTCGTTCGACGCGGGGAGAGGTGAGGAACGGTTTCAGGGGGAGGCGGAGTTTGTCGCTACTGTACGGTAGTACTAATACTTATACTGTGGTATAATACTGTTGTGTTTAATACTATAATTTGTTTTTATTTTTTGGCTACAGTCACTATTTGTTTGTTTAATACTGAATCAAAATAATGCAAAACCGGGAATATTGCATTATTTTCTTCAAATTGTATTAAATTTTGTATCCAATATTTTGATATTTTTTGTTACTTTTTCACCGTTCTTTTCGATAACAATTTTTTGTTTGTCCAGGTCTTTTTGGATCTGGCGCAGTACCGCCATCACTTTTTTTCATAATTTAAAGTTATTGTTTACTTAGAAGGAAACAATATTTGTAATAAAGTAAATATATATGCCACATTTTATAATTTTACAATAGTTGTAGATAATATTGTCTCTTGCCTTTTAAGGACATCAAACAAGATCTTGGTAGATTAAAAACCTATTACCTAATCATGGAAGATTTTTGATATAACTTTTAAGCGCTAAAAGAATTGAAGTAACAGATTTATTAGGTTGTAAATGTTGTAGTGTAAGTTTCAATTCATATTTCTTCTCTATTTCAGTTTAAATAGATCTACAGATGAAGGAAACCTAGAGATTGCATGTAATCTTACTTTCGATGGAATATTTGTGATTAGACCGAAGACAGTATCTTCTTTATTAACTCAATACAAGTATCTTATCAATGGAGGGGGACAAGCTGAAGTGGTTGTCGGTAATAATTTTTTAAATATTAAAAATTATCAATATTACAGGTATTAAAACATAATTTTTAACTCACTACCAATTAGGTACGTGAGTCATGTTTTAGGCACAACTACGACACTCTATACCACAGATATAGATAGACCTAGATAATGCAATTACCTATCACGATCTGTATGAAAACCAAGCGTGCCATTTTTTGGACGTCACAATGTAATACGAATGTTTTGTTTTTCCTAAATTTGGTATTACTAGGTATTACTGAGGGTATTAGATTAAAAATAATTGTTTTTTAAATTAATTACAAACAAAACAATTACCTACACTACTACCAAAATAACAGACTACAAACATGTGCGTGTGTGTGCGTGTCTACGCGCCGCTCAAACTAAAAGCAGTTCCCAGAGCAGTCGTTCGACGCTGAAAGAGGTAAGGAACAGTGTTTCAGAGTGAGGCGGAGCGTGTCGCTACTATAATAATAATAATAATAATAGCCTTTATTTCGGATAGTTTTAACAGTTTTTCTTATATCTAACTTAATTATACTTCATCGACAATCGTATCCGTTTGCCCTTTTTTGGCATAGGCCTCTTCCAGCTTCTTCCAATCGTTCCTTTCCCTGGCAGTTCTTGACCACTTTTTTCCTGCTACGGCCTTTATGTCGTCTTCCCATCTTTTGTATTGGCCTCCGCGATTTCTTTTCCTGTTTATGGGGTACCAATTCATGACAGATTTGCTCCATTTTTCAGATCCTCTTACAGTATGCCCTGCCCATCTCCATTTGTTTTTCCGTATTGTGTGTGTGACATTTTCTATTTTTGTGGTTTTTCTAATTGCCGTGTTTTTTATTCTGTCCGATCTCTTTATGTTTAGCATACTTCTCTCCATTGATCTCTGGCACACCTCTAGCTTATTATTGTGCGCTTTAGTGAGGGCCCATGTTTGGCAACCATAAGTTAGCACGGGAAGAATACATGTGTTATATAGTTTATTTTTGATGTTCATACTCATTTCATTGTTTTTCATGATTTCTTTGAATGTCCAGTACCTTTTCCAAGCATTTCCTATTCTTGTTTCTATTTCCTTGGATGTTTGGTCAGTTGGCGAGATTACTTGTCCAAGATAAGTGTAGTCCTGAACATACTCGATAGATTTTCCACTTATTATGATAGGTTCAGTTTTTCTGTTGGTCATAAGTTTTGTTTTGAGTGTGTTCATTAGCAACCCCACCTTGCGGCTTTCATTATCAAGATCTTGTAGCATCTTGAATAGTTCTGTCGGAGTATTGGAGATGATAATGAGGTCATCAGCGAACCTTAAATGGGTGAGTTTTTCACCATTAATATTTACGCCATACTTTTCCCAGTCCAAGAGACGAAATATTTCTTCTAGGACTGCCGAGAACAACTTGGGTGACAACGGGTCTCCTTGGCGTACTCCTCTCTCTATTCTTATTTCTTTGCCTTCTCTTTCTAGCTTCACTTTTGCAGTACTTTGCCTATAGATGTTTCTTATTATTCTTGTGTACTTGTTTTCAATTCCTTGGCTTTTGAGAGCTTGCCAGATTTTTCCGTGTTCGAGCGAATCAAACGCCTTGCTGTAATCGACAAAGCAGCAATATAGAGGCATATTGTACTCTTTACTCTTTTCCATTATTTGCTTTACGACATGAATGTGATCTAGAGTAGAATAGCCACTTCTGAATCCAGCTTGCTCTCTCGGTTGATTCTCATCAAGCTTCTTAGTTATTCGGTTGAGGATTACTTTGGCAAAGATTTTATATAAGTTTGACATGAGACTGATTGGCCTATAATTTCCGATGTCACTTGTATCTCCCTTCATGTGCAATAGAGTTATAGTAGACGTCAGCCATTGTTTCGGAATGTATTCGCTTTCCAGTACTTCATTGTATATTTTCGTAAGAATATTAGCGACCATTTCTTTGCTCCTTATTAGAATTTCGTTTGTTATATTATCTGGCCCCGGTGCTTTATCCTTTTTCTGTGTTTCGATAGCCCTTTCTACTTCCCTTAACAAAATTGTTGGTACACTATCATCGTCTGAGAGGTCTGTTTCTGGGTAGTCGTTTCTGCTCTTGAAAAGATCTCTGTAGAAATCCGTAGCTGTGGCAAGAATATCGGGCCGTTTAGTAACACATATTCCATGTTTGTTTTGTAATTTTGGCGCCCATTCTTTTCTGTCTGCCAGAGTTCGTATGGCCATTTTTATGCCTCCTGTTTTATCTATATATCTTTCAAATGTCTTGAGCCTGTGTATTTGTCGGTCTTTTCTCATGTTTAGTTTTATCTGTTTGCTGAGGTTGGATATCTCTGACCTTATTGATTTGGTCTTCCTTGTAGAGCCTACAAGTTCGGCTCTTCTGTCTAATAGTTTTTGGGTTGGCTCTGATATCTTCTTTTCCTTCTTGGCACCTCTCTTACTGTTGCCTTTGACTACGTTATTTAGAATGTTAGTCAGTTTGTCATATTTGTCCTGAAGATGAAGTTTTTTGAAAGTTTCTGTGAAATTTTCGAGTTGCAGTTTGAGTTCTTTGATTTGTATATTTTGTTCTTTACTGTGAGGTTTTATTTTAAATTGTCTTTGTTTCTTCTCATGTGTCATTTTTAGTTTCGCTCTTATCATTCTGTGGTTGCTACCGAAGTTTAATTTTTTGACATTCCTGCAGTCTTCGAACATTTTCCCTTTGTTGGTTAGAATGTAGTCTCATTTTTGTATCGACCGCCTGGTGATAGCCATGTCCATCTACTACGGTTCTTATAATCGGTGTTGAGAATTTTTAGATTATATTCGTAAGCCAGTTCAATTAATTTTTCGCCATTTCGCGTTCTTTCTCCATAACTGAAGGGCCCTAGTACGATTTCTTCACCTGGCATCCTTGCTCCTACTCTTGCGTTAAAGTCGCCCATCAGTATTAGATTTTTGTATGTATGTTCTTTTATAGCAGCGTTCAGTTTGTGATAAAATGAATCTATTTCTTTACGGGTGGAACATTCAGTGGGAGAATATATCTGCACTATGGACCATTTTTCGTCAGATAATGACATATTTAATATAGCGATACGTTCAGATATTCCAATTATCTCTTCAATTTGGTCCTTTAGATCTTTTCGAATTATAAACCCCACTCCATGTTTTCCTCGAGTTTCGCCTTTATAGTAAAAGATAAATTCGTCATGCTCCTCTATTTTCTCTCCGTATCGTCTTACTTCACTAAGTCCGATGACGGTCCATTTTATTTTTTCTAATGCTAACATTAACTCTTGTAGGTAGCTGTCCGTACTCAGCGTGAGCGTATTGTATGAAGCAATATAGTACTGGATTGTTTTATTTAGTTCAGGTACTGGTAGGCGTTTTTGGTTAGTGCTTGAAGTTGGAAGGTTGTAGTCTGCTTCCCCCACGGTGACTAGCCGGATTGGGGTGCTTTTGTTTGTTTGTGTAGTTATCGATGCTGATTAGTTTTTTGTCTCTGATAGTGGGAGTGATGATGATCTGCTCCTAGTTACGAAGTTGTCTAGGTTGGCTTTGTTCATTTTCTTTGGTGCAGGTTTGGGTGCTTGACTTGGTGAGTTGTTGGGAGATTCTGTTTTATCTCGTTTTCTTTTCACCGAGTGGTCTTCTTTTGGATCTTTCACTATCAATTTGTCTTTCTTTATGTAAGCTATTTTGCCCTTTTGTCGTTCTTGCAGCATTTGAGGTGTCAGCTCTTTCCTTTTTTCTATAGTTTCTTTTGAGAAATCTTCCTTAAGGTAGATGCCCGAGCCAAACTTATTTTTGTTTTTAAATACTAAATTTCTTTTCCATAATGTAGTGAAACTTACGTCGCTACTTCGTGTCGCTACTATACGGTAGTACTAATATTTATACTGTGCTTTATTTTGGTTTGAAATTGGTCATAGTAAATGTACCTCCTACCTACTCGAGAGTCATCACTCGTTGAGGCTATTTTAATGCCACAATCATAAATTATCTTATAATAAATACCTACTAATAATAAAACGTTTATCCACATTTCAGAAGGTGTGATTTTAAAATTCCAGTTCCCCTTTTATACAAAAAAGCGCGAAGACGGAAACATTTACGTATTCTGCCGTGAACACTATATCAAGTACGACTATAACATTTCAGGCTCAGTTGTTGCCAGTGGTAATGTTGCCATTAACGGATTACCAGAATGTAAGTATGTTATACACCTAAACACACCACAAAACAGACAAAAATGGTATGTGGTGTGGAAATGTCCTTAAACATTTTAATATATTTTTTGGTTAGCAATTTATGGTGTGATTAATAATTTTGGAAGTACTTAATTACTACTTTTCTACACATTATATCTTAGAACTAACTTGTTTAAATAATAAAGTTAGTTCGTCATTTACTTAAATGATATTTATATCATACTAGCTTTTGCCCGCGGCTTCGCGCGTGTGGATGTCGGAAAATATCTCACGGTAACGTACTACCGGGATTAAAAGTACCCTTTATGTTAATCCAAGTAAACAATGTCTTCTTTCACTATTTTTTATTGTGTGACCACCGTCAGCTGGAGACCTCCTTCTATATTGCGGATATCCATCGTCTCATGTCTGGGTGTCCTTTAGAAGTGGTCAAGGGTACCTCTTAGTGCAGCTACTATCTTTCATGCAGTGTGATTTGTAGTCTAAACTACCACAAGGATCATGTATCATGGTTGCCTTCACAGTACCGTAAAGGAGAGGGTCCCGTTCAGGCTCAGGTATTTCTGGACAAATAACTTTGTCGATTTGATCTGGGTTGATACGCTGCTCTAGCCACAAGCAAGATGTGGATGTGAGGAAGACTTCGTTTTTGTCATTCCACTGAATATATAAAGGAAAGCATCCCCCTAAACAGAGTACTTTTGGTCAGAAAAGCCATCATCTTTTTTACCTTTAAGTGGAATACCCTGGCAATAATGTGGTGGTGATCGTATGACTTTTGACCAGGTAAATGTATATCTGTGATCTCTTTCCATCGGGGATTACATGTGAATGTGATAAAGAGTTGAACGGCCGTATTTGCGCACGTATGTCATGGCGTCTTGTATACACTCGTGCATATAGTGTGGTCCCCCGGTAAAAGATGACGGGAGCACCGCCTTCTGACCTATATGCTCACCATCAACGTCCTACCTCCCTATAGTATCACTCATGTGTACTTAACTGTCAGCCCTCAGCTGCCCCTGGTTGTTCCTGATATAGATCAACCTCTCCTTCCCTGTTTTAGCGTCTATGCATATTTTTCATCCCCTATTTTACCCTCTTCTGGGATGTTTTTTCAAAAACTCTGATACATGTAATGTTCCTGATATAGGTCAACCTTACCGTCCCTGCTTTAGCGTATATAAAAATTTTTCATCCCTTATTTTATCCTCTTCTGGGATGATTTCTTAAAAACGCTGATACATGTAATGTTCCTGACATAGGTCAACCTTTCCCTCGATATTTTAGCGTCTATACAAATTTTTCATCCCCTGTTTTACCCTCTTCTGGGATGATTTTTCAAAAATGCTGATACATGTGATTATTAATTACCTACCAACCAAAAGGCTAAATACAAATTTTCATGGTTTGAACTACAAAACGAACGGGTTTTCCCTTTTATACATTCATCCCTTATTTTACGCCCTCAGGGACTGATTTCCCAAAAACACTGAAACACGTGGTTTTTTATTTTCTTACCACAATGATAAACACCAACTTTCATGGTTTAAACTACAAAAATGACGATTTTCCGTACAAACTTTCATCCCCTATTTAACTGCCTTAGGGGTCGAATTTCGAAAAATCCTTCCTTACTCCTTGTCTACATTATAAAGGGAAACTTTGTGCAAAATTTCAGCTTTCTAGGTCCAAGGGTTTGGGCTGGGCGTTGATTAGTCAGTCAGTCAGTCAGTCAGGACTTCTCTTTTTATTTACACTTCTGGACACATCTATTGGCCCACCTTGTATTTTCAGTTTCGTTTGGTCCTAGCAAAAATTTTATATTAGGTCGAGCAAAAAGTTTTTATGCAGTTTTGAACCTGACACATTCACAATTTCATTCAATAGTCTTTTTTTGAATTTCGAACACAGAATTTAAAGAAACAAAAGACAATTTGGAGCCTGTTTGTTGATATCAAACAATCGAATACTAAGAAAACTTGGTTTTATTTGGTTTACTTGGATTTAATTCTTGAAAAAGTGATTGATATCTTTGGTTTTGCAACAAACATTACTTATTCTTAACATTAAGGTGAGGTTCTATCAATAATCTTTGGATACTTCACCTGAAGTAGCCGCCCAAGCTGTGGCACTTATTCAGGCCGGACACAGCCAAAGAAACGTGAGTGCTCAACTTAATTTAAGTCGATCTGCGGTCCGAAATGTTTATCGTAGGTACCTAGAGACTGGCGGCTTTGTTCGTCGCCAAGGAAGGCCACGATCCCGGGTCACAACTGAAAGGCAGGATCGATTCATCGTGACGACCAGCTTGAGAAATCGTCACCTTACCTCCATTGAGATACAAAACCAACTTCGCGACTTCCACGGAGTATCTGTGAGCGCTCGAACTATTCGGAGAAGGTTAAAAGAACGCGATATGGTACCACACAAGCCAGCTAATGGGCCCAAACTAACGCGAGCCTACCGAACAGCGCGCCTTCATTTCGCACGCAGTCATTTAAATTGGACACAGCAAGATTGGAGCCGTGTACTCTTTTCTGATGAGTCTAAAATTGTGTTACATGGCAATGATGGAAGGAAGAAGGTCTACCGACGTAAGGGAGAGCGTTTCGCACAATGCTGCTTTGAAGAGAGGGTTGCTTATGGCCACCGCCATAAGCAACCCTCTCTTCTCCTCTCTTCTCTTCTTCGCGGATATACCGCCCCAGACAGTCCATGAGCCACCCTCATGGACTGTCTGGGGCGGTATATCCGCGAGCGGCAAAACTCAACTTGAGGTTGTTACAGGACCACGGCTGCCAACATTATATGCTGAAAGGTACATTCGTGAGTGCTTAGAACCTCACGTGATACCATACGCGGACTATGTGGGCCCAAATTTCCTTTTTATGCATGATAATGCAAGAGCCCATGCGGCCGGCATCGTCAGGGAATATCTTCGGAATGTGAACATCACAGTTATGGACTGGCCAACCAGAAGCCCAGACATGAACCCCATTGAGCACATGTGGGACGAGCTAAAAAGACGTGTTAGGACTCGTCAGCCAGTTGCCCAGACGATGCAGGAGTTGAAAACTGCCATAGAAGAGGAATGGGAGATGATCCCTCAAAATTTCATAGAGCGGTTGATAAACTCTATGCCTAATCGTATGAGAGCTGTGGTAGATGCCCATGGAGGCAACACGCGTTATTAAAATATTAAACCTTTATTTGATAAAACATGTTTTTTATTCAAAAATCAATTCAACAAGGCGCATATCCGACTTGTTAGGCGTAGCTCCATGTCGTATGGTATTCTGAATTCAAATTTAAAACAATACGATCGAAAAAGATGGTAAAATGTATCAGGTTTAAAACTGCATCAACAGTTTTTGTTCAATCTAGCAATCATATTTCGGTAGGGGCCATCGAAACCTAAACTCTAAGGTGGGCCAATGGATGTGTCCAGAAGTGTATATAGATTAATTATATACCCAACTTACATAAATGTTTTATTATGTTCTCTGCTGTCTGATTCATATTGTCTGATTTATATGTAAGTAACATTATTTCAATTTTGTAAATATGAGTGCCATGGAGCCATTGATTAAGTTGTAACAGATAGTTGAATGTTGTTTCACTCATTTGACTTATCTGAATATATTCTATCACTAGCAGCCCGCCCCGGCTTCGCACGGGTATTAAAGTAACAATTCAAAAGTTACAATTTTTTACACATGAATTCGAAAATGAAATTATAATTTCTTTGTATTTTTTTTTGTATTTTTTTTAAGTATTTTTATTTTTTATTTTTACAAAAAGCCTTTACTATATACTTTACTTTCTCTGCTCCTGATAATCAATTTATTGAGTCAGAGTTGCCCTGTAAACGATATTTGATGTTAATTTATTTTGTGGCAGCAAAATAAATTGATTTTCAGGACCTCCGACCCGCGATAGACCAACATACAGTTGGCCATGAGTAAAACATTCTTTTCGTAGGTCAATCCCTACTAATTCGAAAGTTTGGCCTTGGGACTTTGTTGATAGTTAGGGCGAAAGATGTTTTCACTGGAAATTGAAGCCGTTAAAATGGGATTGGCCACTTGGGTCACTTGGGATCATCGGAATCCTCGGTATATGAGCTAGTTGACCAGCTGCTGGGCCGGTGATAATGGTTGCTACAGTTAAATTGTCCTTCAATTCCTTAATGAGCAGCCTCGTCCCGTTGCACATGCTTGGAGGGCTTAAATTCCTCAAAAGCATAAGTAATTGGAATTCCAATTTTTGAAGTCAATTCATGTGGTGGGAGTCCAGAAGGGTTTAATAAATTTAAAAACTCCTGGGGATAATGGTCTGCGTCTTCGATATTAGTCACGGTGTCTATAAGAATAAGAATAAGAATAAGAAATTTTATTAGCTCAAACATGTACAGTATACATACAGAATTAGGATAATACATGCATGCAAGATCTTAAATATGAGTGGGTCACGACATGTCTGCCACTTCTCATGGCGTGCTAATATTTTAGGAACAATTATTATTGAAACAAATCTTTCTAAATTTTACACTTATACATTTCAGTCACAGTTAAACAAAATTATATTCAATCATTTACATTATACAAATTTATTTATTATTTATTTATTTTATCGATTTTTTTTTTTTATCGATTTGTATTTTTTAATTTCTCCGGGAACTTTTTGAATAATTAGATTGTTTATTTCATTGACACTATTATTCCTGGGTGACACTATTGCCCTAGAACACAACCAATGAAAGACCTTTTCGTGCAAATTCTCGTTGTCAGGGTATACTGCATCTATTAAAATTTCTAAGCTATGGACTATATCGCTACATCGCTTATTATTATTATGGTGCCGTCTAACCGAGCGGCGTGGGCGACGACAATGCGACATTTTTCAAATAACTTACATTTTTAAACTTGTGATATCTTTCGAATGGAATGTCCAAATTGAATAATTCAATAAGTCATATAATGGTATTGATGCAGACTTATATAAATAATTTATTTTGATAAGGATTAATTCCAAAGTATAAATAAAAGAGCTTTTATAGCGGTGGCAACTATATATATTTTTTTTTATGAAAAAACACTTATTGTTACTTAACTATAATGGTTAGATATATGCTGTCGCAATATTTTTTGTAGATAATTATCTGTTTCTGTGTTTATGACATTATTTTGCATAGCTCAATATCTTTTCTGGTAGCCTCTTTCACATCGTCATGCGTAATGGGTAAAAATTCTTCTACAAATTGTACATACGTACTAACTTTCCTATCTGTGAGGTAGTTTGTATTATCTGGCAAACGTGACAATGCGTCTGCACAATTTTTTTTTGAACCGACATATTCTATACTATAATTATAACCAGACAACAGTACTGCCCATCTCTGTAAACGAGATGCAGCCATGATGGGTATTCCTGCTTTATTCCCTAAAATATAAGTTAATGGTTTATGGTCAGTTTTCAGTACAAACTTCCGACCGTACAAATACTGATGATACTTCCTGATTCCGAAAACTATTGCTAGCGCTTCTCGATCTATTTGAGAATATGATCGTTCTGCTGCACTGAGTGACCGCGAGGCATAAGCTATCGGACGTTCGCCGCTCGGCGTGATATGAGACAGCACGGCGCCGACCCCAACGCTGCTCGCGTCAGTAGTCACAACGAGTGGCAATTCGACCGAGTAGTGAGTTAGTACTCCACTACTCGCTAACAACGTTTTAACCTTAACAAATGCATCCTCGCATTCCTCGCTCCAAACATATTTTACACCTAATCTCAATAAATTGTACATTGGAGCTAAAATTGTACTGACATTTTTTATAAACTTAGCATAATACATGACCATGCCTATAAACGCCCTCAGTTCCGTTATGTTCGAGGGCGCCCTCGTATTTTTAATCGCCTTAACCTTATCCGAACAAGTATGTACACCCTCTTTACTGATGACATGTCCCAAGTAAACTACAGATTTTGCAAAGAATGAACACTTGTCCTTCCGCACTCGCAAACCATACTGTTCTAGTCGGTCAAAAACTTTGCATAAATTAGTCATGTGTTCGGACACTGTGCGCCCTGTTATAATGACGTCATCAAGGAATACGCCTACCTGCGGTAAATCTGCAAACATCTGTTCCAAACGTCTCTGGAATATTGCCGGACTAGACGCAAGACCATACACTAATCTATTATAGCGGAACAATCCTTTATGCGTGTTAATAACTGTGTACTTCCGTGAATCATTTAGCTCAAATTGAGCATAAGCTTGGGAAAGGTCTAGCTTACTGTAATGTTCACCACCATTTAACCGAACGAGTAAGTCTTCAACCCTAGGTAGTGGATAGCGGTCGACTTCTATTACCTTGTTTAATGTAAGTTTATAATCGGCGCATATCCTAATGCTGCCGTCCTTCTTTACAACGGGTACTATGGGCGTCGCCCAGTCGGAACGCTCGACCGGAGTGAGAATGCCGTCCCGCACAAGCTGGTCCAGTGTGCGCTCCACCGGCTCGCGCAGGGCATACGCAAGCGGACGCGCGCGCATAAACACAGGCCGTGCACCTGGGCGTAGGTGTATGCCAACCTTCCCACCAGTGAATCGCCCCAAACCGTCCGCAAACACTTTAGAGTATCTGGAACTAAATGTGTTTATATCAAAATTTGGTTCATTGCAAAAATGATTGTTATTTACACATGTATCGTATTCTAATACTGGCAATTGTATTGCTAGCAAGGCCATCCATTGCCTTCCGAGTAACATTGTTTTTCCATTTCTTATCACATACAAGTCTAACTGCATACATTTGTCTTTATATTTGACCAGAGGTTTAATAACTCCCAGTGGTTTGATCGTTTCGCCAGTATAATACTTCAAAACAATGTTGCTTTTCATAATTGTTATGTTACTGAATAATTCATGGTATGTGTGTTCATTTATACATGAGACAGCACTACCTGTATCGCACTCAAACTTCACTATTTTCCCTTGAACCTCTAATGATACAAAAATAGGTTTACACTGAGTTATTGACAATTCATTAAGTTCGATTATTATTACCTCGTCACTATCTTCACTATTGACTACGTCCTTCTCGAACTCGGTCTCGAGAGTATAATGATGTGTCAGTCGCGGACACATACGTCGCAAATGGCCCGGTTGGTTGCACACCCGGCATACATAGTGCCCGAACTTGCAAGCAGCCACCTCGTGCGGGCCGCCACACGCTCGACACTCTCGCTGTTGCCGCTCCGGCTCCACCGAAATGGCCGCAGGCGCCCGCGCCCCTGTCGCTGCCCGGCCTGTCTGCGGATGCCTGCGTTGAATATTATCACCTACGCGGCCAGCTGTGCGACCACTTCTCGCTCCGCCCGCGCCGCCCCGCCGCCGTGTATTCGACATCATCTGACAATCTACCTGCGACTTCGCCTCGCTTGTTGCACTAACAGAACCTTCTACTACGGCTGCATCTTTCTCTGCCGCCTCCATACTTACGGCCAGATTATATGCTTTCATGAAGTCTAGTTTGGCCTCTGCAAACAGTCTTTGCCTAATGGGCTCACTCTTAATCCCGCAAACTAGCTGGTCTCTTAAGCTTTCCTTGAACCACCCTCCGAACTCACATGTTTTTGACATTTTTTTTAAAGTAGCAACATAGTCTGCTATATTTTCACCGGCAAGTTGTTTGCGACTACGAAATTTATATCGTTCTGCCAACTCACTCGGTTTCGGTTGCAGATGCTTTTCCATAATAGCCGCTAGTTGTTCAAAGGTTTTTGTTTTCGGTTTCTCCGGAGTACATAAGTTCACCAGCAACTCATAGCCAGCCGCCCCCATCACGGTAATTAACGTTGGCACTTGTAACTCACTCGGTATTTTATTGACTAGAAAGTATTGTTCAAGACGTTCGACGTATAATCTCCAATCGTCCTTATTAATATCGAACTCTGCAATCCTACCGAGTGCCATTATTCGCAAAATCACAAATAGCACGACTTATTAGCTTAACACACAGTTTAGTTTAGTTTTTTTTTATTTTTTGTTTATCCTCGTCGCCACTGAACAATCCTTGGGTGGGAAGCACTGGAGAACACTCAGGATACGGGAATAAATAATACGTAGTAACTTACAGGCACAGGTTTAATCACAAGCCAAAAGAGTGCGAACAACCGCACTACCTTCAAAGCACACATTATCAAAATATCAACGTACCCACAGTAACTCAATGCTACATACGTTACAATAATCAATAGTTTTCGCAGCGCACGCGATGTAAGAAAGATTTTTGTTTTTTTTTCACACCTTGGGTTACATTATTGGAGTTTTAGTACGGATCCCTAACTTTTTGAAAATTTAATATAGCTTATGTTCACCGGAGATAGTGTAGCTTCCTAACAGGGAAAGAATTTTTTAAATCGGTCAAGTAGTTTCGGAGCTTATTCAATGCAAACAAACAAACATTGAACAACACACACCTCTTTATAATATTAGTGTAGATGAAATTTGTGTATGTACATAATTTATAGCCTCGTATCTCTTTCTAACCTTCGCTTTCTTTTATCGCCAATTGAAAAAAACCTACGCTTAAAACTATCACCTAAAGCGCTAGGTGACCTAAAGCGACCTTGTGAATTGCGTTTTGTAGTTTTTGTGAAGTGTAATTCACATGCCTTTTCATCGGCTGTAAAATCATGCTCGGGTGGAATTTTATTCAGTTCCCAAAACTTAGATAGTTCTACTGGGAGTGTACTGACAAAGATAACTCATAACAGTAGACGCTTTACCATTGTATATTGACCCTGAAACCAACCAACCAAGCGTCGACTCAATTAAGGTTGGTTGATTTTTACCTAACTGGATGCGATTTGTGCCTACGATGGCCCAAAATATGTCTGCCCCGATGAGTATGTCGGTGGACGCAGGTGCGTAATATTTAAGGTCGGCTTAACAAATTCCAGAAGGTATTTGAACATCATGTAGGTATGTCAATGTGTGTAGACGGGATTGAAGATGAAATTGTAGGTAGAACAAAACATGTAATGTTCATTTTGTAGTTACTATTCATAGACTCTACAGTGAAGGAACATGATTGTGTGGTTTGTGACGTCAGCCCACTAATGCCAGTAACCTATTGAAAGAACTTGGTAAACTAAGCTTACGGCAGAGATCTTGCGACACAAAATTGGCCGTGCTTCCATTGTCCAACGCGTGCGGAGACTTGCGGCTTTCCTTTGTTGTCTCTCACCTTCACCAACGCTGTGGAAAGTAAAACATTTACCTACATTAGACCTTTCCTAATAATCATACACATTTTACATGCATAACGAAACAGCCAGTCATCAGGGGATTTTATGTTCCAGGAAATCCCTAACAGGGTAAAAGCTGTTAGTAGGTAAGAGTAGAGTTGTAAAAAACGGTTTTTTTCCGAGATGAAAAAAAATAAAAAACAGTTTTTTTTTCTGGAGTAGGTTTTTTTAAGAGGACGAAAATAAAAATATGGTAAAGCGGTTATCGTATATGAGTTGATATTACATTTTTTTTTTGTTTAATAAAGAAATACCATTTATGTTTTGTTAAATAGTACATAAATGTCTAAAATAATTGGCAACACCCTGAAGTTTGATATTGAAATCCCCGTCCGTAATAGACGTAGCTCGGCGTCCATACATTGTTTGCCCTGGAATTCATTTCAAACTTAGAATAATAACGCATAGAAGGACAGTCTCTATACGCCGTCTACGAAAAATTTACGCTACAATAGTATGTTATGTGTGAGTGAGCGGCAAGTAAACACGACCGCTGACACGCACACACACGTAAAAAATGTTGCTAGTAAAATTTTTTTTCCCCGATTTTAGGGAAAATGATAATGCATTTGGGCCATAGCACGATTGCATTATAAAAAATGTTACGTACTTACGTAATTTAAGTTGTCAATGTGGTTTTTTATATTAATCAAAATACAGTCAAAACTCAAACTCAAACTCAAATCATTTATTTCAAATAAACCATTTACAGGCACTTTTGAATTGTCAAGGAGTCAGTCAGTCAAAAAGTTGCAGCTAGTTGCTCGTTCCAAACAGTAGGTTTCTATGGAGAAGAACGAGCAAGAAACTCCATGAACACTCTTTTAAAATCTACAGAATATTACAAATTTAGGTTACATCATTCATGTTGAATCTAGAGGTACAATGTGAGAACAATGTAACAAATTGTGCACGTTAAAAGAGGTCCTAGTGGCAATGAAATTAGACAATTCAAAATAAATTTAAAATAACCGAGGCAGCTAAGAGATGACCAGTCTCAACTGACGGCGCCCGTTCACGAACATGACGCACGGATCGGCACCATTTAGTTCAACCATTTTGAAGGGAACCAAATGATCCAACACATGCGCCACCATCAGCGAGACATTCAAGTGAGCATGACAAACACTCAACCGCCAGGGCATATTCAAGTCAACGAAAGACATCTCGTAAATGGTGGCTTTAAAGTACATAGTGCTCACATGTATGTGCTATGCAAAATTATATAATACTAATAGTTTGAGTTTATACAATGCAAAGATAATGTAGTTCTACATCTTCAGCAGCTCCAAAAAAATTGTCACCAATGCTAATCAATAAATCTATGAACCCTTATGGCTGTGGAGCTAGACCAGCATCCAGCCAAGCATTTTTATCAGTGATGTAATCATCCAATTTATAATATGCTCGGCTGCATAGTGTGCGTTTAATATAGGACTTAAATTTTGTCTCATTAAGTTGAACAATGTGGGGAGGTATTTTATTGTAACACTTTAGACAGAACCCCATGAAAGAAGAATCTACTTTAGCCAGCCTGAAACCTGGTTGAACTAGTTGGTCCCTGTTTCTAGTACTATAGTTATGTCTGTCACTTCTTTTACCAAAAAGATGCAGATTTTTTCTAGCGTACATAATGTTTTCATAAATGTATTGACAAGGTACCGTCATTATGTTAATTTCCTTAAACAGTTCCCTTAGAGAATCGCGCATACGTAGATTGTAAATGGCTCTGATTGCTCTTTTCTGCAGAATAAAGATAGACTCGATGTCTGCAGCTCGCCCCCAAAGTAAAATACCGTAAGACATAATACTATGAAAGTAACTAAAATAGACCAGTCTCGCGGTATCCACATCAGTAAATTGCCGGATCTTTCTGACAGCATATGCTGCCGAACTTAGTCGTCCTGCGAGAGATGTTAAATGAGGACCCCATTGTAGCCTTGAGTCGAGCGTGATTCCCAGGAAAACAGTTTCATCAACGAATTCCAGTTTCTCTTTATTCAATACTATATCGCAATCACTACTTTTGACATTTGGTAAAGCAAATCTGATGCATTTCGTTTTTTTTTCATTTAATACTAAGTTATTGGCTGTGAACCAATTTTCGACCTGAAGTAAGGCGTTATTTACATTGTCGAGATTATTAGCCCGTCTATTTATCTTAAAAATTAAAGAGGTGTCATCGGCAAATAACACCATTTGAGGTTGGTTTTTGAATAAACGGGGAAGATCATTAATATAAACTAAAAAGAGGAAAGGACCTAATATTGACCCTTGTGGGACTCCCATTTCTACTTTTAAACCATATGAATTCACCCATTTATTTGAACTTGCTGCTGTCTGTCATACAGATAAGATTTTATTTAACTAAGCGCAAGTTTACCCAGTCCGTAATGCTCAAGTTTCAAAAGTAACGTGTCGTGATTTACGCAATCAAATGCCTTGGAGAGGTCACAAAAAATTCCTATGGCATCTTGCGCCTCTTCCCACGCGGTAAATATATGTTTTAATAAAGTGACGCCGGCGTCAGTCGTACAACGTCCTTTGGTGAAACCATACTGATGCTCGTTTAAAATGCCATTTGTGTTAAAATGAACAAGCATCTGATTTAGCATTATCTTTTCAAATACCTTGCTGAAAACCGGCAACACGGACACGGGTCTATAATTATTGGTCTCTTTACTGTCCCCGGATTTGAAAAGTGGTATGACCTTACTAAATTTCATTAGATCTGGGAAAACTCCCTGGTCTACGCACATATTAAATATTATAGCCAAATAAGGCGCTATTGTTTCAATTATAGATGTGCAAACTTTAATAGACATGCCCCACAAATCTTCAGTTAATTTTATTTTGATTTGCCGAAATGCTTTTAAGACTGTTACGGGGTTTATATGTTTAAATTGAAATTCTACCGGGCAGCCTGGAACGTTCGCTTTTAATAACGCAATTGAGACGTCAGGTGAGGAATTTAAAGCTTCCGTGGTTTTAGCTGGTATGCTAGTAAAGAAATTAACAAATTCATGAGCTACTTCTAGGTTAGAGCTTATGGGACCATGTGATGTCTCCAATGTATATTCAGTGTTACGAACTTTTTTCTTGTTAGTCTCGTTACTTATAACTTTCCAAACTGTCTTTATTTTATCGTCTGCCGATTTAATCTTATTGCTAATGTATAGGGCTTTAGCTACCTTGCAAGTACATTCAAGCAAGTACATTCATACTTGCAAGTCACATCTACTTATCGTTATACAACGTTATAAAAGTTTTAATTGTTGTTTTTAACGTATGTAACTCGTACTTTGTGAGAAATTCATTTGTGAGTCCATGTCGCCTATCTATTTAAATTAGTTTAAATGTACCTAGTCTTGCCATAAATATTGTCACTAAGAAAAAAAAAATTTTATTGCAAATAATATTTATTACTTTTACAGTGTGTTAGTTTAATACATAAATATAAAACAATTTATAATATAAAAAGCTTATTCGAAGTGGTCTCCATTGGCTGCAATACAGTCCTTTAAACGTTGAGGCCAGTTATCAATAGAAGCACGCATTCTTTCCATTGGAAAATTCTTCACTGCCAATTGTATGGATTGTTTTAGGCAGTAGGGACTCCAAATTATCATGGCGTAAAGAGCAAGCCGTACTCTCTAAAACTGACCATAAATCATAATCCAGCGGATTAAGATCGGGACTAAACGACGGCCAGTCTTCAGCTCTGATGAAGTCCGAAACGTTCACTTCCAACCAAGACTGCGTGGACCGAGCTTTATGACCCGGCGCCGAGTCTTGTTGGAAGAACCATACTTGGTTATTGAACATGGTGTTGTTAAGGGGCTTAATTACAAGAATGGTATTTCGATACACTTGTGCCGATGTTTTGATACCTTTTTCACAAAAATATGGCTCAGTCACTCCTTCATAGCTAACACCCCACTAAACCATCACTGAAGTCGAATAATGCCCACGTTGCACTCTGTCGACTAATTTGGGAAGCTTCCTTAGAGCTGTGAGCATAAATACGGTAATTTTGTTTGTTAAAATGTTGCTCAATTGTAAAGATTTTCTCATCCGTAAACAAGATTTTTCTGTGACCACCCTTTGCGTACCGCATCAGTAGTTGTTTCGATTTTACCACCCCATTCTTATTTAAATTATCAGTTAAAAATGACCAGTGCGTCTCTTATGGGCTGCAAGTCCTAAGTCATCTTTTAAAATACGCGGCATGGTTCTGGTTGCTATCTTCATCTCCCGAGATAAAATCTTTTGCTTTCGGACAGGATTTCTTCGAATTCTTTCCCTTACTGCTTTGACCACCTTTTTCGTATGAACACGTGGACGGCCAGATCTTTTTCTGTCACAAACAGAGGAGGTCTCTTTGTACCTATTAATAGCCCGGTACATAAACATTTGACTAATACCAAGCGTATGGAGAGTTTTAAAAATTGCATTTGGCTCCATACCAATTTTGTGTAATGCAATCACAGTGATTCGGTTCTTTTTCTCAGCCAACTCCATTTGTATATCGCAAAATATTGTACAATGTATTGGCGGTTAGAAAACTCAATGAACAATCGTATAAAAATGACAGATTTCAAATTCAAATTTAATATCTTTCTATCGCAAGCGTCTCATAACCCAAAACGCGCATCGGTTCGCGGTCGCAGTACTAGCCAACTACCTACCGGCCGGGGCGGCCGGGCGCCGGCATGCGCCCCATCCATACTCTCGCGCCGCCGCCGCGCGCCGGTGGCGTCCCGCACGCTCCCGGCTCCCGCCCGAGCCAGTCGCGCGCGCCCGCTTCAACGCGAACACACATATTATTTTAGTCCCTTCCGCGGATCTCGTTCGCTCCCGCCAATAGGGTATTACACCCATTTTTGAAAAGTGTCTCAATGAAATTCTGTAGTGCTAATATGCCACCAAAAAAAACACAAAATTTTTATTCAATCGATACGTGCCATAAAAATGCATCTAAACTTTAAATTTTCAAATTTCGCGCGTAGTTTGACGAAAACGCCTCTTACTGGACGCCATATTGCTCAGCGTAAATGACGTCAGTTCGTTTTGTATCAAATGAGCTCAAATTAAATATGATAATTGTATATCATTTAAAAATAATTAAAAGCATATTTTGTAATAGGTGTTATAATGAAAAAAAAAAAACAGGCAGTCATGGGGACTGCCGATAGAAGTGAAAACTGTTAACTTAAGACTAATTGAAATTTTATGCAAAAATTATATGCAATTTTTTGTTTTATGTATTTATCAAAACATATTATTTGTTGAGCAATCCCAGAACAAAATATAAATACAAATTGTTTGAAATAATAATTAATATACAATTATCTTAATTATACGTGGTATTACTAATTTCAATGAACTTAAATTTTAACATTATTTTTATCATATTCATAATTAATTTCTACAATACTTAGATTATTTGTACTTTCAATCATTTCATTGTATACTAAAAGAGATAAAATAGGCTTATGGTAACTGAAGTAAGAAACCACCGTCTGAGGACATTTTTATTTTTTTTCCCGTGGGATCAATTATATAAACAATTTTTTTTTATTTTTTTGTTTTAACAATAAAATTTGTTATACATTCATGTTTGTTTTGTACCATTAAACCAAAGATGATTTGTATTGGTACTCACATTCGCTAAAGCAACACTGCTTAATCAGTTATAGGTACCTACTAAACAAAAAATAAGAAAAAATATAGGTAGGTACATGATAAATATTTTGCACATAACATTTTAGTCGTAAACATCTATCCGTAAGTAGGTACGCGTCCGTAAGTAGGTAGTCACAAGTAATGTTTTAAATCAGAGCTACCTGCTATTAGGCCGCTCATTAGAAAACCAGTTCTAGTTGACGTATATACAGGTTGCTTCGTTTTTATATTTTTGGTTTTGCACAGTATTTCCTTAAACCAAGTTGTTTATGTAATTGTAATAGTATTTTTTGTACTTTTGCTTAAAGATTTCCACATTTATTTCTTCTTTTATGGATTTTGGTATTTCGTTATTTTCGTTTGTTTTCGTTTACGTTGTTTATAAAAGAGAATGACAACCAATGGGCCCCTTACTTTTGGTGACGTGTCAAGACTATTTACTTCTCAAAAACTAAGTTGTATTTTTATATGTTCAAGTATTTTTTATCAACATTTCTTATACCCTAGCATTGGAAAACATAATTAATATTTGTTTTAGTGAATTTAAGTCAGTTCCGACATTAAAACTTAACCTGAATATTGCCAGACGACAGGCTATGTCAATTAAATATTTGTAATTGATTAAACATATATTATCGACATTTTACTAATACGCCGATTATAATTACTGGAGATAGGCTACAATTAATAGCTTTTCTCCAGACGTATTCTAGCTACTGACTAAGGGCGTTTGTGACCTACAAAGAATTTTACTGGCTGGCGGCAGTTCGTTTTTTTATGGTCCGATGTGGCATGAAAAAAACGGATAATTGGCTCGTGCACTTGTTCGTCTATACTCGGATCGGAGCGACGCAGTTTATTATTAATCCTTTATTTCAGGTACATACATAAGCATAAAAACAATAATAATAAACTAATACATATTATAAAACAATAAACTTAAAAACTACTGCACACGAAGAGATGGCGTCCTGTTACGCTGCGAGGTGTCACGTAGCCGACCGCGGAAACGCAGATACAGTACACCTTTCGGCCAAAACTCTTCATTGAAAAGGTCATTAAATGTTGAGTCGGAACGCGCACTACGAACGACTTGAAATTGGTGTTATGGCGCGCCTCCAACTTCTCCACCCTCAAGGTCCAGTTGGTCTTCACCCGTAGGTACTCCACGATCTCCTCGATCTTTGTAGAGTGGTGCAAACGGGACACGTACAGCTGCGTCGTCAGTACCGCAGGACGTAGCAGCATGTTAGATCCGGCGGGCGCCGTGCCACACTGGTTACGATAAGAAGGCCTTATCTTCTTCTTCTTTCTTTCCACCTTGATGAAGCCGTCCCCAATGCATGTGTTCTTCGGTGGAACCTGCTGTTCATGGTCCATCACAGCGCCTTTAGTCGCGCTCAAAACTGAGCGACTTTGTTTTCCCCCTTTTGGTTTTTCTGCTTGTCGTTTCGTTTGCGACATAGCAGGTTTCATGTTGGCGACAGTTGCAGAATAGGTCGATGTACCTATTACACGCGTCGCTTCCCCGGCAGGTACGACGCGATCAACAGAACACGATGCATCGCTTGCATTCTTGACAGCCGATGACGCAGATTCACTCGCCGACTGGAAACTGCAGACCGAAGCATTTTGTGCCCCACGGCGTGTGGTAACTCTCTTTAAAAAAAATACATGTCGCGCACGCGTAATTACGCTAGGAACGATAAGTTTCTTGGAACGTCGGCAGCTGCTTTTGCTACGTGTGAATCCGTAGAAGCAAAAAACTTGGAATGAGGAAAAGTAAAATGTCGGACGGTAAAATTACGTATAGTGCACCATCTAGTGTTTATTTTTATGTCGTGCCAAGTCGGAAAGTAAAAAATCGGACTGCCGGACAGTAACATTTCTTGTAGAATTGTGTACTTAACGCCCTAACATTCTCATTCTACTGATACCCCCATACATACTGATATGAACTCCTTGTCTTGTAAGAAGTCTTTGTTACTTTTATTGTCTATTATGTTTTGACGGTTTGACAAGACGTTGTCATATAAAATAACAATGTGATAAAATTATATCGCTAAAGTTTTAATGTTCAATAGAACCAAGTTTTCGTTTGGTTTATCTGTCTTTTATGTATCAATTTATTGAACTTTAATTATATCTACGAATATATCATGTCGGAGAAAGAGGCCCCGCCGTCTTCTAGTTGGTCGCGCTATCTACGTCCAGAAAGGTTCGAGGTTGAACCTTCCGCCGCTGGTTCGGACTTACAATGGACTCACTGGCGGTATACATTTGAAAACTTTCTTTCTGAACAAGCTTCATCTGCTACCGAAGTCATTAAACTCAAGCTCCTCGCAAATCATGTGTCACCTACCATATTCAATATAATTAGAGAATGCTCAAAGTACAGCGCCGCTATCAAACTCCTCAACGATACCTTTGAAAAGAGAAAGAACATTACACTGGCTCGACACTAACTGACCTGTAGGAAACAGCAGCCTGGGGAATCAGTAGCCGAGTACTGCAGAGCGCTTACTTCTCTGGCGTACGACTGCCACTACAAGGCAGTCACAGCTGAAGAGCACCAAAGTGAATCAATCCGTGGAGCATTCATCGCAGGTCTGTCTACACAACGAATTCGTGAACGTCTGCTTGAAAACTCGGAAATGACGCTAGAGGAGACCTTAAATCTAGCTATTTCCCTCGAGACCGCGGAGAATACCTCTCAAGCCTTGCAATCAAATTCATTACCTGCCTCTCCTAGCATGTTGAATGCTGTAGCACCTACCGAACCTCAAGCAAATCTTCAACAGCCAAATGTAGCAGCTTTTACCTCTCATAACGGCAGTTCGCAACGACGCAAGTGCTTTTTTTGTGGCGGTAGCGTCCATCCAAGAATTAGATGTCCAGCAAATAACGCTGAATGTCAGCTCTGTCAAAAGAAGGGTCATTTTGCCAACGTTTGTCGCAGTACTGGACAAAAACAGCAAAACCTTAATACTGTAAATGCTGAGGAAGAATCTCAAGAACCTCCTACTACTTCCCTTGCATCCTTCTGTGCCGCAGCTCCTTCCAGTTTACGTAAGGCCACAATCCCTATTACTGTTAATAATTACAATGCCGATGCGCTTGTTGATACCGGGAGCTCTATCAGTTTCATAGATAACGCCTTGGCACTAACTATGAATCTAAAAAGGAAGCACTGCAATCAAGCTGTAACCCTCGCATCATTAAACAACGTATCTTATGTTACCGGCGTATGTCACGCTACTATTCAGATTGGCAACCACATCTATTAGCAACAACCGCTGCTCATTGTCAATGACTTATGTGCTGACGTTATCATCGGTCACGACATCCTCAAAACCCACTCTTCTCTCGAATTGCAGTTTGGTGGTGAAAAGGAATCCCTAAAGATTTGCAACATTCTCGAAGCCTCTGTACCACCTGCATCTGTTTTCACAAACCTTTCGCCATCTATCAAGCCTATCGCCATTCGCTCCAGACATCACTCAGAAGAAGATCAATCATTCATATCTAACGAAATTTCAAATCTCCTCAAAGACAAAGTCATTGAGCCGAGCATATCCCCATGGAGAGCACAAGTTTTGGTCGCTGGAGGCGGACATCACCGCAAACGTCTAGTGATTGATTATTCTCAAACGATAAATAAATTCACAGACTTAGATGCATATCCCCTTCCAAGTATAGATTCTATCGTCACCGCAGTCTCTAAGTACAACTTATTCAGTCAAATTGACTTGAAAAGTGCATATCACCAAGTACCTATCCTTCCTAAAGAAAAGATATACACTGCCTTCGAGGCCTGCGGTAATCTGTATCAATTTACTCGCATACCATTCGGTGTCACCAACGGTGTCGCCGCTTTTCAAAGAACCCTTCACTATATTATACGTACGGAAAAGCTCAAAGGTACTTACGCTTACTTAGACGATGTGACCATCTGTGGAAAGGACAAACAAGAACATGACTTCAATCTGCGCCGATTCATGAAAGCAGCAGAAAAGTATAATCTAACTTTAAACAAAAACAAGTGCGTGTTCGAAACTGACGTCATTAACCTTCTCGGCTACACTATCAATAACAACACTATCAAGCCTGACAAGTCACGCCTAGAACCACTGCTAAATCTCCCAGTCCCCTCAGATTCAGCTTCTCTAAAAAGAACTCTCGGTCTATTTGCCCATTACTCCAAATGGATCAACAATTTTTCAGCTAAAATTAAACCGTTAGTCGATACTACGTTTCCCCTGTCTAAAGAAGCACTTGAATGCTTCAATAATCTAAAATCTGACATCGCACAGTCATCTCTTGCTTCAATTGACACCAAAGAGACGTTCACCGTCGAGACTGATGCATCAGAATTCACCATCGCCGCTACACTTTCACAGAAAGGCCGCCCAGTAACGTTTTTCACACGCTCATTAAATGATTCAGAGAAGCGCCAACCTTCAATAGAAAAAGAGGCATGTGCTATCGTAGAAGCCCTTCGCAAGTGGCGCCATTATTTGATCGGCCGACATTTCATACTTATCACAGATCAACAATCGGTCTCTTTCATGTTCAATCAAACCCACACGAGTAAAATTAAAAATGAGAAAATAGAGAGATGGCGCCTTAAACTATCCTATTATAAATACGATATTATTTACCGACCTGGCGAACAAAATTTTGCCGCTGATGCGCTATCCAGGGTTTGTGCCGTTGTAAATGGCTCTCCCAATAAACTTGCTGACCTTCATAACTCCTTATGTCACCCCGGCGTAACAAGAATGGTACATTGGATACGCTCCAAAAACCTACCATATTCTGTAGAAGACGTGAAAAGGATGACCGCTAGTTGTCGTGTTTGCGCCGAAGTAAAACCCAGATATGTAAAGAATGAAGGGCATCTGGTCAAAGCGACAGCTCCATTCGAAAGGCTTAACCTAGATTTCAAAGGACCTTTGCCATCCACTTCCTCCAACAAATACATCTTAACTATAATCGACGAATATAGCAGGTTTCCGTTCGCTTTCCCGTGTAAGGATATGACCTCAGCGACTGTTATTAAGTGTTTAAAAGAACTTTTCTGCTTATTTGGTATTCCTGCTTACGTATATACCGATAGAGGAACCTCTTTTCTCTCAGATGAAACAAGAACATTTTTGACAAATCTTGGCATTGCATGCAGCCGTACGTCACCATACAACCCACAGGGCAACGGATTGGTAGAGCGCCTAAATGGGACGTTGTGGAAGACGGTCCAGCTTTATCTCCGTTCTAATAATCTAGAAATTGCTGACTGGGAGAAAGCCTTACCTATTGCCTTACACTCTATTAGATCTCTGTTATCCACGGGCATAAACACCACTCCTCATGAAAGGATGTTTAGTCACCCTCGCCGATCTTCCAATGGTTCATCTATGCCAACTTGGCTGCTATCACCAGGCCCTGTCTACATGAAGAGAAATATTAGAAATTCTAAATATGATCCAGCCATTGAAGAAGTCGAATTGTTACAAAGCAATCCTGACTATTCATTCGTGAGGCTGCCGGATGGTCGTGAAACAACTGTTTCGAACAGGTCCTTGGCTCCAATCCCGGAAAATTATGATATCTTCCTAGATGCCGAAGATACTGTAGAAATACCCGTACCAAACTCTACCACAGAAAATACACAATCTCTGAATGAGGAACCTGGCCCGTCGGCATTGATAGAAGACCCTCAGCCTCGTCGCTCTACCCGAGAGCGTAGGCCTCCGCCCTACCTTCGAGATTACGTTTCGTCTTAAAAGGATGGGGTGAATGATATGAACTCCTTGTCTTGTAAGAAGTCTTTGTTACTTTTATTGTCTATTATGTTTTGACGGTTTGACAAGACGTTGTCATATAAAATAACAATGTGATAAAATTATCTCGCTAAAGTTTTAAAGTTCAATAGAACCAAGTTTTCGTTTGGTTTATCTGTCTTTTATGTATCACATACCTAAATAGCACTTATAATTATCTTTTTTATTTATATTATTTATAACAAATCGATTTGGTAATTCGATTACCAAAATATTTAACATGGTCACACTTAGACAGATCTATCTGTCAAATCAATGCAATTAAAGACAGTTACATACTCTATGAATGCAACAATGTCATCAATCAAATTGTACTTTTACGTAAATCGATTTCCGAATAAAATTTTTTATAACCTAATTTATTACAATGAAGTGTTGCCAGTGTTGTACGGAAAAAATACCCATAATTCTAAACCCTAACACTGTTGGAGTCTACTGTATTATTCTGGTAGAAACCAACAGCTGATCTATACATTTATTACATGACGTTCGTTTTACCCAAGAAGCTTATACATAAATAAAAGTGGAGGCAACACTCTAAATACCGAAGTGAAGACGACTGTGGGCTGATGCTCTCTTTCTGAATGCATGTATAAGAATGAGACAGTGATATGTGTTTTCTTTATCTTATGTGTGCATTCAGAAACAGCTTGTCTGCCCACAGTTGTCTTCACTTAGGTATTTATAGTGTTGCCTCCACTTTTATCTATAAGCTTCTTGGTTTTACCTACTATTTATTGTTGTTTTTTTTTTAAAATAAGCATCCGTAGTGCAGATTACTTTAATATAACCTGCTCTGTAATTATGCCCTTCCTACACAAACCACTATTAGGGCCGAGTCACACCGGAATGGCAGCGGCCGGCGGCGACGCCAGCGGAAGCCATCGGCTGCCAGCGGCCGACAGCGTTGCCGCTGGCAGCCCCGCGCGACCCCACCCCATCCTTCGCGCCTGGAAACTAGGCTTGACTAGATTACTACATTCAGGTAGGAAACTCGGTGTGTTTGGAGTGAATATGATGGAATTAGTATCGCACTTATCGTATAACCTATCCCGTCGCTATACTACAGAGAAATGGTGCGCTCAGTGTAGCGACGGGCGTGAGAAGCGCGCAGCTGCCAGCGACTGCCAACCGCCGCTCGCGTCGGCGCGGGCGGCCTCGCGATCATTTCAAGCTTTTCAAGCAATACTGTTCTTTTTAGTAAGATGAAGTTTAAAATTATTTCACACTGAAAGTGCTCGCCGCGACGCTGCCGGCCACTGCCATTCCGGTGTGACTCGGCCCTTAGGAAAGCACTTCCAGTACCACTTTAAGAAGTCTTCTCTTCCAAATTTAATTTATATCTGTATGTCGTTGTTAGGTTACTGCTGTTTCTTTTAAATAAGTACTCTTTGCTATATGTACATTCTATTTAACATCGAGTCTACATCGCTATATACATTTTACAAAACCTAATTCCACTGAGATTACTTTATTATAGTAGCAGAGTGTAATTTGAGCGTAATATCGTAGCGAGACGTGCAAATATGAGAGCATGATATATGAACTCCTTGCTTACTTAGAAGATTTTATGATAGATTGTCATACTCTATATTTGTCACTACTGTCTGTTATTTTCTCATGCTGTATTTTAATGTTGAATAAAGCCAATATTCCATTTGGTTTTGTCTTTAGCATGTATTAGAGCATAAGTTTTATTTTCGTTTTCTAAATTATAAAAGTTCAAAAGAGTTAATCATGTCGTCTTCAACAATTATATTCAAAATTGAACCATTCAATGAAAGCAACTGGCCGACCTGGAAATATAAAGTGTTGTTGCTGTTGAGGAGTAAAACAGACACCTTAGAAGCGGTGCAAGGTACTTTAGCAAAACCAGCACATTCTGGTGAAGAAGCCAAATCGGTAGTTATTTTATAGTACAAGGTAGAATGTGACAATTATAACAAAATCGAAAGCACTGCATAGTTACAAATATGACCGACGAAATGCTGAGCAAAGTAATGCGTTTTACAACTGCGAGTGATATGTGGGACGAATTAAACCGTTATTACGAACGAAAATCAGAGGATCGAACCTATGATTTGTGTATGTGTGTATTTGTGTTTCTATACGTACATTTTATCCTACATCGCAATATAGTATATTTTACTAAACCTATTCTCACTGCATTTACTTTAATAACTACAAATCATGGATAGCATAGTGAACTTACTAGGAAGCGAGGAAGTGATCTAACTATGTTGGCATAACGCACAGAAGATGTTGTTAAGGTTTTAGTCATCATCATCTACCGAGCCTTTTCCCAAATATGTTGGGGTCGGCTTCCAGGTTAACTGATGCAGTTGAATACAGGATTGCACATGGAGTGACTGCCCATTTGACCTCAACACCCCCTACATTGGGTTATAACGTATTTATGTATTTGTATGTATATCAGTTGTCTGACACCCATAGTACAGGGTCTGCCTAGTTTGGAGTAAGTGTTGGTTGGTGGTGGGGTTTGTGTGAAATATTCCTACATATTATTATTATTACATGTTACCCTATAAGACTAGTTGTCACACTTGCGGGATTCCTGCTACTCGTAAGGAGTATCAAAGATTTATGGATGACGCACAGAAGGAGTCTGTATTTAATGGATGGTCAACCATTCACTTGCAAGTTAGCCAATAGCTCCTCTAATCTAAGACTGTAGTAGTAGGTAAGTATTTATTTTTATTCCCAGGCCAGGGATATTTGTAAGCGCAAGTACTTAACCTAAGTACATAATATCTAGCAAGAAAGAAATGATGTAGTGTTTTTTCTAAATTCAGGAATCAATATTAATAGTTATATTATATTATATTATTAATTATTTTCAAATCATGTTTCCAAAAAACCAATTCTTTTGTAACCTCAATTTCTGCACGATGATTGCTCTTAAACTAGGGTGAAAATTTTCGAATCGATTTCAGAATATATAAAGACAATTCTAGTTCTACAAAACCAATTCAAAACCACCTTGACACGCGAAGTTTTTTAGGGGGCAAAACTCCTAAGAGTACGGGCAATGGGCAATCTCCTTTATAGTTTTATTTATAGATTTAATTTTATTAATTTTCTAATTTTTATATAAAAGTAAAAAATATTATCGAACATCTAGGAATCGGTTTTACCACGCTAGTAAGATAACCTTTAAACCACAATGATACTCATTTCATGACATAAAGGTTAAATATTAAAAATACAATTAAAAATAAATAATGCCATACTTTTAAATGCATATATTGATATGAATATTGAAAATATTTGAAAATAAATTCTTCATTTTCATTATTCATTTATCTAGTATATGAAAACATTAAAATGTTCAATACTCACTTTTATATTGAACAGTAATCCTTTAATTAAACGATTACAATAACATCCAAACTATAAAACCACTTAAATAAAAATGCTGAACTTTCCACGTTGCCAATTTAACCTTACTTGTACAACACGGTCCACTTACGAATATAAATGTACTGCTATTATAGCATGTTGGTGACGTGAACTCATGAAATTATACCCATCCAAACGTCCAACGCGCACATGATACAGTCAGAGATATTTAACGTATTAGTGTATACGTGTACACAGGCCACAGCGCGTGCGCCAGCCTGACTACTCATAGCTATAGATATACTATTAGCATTAGCATGTCGGTGACGCGAACCTATAAGTTTTTCCCCTCCGAAAACGCTCAACGCGCCTAAAGAAGTTTTCACTTCAATTACGTTAGTTACGAAAATAATAAAAGTACAAAGCCTATATTACGCCAATCGGTTGACTGACAGTTGTCAATTTTTTGTTTACGCGTAATAACATGGCCGCTACTATTTCACGGTGTTTTATAATAGATTAAAAATACTGAAAACTTTAAATTGAATTTAATAAATGGTTTTGTTATTTTATGAACTAAAACTTACATTTTCCGACTGCTTTATGCCTAAACTGTCTCAATAACATATTTATAGATTTTTTCTCGTATAGAGTAAAATACCCTATTTTGTAAAGTGATAAGTTTAAGTCCTATCCTACAATAAGTTTAAATTGTACAAGTTGTTGTTGTGTCATAGATGTGTCAATATTAAACTGTTTTCGTGTCATAGTACTTTGTCGTTTTACTGAATTGGTAGCCTACGCCATCATCATCATCTACATCATCACATCATTATAGTGACGCCTAACGAAGGAAAAAGTTGATGCACACAGGATTGCAAGGATAAATGGATCTGTCCTGAATGTGTATGCACAATGCCTAAAAGGGGTAATACCAACACGCCGGTTAGAGGAAATGCAATCGTCAGCAAGACCGTCTCACCAAGCTTTGTAAATACTGCCGACCGTGGCAGTCATCGAAATACAAGCGAAATTGTTGTCAATAACGATACCAAACTGCTAGAAGAACTACGTGAGTTTCGGTGGGAAGTGAAGTCGCAGCTGGAAGAACAGCGAAAGGAATATGTTTTATTACAAAATAGATTTATTAATACGGAAACAGAACTAAAATAATTAAAAGAAATTTTGAGGGTAGTCCAAGAAAAAGCTAATAAAGTTGATATGTTAGAAACAAGAATCAAGCTTCTATTAGAAAATAATGAAAAGCTGGAAACAAGTCTTAAAAATAATAAGGGGCCAAAACAGATTGACCAAAGCTCTAAGGAATCGACACTATCCTTTGCACACGCAGTTAGAGATAAGCGGGTAGTTAGTAATAATGTACCTGCGAAGGAATGTGTGGCCTCGAAATCGGCGGAAATAGAATCGAAGAAGGAACAGGTGCAAGTATTGAATAATGACCTGAGATCGGAGAATGTTGTTAGTGCGGAGAAGAAAGAACCTGAGAAAGAAGAATATTGGACGACTGTAAACAGGAGAAAAAGCAAATATTTAAATAGTGAAGTAAAAAAAGACGGAAATACGAAGGCAGTAGATATTCAAGGAATCGAAAAGAAAAAATATTTACATATATGGCGTCTACAGAAGGAAACACCAATAGAGAGTATAGAAAGACATGTTAGGAAAATATATAGTGAAGAAATAGCATTTAAACTCGAAAAATTAAATCATAAAACTGAGAGGGATTATGCATCGTTTATCATAGGAGTTCCAGAGAGTAAATATCACAAGTTGTGTCAGCCCGAAAGTTAGGCGGTGAATATAGAATTTGCGGAGTGGGTGTGGTTTCGTAGACCAGTCAATAAACCCAGAACTCAGCAGTAATTCCGTAGAAATATACTATCAAAACGTACGCGGGCTCCGAACAACATTGAAAGAATGTTATATTAATATTTCCACCGGAAGTGTAGACTTGTTCGCCATCACAGAAACCGGCTGTAATGACTCAATTCTCAATCCATGACGCAGAAATCATACCGCCTGGATACACTATAATACGGTGTGATCGAGTGGATGGGCGGAAGCATGGCGGCGCGTGTCTTGTGGCCACACCGCGGTTTGAGTTGCGGCGAGTATCGCTACCTGATGACGTCAAGGTCGAACAACAGGTGTTGGAACTAGTTTGCGCTACTGTCTATCTACGTACAGTACGGTCAACGTAACTTGGCGCGTCTGAAGTTAGCCGATTAGCTGCGCAGTAGACAATTTCGCTCCTAAAAGTTCCAATGCGCAGCCAAACAGCTAACTTCAGACGCGCCAAGTTACGTTGACCGTATTGTAACAGATTTATGTTTTTAGTTTGTGTTGTGTACATTCCGCCTAGTAGTAATGACAATGAATATTTGTTATTATTTCGCATCATTGAACAGTTGTGTAATTAGTACAAAGATATATTGGTTTTAGGGGACTTTAACTTGTATTCATCTTCTTTAGCTGTAAATAATTATTACTAATACTTTTATAATTTCTGTGGATTCACTCAGAGTAATGCGGTGGGTAATTGCAATGGTCGGTACTTGGACTTGGTATTGAGTACACTGGCGGAGAAAGGGGGTGTAAATGTGCGCACGGCGCAGGCGCCGCTTGTGCCGGTGGACGCGTACCACCCGCCGCTCGAGATCTCGGTAAGTGCACGCGCACGTCTGAGACACACGGGTTCAGCGGCATCCACCGCAACCTGCTCAGCGGGTTCGGTCGCATCCTGCTCAGCGGGTTCGGCCGCATCTTGCTCAGCGGGCTCGGGTTAGAACTTTAGTAAAGCTGACTTGTTAACACTCTATTCTTTAATTGCAGCCGTGGATTGGGCTCCACTTTACAAATTAGATTTAGAAGCAGGCTTAAGTTATTTTTATAGTGTTATTAATTCTATTATAGATGACTGTGTTCCGAAAAAAAGCGAAGCCCTGTAAACTCTAGGTACATTTATCCTGAGTGGTATACGGGGGAAATAATTCGCGACATAAGATTGAAGGCTAGGCTTCATAAGCAATATAAGGCAAGTGGATCGAGAGTCGATTACGATGCATTTTCTCGCTGCAAAAGTAACATAAAAAATATGATGATAGTCGCAGAGGAGCAATATCGTAACCGAGTTCAGAGTCAAATGCTGAGTGATCCCAAATCTTTTTGGAATTATGCCAAATCTAAGAGAGGTGGGAGAAGTCCGCAGGCGATTCTGAAAGACGGGGAGGTTTTGTCTAGTCAACGATGTGTGGACGAGTTTGCGCAGTATTTCCACTCGGTATACAGAAAAGAGCGATCTGAGTTGGACGTGAACGCGACCATATCTACAGCACGAAGCGGAAACGGAGCGGCTCGAGTACATTTGGATCAATTGCAGCTGGTAGACGTATGTCGTGCGCTGCAAGGTCTTAAGCCGATACGTTCTGCAGGGCTTGACGGCATTCCGCCTTATATCTTCAAGGATTGTCGATCAGTGCTAGCGAAACCGCTACTTTATATTTACAGCCAGTGCAACAGCTGCTACACAGCTACAGCTGCCGTGTTTCCGGAGAGGTGGAAAATGACTCGTGTTGTTCCGATTCCGAAAGGAGGGTCAGTAGAATCGGTCGCGGGCAAAAATATTGGAAACTGCTATTTATAGGACCATTTACCTGCAGGTGAGCGCACAGCTCTCAGACGCACAGCAAGGATTTCGACCGGGAAGGAGTACCACCAGCAACCTTCTCTGCCACATTACTCATCTAGTGCGTACAGTGGATAGTGGGGGGCAAACTGATGCTGCTTACTTTGACTTTAAAAAAGCATTCGACTTAGTCGATAATGACATGTTGCTTAAAAAGCTAGCAAGCGTTGGTTTCACTCCACATTCACTTTAGTTTTTTGTCAGCTATTTGACTGTTATGCAACAATATGTGGAATATGCGGGACACGTGTCAGATCCATATTTTGCGAGATCGGGTGTGAGTCAGGGCAGTAATCTTGGACCTCTGGGTTTCCTTCTGGTGGTAAACGACCTACCGGAGGTTGTCCAGGACGCGAGTTGTTTGTTGTTTGCCGACGACCTCAAACTGTCTCTCACAGTAAGAAACGGTGATGACTGTGTCAAGCTACAGAGTGACATTGACAGGGTAGTGAGATGGAGTAAAGAAAATCTTTTGGAGTTTTATAGCTCAAAGTGTGTGATAACTAGTTTTTCTCTTGCACACAGTCCCATCTTGCATAATTACGACATTGATGGGTTGCCCATGGCGCGGGTCACAGAAGTCAATGACCTAGGTGTTAATTTTAACGCCGGCTTGACTTTTCGTGATCATATCATACGTAGCTGTAGAAAGGTTTAGAGGAACTTAGGATTCATGCTTCGTACAGTTCGAGGGTTCACGAATATGAAGGCTATTATGGCCTTATATAATGCATTGGTTAGGAGCCAGTTAGAATGTAACGCAATCATCTGGGCTCCACATGAGGTTAAATATAGTCTCATGCTGGAGAAGATAGAAAATAAATTTATTAGATATCTTTATTCGCGTTATTACGATGTGTATCCATTCTACCCGCTAATGTATCCTACTTTATTTATTTTAGGTATGGTAGGATACAATGAGCTCAGGGTTAGGAGGGATCTCGCATTGACCTCGTATATATTTAAACTGTTAAGAGGGAAGGTGCAAAATGCAGTTATTTTAGGACAGGTAAGGCTGTGTGTCCCAGACTGGTACGTGTGGTGAAGGCGGCAGCTGCCACTTCTGGAGGTGCCGCACGGTCGCACCAATCTGCTAAAAGAGGCGCCTCTGACGCGCGCACTTCGCACTCTCAGCCTCATTGCAAGTGAGACAGATCTATTCTTTTGTACGCTGAGTGATTTCACAAGAAATGCGTTGTTTATAGTAAGTTACAGGTGTAATTAAGAAACTATTATTTTATATAGGCGCATATATCGCATTGGGAAAAAAAAACCTGCAATGATAGATGTAAGATGGAGAAAAATAAATAAATATATAAAACTCGCGGCCATGTTTTTGTAAAAAACAGCGGCAAAACAAACCCCGTGAAGTGCAATAAAATACCTGTACAGGGTAATTGAAAAAATACCCAAAACCACTTAATCCTGACTTCGTATCATCACCCTGAACAACATTTGTTCTACGACTTTTCAAAATTGGCAACATTTTTTTTCCATACAAAAATATAAGCACACTTGCATATATTTATTTATTCCGCCCGGCCGGGCGTCGCGTGCGGGACGGCGCGGGCGGCGCGGGCGTCGCGGCTAGATCAAACGGCGCGGCGGGCGCTTACTCCAGAATAGGTACGAATTCCGCCCAGATGTTCAAGGTCGATGACCCCAGGACCTCACGCTTAGTAACCGCGCTTGCGACCTATAATGTAGGTAAGTACTTACTTACTTTGCTAAAACGGCTAGACAGAGTAATTGACACTGCATAGGTAGGTACTTGCTTATCATACATAGATGAGACACACTAATTATCAAAAAAAGCAGTCAATCAAAACATCTGTTTTAAAGAAATGTAGGTGATGATGATTTATCGACCGGTTTTTAGAGCTGTCGAGGTCGATTGTATCTATGTTGCCTACTTATTATTTTACTCGATTTTGTTTGCTTCCACTGGATAATCGACAAAGTTGAGCAAATCAGCTGTGCCTGTACTTTAGCATACCTACATCATATTCGCCACCATATGGGTGCGCGCGCGCGTAGTACGTAGGTATACGTAAATTGTACAGACTTCAAATAAACGAAAACAAATTGTTTTTGACTACGTTATTTAGTTGAGGTCAAAGTCGTAGAACAAATGTTATTCAGGGTGATGATACGGAGTCCAGATTAAGAGGCTTTGGGTTTTTTTTTCAATTTCCCTGTATACAGTGAAAAAGAGACATTATCATGCCACGATCGACAAGAGCAACCCGAGCACCGATCGACCGTAAGGGAGAACAAGGAAGCGACGCGGACGGTTACTCCGACGCGGACTGCGACTCAGTGGTGTAGCCGCGCGCCGGTGCTGGCGCCGCTATCACCCACGCACGCGACTCAACCGACGCGACCGAGGAGATGCGCGCCTAGGGGGGCGCCGCCTTCGACCACACGCTCGGCGGGGCCCACACCGGCGCGCCCGCCGCAGCGCTCAACACCGAGCGACTGCTGTCCACCGTGATGGAGTCGTTCGCCAGGATGCAGGCGGAGACCAATCGCACGCTAGTCAAAACCCTTCGATCTTTACATCATGGCGACCAGAGATATCCAGTCGCGTCGACATCGGCGACATCGCTCACGGCGAACGCGCCCGCGACCTCCGGCGGTAACTTTTCAAAGTGTACCGCAAGGTTCGACGGGCAGTCACGCGACCACGAGGTACTGGAGGCCTTCATCGATGCAGTTGAAGTTTACAAGGAGTGCACCCACGTGACCGACGAGCACGCGCTACGCGGTCTCTCCATGTTGCTGAGCGGCGACGTGGCGGTGTGGTGGCGCCGCCGCTGGCAATTCAATTACCACGCCCGGGCCTGCGCCGCACAGTGGCCTGGAAATCGAGCTCCATACTCATAGAAACTTAAAGTAAAGAATTTAAAAAATAAAAATTGTAATGGCTCTGGTATACCTCCCGTTACATAATATTAACGTATGGATGGTACAAGTCACACTACGCGTGAGAAAAAAAATATTTGTTTTTTTTGTATGGGAGAAAACACTAAAAGTACGTTTTTCGAAACTTAATGGAACTGTTAGGCTGGTGCTCACACGAGCTGTAGTCCCATACACGGCGATCAAGATGACAGACAATTGTACCTTTAGGCACCGCTTCGGACGTAGCAAATTTTTGAAATTTAGTATTTTCGAAATGTGAGTTTTCAAATCTTTGCCGTGGTTAAATGACGTTGCCGATCGATTTACTTATGTTATAGTAAGATTTAGCCTACTAATGACCTGTACGATAACAATAATTTTAAAAGATATCGATTGTATAGGTTTTTTTTTTTATTTCATTCCAAGAACAAACTCATTTGTTAATCACCGTGATTAAGGTTAAAATATTATTAGATACTAATGACACGAGCATTAAATAGCTCTAGCAGGGCCAAATAGGCTCTAGTCACAATACAATTCTATTGTCTGTAATGTACCTAGGTAACTAATTAGAGAATAGAAAGAAAGAAAAATCATTTATTCACGAGAGAGTGACGCACATTACAAAATATTTTTACAACCAGACCCAAAACTAAAACAAGTGGATAAAATAAAAATAAATATAAAAAATATAATATAAAAATAATATAAAAAATAAAAACTATAACAATAACGATCGCGCGACGCGAGCTATAATAGCGAACGATAATGAGGGTAGTTGTATAAAAACAGGACATTTGAGTCTAATTTTATCAGTAGCTCTCAGTACTTGTGCGCGCTAACTTATTACCTTATATTTGTTATTGTGTTGTGATGGAAGGTTTTGGTACCAATTTGGACATTTTCATGTTTGTGGCAAACAACAGTAGTTTTTCACAGCCCAATGTTTTATTTGAAGCTTTTGAGAATACTGTTAAATTGTCGGAAAATGAAAAGAAGGAATTTGAACAATTCTATCAGAGTTATGTGAGTAACTTGAGAAAGAAATGGATCTCGTGTAATCGCACGAGATATACATACATAAGAAAGTATGAGACATGTCTGCAAGATAACATCAAATGGCCTGAGGTCATGAGGGAAAAAATTACTACCTACTTCTGTAGTGTCGCTAGAGCAGCAACCATGTTCCAGTTCTGACTTTGGTGTAAATGAGGGTGCATCAACATCATACACACCAGAGACACGCAGTGTTGGAACATCAACATCAGTTGTGACGCCTTGAAAACCATTCGTGGAGCTAAGCCCGCTACAGAAGAGAAGGAGAGTGGAAGAGCTCCTAACGCATAGCACTGAAAGCCTTGCTCATGCAACTGGTTTGAAAACACAAAACAAGAATGTAGCAGATATCATTAAACTGGTATCGGAGCATCCCGAAGTGGCTACAAAGATAAAGAAATTGTTAAATACAAAGAAAAATGTGCCTATATATTCCGCTGACAAAGCTTTAGGTATTTTGACCTCATTGAAGCTTTCGAAGTGGCAGTATATAACATTAAGATCTTGTGCAAAAGAAGAAGGCGAAGAAGGACTGCTACCCCCCAAAAGATACCATAGACATCACGGAAAGAGAGGTAAAAGTAAAGCTCCAAGCAATTTTGGACAAAACTGTGGCTAGGCTTGAAAAAATCTTACGTGTGGAATCTTCGCTATATGGCAAAGAGTTGACACTTATATGCAAGTGGGGCTTTGATGGTGCTTCAGGGCGCAAAGTTTGTATAAGCAAACTATGGCAGACGAAGACGATTCCAGTATTTTTATGTGTCCTTTTGTGCCTCTGCGCTTAGTTTGTGGCGATATTTTCATCGCCACAAACTAAGCGCAGAGGCACAAAAGGGAGAATCCAAAGCCATCTTTCACCAAGTTTTGCTGACCTACTTATTTTAAGTTTTCAAACGAAAACAAGTTAAACATCGTGGAAGAACAGGCTTTGATTGAGGCTGAGATTGAAGCACTGCAGCCTTCTAATATGGGAAGCCATGCTGTAAAGCACTCAATGCTTATGACCATGATAGATGGCAAAATTATTTCACGACACGGTTGGCGCAGTGGCTGAGCGATCGACTGCTGCGCAGCGTGTTGCGGGTTCGATTCACGCCCAGGGTAAACATTTGTGTGATGAGCATTTGTGTTTGCCTTGTGTCTGGGTGTTGTTTATCTATATATGTATGTATTTACAAAAAAAAATGTACTTGTGTATGTATATCAGCTGTCTGACACCCATAGTACAGGGTCTCCCTAGTTTGGGGTCAGGTGGCCATGTGTGAAATGTCCCCACATATTATTATTATATTTTATATACTTTATGTATCTCGGGACTCAGAGGTCCCGGGCCTTTGTAAGGCGTACGAGGAGCCGAAGCCAACTCGCAGAGGCCCCTTAGGTAGCTTTATATGAAATAAGACATCAACCGACGATTATCCCTGTATGCACTATGCAAGTGCGCCCAAGGACAACCCCCGGTTGGTGCAGGACTATTACAGGACATGGAAACTAACAGTACTGGACTATGGGTATGGGTTGCTAAAGTGACTTGGTTACCTGGAACTATGAAGTGACTATGGCCCCTGCCGAATCAATGTTTGTATACATGGATAAAATAGCAATAATAATAATAATAATAATAATGACCGCAAGGAGGTATGGCAGAATGACCGCAAGGAGGTATGGCAGAGCAAGGAGCTTCACGGGCGCTTCTACCGGGCCCTACATGGGCCTGATGTAGATTTCTTGGCGTCCGTATCCTGGCTGCGTTTCGGTGACCTGTTTGGGGAAACCGATGGTTTTGTCTGTGCGATTATGGACGAAGTTATGATGACGAACAACTACCGGAGGTATATTGTGAAGGACGGCACGGTTGACATTTGTCGGGCATGCCACCGACCGGGAGAATCAATCCGACACATTATCTCTGGGTGCTCTCGTCTAGCTAACGGAGACTACTTGCATAGACACAACCTTGTAGCTAGGAATATCCACCAGCAACTTGCTCTAAAGTACAGGCTTGTGGAGTCGGAGGTACCGTACTAAAGGTATGTGCCCGACCCAGTTCTCGAAAATGGCCATATCACGTTGTATTGGGATCGATCTATCATCACTGACAGGACTATTGTTGCCAATAAACCTGACATAGTGGTGATAGATCGATTAGAGCGTCGCGCAATGATTGTTAATATAGCGGTTCCGCATAACGAGAACCTCGTGAAAACCGAGAAAGATAAACAAATTAAGTATCTTGACTTGGCTCGCGAGGTTGTCGACATGTGGGATGTGAATACAGCAGTCATTGTGCCGATAGTCGTTACGGCCAATGGACTCATTTCCAAGAGCCTCGACCAACACCTAAGGAGGCTCTCGTTGGGCAGCTGGATCAAGGGCTTGATACAGAAAGCGGTACTCCTGGACACGGCGCGTATTGTTAGGAGATTCCTCTCTCAGGAGCCCTGACCACCGGTAGCTTGGACCCTATTCCCGATACCGGTGGGCTACTATTTTTTATATTTTTAAATGTTTTTATTTATTTTTTTACTAATATTTAAAAATGTAATTTAATATGTTAAGAAAATAATAATATGTGGGGACATTTCACACACGGCCATCTGACCCCAAACTAGGGAGACCCTGTACTATGGGTGTCAGGCAGCTGATATACATACACAAATACATTTTTTTTTTGTAAATACATACATATATAGATAAACAACACCCAGACACAAGGCAAACACAAGTGCTCATCACACAAATGTTTACCCTGGGCGGGAATCGAACCCGCAACACGCTGCGCAGCAGTCGATCGCTCAGCCACTGCGCCAACCGTGTCGGCATCAAATGAAAAAACGAGAATAATAATAATAATAATATAATACTGGCAACCCTTAATGTCATACACGTCATATCGTATAGCTCTTTGATTTTATTTTACAATTTTACGTTTTTAGACGTCTACTATTCATTTTACTACAAATTTTAATATTGAAATCCATAGAACCAGAATAATAGAAATAAATCACAACCTTTTATAAAATATTTATGACAAAAACTGAGAAAACAAAAATTGACATATGTCATGACGAAAATCTGCAACAATAACATCGATTTATAATGGATTTAACTGGATTACGCAAAAATAAATACATGTACAGGAAAATAACGGAAAAGAAGAAAATATGATGTGACGAAGTGACATGTTATTAAGGTCAGCAACTCGACGAGCACGCCCGCCATCTCCGGACCCGTCGCTCAGCTCCGCCTCGCCGCCGCCGGAACCCAGCCCCATCGTGAGGGCTGTGACACCGGCCCCGGCAGTTGCGTCGAGCTCGAGCGACGAGTATTTCTCTCCACCGACGACGCCACCACCTGTGCGCCGGCGGGGACGACGCCGGCCGCCGGACGGTTTAGGATCTCGAGGCCCACCGGCCTCTGATAGGGTCCCAGCTCCCGGCGGAAGTGTGCAGCGCATGAGATGGACACAAGCCATCAACGAAAATGTCATGCGCGCATACTATGGGGCTACAGAGGGGGGAAGTAATCTGACCGCGTACCGTGTTCGAATGCTCTCTCTGTTTCAGGTACTTGAGCCAGCTGTCAACGTTTCGGCACAACGATTATCGGATCAGGTGCGGGTCATTCAGCGTAATCGTATGTTGGATGACGCTGTACTTGATCGCCTCCGAACTGAGATGCAGAGAAATCATGTCACTGCTCCCCTGCCGCAGATTGTAGAAGTGGCACAATTACAGCTGACCGCAACACCGAGTCATGTTAGTGATGGGAGTGATGACATGGTTACACATGTAAGTACCCAGTGCAATGAGGTATTAAGGAGCGCTTTGGAGGGTGCGATTCGAGACTACCGCTTTATGTCGCCCGAGCTCAGACCACGTTTACCTCGTTTGCCCATGCATAACAAAAATAAGGCGCTGGTGTGTGCTCTGGATTCGCATTTATCAAATTATTTTGATGATTGCGAAGACCTCACTGATGTGCATTCGATTCTGTACTGCGCAGCTGTTGCAGCATGTCGTGTAGCTCACGTCAAATTTGCTAATGATGACAGAGCTACACGACCAAAACCTGCTATACCGGCGTGGCAGTGCAGAATTGAGAGGCGCATTAGTGAGGCCAGAGTGCTCATCGGCAAATTAATCTGCTTTAGGGAGGGCAATACTCGCCCAAGACTGATGCGCTTTGTGAGGCGGGCATTCTCGGGGACTGATATCAGTCCTCGAGACTATATGCCTTGGGTCACAGAGCGCATCGACTTCCTGAAGCAGAAGGTGTATGCATGGGCAAACCGTATTCGAAGGTATAAGCGACGAGTGGAACGATACACTCAGAATCGCACATTCCAGAGCGATGAAAGGTGGGTTTATAGGGCTTGGGAGCGACCGATTCGAAGTGTGACTGATACGCGCCTACCGGATGATGACGCCATGTGTTTGTTCTGGCGCAACATCTGGTCGGTACCTGTCAGTCACACTGAGGGTGATTGGACTCTGGAAGTCGAACGAGCGTGCGATCCGATACCAGAAATGGGGGCAATTACTATCAGCCCCCAAGATGTAGCTCGTGCAGTCCGTCCATTGCCTAATTGGAAGTCTCCAGGGCCGGACGGGCTGCACAACTTCTGGATCAAATGGTTCAGAAGGTCGCACGTTTATTTGGCTTCTCGGTTTCAGTCGGCCTTGCAATTAGGATCGTTACCCCAGTTCTTGACGACAGGAATAACCCACCTGCTCCATAAATCAGGTAGTACTGCGGAGCCCAAAAATTATAGACCGATCACATGTTTGCCCACGGTCTATAAAGTTTTTACATCCATTTTGAGAGCTAAAATTAACCAACACGTAGACAGCAACGGTATCATGTCTACCTCTCAGAATGGATGTAGAAATGGGTCCCGCGGTACTAAGGAGCTGCTCCTGATTGACATGGCCATCAGTCAACAGGTTCGCCGATCCCGAAAGGATCTGTCGACATGTTGGATAGATTACAAGAAGGCCTATGACTCTGTGCCACATACATGGCTCATGAGGGTGCTGGAGTTGTACAAGATAGATGCCACTCTGCGCACCTTCCTGATGTCGTGTATGAGGCAGTGGAGGACGGTCCTTCGCTATCCAGGATGTCGACATATCCAGAGGAACAGCGAACCAATAAGGATTGAGCGCGGTATATTTCAGGGCGACAGTTTGAGTCCGCTTTGGTTCTGCTTAGCCTTGAATCCTCTAAGCACACTGCTAGAGAATTCAAGTCTAGGCTATCGGTTGAAGAGAGGAGGTCAGGTAATATCTCACCTTCTTTACATGGATGACCTAAAACTCTTTGCCCCCAACAGTTTACAACTGATGGAGCTACTGAAAGTAACAGAAACTTTCAGTAGTGCCATCAGGGTGGAATTTGGTGTGGACAAATGTGCGGTCATGCATGTCAAGCGAGGGGAGATTGTGGAATCTGAGGGAGTTCAACTCTCAGATTCCATAAACCTTAGATCTCTCTCTTCAATTGAGACCTATAAATATTTGGGTATGGCGGAAGCGTTGGGCATCAATGCTGCTGACATGAAGCTATCGTTGAAGGAGCGCTTCTTTGGCCGCCTGAGGAAGGTATTCAATAGTGCTTTGTCAGGCGGAAATAAGGTGCGCGCCTTCAACGGGTGGGTCATGCCGGTCCTGATGTACTCTTTCGGCATACTCAAATGGACTCAAACGGAACTCGATGCCCTGGATAGGAAAGTACGTACATTGTTAACAGCATATCGAATGCATCACCCACGGTCATCGGTGATGAGACTGTATGTCCCGCGGAAGTGTGGAGGTCGTGGCTTCTTAAATGCTAAGACCCTGCACAACCGTGAGATATGCAGTCTCAGGGAATATTTCCTAGAAGCCGACGTGGGCATGCATCGAGATGTAGTTGCAGTGGACAAGGGCCTCACCCCGCTCTCCTTGGCTAAAGAGAACTGGTGCAAGCCTGTAGTGCTTGAGACTAACGATCGCGAGGAGGTTTGGAAGAGTAAGGAGCTTCACGGACGCTTTTTCCGGGCCTTACACGGGCCTGATGTGGATTTCTTAGCGTCCGTATCCTGGCTACGATTCGGTGATCTATTTGGAAAAACCGAAGGTTTTGTCTGTGCAATTATGGACGAAGTTATTTTGACGAATAACTACCGGAGATTTATTGTGAAGGATGGCACGGTTGACATTTGTCGGGCATGTCACCGACCTGGAGAATCAATCCGTCATATTATCTCTGGATGTTCTCGTCTTGCTAACGAAGAGTACTTGCATAGGCACAACCTTGTGGCCAGGATTATCCGTCAGCAACTTGCTCTGAAATACAACCTCGTGGAATCAGAAGTACCATACTACAGGTATGTGCCCGATCCAGTTCTTGAAAATGGCAATGTCACATTGTACTGGGATCGATCCATCATCACTGACAGGACTATTGTAGCCAATAAGCCTGATGTAGTGGTGGTGGATCGATTGGAGAGGCGCGCAATGATTATTGACATAGCAGTTCCACATGACGTGAACCTCGTGAAGGTCGAGAAAGACAAGCAGATAAAGTATCTGGACTTGGCCCGCGAGGTTGTCGACATGTGGGATGTGAACTCAGCGATCATTGTGCCGATAGTTGTCACAGCCAATGGCTTAATTGCCAAGAGCCTTGACCAACATCTAAGGAGGCTCTCGTTAGGCGGTTGGATCAAGGGCTTGATTCAGAAGGCAGTACTTCTTGACACGGCCCGCATTGTCAGGAGGTTCCTCTCTCCGGAGCCCTGACCGCCGGTAGCTTGGACCCTGTTCCCGAAACCGGTGGGCTACTATTTTTATATTTTTAAATGTTTTTTTTTTCTAATAATATTTAAAAATGTAAATTATGTGTATATAAGATGAATAAATGAGAATAATAATAATAATAATAATTATTATTATTATTATTATTTACATATTGTATTATATTTTTAAATATTAGTAAAAAAAAACATAAAAACATTTAAAAATATAAAAAATAGTAGCCCACCGGTATCGGGAATAGGGTCCAAGCTACCGGTGGTCAGGGCTCCTGAGAGAGGAATCTCCTAACAATACGCGCCGTGTCCAGGAGTACCGCTTTCTGTATCAAGCCCTTGATCCAGCTGCCCAACGAGAGCCTCCTTAGGTGTTGGTCGAGGCTCTTGGAAATGAGTCCATTGGCCGTAACGACTATCGGCACAATGACTGCTGTATTCACATCCCACATGTCGACAACATCGCGAGCCAAGTCAAGATACTTAATTTGTTTATCTTTCTCGGTTTTCACGAGGTTCTCGTCATGCGGAACCGCTATATCAACAATCATTGCGCGACGCTCTAATCGATCTATCACCACTATGTCAGGTTTATTGGCAACAATAGTCCTGTCAGTGATGATAGATCGATCCCAATACAACGTGATATGGCCATTTTCGAGAACTGGGTCGGGCACATACCTTTAGTACGGTACCTCCGACTCCACAAGCCTGTACTTTAGAGCAAGTTGCTGGTGGATATTCCTAGCTACAAGGTTGTGTCTATGCAAGTAGTCTCCGTTAGCTAGACGAGAGCACCCAGAGATAATGTGTCGGATTGATTCTCCCGGTCGGTGGCATGCCCGACAAATGTCAACCGTGCCGTCCTTCACAATATACCTCCGGTAGTTGTTCGTCATCATAACTTCGTCCATAATCGCACAGACAAAACCATCGGTTTCCCCAAACAGGTCACCGAAACGCAGCCAGGATACGGACGCCAAGAAATCTACATCAGGCCCATGTAGGGCCCGGTAGAAGCGCCCGTGAAGCTCCTTGCTCTGCCATACCTTCTTACGGTCATTAGTATCTAGTACTACAGGTTTGCGCCAGTTCTCGTTCGCTAAGGAGAGCGGGGTGAGGCCCTTGTCAACTGAGACCACATCTCGATGCATCCCCACGTCGGCTTTAAAGTAGTACTCCCTGAGACTGCATACCTCACGGTTGTGCAGGGACTTAGCATTAAGAAAGCCTCGACCTCCGCACTTCCGTGGGATATACAGTCTCATTACCGATGACCGTGGGTGATGCATCCGATTTGCGGTCAGCAATGTACGGACCCTCCTATCCAGGGCGTCAAGTTCCGTCTGAGTCCACTTGAGTATGCCGAAAGAGTACATCAAAACCGGCATGATTCATCCGTTGAAGGCGCGCACCTTGTTTCCGCCTGATAAAAGACTATTCAACACTTTATTCAGGCGGCCAAAGAAGCGCTCCTTCAGCGATTGTTTCATGTCGGTAGCATTGATGCCTAACGCTTCCGACATACCCAAGTATTTGTAGGTTTCGGCTGAAGAGAGGGATCTAAGGTGCATGGAATCCGAGAGTTGTGTGCCCACGGATTCCACAATCTCCCCTCGTTTCACATGCATGACTGCACATTTGTCCACACCAAATTCCATCCTGATGGCGCTACTGAACGTTTCTGTTACTTTCAGTAGCTCCATCAGTCGCAAATTGTTGGGGGCAAAGAGTTTCAGATCATCCATGTAAAGGAGGTGAGATATAACCTGACCTCCTCTTCTCAGCCGATAGCCCAGACCTGAACCCTCCAGCAACGCGCTTAGAGGGTTCAAGGCTAAACAAAACCACAGTGGACTCAGACTATCGCCCTGAAATATACCTCGCTCGATCCTTATCGGTTCGCTATTCTCCCGGATCTGCCGACATCCTGGATAGCGAAGGACCGTCTTCCATTGCCCCATACATGACATCAAGAAGGTGCGCAGAGTTGTATCAATTTTATACAACTCTAACACCCTCATGAGCCATGTATGTGGCACAGAATCATAGGCCTTCTTATAGTCTATCCAGCATGTCGACAGATCCCTTCGGGAACGACGAACCTGCTGGTTAATGGCCATATCAATGAGGAGGAGCTCCTTAGTACCACGAGACCCGTTCCTACATCCATTTTGAGAGGCAGACATGATAGAATTTTTGTCAATATGTTCGTTAATTTTCACTCTCAAAATGGATGTAAGAACTTTATAGACCGTTGGTAGACAAGTAATCGGTCTATAATTTTTGGGTTCCGTAGTACCACCGGATTTATGGAGCAGGTGGGTTATTCCAGTTGTTAAGAATTGGGGCAACGATCCTGACTCTAAGGCTGACTGGAACTGAGACGCCAAGCGAGTGTGCGATCTTTTAAACCATTTTATCCAAAAGTTGTGCAGCCCGTCCGGCCCTGGAGATTTCCAGTTAGGTAACGGACGGACTGCACGAGCTACATCGTGGGGGCTGATGGTAATTGCCCCCATTTCTTGTATTGGATCACACGCTCGCTCAACCTCGCGAGTCCAATCGCCCTCAGTGTGACTGACAGGCACTGACCAGATGCTGCGCCAAAATGAACACATGGCATCATCATCCGGCAGGCGCGCATCAGCCACACCTTGGTCCGGTCGTTCCCAAGTCCTGTACACCCACCTCTCATCACTCTGGAATAGGCGATTCTGAGTGTACCGCTCCACCCGCCGCTTGTACCGTCGAATACGGTTTGCCCATGCACAGATCTTCTGCTTCAGGAAGTCGATACGCTCTGTGATGCAGGATAAATAATCTCGAGGACTAATATCAGTCCCCGAGAATGCCCGCCTCACAAAGCGCATCACTCTAGGGCGAGTATTGCCCTCCCTGAAGCAGATTAGTTTGCCGATGAGTGCTCTAGCCTCACCAATACGACGCTCAATCCTGCACTGCCATGCTGGTACAGCTGGCTTTGGTCGTGCAGCTCTGTCACAGTTGGGAAATTTGACATGAGCTACACGACATGCCGCTACAGCCGCGCAGTACAAGATCGAGTGGGTATCGGCGAGGTCTTCGCTGTTGTCAAAACAGTTTGACAGCTGCGAATCTAAAGCACACACCAGCGCCTGGTTTTTCTTGTGCATGGGCAAACGGGGTAATCGTGGTCTTAATTCAGGCGGTGTAGAGCGATACTCTCGGAACGCATCCTCCAAAGCACTCCTCAATTGAATATTGCACTGGGAACTCACGGATATAGCCTCACCATTATCCTCTTCACCACCGTCGTCAGGTCGCGGTGAAGCACTGGGTAAATCTTGGGATTGTACCGCGACCGCAACCAGTGGCAAAGCAGACGTGACGTGGCTACTCCGTGATTCAAGGCGTAGTCGATCAAGTACTGCGTCGTCCAGCATATGATTACGCTGGATGGCCCGCACCTGATCCGACAATCGCTGCGCCGACACGTTGACAGCTGGCTCAAGCACCTGAAACAGAGAGAGCATCCGACCACGGTACGCAGTCAAGTTACTTCCCCCCTCTGTAGCCCCAAAGTATGAGCGCATGACACTTTCATTAATAGACTGCGTCCATCTCATGCGCTGCACACTTCCACCGAGAGCGGGGACCCTATCAGAGACCGGTGGGTCTCGAGGCCCCAAGCTGTCCGGCGGCCGGCGTCGTCCCCGCCGACGCACAGGTGGTGGCGTCGTCGGCGGAGAGAAGTACTCGTCGCTCGAGCTCGACGCAACTGCCGAGGCCGGTGTCACAGCACTTACGTTGGGGCTGGGTTCCGGCGGCGGCGAGGCGGAGCTGAGCGACAGGTCCGGAGAAGTTGGGCGTGCTCGGCGTGCTGATCTCAATATCATCTTGTCATCGTTTTTTTGTCCGTTTTTTGTAAATCGTGTTTATAATCATTCTTCATTTTTCTTCATTTTATTCATATATTATATTATTATTATAATTATTCTTCATTTTATCATGTATTATGTACTTAATCGACGTTATTTTCGGTTTTGCAATGACATATATGTCAATTGTATTTCACTGCATAAAAATATAAATTGTTTTGGAAGAGGTTGCAATATGGTTTAATAATTCGATTAACTGGATGGAATTTTATATTGTGTAGCAAAATTTATACGAAATGTCCAATAACTGTAAAAATTGTTAAAATAAATCAATAAAATTAGGGAGACGACGTATGGTGACATTCAGAGTTGCCAGTTTTATTATTATTATTATTATTATTATTAGCTATTAAATACCTCATCGCAGACATGTGATTTATGTAAAGCTACTCCTTCGGAAATGAATAAGTTCGAGAAGATCTCAAAGTGAGTTTTCAATAATTTAATAATTTAATGTCACTGCAGTACTTCAATATTTATATTATTTTATTAAATTAACCATTTTATTTTCAGAAAACCGTTGAGTTGAATAATTAGCATTTAATTATATCTCAACCGGTAATTAACAGATGAGTTAGTTCTTGGAATGGCCAAAAAAACCTACACAATCAATGTCTTTTTTAATTATTGTCATCATAAAGGTCATTAGCAGGCTAAATCTAACTATAATATATGTAAATCGATCGGCAACGTCATTTAACTACGGCAAATATTTGAAAAATCACATTTCGAAAATTAAAAATTTCAAAAATTTGCTACGTGCGAAGCGGTGCCTAAAGGTACATGAATTGTATGTCATCTTGATCGCCGTATATGGAACTATAATTCCTGTGAGCACCAGCCTAACAGTTCCATTAAGTTTCGAAAAAACGTACTTTTAGTGTTTTCTCCCATACAAAAAAAAACATTTTTTTTTTCTCACGCGTAGTGTGACTTGCACCATCCATACGTTAATATTATGTAAAGGGAGGTATACCAGACCCAATACAATTTTTTGTTTTTAAATTCTTTACTTTAAGTTTCAATGAGTATGGAGCTCGATTTCCAGACCACTGTGCGCCGGCTCGTCGCCGGACGCGCTCGCGCGCCTACGCGCCGCCTACGGCGTGCAAAAGCCCGCGTACAGGATACTGCGCGAGGTATTCATGTGCGATCAAAGTGAGTGTGAACGCGCCGAAGTTTTTATATCGAAGGTACGATCTTTATTAGTTATATTACCCTATGTTGTGCCAAGCGTGATGATAGTGGATATTGTTTACGGATTATTACATCGTCGAATACGTAAACGTTTGTCACAAGACACTATTAGCGATATCGATCATTTGTTAGAGAAATAATAATAATAATAATAATAATAATTTATTTATTAAAATAACGTTTACAAATGTGTACATTTAGTCAACAAAAAGAATAACTCCCATACAAGTATAATGCCTTAAAATAAAGTAAAACTAAGATATTTATATAACTGGTGCAAGTAATGATGGTTCGGAAAACAATATTAGGTAGCGACCCGCCCGATCTAGGTTAATTCAAACCTGTATTTCAGGTCATCACTTTGTACATAATTTAATTGGGCAGTGAAGTTTAAAGTATAACTAATATATAATAATCCACTAACAATTATGAGAAAAAGCATAATACATTATTATCTAAAAGTAAACCTATATAAATCTTATGTAAATATACAAGAATAAGTACTATATCATTATGCCAAAACTTCTAAAAGTATTTCTGTGTCTGTGTAATTGAGAATCGCTAAATATTCAGATAATATTTTACTACATTCTTTATAACATAAACCATAGTAGCCTAGTGACATGTTAAGCCTAATAAAAAGGAAAGGTCCTAAAAAACATAAAATCGTTTAGCAAATGCATGTCTAGTTTGAGGCTTTGTGCAGACCAGGTCCTTCCTTCTCTTGTCGGAAGGTACTGGGTTAAAAGGAAGAGCAGTGTGCTGGTGTAGTACTGTGCTTAAGATAAATAATTGCCGTACTGTAAGTACTTTACATGCTATGTAAAGCTAGTGCGTAGGAAATCTAAAAGGGCGAAAAGTGGCAACCTTTAAAATTGCTCTTTGAGCACGCTCTAATGGAAGTAAAATGGTTTTTGCTGCACCACCCCACGAAGTTATGCAATAGGTAAGAATGGATTGACACAAAGCTAAATATACCTGTTTAATTAATTTATAATCGGCTATGTTCCGTAAATTCTTAAAAACATATATTAATTTGCGCACTCTAGTACATAGCAAATCTATATGTTTACGGAAATTTAAATTGGGGTCAATAGTGACACCTAGATATTTCAGATAGCGTTCGTTAAAGTGATACAAGAGCATGCATTGTCAGCGTACGTGCTACAATTATGTGCGTAAATGTTCAGATTAGTAAGCGGTACCTATATTAGTATGCCTCATTGTAAATAAAATGTATTTAGTTTTATCTGCATTTAATGTTAGAAGATTTTTATGAAGCCAATTAGACACAATGTTAAAACCAGTCTGAGCATGTTTATAGACCTCAACTCTTGATTTAGCTGAGAACAATAGGACAGTGTCATCCGCGTAAGATATTATGACACCATTTGGGAGTAACAAGCGACACAGTTCATTTATATAGATTAAAAATAACGTAGGGCCTAAAATACTGCCTTGTGGAATGCCAAAAGAACTATTTTTCAATTCAGAACTTGTATACTGATCAATTTTGACACATTGATGACGATCGCTGAGATAATCCGAAAATAATAGAAGTTGTGTTCCTCTTATCCCAAGTGTTTCAAGCTTGTGCAGAAGTGAAGTACAACAAATTGTGTCGAAGGCCCTGGCAAGGTCTAGAAAGATCCCAATTGTGTGCATACCATTATCTAAATTTGTAGAAATATAATTAGTCAATTTGTGTACTGCTTGGCTAGTTGATCTTTTAGGCCTAAAACCAAATTGATTATCTGAAAGTAGTCTGTTATGATCCAGATATTTTATCAATCTACTATTAATGATTTTTTCTAAAAATTTTGAGAGTCCTGTTAACACTGAAATGGGTCTGTAGTTATTCACACAGTTTTTGTCTCCAGACTTGAATACAGGTGTGACCACAGCTTTTTTAAGCAATTTAGGGAATATTCCGTTAGATAAACATAGCTGAAAAATGTGTGTTAGCGGAGGCGCTAATAGGTATTTAAATCTTTTAAGTATATTATTAGGTATATCATCCCACCCTGTAGCACAAACATCCTTTAACCCGTTTATTATACTTACTACTTCGTAAACGTCAGTATCTAATAAAACAAAAGAATTTAGTGTAGAGGATGTCGTTGCCGAATGTGGACGGAAAAATTACTAGAATTTAAAGATTTTTCAGCTAAATTTTAACCGACGCGCGACGTTGGCAAAATAATTGTTAATTTTGTTCATTGCTTCGGACGGGTTTGTTTCTGTCATTAGTAAATCAAACGGTGGTTCAGTATTTTTCGATCTAAATGTATGAGTTTTTATGAATTTCCACACAAGTTTACTATTTTTCCCCGCCTTTTGTAATTCATTCTTATCATACTGATTTTTTAATTTTTTCAAAAGATTATTGCAGAAGTTTCGATACCTTTTATAGGTAACTGTTAGTAGTTCGTTATCAGGTGCGAGTTTCGATTTTAGGTGAAGTTTGTCTCTATGTCTTATACAGTGCACGAGACCGGGTGTGATCCATGGTTTAATACAACTATACTTTCTAGGCATAATCTTAGTGAATGTGTTTTTCTTAATAGCATGTTGTAGTGAAATTATAAAATACTCTAAAGAAATATTTGCATCGTTTGAATTATAAACAGGGTCAAAATTAATACCGCGTACGTCATTTTCAAGGTTAGTCATATTAACTTTAGTGCAGCTACGCATGTAGAAAGCGAGACTCGTAGATTATTCGATAACGAAATTTAAAAACTCGATCGTTTCCGCGAATAACCAAAATATACCTACGGTTCCCGACCGCGGTACTACGAGTCCGTGCGCAACCATGAGTTCCAAACTCTCCTTTAACTCGAACGAAACCTCGATACGTAATCGCATTAGATGTTCGTTTTTCAAAGCGTTCGGTCACGCGGCTAACGAATGTCGTAAGGCCAATAAAGTCGACAATCCCAATACATCTAATAAAGTAGGTACCAGCGATAGTAAAGGTGTTAATCCGATACGTTGTTACGGATGCGGACAGCCAGGGGTGGTCAAGTCGAAGTGTGAAACTTGCTCGATAAAACCCGCGCCCGTAAAGCCTACCGATTTTAATGTCGTGAAAGGTGATTTCTTTGCGACATCCACGTCACACCCTTTGATAACAATAAGCGTTGTAGGTAAAGAAGGTGTTGCGATAGTCGATACCGGGGCTACGCACAGTGTTGCTAGCCCGTTATTATATACGTTGTTAGTGAATAACGGCGTTCAATTTCAAGAGACGGAACGTTATGTCGGGCTCGCTGATGGCTCGTGCCATAGAAAAATGGTGAAGACTGCTACTGTACCTATTACCCTAAATAGTCGAAGAGTCGACACCGAGTTCATGGTATTTCCTGGCAATGACACCAGGACACTTTTAGGTCGTGATTTCATTGCTAACGCGGCTATTGTTTTAGACATAGCCCAGGAGTCATGGCATTTTTCAGACAGTCCAGGAGACCGGTTCCCGTCCTTGCAATCGTATATATTGAACAGCGCGGCCGTGATGCAAGCAGAGGTCTGCGATGTGTCACTTCGCCGAGATGAGGGTACGAACTTGTCACCGGAGCACAGGGCCGCACTCAAAGAGTTCTTGCAAGGCAGAGTCGCTAAGTTTTCTTCGGCTGGACCTCCTACAGACTTCGCTGTTCATAAGATAAAAGTAAGTGAGACACAGGAACCTTTGGCTTCTCCTCCCTATAGGTTGTCGCCGCCTAAGAGAGAGGCACTCGAGAAGGAGCTGCTTAAACTCGTCAACTCTGACGTAATCGAGGAATGCGAGTCGCCGTGGGGATCGAATGTCGTACTTGTCAAGAAGAAGGATGGCAGCTTCAGACTGTGTGTTGACTGCCGCTAGCTCAACGCTGTCACTAAGCCTGACAGGTAGCCCCTCCCAAGGATCGAGGACATTCTTCACGACGCAAAGACTGCTATGTACAGTCAGCAAAAGAGATAGGTATGCAGGTCGCCGGAAATGGTTGAAGTTTACTCAAAAACCGATGGATTTTTTCGAATGAAATTTTATTAAGGCGACGATATACGACTTTTACAGATTTTAAACTGACAATTACGTCAAAATGTGCAGTGTAAATGATTTGAAAAAAATATATGTTAAACTAGAACATTCTCTTAATCACATAGTAAGTGAATATTTTTAATTATATTCATATTATATAGTTTCATTAATACGTGAAGTCGTGTCTGACGCGAACAAAACATTGACAATCACACAAAATCTACCAGGTATAATTAAACGAAACTTACACCATCTAACAGACAATTTTATTATCTATCTTTTAGTATACGCTTTTTTTTTAATTTTGAAAGAATACTACTTTTATTTAATTTTTTCGACTAAACTTTGAGAGTTTTGGACGCAAAACTGATGCAGAACGGACGCAGTCTGCGGCCAAAACTTTCAAAATTTAGTCGAAAAAATTAAATAAAAGTAGTATTCTTTCAAAATTAAGAAAAAGGCGTATACTAAAAGACAGATAATAAAATTGTCTGTAAGATAGTGTAAGTTTCGGATAATTATACCTGGTAGATTTTGTGTGATTGTCAATGTTTTGTCCGCGTCAGACACAACTTCACGAGTTAATTAAACTATTTAATATGAACTTAATCAAAAACATTCACTTTCTATATGATTAAGAGAATGTTCTAGTTTAACATATATTTTTTTCAAATCATTTACACTGCACATTTTGACGTGATTGTCAGTTTAAAATCTGTAAAAGTCGTATATTGTCGCCTTAAGTCATTGAAATGTTTATTCTCTATTAATTTTATTTTAATTTTATTTAACTTTAACTATATCTGACGACCCTGCATACCTAACTCCTTTGCTGACTGTACATGACTACCCTCGACCTCCGAGCCGGCTACTTTCAGGTGAACGTCGACCCTAATCATAGGGACAAGACAGCATTCACGACACCGCTCGGCACTTATAGATTTAAACGCATGCCGATGGGTTTACGCAACTCAGGCGCGACGTTCCAGAGGCTGATTGATAGATTCAAGTCGAACTTGCCGGGTACCACTCTACTAGCATATTTCGATGACCTGTTGATAATGTCTGATGATTCATTCGAGAAGCATCTCGCTGGTCAGCGAGATGCTCACTGCCGTGTTTGATCGACTCGCCTTGTTCAACCTGCGAGTAAACCGCGAGAAGAGTCACTTCGCGAGAGGAGCGGTAAAGATCTTAGGGCACATTATCTTACCAGGTGGTATACACGTCGATCCAGGAAAGACCGCAGCGATTACGGACATGCCGACGCCTCGGAACATAAAACATCTGAAATGTTTCCTGCAGACCTCCAGCTGGTTCAGGCGTTTTGTCCCTGATTACGCAGACGTCGCCAAGCCGTTGACAACGCTGCTAAAGAAGGTAAGTACATGGAAATGGGGCCCGGAGCAGCAGGCAGCTTTTGAGAAGATCAAGCAACTGCTGGTATCGGCGCCAATCCTACTTCAGGCTGATGCGACGTTACCTTTCGTCCTCAGAACCGATAGCAGTGGGTATGCCCTTGGGGCGGTTCTCTTCCAAGGGGAGGGGACTGACGAGCGGCCAATAGAATATGCCAGTCGCCTCTTGACCGCGGCTGAAAAAAACTACAGCACGACGGAGAGGGAGGCTCTGGCCGTCGTCTGGGCAGTTTCTAAGTTCAGGGGTTATATAGATGGCGCTGAAGTCTTGATAAAGTCCGACTATCAGCCGCTTAGGTGGCTCATGGGTATGAAATCTCCAAGCGGTCGCCTAGCAAGGTGGGCCCTGAGCCTTCAGGAGTATAACCTGACAATAGAATACACACCAGGTAAGGCCAATGTTATAGCCGACACTCTGTTACGTCCAGCATGTGCCGAAGACGCCGATTGCGACCTATGCTGCGCTGCGATCGACATGCCCTCTCGCAGTGTGAAGGACCTGCGCGATAACCAAATTAAGGACCCTGAGGTCGGTAGGATTGTCGAGGCTCTGGAATCAGACGATCCCTCTAGGGGGAGGGCATGGGCAAACAGAGGGTATGTCCTTACCGAAGGTGTACTATACAGATATTGTCCTGGAAACGAGGAGCACGACGACGCCAGTTTGGTGGTCCCAGAACAAGAGCGCGCCAAAGTATTGGCCGAATTCCATGATGCACCCACCGCTGGTCACATGGGCGCGGAACGTACGCTGCAACGCTTAGTCGGTAAGTACTACTGGCCGGGAATGCGTTCCTACGTTACGCAATACGTAACAAATTGTGTACCTTGCCAGCGTTATAAGGCGGACACTAGGAAACCAGCTGGATTGTTGCAGACGCCCGCCTCTACACGCCGATTTGAGGTGCTAGCCGTGGACCTGCTCGGTTCTCTACCCGAAACATCGATAGAACACAAGTGGATCCTGATAGTCGAGGACACTTGCACGCGCTGGGTGGAGTTGTTCGCCCTCACTTCGGCTACCAGCGAGGAATGCGCAAAGGTACTCGTGTCGGAGGTGTTCTTACGGTTTGGAGTCCCCAGGCGTCTTGTTAGCGACAACGGGGTACAGTTTATAAGTGAGGTACGAGTAATGCAGCAGACCTACCACGCGATGGGGATTACACAATCTCTTACTTCATTTTACCACCCCGAAGCGAACCCGGTAGAACGTAAGAACCGAGACCTCAAGACGCAGCTGGCGATCCTGGTAGGTAAAGACCACGATACATGGGATATTCACATACCTGGCCTGCGGTCCGCTTTGCCATGAACTCGGCTGTCACATCGGGAACGGGCTACTCACCCGCTTATTTAAAGTTCGCGCGAGATATGCGCGCACCAGCAGATGTCGTGTCGGAGATGCGCACCATTATCGAGAACGATAATTATGTAGGTGAGATCACTAATTTTTAACCGACTTCAAAAAGGAGGAGGTTCTCAATTCGGTTGTTTTTTTTTTTATGAATGTACATCGATTACTCTGAGAATTATGATCCGATTTACGTGATTCTTCTTTAGTTTGATGCGGAATAGTTGCCATTTGGTCCCATAGAAATTTAACATTGTTTGGCCCAGTAGTTTTCATTTTATGAACATTTTTTTATTTTTTATATATTTATTTTTATGTTTGACCACGCATAACTATTTTCAATGTCGTCCGATTTCGATGATTCTTTTTTTAATTGATAGTGAATACCTCAAATTTGGTCAAGAAAATATTCCACCCCTAAGGGTTGAAAATTAAGGGATGACAGTTTTTTTTTGCGTCGCCGTTTCGTAATTCATTTCTATGATGAGGCACTAAAAAGCGAAAAAAAAAAAAAATTGAACAAAAAAGACAACCGCCTTCAAAAAGTAAAAAATATCTTTAAATTCGCAAGTCGGTGGCAATACAAAACAACAAGCAAAACCAAAGCCGCCGACTTGCGAATTTAAAGTTATTTTTTACTTTTTGAAGGCGGTTGTCTTTTTTGTTAATTTTTTTTTTTCTCAAACAGATTTCGACGGTACTCGTAGACGCACGTGACGTGTATGAGTGTGCTCAAGCGGCACATAAGAAGTACGTCGATGAGCATCGGCGGCCAGCCCCTGATTATAAGCTTGGTGATCTGGTGTTATTGAAAACCCAAGGGGCTAATGACACCGGCAAAGGGCCGACGTCTAAGTTGATACCTCGCCGTGATGGGCCATATAGAATCAAGGCTGTGGTCAGTCCCACCACGTATATAAGGTGCTTTAAAAATATCTGCCACGGCTGCAATGGGAGACAGTATTGTGTTTATAGATTACAATAGTAAAGATAAATTATTGATCATTTGTCATATTTTTTTTCATACTAAAAATTGTACGTATAAATTTGAATTGATTTATTCGCATAAAACCATCACGTATACTTGCTGTTGCCGCACCGCACCAAATAGGTACAATTCAATCGTTTCGCAAAACGCCGGCGCCGTTCATACACTGTTGCCATTCTTATCATTAATCAAACGATGCCCGCTGCGCATCGGCACTCGTCGGGACGTCGCGTCGTCAATGAGCAGCCAAGCGCGCCCCCACCCTGACCCGCACTACCCCGTTCGTAGCACGCGCCAGCCGACCGCCCGCAGTTTTAATTAGCGGTTAGCGACGGGATAATCGCTCGCGCTTCCTTTAAAAATGCCTCCCAGACGACGGTATTCCAATCAAGAAGGAATATCTTGAAATGGTGTTGTGCTACCGCGAGTGTAACTCCATAACTGCGCATGCAGTAAACTTATACCAGCAGAGGTTTGGTGTGCGAGTGAGTCATCATACATAATTATCATTACAAGTGTGGAAGAACTAAAAAGGCGCATCAAACGCGCATTTAGGCAAGTAAAATGTGAAACGGACACATTAAATAAAGTGAAGAGACATGTACGTAAGCGTGCCTACATTTGTGTGCAACGCGAAGGCGAAGGCAACGCCAAGTTACTGTAATTTATCGTTATTTGATACCTAAGTATTAATCTAAGCACCTACTGTTTAAAAATAATAAGAAAAAAATTGCGATTCTTACACTAACTTGTCAGTCCAAAGCCTGTTTTAAGTGTGATGGGAAGTTTATCATCTTATTTACCTACGTCAGTTTTTTGGAAGAATGCGGTAGCTGGTAAGTAATTGCACTTTTAAAACACTTTATTCCCTGCGTATTATTGTGTACCTAGTAGGTTAGATAGTGACGAACTAATCAGCTGATTTCAGTTTTCATTCACAGAACAGATAGAAAGAGATAGCAGTTGTTTTCATTGACGAAGCGACACATCGCGCGTAATTTGTGAAACACGTTATGCAGAGTAGAGTCAATGTTTATTAAACTACTTTAATTTCTCAAATTAAATTAACTATTCTGGGGTACGAAAGTTCTTCACTATTGTAATCTTTAAACACAATACTACCTCCCATTAAAGCCGTGGCAGATATTTTTATAGCACCTTATATACTCGAGCGCCTCAGTGACGGCTCGGTGCTGGGCAAGTATCATGCCTCAGTACTGACCCCTTTCATTGGTCGCATCAAAGCTCCTGTACAGGAGAAACGTAAGAGGGGGAGGCCTCGTAGAAGGTAACCCAAACGCGAGGACGTTCGTTAGGGTTAGAGGGGGAGACTATCGCAAGCGTCTCATAACTCAAAACGCGCATCGGACCGCGGTCGCAGTACTAGCCAGCTACCTACCGGCCGCAACTCTCGCGCCGCCGCCGCTTCAACGCGAACACACATATTTTAGTCCCTTCCGCGGATCTCGTTTGCTCCCGCCAATTTTGTAAAGTGATAAGTTTAAGTCCTATCCTACAATAAGTTTAAATTGTACAAGTTGTTGTTGTGTCATAGATGTGTTGATATTAAACTGTTTTCGTGTCATAGTACTTTGTCGTTTTACTGAATAGGTAGCCCACGCCATCATCATTATCTACATCATCACATTATATTTCTTATTTTTTATTGTAACAATATTTATGGCCAGACTAAGTATACGCACCAAACATTTTAATTTAGATAGGTAATATTTTCGTTGTCATCCCATCAAAATATTATTTACAGTCGTATACTCGGATTACTTGGTAACTAAAAATGTACTCCACATAGCATAAACCATAGATAACACAGTGTCCGATATTAACGAATACAACAGAATTACATTATTTACGCTTTCAGTTGTTAAAATTATTCAAGGTAAAATAAAATTCACTAAAAACCTGAATATCTCCAAAAAAAAAAACAGCAGATCCATACCTACATTAGTAAATAATTATTCCGAGTTTTACGAACATAAATGTATGGATCAGCTGTTGGTTTCTTCCAGAATAATACAGTAGACTCCAACAATGTTAGTGTTTAGAATTATGGGTAATTTTCCCGTACAACACTGGCAACACTTCATTGTAATAAATTAGATTATGAAAATTTTTATTCGGAGATCGATTTACGTAAAAGTAATAGATAAAATGTTACTATTTACATGTGAAATGTTTTTTATCACATTTTTTATGTTTACCGGTTGTTGTCCGTGTGGTGTCGGACGTAAAGAATAGCACCATCCCATATCTTCCCGTGGGTGTCGTAAGAGGCGACTAAGGGACTTACCAGAGAATGGGCCGCAGCGTTTTCTGTGCCTTTGTAACAACCCTAAAGCGATCGCCAGCCGCCTGCCAAGCGTGGCGATTATGGCAAAACCCCCTCTTAGGGAGGCCTATGTCCAGCAGTGGACGTCTTTCGGCTGAAATGATGATGACGATGATGATGACCGGTTGTGCTATGGCAGTATTTTACGCAACAAATCGTCATTTTAAAATATTTCTTTCGAGCTGTGTTCAACGGAGCGTGATCTTGAGCACTGACGGCTCGCTGCGCAAACTAAACCATATAAGGTTGAGTTTGAATACTCGTACTTTTGAAGTTCGTACTAGGTTCCTATGTGTTATTATTCTAAGATTTCAAAATTCAAAAATATAATCGGATATTGAGGTGCGAAAATATATTATGCCAAAAATATACGTTGAGAAAATGCTTAAAAAAGATGCCTAAAAAAATGTCACTACTATGCTGTTTCATTTTTTGTCATATGGCGGCTTCTGATTTGTTTCGTATTAGTTGACTTCAAGATAAACGTTTTGACTAAACACTTACTCGTAAATTGAGTCTTTTTACACCGCATTTAGGGTCAAAAATAAGAAGTGTATAGACTTGTAAGGAGACTATGTAGAAAAAAATAAATAATATACTGTATACACACTGTACGTAAAACACACAAAGTGGCTTAAAAATATGCCAAATATTAAATAGATCTTTTTAATTCTGATTCCCTTAAAAATGCTACATTTATTTATAAACATTCTAAATTGACAACACTGGGCAAGAGACTGACAGTGATGTCAAAAATAGGGGTGGCAAATAATTATGATACGATTTATCGATATTTGGGTAAAGTCCAAAATATTGACGCAAATGACACAATGGTGACACAACATTTTGTGCGATGGTGACACAAAAGTCGCACGGAAACTTATACTATAGTGACACAATAGTGGCACAAAATGGTAGCAAAAAACTATGAAGTTGGGGTTACATCAGGAGTTTTATAATGATTGGTTTATAAAAATAGTAAATTAGAAAACAATTCGGAATAGGTATATTGGCAAAATAAGTCCAGCTTAGACGCAACTAGCAAGTTTTTATGAAGTGTCCAAAATGTAAAGCAGATAAGTTGCTGGGATGTCACATAAAAAATAATAATAATAATAATATGTGGGGAAATTTTCACACACGGCCATTTGACCCCAAACTAGGGAGACCCTGGACAGCTGATATACATACACAAATACTTTTTTTTTTGTAAATACTTACATATATAAGGTGCTATAAAAATATCTGCCACGGCTTTAATGGGAGGTAGTATTGTGTCTAAAGATTACAATAGTGAAGAACTTGCGTACCCCAGAATAGTTAATTTGATTTGAGAAAATAAAGTAGTTTAATAAACATTGACTCTACTCTGCATAACGCGTTTCACAAATTACACGCGATTGATTGTCAAATTTATACGTACAATTTTTTGTATGAAAAAAAATATGACAAATGATCAATAATTTATCTTTACTATTGTAATCTATAAACACAATACTGTCTCCCATTGCAGCCGTGGCAGATATTTTTATAGCACCTTATATAAATAAAACAACACCCAGACACAAGGCAAACACAAGTGCTCATCACACAAATGTTTACCCTGGGCGGGAATCGAACCCGCAACACGCTGCGCAGCAGTCGATCGCTCAGCCACTGCGCCAACCGTGTCGTCAAACCGTGCCGTGTCGTCGACGTCGTGTGTCGTGTGTTAAAATATAACACCCCTCTTTTTGAGTCGGGGGTTAAAAACAACAAAAAGGACGTTTTCATTTTGTAGGAATACTGTAATCAGTAATATAGACAACAATTTGGAACAAAATCAGTCCCGAAATTAAGACGGATTTGCCTTCGTTTCCTTTCTGTTTTTCAGTCAAAACAGCGGTCTTGACTACCTACATTTTGTCGTTTCTGAATTACTTTTCAGTATTTAAAAAAAAAAACATGTTTTTCTATTTTTAACTGTTCTCGCTCGATACCTTTTGGACTTTTTTTGCTGAAGTGGCATTTGAAATTTAAAAAGAATAAATATCTCATTGCATACCTAATAGTCGGTAGTTATGGCCGTGGTTATGACTCAAAATTGGGCAAAATTAATTTGGGCAAAAAAAAAAATTTACGGGGTTCAAAAATATTTTAAATGCGCAAAATAGGGACCAAGGAACATTAGGAAAACTGTTTCAACTTGTCTAGATATCATTAGTTTTTTGTACAAATTAATGTATGGATCTCGCTGTGAAAAAAACCTAAATAAACCTATGTGAAAATCAAAATATCATAATTAGAAACATTAAAACGTCCCAGTTGTCCCATATTAAAATGCTTATTGGCTTCTTGTTACGGGAATGGGCGTCAGTCCATTCAATCAGTCTGTTTTTTTCAGAACGAACCGTTGTTCGGGGTCCGATTTTTAAATACCTAGGTATGATAGTACTAAGTGTATCCCAACTATAGATGCCGGCGGGAAAAAATCCGAATCATTCCCGTCGAATACTTCGGAAGTATTCCGAAATATTCCGCAAACTTTGGAAATATTTCAACTGTCAAAAAAAAACCAGGAAAATCGACCTTACTACCTATTTCGCGCTTGAAAGTTGTAAATTGTATTATTTTTAGTTGTGTTGTGAGTGGTAGGTATATTAAGTTTATGGTTGTGAGTGCACGTCGCATCAAGCACACACAACGTCGCGTCATGGGCAGCGCGACCAACCTAGCCGCTCCTTTCGAAATATGTTGTTGTTGTTAGGGGGTTTGGTTTCCGCACTTAGTCCCTAAATATGGACCGTTGTACGTGAGCCATGGCGGCCGATTACTCCAACCAGCCCACCTCCCTCCAGAAGCAGATCAATCTTCCCAGTCTTCTCAGGGTGTCCGCATGGGAGTTTGGTGTTCCAAGGGTTTCCGAGCGGATCTGGGTGACGCCAGTGCGCTCAAGGAGTACATGTGCCACCGTTTCATCCGCCTCCATGCAGGCTCTGCACAGAGGGCTATCAGTGATGCCTAAGGTGTGAAAGTGTTTGTTCAGTGAGCAGTGTCCGGTGATGGTCCCCGACACCAGTCGCAAGCTATCCCTATCCAGGTGCAGAAGGCGCTTGGTCAGCTTCATATCCAGGGATGGCATAGCCTCCTTGGACTGCCTGCACCCTGGTGTCGAGGTCCACCATTCCTCCGCTCGTGTTTGTGTGTAGTCTTTTACCCAACTTCTTAGCTGATTAAACGGAATGGGCACAATGGGTTCGGGTCCGAGGGCTTTTGAGCTGGAGCCCCTCCTTGCGAGTTCGTCAGCCGCATCGTTGCCCAGTGATCCACTGTGCCCCTTGATCCATTGTAGTGTCACCGTATTGCGGTTTTGTACCGTAATACGTTTTAGTGCATTATGACATTCTAGTATTAGTCTCGACGTGATCTGGTTTTTCTCTAAGGATTGAAGGACTGAGGCACTATCGGAGAGTATACGGATGTGTGTATCCGTAACCTCCCTGGCTTCGGCGTGTGCTGCCTGGATGATGCCTACACATTCTGCTTGGTAGACAGTGTTAAGCATTCCTAGGGGTCTGGATATTTTAATGTTTAGGTCTCCAGAGAATACTCCGACTCCAGTACCGAGGTCGGTTTTTGATCCATCGGTGTAGATCCTTAGCTCATTTGGGCCTGAGTAGTCACACAGCTCCGCTGTGAGCTCTATGTTGTAGTGTTTTTGGAAACAGTGTATTTTCAAGGTTCTGTCGTTGGGTGATGCCATCATGGGCTGTCGTATGATTGCATCCTCTTTTATTCGTGTATGTTTGATTCTGGAATCTTTGCCGAGGGTACCGGATATATAAAGTCTGAAAGCCGCTAGGATCGCCTCCTCTCTCACGACGAGATTTAGAGGTGGCAGTCCTAGCATCGCCTGTAGAGCCGCTGTGGGGGACGTTCTCATACTGCCGGTAATCGCCGGTAATACGCAGGCTAGCCTTTGTAGTTTATCGAGCTCTTTCGGGGCTGTGCTCATATTGGTCCTGGGCCACCAAACTAGAGAACCGTATGTGACAATTGGTCGGATGACTGTGGTGTATAGCCAGTAGGTGATTTTGGGACTTATTCCCCAATTCCTGCCAAGCAGTCTTTTGCATTGCCATAAGGCTATGCTGGCTTTTGTGGTGATGTAGTCGGTGTGTTTAGCCCAGTTCAGCTGTTTGTCCAAATAGATGCCCAGGTATTTGGAATCAGTCGATAGGCTTAGCGTGGTTCCAAAGAAGTGTGGTAACTGTAGGGTTGCCAACTTCCTTTTCTTTGTGAATAGGACAAGTTCGGTTTTAGTAGGGTTCACTGCTAATTTATGTTCCTTGCACCAGTTCTCTACTATCTTCAAGGCTTGACGCATAAGGTTGCATAGTGTGTTTTCATGTGTGCCGTTTATTATTATGGTTATGTCATCAGCGTAGCCCACCGTAAAGTAGCCTTTATCATTTAGGCGCCTTATGAGGCTATCTACCACGAGATTCCATAGTAGTGGTGAGAGTACGCCTCCTTGCGGGCATCCTTTCGCCACAATGGCTCTTGTGATGTCGTTCACCGTGACTAGTACGGCTCTCAGTCTGAGCATGTTGGTGATCCATCCTCGCAGGGTCATCCACACCGTGTACCTCGAAAGCTGCGTTGATGCTATGGAAAATGGTTTTGTCAAAAGCACCTTCTATGTCAATAAAAGCCGCTAGTGAGGAACATTTGTAGTCTACCGCACATTCGATCTTGGAAATCACACTGTGCAGTGCTGATTCTGTTGATTTCCCTGTGGAGTAGGCGTGTTGTTGTTTGTGTAGTGGCAGCTCCCGGATCCGGCCGTCGCGGATGTGTCGGTCACAGAGTCTCTCAAGGGTTTTCAGTAGGAATGATGTCAGGCTTATGGGCCTGTACGCTTTGGGTTGGGTGTAGTCTGTTTTGCCTGGTTTAGGGATAAAAATAACTTTCACCTCTCGCCGTGCGAGTGGTACGTAGTTGTGTGATAGGCAAGCGCGATAAATTGCGACCAGCCATGATGTGAGTAGATCAACTCCCCATTGCAGTAGAGCTGGGAAAATTCCGTCTAGGCCTGCAGATTTATAAGGTTTGAAGGTTTTAATTGCCCACCTTACTCGGTCTTCTGTTACTGTGGTACAGGCTCTGTACCAATCCTGGTTGTTTGGTGTGTATGTTGGCTCACTTGTCCATGACATGTCCTCGGAGAGGCTGCAGTCTGGAAAGTTAGTTTCCAAAAGAACTTTGCTTGTTTCAAGGTCTGATTTCGTGTATGTGTTATCACAGTTTTTCAGCGACCCGAGGGTGCGATTTTGATCGGTGGATAGGATTTTCCTCACCCGCGCGGCCTCGCTGTGTGATTCAATATTCTCGCAGAATTTTCGCCAGGCTGCTCTACTGGCAGCCCTGATTTGTTTTTAGAAGGTATATTGGGTTCCTTTGTAAAGTTTCTAGTCTTCAGGTAGCCAGGAATTTTTGGCTCTGTTGAATTGTTTGCGTACCGCTAGCCTGAGCTTACTTAGTTCCGCATTCCACCAAGAGTTTCCCTGGCCCTTGGCGTTCGGGTCTTTTAGTTTGCAGCAGGTCTGCAATTATGTATTCTGAGAGCTTCGTTACTGTGTCCTCAAGTTGTGTGGGATCCGTTATGTTTAGTGGTGTTTGGTGCCTGGCTAGTAAGGAGGCCAAAAGTCGTTTGTAGCCAGGTACGTTTGTTCGGCGTGGATTGCGCCTTGGTTCGGGTTTTTTTTTGTTAGCTGATAGTGAAAAGCGAATCCTTCTATGATCAGAGTAAGAAGGTTCGTTGGATACGTGCCAATTGGAGATAATATTAGCCGCGCTTTTTGAGACTAGGGTTAGGTCAATAATTGTGTCCGCGGGCTGTGACCCAAGTGGGTTCCGAGCCACGATTTATGATGTTAAGGTTAGTAGAGAATAGATACGTGCACAATACCTCGCCCCTGGAGTTGGCTTTGTTGCAGCCCCAAAGCGGGTGATGAGCGTTTGAGTCCGTGCAGATGACCAGGCTCAGGTTGGCATCTTCGCAGTGCTTCACCAGGTCAGTCATCTCTTTTGGTGGGCAGTCTTCATGTTCGCCTGGCATATATACCGAGGCTAAAACAATGTCCGGTGTATCGGCGTCAGTGTTGAGCCTGACGGCTGTCAGATCTCTGGAACAGAATTGTATGAGTGTTGTGGAAGGTAAATCTTTGGGTATATAGACACAGGTTCGTGGTTTGTCTGTGCTCTGTGTATCAAGAATTAGCTTACCTCCTATGTTACTGAGGCCGCATATTCTGTTGTTTCTGATCCACGGCTCTTGGATCAGTGCAATAGTTCGGGGTTTTACCTCCAGCGGCCTGCGTAAGCAAGCCGTGGCAGTCTGGCTATGCTGGAGGTTGGTCTGGATGATGTTCAGGGGGCTGGACTTGGTTGACAATGGCAGTGGAGCGAAGTTAGGAGTAGACCGATCCATCGGAAAGTTCCCCCCGCCCTCCAACCCTTGACTTTCGAAATTTTCCCATACAGTAGATTTTTGTCGAGGCATTTTTCTTTGTTATTTACCTTCACATCAAATTATATCTGAAAAATTGAAATTAATGAAAAGTAAAAATTTAAATAGATTTTAAAATACAGGTTTACTTAACAGTAATAAACTTAAACATTTTTATTTTATCGTTTTTTTATGTCACCTATACATAATAATATAGGGTGACTGGTAATTAGTGTACGATACTGAAACACGTGATTGTGTTCATGATAACAAACAATTTTCTCGAAGAAAAAATGTTTTTTGTACTGGTTCTCTTTTATCACAATAACACAACAGCCGTATGAAATTTACGCGCGCGCACGCCTGTGACCTAAAGTGAACCAGTACAAAAAACATTTTTTCTTCGGGAAAGTTGTTTGTTATCATGAACACAATCACGTGTTTAAGTATCGTACACTAATTACCAGTCACCCTATATAGTGACTATTAGTGACTAATAATACTGTTCTGTAGACTGCATCAAAATCGGTTCAGCCAAACGCAAGATGATCGCGGACAAACATATACACATACGGTTCAAACTCATAACCTACTTTTTTTTTAAGTCGGTTAATATATTAGTATATTAACCGACTTAAAAAAAACCTGCTCCTAATTATAACAAATACTTTTCTGAAAACCGCATCAAAACGTGTTTGGTTGCAATTGCCTTTATTTGTTTTTATTGACTGGGCTATTATACGCGTTAAGTACTTACCTAGGTAGGTAATGATTAATCCCTACCTATGCGACTAGCGAATACTCGCGATGCGTACAGAGCTACATACAAACTAACCAAAAACATAGGTAACCCTTTTTCTAAATATTATATAAATATGCTAGGCCTGGTTTTTTATTCCACAACTGACATTTATAATGAAAAAATTATTTAAAAAAACAAAAAACCCGACTGCGTGAAAATTGTTAAACTCAAAAGATAGAAATAAGTGAAAATTTAAATATTTTTTTGGTTTTGAATCATCGTGGTTGACAGTGTTCACAAAGGCAGTCGGAGGCATCAAAAATGTACAATATGTTTCAAATCCGTTGAAAGTGTCTTAACTTTAACTTAATGCCTCCGACTGCCTTTGTGAACACTGTCAACCACGATGATTCAAAACCAAAAAAATATTTAAATTTTCACTTATTTCTATCTTTTGAGTTTAACAATTTTCACGCAGTCGGGTTTTTTGTTTTTTTAATTTTTTATTTTATTTTAATCTTTTTAGTTTTCGCAGTGAATCAATTTAGTATTTAGAAAACTTTACGTCGAGTCTCTTTACGTTGAGCCGAGAACCTTGCCTCACTTCTATTATCCCTACGTCGCGTCGAGTCTACTATTTCAGTCCCGTTTTTACTCCCTTAACGTCGAGTTTCTGTACCCCGCTTTTCCGTGGCGTAGCTATCCCCAGGTCAGGTCCCAAAGCTTAGCGGGCCCCTCGGCCCCAAACCTTGGACTAACCTAAACCTTAAACTGACTGAACATTTATTTATATTTTTTCTCTTCCATGTTGTTATGTATTGTCCTACTAGTGTTGTTGGTGGGTGGTGCACAGATATTGGTGTAGCACCAAAAGGTTTAATTATAACTTAGTCGCATTTTTACTTCCAATGCTTCCTTTAATTCTTCCGCTGATGCAAGCTTTAGTTCAATAACCGACACTCTTGGTGACTTTGTGCGTCGGAGCTTCAGTCCATAGAAATACCATTTGTTTAATGTCTGCCATAACAATGCCCAATGTGTGCCAAGATACTACAGTGATCTGTAAGACACCTTTTCTAATGCCAACGTTCACGCCGTTCTGATTTTTAAGAGTTGGTACAAACCTCAATCTTCTTTCTACCATCTACCCCACTTTCCGGTTTCGTTTTTATCCGTAACGCTAGAGTTGGAAACAAGGAGGTTATGTTGCTATTTAATTATCGTCGTAGAGATTTTCCTTTAAAAAATATTGCCTCTTCTTCTTCACTTTACGGTGCCTCCCCTGAGTTGGTACCTATTTCCAATACTAGAGACGGACAGGTCGTTACGACTAAGTCGAGCCACGTCTCATACCCTAAGATATTAAAACGAGTAGGTTGCAGAGGAAGAACATAAGAGACTAACAGACTCGATGATATGTAAGAGTTTACGGGAATGAAAGGTATGGTTTTTCATATTCTTTGATAAGATGATATTATCTTTGAATGATATTATCCATATCAAAAGTGTTAAAACCCTACTTGGTGTTGCCTATTGTATACTTATACTTGTTTTAATATCTCAGGGTATGACACGTGGCTGAACTTAGTCCGAAGACCCTGACCCTCTCTTGAGTCCACTCATGATCAGTAATTCAGTATTCTGCACCTGGCTTTTCCCACCATGACCTCATTTTCCGCTCGTATGTCCTAAATGGCGTCAGGAGTTTACATGGCGAAGAGCCGCAAGGATCGGGAGTTAAAAAAGGATCATTGTGAAGATAATACTTCTGAGCCTCTCGGAACCTCTTCAAAGCTGCAAGAAATCGCTAAACCGCCATATTCTCGAAAAAATTTCATCTTTTTCTCTTACTGATATCATCATAGTAAGTAAATAATAGTGTAGAGAAACGTTAAAAAACAAATAATAAAACAATATTTTAATGATACTGGCTTTTAATTTATATCCTGACTGTACCTATTATATAAACTCGACGTAACGGAATTAGATAGCGTAAAATAGCAATATTTTGCAAGAGCAATAGACTCTCAGACTCGACGTAAAGGAACTCAACTTAAAGGGAACCAAACTTAATTTATTTGTTGTTTTTTAGCATTTCTCATTCCGAATTTCATTTAAACAAATGGTTGTATATATATTTGTAAGCTATTTATAAAACCCTTTGTTTTAATACCCCACTCGATAGGTTTTGAGGAAAAATATTTTTATTGAAAACACTAATATGTCGCCAAAAATCGGCCAGTTTAATTTTTATAATTTTGATGTACCCAGTGTCAGTCACACAATTAAGACGATTGAAACGACACCATTCAAGCTAAAAGCTCTCAGACTCAACGTAAAGGAACTCAAAGGGAACGAACCTTAATTTATTTGTTGTTTTTTAGCATTTCTCATTCCAAATTACATTTAAACATATAAGTGGTTTATATATTTGTAAGCTATTTATAAAACCCTTTATTTTGATACCCCACTCGATAGGTTTTGAGGAAAAGTATTTTTTTTTAAATAACTAATATGTCGTCAAAAATCGGCCAGTGTAATTTTTCTAATTTTGATGTACCCAGTGTCACTCACACAATTAAGACGAATGAATCGACACATCTTAGGTCAAAATCCATTGAGCCGTTTGGGCTACAGAGCGTGCCAAAGAAATTTACATACATACATACATACACCCGAAAAACATAACCCTCCTTCTGGCGCAGTCGGGTAAAAATAGCATTCGATTTCGAAATAAGTAGGTACCTACCTAAAAACAAAAGAATAAAACTCCTGTTAATCGCAGGCTAACATATCTACCTATAAAAATATCAACTTAATTATACTTAATTAATCCCATTTATAATAACATAAACATTTATATTTTACTGATTGACGAAACGGTTGGCGCAGTGGCTGAGCGATCGACTGCTGCGCAGCGTGTTGCGGGTTCGATTCCCGCCCAGGGTAAACATTTGTGTGATGAGCACTTGTGTTTGCCTTGTGTCTGGGTGTTGTTTATCTATATAAGTATGTATTTACAAAAAAAAAATGTATTTGTGTGTGTATATCAGCTGTCTGACACCCATAGTACAGGGTCTCCCTAGTTTGGGGTCAGATGGCCGTGTGTGAAAATGTCCCCACATATTATTATTATTATTATTACTGACGTATGTGCCCCTGAAAAATAATTAATTCACCCACCACACCACAAACAAACAAGTTTATTCCCATCGAATTGTTCGGGCGAAATATTCGGTGGAAACATTCGATTGCGGGGTACGAATCTTTCTCGCGGGGGGGAAATCTTCTCCGGGGAGCATCTCCCCTCTTACCGCCATCCATCGCCTGCACGCAGGACTCGTCATGACTCGTGGAAGTCGGGCGCGCGCGGCGCCGCGCCATGCGCCAGCGCGACGGCAGCTGCCGGCGCACAGAGGGACAGGCCAGCGGCGGCGGCGATCGACGATCGATGCAAAATATGATTTTTCAGCAAAAAAAATAAAAATCTTAATTAAATTCATTTTGAATAATTCTGATTTAATGAAACTTTCCCAGAAGTATTCCGGAATTATTCAGAATTTTTCAGAAGTTTTGCAACTATAATCCCTACCTTGTAATGGTAGCTCAATTTGTGGTGGCACAGGAATTATGCGACCGGTGACACAAAAGTATTACAAAAGTATCACAATTGTGAGTTATCACAGTGAGTAAATTATGAATTACTTACTCCGAAAATACGCCGTGAATTGTATTAAAATGACCTTTACACCAAAGCCTAGTCTTTTTTATCCCTATCGCACTAATAAATTATAGTGAAAACACAAAATTTACCGTAAAAATTATCGAAAAACCTGCCGAAAATTTTATGACCACGCTGAATCACTTTGAGTTTGACATCGTGAAAGACCGCCGCTAGGCTTTAATAAGTTTAGAGAATATTTATGTAACTGGCTAGGCTCTTACTGCCATAGACAGTTCTGCGCAGCGTTGTCAGTTCTCGAAAAGGAAATCCACGGTTGCACAAAATAAATAATATAATAATAATAATATAATATATGTGGGGACATTTTCACACACGTCCATGTGACCCCAAACTAGGGAGACCCTGTACTATGGGTGTCAGACAGCTGATATAGGTACATACACAAATACATTTTATTTCTATTTTTTTGTAAATACATACATATTATAGTGTTTCGGTTCAACTCGAAAACTATATTTACTTTTCATAAGCATAAAATCATTCATCGCACGTTATGTCTACATCTTATAATATTTGTTTTTGTAGATTCTTGGAATCTTATGAATAGAATGTGTTTATCTACTTACGTTTTTTTATGCTGTTCCTGTCGTCATCCTTTGTAATTTATTCCTGTATAATTGGATCAAATTAATATTTACAAACCTGAAAAATAAATAATGTTTTGCTTTGACATGTCTGTCAGTGACAGTCGTCAAATTGACGACCGCCAACATTTCTTCTAATAAGTTTTCGGCTACTAACGTAAAACCTCTATGTTGTATATCTTGTAAGCTTGTTTGTCTGTGTTAGATAGTAAACGGCTGAACACCCGCTGTATTATCGTGTGTTCCTTTAGATCTTATTCGCACTAATATTATATTAAAAAATATGATAATTATGGGCAATCGACAATTATTAAGTCTGGCCGGTATTATAATACCTTGCTATAGAAAAGCAATTTGACCGTTCTAGAAAGATGATTCATAATTGGATTTTTTACGAATTTCGGAAGAACGGTCGGAAAACAAAACCTGTCAAAGAGGCAGTCTAGATCTCGGAGCCGTTTGGTGAACACGCTGATTACCCATACGCTTACGTTGCTGGAGTCTAGATTTCGAAGCCGTTTGGTGAACACGCTGATTACCCATACGCTAACGTTGCTGGAGTCTAGATCTCGGAGTCGCTTGGGTAACACGCTGATTACCCATACGCGTACCTTACTGAAGTCTACCAGTTTACTACTACAAGTCTACCAGCCTGCAACCGAGAGTCGGTTTACTAGGATAAGTCGAGCTGTCGCGTGCCTGTGCTTCCAGGGCGGGTCCTCCCACTGAGACCGCCTGGGTGATCTCCGTCACCGAGCTGATCGCGTCAGTCTTCTCTTCGGCCGATCCTGTTGCCGGCCAGGCTGGGGATAATAATCCTTCTGGAAACTCTGCCTAATCCTAGTGCGTTTAGGTCAGTTCTTATTTTTATACTAACAATTGTTTTTGATACTCATCACATTTTATCTTTCGTGTGAGAGCTATTAAATTCAATACGTACAATTCTGCATAGCCTTTTATTTCTCTTAAATTATCAGAACTGTTACAATATATAGATAAACAACACCCAGACACAAGCCAAACACAAGTGCTCATCTCACAAATGTTTACCCTGGGCGGGAATTGAACCCGCAACACGCTGCGCAGCAGTCGATCGCTCAGCCACTGCGCCAACCGTGCCGTCGCACATAAGTAGCACAATTGCTTAAAATTACACTTAAGTAAAAAAATCAGTAAAGAAGTGTATTATTGCGGTTACTTCGTTACGCCGTCTATTTGAAAAGGATTGCCAATTATATGCCCTAGTAGGTAGTAGAATTCGATACTCATTCTTTACGTTACATAGAAAAATATCCTCAAAGTTCACCCTTCCAAATTATTATGCCATTTTTTACAAAAAACATAAGTTTAAAAACTAAAACCCGACCACAACAAAAAGTGATCTAAAAAGTACGAAACAAGAAAATATTTCACACAGAAATCAAGACATAGGTACAAAATGGTCAAGGTAAGCTGTGGTTGCATGCCTGTATCCGTGCATTATATTAGTGCGATGAACATGAATATAATGGGTTTTAGTTTTTAAACTTATGTTTTTTATTTAAACCATTTTGGAGTCACAGCTAAGTATTATATATTTAATAGGTACTAGTGAACCCCTTTCCAATGATACTAAACACGGTATGCGTATCTTAATTTATTTGGTAATCTTTTCTTTTTTTACAATAATTTGTGACAAATCACCACTAAATATTATATATTTGAAAGGTACTAGTGAACCCCTGTCCAATGATACCAAACACGGTATGCTTGTCTTCATTTTTTTTTTAAATCTTGGTATTTTTGTCCGCCAGAGGGCGCCACATTGGATTCGGTGACACGTCATATACCCTATAACCAGCGGACAATCAAGACGCTTCTAACGATACCTCATTTGTTCAGTTCTGATAAGTAGTTTAGGAGCTATGAGCGAACAGATGAACATACGTACAGTGGGTGATAGCTGTTATCTGCCCCACCCTAAAAACAAACGAATTTAAACCCTCCGTCTGTAATAATAAGGGTTATTCAATTTGTATGAGTTCATCTGACTAGCGCTACTCGATAAACAAATACAATAATAAAACAGACAAGCAAAATTGATCTTTAAAACGTTAGCATTAGAATATTTATAACTACTTGTTATGCAATTTTGATTTTTATACGCTAAGACTTAAAGTTTATCACAGTATTGTAATATAATTAGTGTCATTTTAACCTAACTTGTAATAAGTGGGTAGTTGAAAGACAAATGCGTATTCATTGTAAAACTGGTATTCAAATGTTACTAAGGATATGGGTAGGAAAATAAAAAAATACTGTGACTATAACTAAAGCCAGTCTACGCACAATTGCAATGACTACGTGCGAACATTATCTATGTTGCCTTTCTAAATTGCGAATAACCACGCCTTTTTCAAATTTTTAAATATAATCTTTGTAGCTAACACGTCTCAATTGAGTGATTATTTAAAATACAAAATAATCTATTTGCACGAGGAGAATATTGGCATCAGAGAGATTGCAAGGAGACTTAATATAGCAGTAAGTGTATTTTTCTAATTTTAAACCACTTTTCACATCTAGCTATTCCTTGTGCCGCGAGCCCGTGACGTAAACAAACATATTTTTTATATACTTAACGTAAAGTGACACCGTTTAATTTCTTTGTTTCAGAAACTACTGTGAGATTGTGGTTAAGGCGTTTTAAAGAAACAGGAAATGTTCAAAAGGATCCTTCAGGACCAACGACTAAGAACTTGTGGAAATTGGAGGCCGATTTAATAGTCGCTAATATTTGGAAATGTTACGTGATGTAATGTTGCCGACTGTGCGTGTTGCTTAGCCAAACACGGATATTTACTTCGTGCAAGATAATTGCGCCATACACAGAGATGCTGTGGTGCAAAATTGGCTAACCAGTCAAAGGTGTCAAAACAATAAGTTGGCCGTCTAAAAGTCCTGATCTGAATCCAATAGAAAACTTGTGGGGTCAAATGATTTTAAACTAAAGATTCATCAGAAGTCAGGACAAAAGAAAATTTGGCGCAACTTGTGACTTCAACGTGGAAACTCATGAGTGGAAGTGATGCCTGCTGGAACATGGTGTGCAGTATGTGAAGCCGCTTACAACAAATTATAGAAAGAGATGATGCTCCACTTCGCTGATCACCGCCTGCAGTCAACAATACTTACGTCAGTGTGTGTGTTAAATAATCGGTTGTTATCATAATTCATAAGGAAGTGTTTCATACAATTTTGCAGGTTCATATAATTGCTTTCCAAGTGTTTCATACAAAACGATCATAACCATATTTAAAACTAAAAATGCTTAAAAAAATCTAAAAAGTAGGTAATAGTATCACCCAGGATTCACCACAAAGAACTGTATTTTGAGAGATAAGAGAGTATTTTTTTTTTCTTGCGTTGTTGACGTGCCCTTAAACTCCCCTTGTCATAAACATCAAAGTATTTAGTGCTGTTTTTTTCACTAATATTTTATAAGTAGGTAGGTATGTATGACAGTAAGTTAATGTGGTGATGTTATTGTTATAAAATAGAAATATTATAGGTATATTTCTAAACATAATATAACATGTTGATTCACTACATTCAACACTTTGTAAAGCATGTAACAGATTACTTACCTACTTAAAAAATAATAAAAATGGGTATTTTAGGGGCACTATTAAAACGAAGAACTGTTTTGCTGTCGCGTTAGCAACTTAAACAAAAAATTCACGCATAGCATAAGTAGTTTAGTATTCTAACTTCTTTTAAAATGTAGTAAGTAATTATTTTTTATTTATTTTGAATTAAATCTTTATCATTATCATTATTGTTTTTATTTTCTGTGGTTATTTGTATTTATATATTATTATTAATTAAATCTACTTTTTTAATCTAATAGAAATAGTATTTTCAATTCAAAAAACATAAATGAATATATTGAAAAACTACAAGAAGTAGAAGGTAAGTTTCGAACTCACAACCATGTTACTCACTTGTTTCCACTAGTTCAACCACTAGACCAAATACACTTAATTGAAATCGTTGAAATTAACAACTCCATCATGTGACAAAACAGTAGTCACTATATTATCTACCTTATCGGTACGTGTTAAAGATAAAATTGGCATAACTATATTCTTTAATATTTGCCTACCTTGAACAAATCGTTCTAGTTCGTACGTATCAAATAACACTTATCTACTGCTAATTGCATAAGGTTAAAATTCGTCTAACTTTTAGTGGGTCAGTTAACAGCTATCACCGACTGTACATACATACATACATACATACATACATAGCCTGTCAAAATCATAACCCTCCTTTGGCTTTGCCGTAGTCGGGTAAAAAATTTGTTCTCGTTTTAGAAGAAATAATTTATTTCACTTTGATTCCGAGTATTAGTTTTTAACTTTGAGTCTTTGGCATGCTGGGCAAATAAACATTTAATTTAATACTAAGTAATTGTCGTAAAATTCTATAAGACATAGTTGCTAAAAAAAATGGTTGAGAACTTTTTTTATTGGCAAATGCGTCAAAATTTTGGTCTTTACCCATTTCCTAAGATTGACTATGCCATATGTTACAAACTGTATTACTTCAACGTTTGTAGTATGATAATATTAATACCATTACAAGTATGGCAAAGTAATTACTTACAATAACACTCTTCTATACTTGTAATAATATTAATACTAATCGGTATCTAGTCTGTAATATTATTTACTGTAACTTTTCTAAACGATCATTAGAAAACCTTGAATAATGAGCATGATGAAATATCTAAGTTTTGTTCACTTTAGCATTATTCATCATCTAACTAGCCTTTTCCCAGCTATGTTGGGGTTGGTATTCAGTCTAACCAGTGTTTTACATGGAACGACTGCCTATGTATGAAATGGATGAACCCATCCACAAACCGATCGCGGTAAATTACTTCAGCATTATTCTAACTACCTATATAAAATCGAGTATGACCTCATTCATAACGTATACTTAGTAGGTTTTTTAAATTATCCTTTTTTTGACGGACACAAAAACTCTACACCTTAGTCAAATATGTGGTTTGGCCGTTTCGTTACTACAAGAACTATTGTATATCAGAAAAGTAATGAACAGTGAATACATTTTTCACCGTCCATGTGACGATAGCGAGGTGTAGAGTTTGTGAAAATAGGTCCTGTAGAGTTAGAAACTTGAGTCTACATGAGATCTGATAACTTTTTGACAGTGCGAGCCATAAGGTCTCGTCTTGCCAACATTTTACATGAATATGTTTTTGATGGAATTTCACTTCTTTTTGTAAGTTGCATCTGACATTTTTTTTATTTTGTTAGTTTTTCCTAGTTTTAGAATTTATTATTGTTGATTGTTTACTAATACCAGCTTACATTCCAAATTTCAGCTTTCTTGGACTGCAGGAAGTACCTAAGAGTTTTGATGACCGTCAGTGAGTGAGTCGGAGACAAAATTGGGGGTTTTTAGATATAAATGAAATCCAAAGTATAAGAGCTATGTAATTTAAACTTTATATTTTGAATAAGTTCACTATAGACATCATATCCTCAATTTTGTTTATCTGATAAAATCCAAACCCACGTTATGAGGGTTCAAAAAAACGACGAAGCGCATCTGGAAAGGTAGGTATTGCCTTTGCGCTTTGCTTGGCTCGGGCGGCGGCACTACCGTGCCCCCAGATAATGTTTATTTTGGCATTCAAGCTAGTTCAGGTTACAAAAGTATTTGCAATTAATTTCATAAAATGAACAATATTAATTATCTTGTATATCCGACACTTTCTGTTGCAAAGTCAAAGTCAAAGTCAAATCATTTATTTCAAACTAGCTTCTGCCCGCGACTTCGTACGCGGATCCTGTTGCTTATGCCAGCGACAACGGGGTCGGCAAAATCGAAAATCTGAAACGTCTGATGTCGAATCTAAGAGCCCGGGGACGGGAAAACAACGGGATGCGCAAGACGATTCGAAACGTTCAAAAAGTACAATTTTGAATCATACCTCCGATGGCGGAATATGTGGCGTAGTCAATCATAGGAGTATACGTAAATGACCTCCGTTCCTTATCAACCCAAGAAAGGTCGCCATGCCATTTGAAGAATAACCGTAGAAGATATAGCCGTAGCTATATCTTGAGACACATCCGATTCTTCAGATGACATTGACATTCTGTTCAGAGAATGTCGAAGTCGATCACAATTCAAACGTTCGTTGCGCTCTTCTTCTGTCTCTTCATGCCGTACTCCAGCCATTCTTTCTCTTTCACTTTCTAACTGATTATGAATATTTTGCTGTGTGCGTGTTCGGGACAATGTATGATAATCTCGATCAGCTATGTTATTCTGTAAGAACTTCAGATCTCACTTCTGATTCCGCGGTGAAAAACTGTTTTAGGTAGTCTGTAACTCGATGAAAACTACGCTAGCGCTACTAAGTGCTGGCATAGGTGAAGTGAACTATTATTTCGTTAGAAAACCAAATACTTTTTACTTCTAGTAAGTGAAATCGGAAATGAGATAGGATTAGAATTCGCGAGTGAATTCTTACAGAATTGCCCTCCAGCAGTTAGTCGCGCATCACGTTCATCACTCGTTTCAAAAGACCTGTTAGTAGATGTGCGAATACGCTGAGAACTCAAGCGTGATTCTGTATCGGTAAATGCATGTCGCTCACGATCAGCGGATAGTCGCGCATCACGATCCACACTTGTCTCTGGAGACCTAGAAGCAGATGCGTAGATACGCTGTGAACTCAAGCGCAATTCTTTATCCGTGCAGTCGTGCATCATATTCTTCACTGGTCTCTAGAGACCTGGATGTAGATGCCTAAATACGCTGAGAACGCAGGCGTTCATCGCGATTTGTAGAGGTTTCCACGGAGCGAGTTGCAGTCTGATGTTCTCGAACAACATCAAGTCTCTCCTGACGCTCTTCGGTAGATTCTTGGGAACTTATGATCCTCAATCGTTTAGCTCCTTTGGAACATTGGGAAAGATTTGACCTCTTTCTAGGCATGGTTATAGTTTTATTGTAAAGATACCTGATCAATTAAAATTTAAGTGACTGCTCCCCTGCGTTACCAGGTAGGGTACCGTGTCACGAAGATAAATGGAAAAAGGAAATTAAACACTCAAATAACATAAGCCCAAAGGCATATTTTATTCAATAAAATGAAAAAATCAATAGGAGTTTTGGCCAGCAGAGTCAAATTTTCAATGATATACCATCGTCATCAAAAATCAGTCCTAAACTGTTACCACCTTCACCGCGTGGAGGTACTCCCACCTTATATTACAATATACAGTGAAATTAGTGATAGCTATACAGTTAAATTTTAAAAATTACAGCTTTGATTTCCACATCAGGTGTTTCTGATCTTCGATTTTTATAAGTCAGGAAATGCCCATCAGACCGAACAACTTTTGCTAAGGCGTCATTAATATATGTGTTATGGTGTAGCTGGGCTCTTGGAGTTCCACATCAGGTGTTCCAGATCTTTAAATTTATTCTCTCAGCAGAAAATGCTCATCACGTGGAACAATTTTTGCTACGGTACCATTTTTGAATCTCTTAAAGTTTAGCTGGTCTGTTGCGGTTCTGCATCAGGTGTTCAAGTTTCCAAGATAAATTATAGCCTATATGTTGCCCAGACTTAATACCTATACAACAACAAAAAAATCATTCAAATCCGTCCAGCAGTTCCGAAGATTAGCGTGTACAAACAAACAGACAAACAGACAGACTTTTTTTTTTGGATTCGTGCTCTATTACTGTTTCTAAACCCCCCTCGATTATTTATTTTTTAATATATTGAATGTACAGACACAGTTTTTTTACTGTTTTATTATATGTATATAGATAGATAGACCATTAAAGGCACTTTTGAAAGTCATATTTTTTTTATTTTTTTTTATACTGTATTAGTAAGAACAAAGTTCTTAATAATTAATTACGATCTAGCCTAGAAGACTAATAAGCAATTTAACTCTAACTTAACATGTTACGTGATAGATTATGTTAAAACTAAAAATAGTATCCATTTGGACTTTTACACAAGTCCGTAGCACTTTCTTAGAGTCTGAAATAGTTTATAGAAACACTATGTTCATGTGTTATATGTATAGCACAACATTGTTACTATTATTTATTCACTTTGTACACTACACTAATTCAAATGGTTTAGTTATTTTTAGCCTACGCACTAAGTCTGTGTTGTCTAGTAGCTGGATTGCCTCAACGTTCACGTGTCGGTGAAGTCTGTGTTCGTGGGCTTCAGCAAATTTTTGGATAATTGTGGTGACGGATTCCATTTTAAGGTCACGGTGAAGGTCGTCGTTTCTTATGTACCAAGGTGCATTGACAGCATCCCTGAGTACTTTATTTTGGAACTGTTGTATTATTTTGATGATGCTTTGTTTGGTACAGCCCCAAAGTGGGATACCATACGTCCAAATTGGCATAAAAATATGCTTGTATAGGGTTATTTTATTATGTATTGATAGACAGGATTTCCTTCCGAGTAACCAATACATACTTATATAACGTATATCGAGTTCCTGTCTTTTCTTTTTACCAGCTTTTTATTAGCTTCACCTGTATGTTTGTATGTTGGTTTGTAACCGACTTCTTTGGGCGCGATTTTGACCCACTTTAAACGGCCAGATTTCGTTTAAACTTTGTAGATTTATTGAGGACCGAAGACAATACACTAATTTGATAAAATTATTAAAAAAACAAAAAAACAAAAAATAAACATAAGTCGTTCAAAATTAGTTGCCGAAAAAACAGTACGCGTAACGCGTAGAATAAACGTACATAATATTTATAGATATAGATATAACCAAACTAAAAAGTAAAAAATAAATAATAGTTTAAAAAAACTAACAACACGCTTTTTATAGAAAACCAAACTAAAAAATAGAAAATAAATTTTAATAAATTATTTTATTTTAAAAAGAGCGTGGGGTGCACGGTGTCAATAGTTATAAATATTTTATTGTCAGATATGAGTAGAGTGATTATCATTTTGATAATATCTTAAAAAGCACCCCACGCTTTTTTTTAAATAAAATAATTTATTTAAATTTATTTTCTATTTTCTAGTTTGGTTTTTTGACATGAGCTTTCCAGCGCAACTTGGCGTCGCGAGTAATGCCAAGGTATTTGGCTGTATTAGCATACGGCACTTGCATGCCATTTATGTAGATTGGGTGATGGTCCATGTGTTTGTTTGTGAAGTCAATGTGAATTGATTTTGACTCATTCAGTTTGATCTTCCATTTTTGTGTCCAGTCATAAACTTTGTTCACAGCTAGTTGAACTTTTTCTACTGCTTCTCTGTGGCTTGACCCGGTGGCCATAATTGCAGTATCATCTGCAAAGGTCGCGATGGTGTTGTTTTCGAGTTCTGGGATGTCACATGTGTATAACAAGTATAAAATTGGACCTAGCACACTTCCTTGAGGTACACCAGCTTTTATAGCTTTTAACTCGGAATATGCGTCGTCCTGCCGTATTCTAAACATTCTATTAGTTATATACGACTCTAGGATATCTGCAAATTCTGGTAGCATGCGTCTTAGCTTGTATTGTTATTATGTTGTGACCCTTATGCCAAACTTTGTCAAAAGCTTGCGCGACATCTAAAAATACGGTGGCGCAGACTTCCTTATTTTCAAGAGTTTTTTTCAATGATGTTAGTTATTCTATGTACCTGGTCTATTGTTGAGTGTTTTTCCCTGAAGCCAAATTGATGATTTGGAATAAAGTTTTTATCTTCTATAATTGGTTTTAGCCGTTTCAATAATAGTTTTTCAAATAGTTTTGATAATACTGGCAACAGAGAAATAGGTCTATACGATGATGCTTCCTGGGGTGGGTTCCCGGGCTTCGCAATTATAATGACTTCAGCAACCTTCCATGACTTAGGTACATGTTTTAAAATAAATGCAGCATTGATAAGCTTAGTCAGCTTTACTATGGCTTTGCGAGGGAGGTGTTTTAGAACTTCACCTGTAATGAGGTCGTAACCCGGAGACATTTTCGAGCTAATATTATTTTGAATTTCTCTCATTACTTCTTTCGGAGTCACAAGATTAATTCTTTGATTTTGTGATAAATGTCTACTCTCAGGTATTTCGATTGAGCTTTCATTGGGTTGAAAAGTTTCTTCTAAATGTTTAGCAAACCTTACCGCTTTTTGGTCATTACTTATGGCCCATTTTCCGTCGCTTTCTCTGTTGGGTGGTATTTGTATAATCGGCCTTTTTAGATTTCTTGTCGCTTTTCAGAGAGAGTAATTCGTTGATTTGTCATTGATTAGCTGCAAGAGGTTAGTATTTAAAGATTCATCCTCAAATTGAAGAATTTTCCTCTTTAATCGTTTAGTTAGATTATTTAGTGATGTTTTATCTCGCGGGCACCTTGTTTGCTGCCACTGCTTTCTTTGTTTCCTTTTCTCAGAAAGTAAATTCACAATTTCCTTAGGATAGATAAATCCCTTATATTTACGTTTTAATTGCGGTGTGTTGTTCCACGCACATTGTTGAATATTAACAATATATTTATTTACTTCTGGGTCAAGCTGATCTTGCGTTTTTATCGGAGTCTTAAGATCGATAATATGATCTAGATCAAGTGCAAAACTTTTCCAATCTGTAAACTTATTAACCAGGGTTAAGTGGCTTTCTTTGAGTAGAATTTTTTGACTAAGCGTTAGTATAATCGATGAGTAGTCCGAGTTCATATGAAAACCTTCCTCCACGCTGACGTAATTTGTAGATATATTTTTGCATATAAAAAAATCTATAAGGTCAGGTATTTTCTGGTGGTCAGTGGGCCAGTACGTTGGTTTACCTGTGCTCATAACTTCGGAATGTGTATCTTTAACTGCACTTAAGAGCTGCCTTCCCTTAGTTGTAATAAGTCTTGATCCCCAATGCGTATGCTTAGCATTAAAATCGCCGCCTAGGATAAATCTCTGGCCTAATAATTAAAATAAATGTAAATATCGCTCTTTCCTTATCATGTGCCGTGGAGGACAGTACACGGCAGCAATGGACACGTGACAGAATTTGGTTTTAACGGATATTGCCACGGATTGAATGTCTTGTTCTTCATATTTACACTGCACGTAGTGACTAATGTTTTCTTTAATTATTACTGCGCTACCTCCTCTAGCAGAGTTGTCAGGGTGGAGCGAATTATATACCATGTATCCTCTAAATTTGGCAAAAGATTGCTTAGTGAAGTGCGTTTCGGATACCAAACATACATCTATATTTTCTATGTCTAGGACCGCCTGCAACTCATTTTGATGTTTGAGGAGCCCATTAGAGTTCCACGCCATTATTTTAAGGATGTTATTCATTTTTGGTTATTTAAAACAGCTGTTTTAGTGCTGGATTCTAGTTTCTCTAATCTCTTGTCAAATGAGGAAATACACTTTAAAATGTGATTAATTTTATCCTCTAGATTCAAAGGCTGTGATCTTTGTTTTACAGCTTCCACATAGGAAGCAGTGTTGGTTACTTGCATGGGGTTTGCATTTGACTGGGCACTGGCTTTCTGTGCCTGTTTCTCAAGTTTTTGTAAGGGAATAGACTGTTGGGTAGTTGGTACCACAAGTTTCTTTTTAATATTTTTATTTTTCATGATTTGGATCTGCTTAGCTATTTCACACCCTCTGTAGTTGGCAGGGTGAGGTAAACCACAGTGAACACATTTTGGCTTCTCTTGCGGAGATTTGGTACAGTTCGCTGTAAGATGCTTGCCAGTGCATTTTACGCACCTGGGCTCTTTCCTGCAGTATTTATGAGTATGCCCATAGGCCTGGCATCTCTTGCATTGGGGAATGAGTTTAGGATTTTTTAATGGGTGTATTTCAATTTTACACCCTAAAATATACTTTATGCCATAGATTTTATTGACATCTTCCTCGTTATTAAATGATAATACAAACATATTGAGTGGCTCTTTTTTTTCCAACTCAATTTGTTGTCTACTTTTTCTATTTTTAGCCCTTGTGTTGTTAGATCGTCTTTGATTCGATCAGGTTGGCAAGAAAAATGTAACTTCTTCACAACAACTCTAATTGGTCTAGCTTGTTTATTCTCGTAAGAATGCCAATGGCAGTCTTTTTCTGTCAAAAGCCTGGCAATTTCTCTATATGAGTCTTCTTTTTTGTCGTTAACCTTCACACAATCACCATTCATCATTTTTGCGGTAAATGATTCAGCTGGTATTGTTTCAGTTAACGTATCGTAGAACGCACCAAGCGTTCTTAATTCCGTCTATTATGGCGGTGGTGGAAGCACTTCTTGAGAGAAGCCCCTTTAGCATTTTTTTGATCTTCTTCTTGTTGTTTTGGAGAGAGGGAGGTGTTAAGCTTCCTCTTCTTCCTGCTCTTGGCCCTAATCCACTCAGTCTCGTTAGTGAGTTCATCCTCGTCTGTGCAATATTCAACGTTACTTTTAGTGCGCTGGATAAATATTGATTTCTCGCTTTTCTGTTTTTCTAAGGGTTCTTTAGTTTGTTTTTTTTTTTCTTCAAGCAATTTAATTCTCCTTGAAGTGCTAGTACTTGTTCCTGCAAGCTATTAATGTGATCATTCAGATTACGTACCATAAGTTGCAGGTTTTCTCTATCCGTTTTCTCCTGGATGTAACAGTCTTAAAACCGCTTTTCCAGGTCAGTTTTTATCTTAATAGGTTGAGTAGCCATTATTTTGATGTAAGGTGAGTTTAACGCCTGAACAATAAATTAATATAAAAACACTTCATGATTTCCGCACTTGTAACTGGGTCATGACAATGACACCGATAAATCGACGCAGGTACACCCGCGACGACGGTGTTGTGCTGCGTGTGCAGAATACTCTTAACTAAAGCACGCGCGCGGGATCGTACGTCTTTTCGCTATTGCAGTTAAACAACAACTGTCATATTGTACTTCATATTTTATAATGAACGTCATATTGTAAAATTTGAATCTAGTTGCCATTCCAAAAGGTAGTTTCGTATGGAGAAGAATGGGCAAGAAACTCCATACATACGCTTTTAAAAAGAATATTGTTTACAATTTGCATTTACAAGAATTATAATATATTCTGTTACGTGAATACGATGTACCTTTTATAAAAATCATATATTTTAGTTTGTATAAAGCATTACAAGTTAAGAAATGACAGCTAAATGATGTACAGACACATAGTGTTCACATAATTACAATTAATAATACAGTAGACGACCACTCCTAATTCAACAAACAATGAATAGTGTGTGAGCCAGAGTAATCTATTAAGTACACTAAAGAATACAATTATAGTTATATAATACAAGTACAAATACATATTTAAATTTATAAAGTATAGTTTTAATTAGCAATTAGTATGATTTTGTCTAGCCTGTAGATTATCCTATGGAGCCGGACCAGCATGTTCCCAAGCATTCTTATCTTGGATATAATCCTCTAACGTATAATATGCATATGATGAAAATATAAACGCTAAAATAAACTCCCTTCTTTCGACTGCTGTAAACTGGGTGAAAAACCATAATCTGGAAATTAACTTCGCCAAAACAAAATTATTCACTTTTCATCCCCATCAAAAACCCCCCATTAACACTAAATATAATTTTTAATAATGCAAAACTGGAACAAGTAAATGAATTTACTCTCCTCGGTTTATCTATAGATACCCACGTAAATTGGAAATCCCATATACAAAAAATAAGAGCAAAACTATCAAAATTTTCATATGCCTTACGCGAAATTAAAAAAACTATCAACCTGCAAACTGCACTAGCCACTTATTATGCGTATGCTCAGGCATGGCTCAGCTGTGTGGGGTCATGCTGTGGGGTAACAGTACAGATTCACAAACCATATTTATTTTACAAAATAAGTTAATTCGAATAATAACCAACATAGAACAAACGGATAGCTGCAAACCACACTTCCAAAAACTCAAAATACACTTCCCTGTTTATATATCTTAGAATTATGTAAATTTGCCAGAAAACACCCAGAATTTTACACCACTTGCGAAGAAACTCAAACAAGATACACTTCTAGACACAACAAAAACAAATTAAACATACCTCAATCCCGACTTAAAATGCACTGAACCAGCCCATTAGTTATGTCCATCAAAATGTATAATAAACTGCCAAATGAAATTCGAGAAGTAAGCACAACAAATATATTTATTAATAAATTGAAACATTTTCTGGAATCCAAGTCATACTACTCAGTAAAGGAGTTTTTAGATGACAAATCGATTGCAAAATAAAATTATTCTTTCTCATATAAACCAAACATTTTGAAATATATATTTAGTAAAATACGGAATACAGAAATTCAAAAATAAATATTAATTCATAAATAATAACATATTTTAATAATAATGAAAATTTCTTACCTATATTGTAATATTAAATAATTTTGTAATTATTACCTACATTATTCTAATACAATACATAAAATTAAAATAACTAATACACTATACCTATACACAAATCTAATAATATAAAACAAACACCCAATTAAACTCATCAAATAATTTAAGCCTTAACTTAGCCCTCCTCCTCTCTCCTAATCTTGCTGTGCCCGACAGGGTCCATATTGGTCAACTCCTTGATAAACCACCTATTTAATACATGTGGAATGCAATAAAGAATTTGAATTTGAATTTGAATGCTTGTTTACAAAGTCTACCTTTAATGTATCTTATAAATTTTGTTTCATTTAGTTTTAATATATCACAAGGTAGGTAGGTATTATAACATTTAACAGAGTACCCCATAAAAGATGAGCTATTTTATCTTTATTTCTAGTATTGAAATTATGTCGATCACTTAATTTATTAAAAATATGTATATTTTTTCTTACATACATAATATTTTCATAAATGTATTGACAGGGCACTGTCATAATATTAATCGTTTTAAACAGTTCTCTAAGAGATTCGCAGCGACGTAGATTATAAATGGCTCTGACAGCTCTCTTTTGTAAAATAAAGTTGCACAGAACGATATTGAGCAATATCCTTTATGGACGAGGATTCCCCTAATCCTTGTTTGGTTTATATTTTGGTTGAATTGCGCCTGACTGCAGAAGTGCAGAAAGCTTGAGACAGTGAGAGTTCGTTATATATATAAACAAAACAATCAAAGGAGGTCAACAAAATCCCGTACATCTTTGCCCAAATATGTGCCTCAAGGTACACGTGCACCATAGCGTAGAGAAAAAATAGAGGAATTCGAAAATAATTGTACTTTTATTCATAAATCATTTTTAGCGAATTATAAAAATATAAACTAATAACCTGTAATACAATTAAAACATGTGGCAACTATGATAGCACGATTGAGTTTTATTTAGTTGTCACTCGGGTTGATTTTTCGTAAATGTAATTTTGTTTTGTTTTTGTTGACACTTCACACATGTCATTCCGTTCATTTCTGCGTTTGACTGAAGAAAGAAGAAACTTGACACTTTTTTTTTGGTGGTTATTTGATAGAGTGCTAAAATGACACACAAATAAACAAATTTTAAAAGTATAAAGAACGGCAGCGGTAATAAATCATGTTTGTTAAATGCCGGCCCACAAAATGTTGAAATAAAGAATTGAATTTGAATATTTATTTGAATTGAATTTAAAAGTTTTTCAGTAGGTGATAATTTTTTCTCCAGCTCTTTTGTGCGTCAAATGCTATATTTTGATCGGTGCTGTTACCCCACATAATTAAGTCATAGCGAAGCACTGATTCAACAGACGCATGATATACTGTTATAGCTGTTTTAATGTTTGTTATTTTTCTAATCTGTTTCTGTGCCTATACAAACTTATTAATTCGTTTGGATATTGTATCCACATGATAAGATGATGATTTTGAAAAGAGATTGCTCAAAATAGCCCTGCGCATCAAAAAGTGTCGGATATATATACGATAATCAATTGTATATTTTAATTAATTCGTTTGAAATATTTTTGTAACATGGACTAGCTAAATGCCAAAATGATCATAATAAAGTATTTTACGCGACTAATCACATTAATAGCCGCCATCTTCGTCAAACGTCATGTCCTGTCGAAAAAGATTAAGGATGCCCAATCGATTGTTATCTATCGATTTAATTTTTAATGAAATGTTGCATATTTTTTAATCTGAATCACATTTTGAATTTATTTTTAATAAAGTGTAAACAGAAGCTCAATCACCATGTTCCATATATTATTATTCCCTAAAATTTTTAAAATTCCTTTATGCATGAGGTCAGACTCGATTTTAAATAGGTACTCGTAGTTAGAATAATGCTGAAATGAACAAAACTTACATATCTCATCATGATCATTATTCAGAGTTTTCTAATGATCGATTAGAAAAGTATGTGGTTTACTTCTAACTAAACAATTATTTACGACAATTAATATAAAAATAACCCATTTTTTGGGGTTTGCCGCTGTCGGGTAAAAAATACTTATCGTTACTGAATACATAATGAATGTTTTCTTTAAAAAAAAAATTGCAGACTAGATAGAAGTATTTTAATATTTATATTATTACAAGTATAGAAGAGTGTTATTGTTAGTAAAGTAGGACATTGTCTTAGTTGTAATGGTATTAATATAATCGTATGACAAAAGTTGATGTAACACAGTTTGTAACATATGGCCATAGTAAATCTTAGGAAATATCGATAAATCGTATTATAATTATTTGCCACCCCTATTTTCGAGGACACTAAATGGTCACTGTCAGTCTCTCGCCCAGTGTTGTCAATTAAGCATTATTATGGAAAAACGTAGCATTTTTCCCATGTTCCATTTAGGCTTTGGCCACTTTTTGTGTTTAGTGCATACTGTGTGTATACAGTTCTCCTAGTGATGCTCTTATCTCAAGAAATCTCTCTCTCAGAAAGATCTCTCTCATGAAAATAATTGTTCTTGTGTACGCACAACAACAATTATTTTGATAATGATTTACAAGTAAGTGTGTAGACAAAACTATTTTACTGAAGTCTCCTAATGCGAAACCAATTAGAAGCCGCCATAGGACAAAAAAATTAACAGCATAGTAGTGCAAAAATTTTAGCATCTTTTTTTAGCATTTTCTCAACTAAAATGCACTGCCCTCGCCTGTGATATCACCTCAAAATCTTATTCTTTTTTTTAAATGGATTCCAAGGCGAACAATGTATGGCCTGAGCCTGGCCTGGCCTTTGAAGATGGAAATACATAATTTTGTGCTTTTGTAATTTCAAGATTACCACACACATGTACTTTTAAAATCTAAAATCAGTAATCTATCTGTGCTCTATTTATATAAATAATAATTTGTAAACCTGAATAATAATTAGTGAATTTGTACTATTTTCAGCATCTTTTTGAAAACTAAAATAAAATATATTAGTCTTGTAAAACAGGTTCCAAATATAATTTGTTGTTAACATTTTTTAAACAACAGGGATTAGTAAAATAAAAATAAAACCATACCTACAATCTTTTCAATAAGCCTACTATGGAAATATGTATTACCAAAATAAAAATATTACTCATATTAATAAGTAAGTGTCAGTAATAATGAAATAGTTAATTTTGTAAAAACAACTAACAATATTATTATCGATATCCACATGTCAACCCTGCACACTACTAATGCATCGCGAACTTCGGGTCACTTCGACCACATGCAGGCGACATGTGCCTCGCTCCCATGCTATAACCCTCGATATCCGTGGGTAGTAAGTTCAAATCTGTCTTTAGAACTTAATTGTTGAAACACGTAGGTAACAACATTAATAGGTTAAGGAACATTCAAAGGTGAACAGTGAAGTTCTAAAGACAGAAATGAATTTCATTTGCAGTCATCACATGACTTCTTTTTAGTATTCAGGATAGGCATGATCATCAAGTACACTTATAAACAGTTTGTGAAGCCTTAATTAAAACCGCAGTAGGTAACCATTTTCTTGCTCTTTAATCAAGCGCTTCTTGTCTACAAAGATAGCGGTAAGATAACATTTTTTTAACTATTACCTATGGATTTAATGATATTCTTTTTTTTAGATTTGCCTGCCTTGGAATTGTTCAATGATCAGTGGCGCTACTTTTTTCAAGTATATGGCCAACCCCATATTGAAAATGCTATGAAGTTTTTCTTTCGATACGTTGTAGCGTTCTTCGAGAATATGCCTGTAAAGTACTACATCGACTTTTCTGATGACGCCAAACCTGTTGCTATTTTATGATGACCTACTCCAACTTTTTCACTTTTGGAACAGTGTAGAGAATTAAAATACCTAATATCTATGCATAAATTATTTTACTCTGATTAACATTAAAAAGGTGTTATATTTTTGTTAACACATTGTGTAAAAATATAACATATTTTTCTAAAAGTGAGAATCTCAGATTATATTAACTAAAATAAAAGTTGCAAACATAATAAATGTTTTATTATTCTCTTTTATTTATAATAAATACATACAAATTACATTTAATAGCCGGGGAACGGTTGTTGTAAAACGCTGGTGCTACAGAGTTTCTATTCTATATTTCCCAGATCACAAGAAGTCACTACTTACTAAACCTTAAAGTTCTCGCGCATACGTTCGTGGGTAGTTACACTCTAACTGACACACCCAGGGGCTCCCATATTATTATTATACTCTTTGCCTAGGGGGATACATTTAGCACTGTTAAGGTTAACAAATTCTATAGATGACAGTCAATCAGTTCGTTTTTCGTTGTACATTTTAGTTTTTTTGTTTTAACATGAGTGAACTCCGAAGATACTGTGTTTTTGGCTGTGATAATTTAGGTAAGTAGTAGTAGTAAGTAGTAAATAAGTAGTAGTAGTAGTAGTAAGTTTAATATACCCTCATCTTCCTGCCCCTTTTTATTACTTTACGTTTTATTACATGAAAAAGATTTAGTTACAAGAAAAAGATATCGTTAAACTTGAATTTCGTACCATTTTCAGTTGCCTACACCCCGCCCCCCCTACCCCTTCACCGGTTCCCGAATCCGGAGAAGCGCCTTGATATGTATGCTGCTTGGATTGCGGTTGTTGGTGGCAAACTTCTAAAAAGTGATTCTAAGAAGATATACAAGAACAAAAGAATTTGTGATCACCATTTGGACCCTAAATTCATGACAGCAGGAAGTCGTCTTGTTTGTTTAGCAATACCAACAGTTAATTTGAATCGTAAGTAGAATTTAATTAGAAATAAAACTTTTTTTATAACAATAAAGGAAAAATAGTAATTCAACTTTTGCAATAACACCTAAAACGAGTTAAGTATGAAGTCAGCATAAAATCTCACTGTTTATGCTGATATTGCAATGTTATGTAACAGGTGTCCTGCAGTCAATCAGTACCTTTGTGGAGACAGACCATAATTATTACTGTCGTCCTAAAGGGAATCTGGTCATGTCAGACCTCTGGTTGATATCACCAACTTGCCAGGATCGAATCGAAATCTGATGGAACTGGTTCAACCTCAACATCTACCTGGTCCATCTAGATCGGAACCTTTAATTGCTGATGATTCTACAGAATTCCCAGTACCATCTGGATATACCCCAACTACTTGTTCGACAAAAAATGAAGAGTGCCATGAACGAACACCACTGACTAAATTTGATGCAGGTACTTTGTTATTTTTCATAACTATTATTATAAATGTCAACTGGTCTGTCCATACTTATTTTGTGTACATGATCCCTTTTCCCAACTGTGATATGCTCATAGACTGATAATAATAACAGTAAAGTTTATTCGCATAAATATGTAAATGAGTGCGAGAGTGCGTAAATGAGTGTGAAAGGGTGTGAGATTGCGGAAAATTAATGATGGATCATTCTTAATCTACGTACCTTTCATGACCCTCCATTTAAAAAAATGTAAAGATTATCTAATCTATTGGAAGATGAAGATATACATCACTGACAATAAGACCATGACACTTTTTATATTTTACTTGCATCTGTATCTATGTTCAAAGATTTAGCAGTAGGTAATAAATATGTGTATTAAATGTCGTTAAAAAAATGTATTAGTTTATAGTTATTGTTTTTATACTTATTTATATGTATTGTGTTTTATGGCCCTTAGTTGCATGAAATAAAGGATAAATAATAATAATAATAGTAATACTCTGTTGTAATCACGAAATTTGTTTTAATTATTCCGTGGTTGTAATCATTAATGTTGTGAACCTATGTTCACAATATAATAAATTAATTTGAATACTATGATAAGGGGTAGGCCTAGTATTAAAGCAAATTAGTTTAAGATTTTAAAGAACCATTTATGGGCAAAAATATATGAAGCATGAGTTCACCCACCAACAGAGATGAGACTTTGAATGTACTTGTACTTCAATAAATATAAATATATAAACTCATGTTTGTATTGAATCCATGGGGTTACTTAGTTATAAATATTTTTCCGTAGGTACTATAAATCCATACTAGAGAAAGTAACTCGTGTCTAGTACGTTTTCGGTCCGAAATGGTCGCATATTCGTGAGAAAAGATGTAACAACCAAATCTCAACTAGTTAAGGATATGGAATGTGTAGAATCAATGTAACTTACAATAATTAAACAAAATTTGCACGATTGTAGGGTGTGTTGCCGCATACGTCACCTAATGGTACCAGAAGGCGACAATGAACATGAAGTTGCCGATGGCTGGGCGCTGCGGTACGTGTCGACCTATCAGTGTGTGGTATGCGTGCCAGCCAATCTACGAGAATCGTCATCATTGACTATATTCACGCTGTTCAATTTTTTGCAATTCACCTTTCGCGCGGTTAAGTGATATTAGAAATTAAGAAGTGCCAAATTGTGTATACGTTTTTTTTGAGACCAATATAAATCTTTAGTTTTTATCGAATAATAAAGCATTCATTTCGAGTACTACTTACACTATTACCTATCCACCACACTCGCATCCAGAGAAGAACAGAGCTGGACAAATATACCCTGACTCCCGAGCGTCGTATCCAACATTGGAACTTCGAGCCCGATCTTTGCATCGCATCGAGGATCAGCAAGAAACGGTCAGGCCAGTCGTTCCTGTTCTTCCCTTCTCATAAAATATTCCAATTCCCTAATACCGTTATATAATTCTGACATTCCATTCGTACATCGTGTAAGTTTGCAACACGTGGCGCCTACCAACCTGTGTTACCAACGGCGCGGGCGTACCGTTTCCTAATAGACCGCTAAAATGAGTGACGACGAATATTCTGTAGCTAGTGATATTTCGAAATTAGGGGATCTTAAAAAGCAAAGGGGTACACTAAAAGGGCGATTGACTTTATTTGAGAAGAATCCGTCTCTAATGTGTTGATAGCATTTACTAAAATTCAAGATAAAATAGAACAAATAATAGACGAAATGAGTTAGATAAACAACTAGAGTACATAGAGTACAGGGAATCTTTTGAGGATCAATATTTTAGTATAATGTCCGTTGCAAAGTGTCTAACCGATGTTGGCAAACTTAAAATGTTCAAATACACATCATAGTATTGCAAGTTCCATTAAGTTACCACAAATAACACTTCCCTCTTTCGACAGTTCATATGATCATTGGCTCGAGTATAAGAATTCCTACTGAACTATGATTCATAAAAGACTTGATTTAGATGCAATTCAAAAATTCTACTACCTGAAATCATCACTTAGCGGTACAGCACTCCAAGTTATTAGCTCTTTAGAGTTTACTGCTGCTAACTATACCCACGCATGGGAGTTACTAAAGAGCAGGTACCATAACAACCGCCTTCTAATCCATAACCATGTGAAATCTTTGTTTACGGCATAAAATATTAACAAAGAATCCCCAGCGTTAATTAGAAAACTAATCGATGTGGTATTGCAAAATCTAAGGGCACTTAAATCGCTTGACGAGCCCACGGACACGTGGGACACACTGGTCATGTTTATTAATGTAACTAAGTTAGATGCTTCTACAGAGCGCAAGTGGGAGAATTACATAGGCACGATTTCTTCTGATAATCACAAGACCAAACCAAAATTAGTTGATTTGTTATGATTCTTACGTAATCGTGCCGATATGTTAGATATTATGGTTCATAGTAGCAACACGTGAACTACACAAAATAAACCTAACAATACGTCTGATAATAAGCGGCACACGGGTGGTGCGCAAGCACATCAATCCCACAGTTTCATATCCACGCGTAACAGTACCGATAAACCCGATGGGTCAAAAACAAAACATTCATGTGTGATGTGCGGGCAAAATCACCCGTTGTTTATATGTTTTAAATTCCTTAATTTAACAGTTTCGGATCGAATTAAATTTATTGATAGTGCGAAGAACCTTTGTCAAAATTGTTTACGTACAGGACACCTAATTTCAGAGTGTGTGTTCGGACCGTACAAGCAGTGCAACAAAAAACAACAGTATCATAGCGATAATAACCATAACCATTTGACAACTGCGCCGGCCGCGTCAGCGGCGAATGCTGATAAACGGTCTCTGTTGTATCATGTGCGAATAATTCGTTAATCGATAATGCGTCTTCCGTCCCGTTGCCACAAGTGTTATTATCCACTGAACTAGTCGAAGTTATGGATAGTAATAACCAATATCATTCAGCTCGAGCGCTGATAGATAGTGGGAGCCAAAATTGCTTTACTTCAAAAAAGCTTTATAAACGTTTAAAAGTATCAGTAATACAGTCCACTATACAAATATCGGGTGTAGGACAAGCGGTCTCACAGTCGAACAAATCATGCGATATTAACATGCGATCAAAAACGAGTAATTTTAAGGTTCATCTTAGATGTTTTGTTTTACCGTATTACAACGAGTTTACCGGCCACTCATGTTGTCTATGGCACACTACACACCCCGGACAACGTATGTCTCGCGGATCCTACGTTTAACGTGCCATCAGAGATCGACTTAATGATTGATGCGGACGTATTTTGGAATTTGTTGGATGTGGATCGTATTCGATTACCTTATGGGCCGTACCTACAGAAATCAAAAATAGGGTGGTTAATTTCAGGACCAATATTTAATAAAGCACGCGATATAAATAGTCAATGTCATTTTGTTCAGCGGTCGAACATAGATATCGATACCCAACTCTTCAGTTCACGTTTGTCCGTATATACGGCAAGGTCAACGCGCTTCCCTAATTCAATTATAGCGTATTTTGCGAGTATTTGTGTGCAGTTTTATGTAAAATCTGTAGGATACAATAATTTGCTAAAACTTTTAACTGTTAACCAATTGATAAACTATTCCATTGTGGTGATTTAAACAACTTAAAAATAAACAATAAATAAAACTTCGCTTTGTGAGAACATCGAACGTGTGTGTGTTGAAACGCGTAAGCGACGGATTGTGCCCGGCACTTAAGACCTTTCGGTCGCGGCGTTCACTGCTGAGACGATACGTTAGTAGCAGCGGTGTGGGTACGTACAAATCTTATTCACCCAACTATTTGAACAAAATAATAATTATGCCGAAGTGCGATAATTGTAATAAAACAATTACATCTAAAAGCCCAGGATTAGAATGTTGCAAATGTGGGAAAATCGTGCATGCAAATATAACATGCACCGGGCTCACACAAAAGCAAATACTAGCTATTCGTAACTCGGAAACTTTGGAATGGACTTGCAGCGAATGTCACCGACATACTCCGGTCAGGAAATCATTTATAGTCCCAGAGGAAGATGATGATGAAGTTGACGAACCAACTACAATGTCGACTTCATCGTCTAAGTTTCCGATAGATATGAAACAACTGTTAGCAAATATTTCTAAGGAAGTTCAAAAAATAGTTCAAAAAGAACTGGAGCCCTTACAGTCATCGATTGAATTTTGTACCGGCAAAATAGATGATTTTGTCGAATCGATTAAAATGATGAAACAAAAGCTGAAAGATATGGAAAATAAAAATAACTATCTTTGCAATAAAATCACCCACTACGAAACCAAAATCTCTTCTTTAGAACTGCGATTAAACGAATCAGACCAAGATAAATTGAATAACATTATTGAAATAACCGGAATCCCGTGTATAAAAAACGAAGAACTGTTGCAAATTTCGAATAATATTGCTGAAAAAATGAATATAGATAAGTCGGTGATAAAAAACGTAAAACGTTCGAGCACGCAGCAGAACCCAGACGTTCTACAGTTAGAGCTAGGGAACACTAAAGACGTGGAATGTTGGATACGTTCCGCTAAACAATGTAATTTGACAACAGCTGATATATTGTCCAACGTATCTGGTAATCAAGCGTCGGCAAAAGTTTACGTACGATTTGCGTTATCACAAGTAAACAGAAAACTTATGTGGATGGCTAAACAGCAGCTGCGACAGGACTTTAAATACATATGGTTCCAAAATGGAAAAGTACTAGTAAAGAAAGGCGAGGTCGACAGTAATGGAAAAGACAAGATATTTATGATTAGATGTGAAGACGACATCAAACATCTTGTTGTCAAAAATAATTCCAGTAATGCAGAATAAATATAAATACAGATCATTTCTCATGTTTTTAAATAAGTATCATGTCTTTATTTAGCAATATTAAAGAGATATTTGATTGCATTGATTTACCTACCTACTTTAGTAAGCTACCTAAAAACACGGAAAAAATTAATTTACTGCATGTTAACATTCGGTCATTAATAAAAAATTTCGCTAATCTTATGAACTGTCTAATTTCAGCCAAATCACGAATTGATGTTGTGGTACTCACGGAAGTGGGGATATCGGAACAAATTGTATCTATGTATCAATTAGACGGGTATACACTATACAGTATTTTACGTAAAAGCAGGAAAGGCGGTGGGATTATTATCTATGTTAATAATAGGCATAAGTTTCAACCAATTAAGACTCAAACGAGACATTGTGAATGTATAATAGGCAAATTAACAACGCAGCAAAATCGTAATATGTATATCTGTGCAGTGTATAGACCGCCAAAAGAAAGCAAGCATCTGTTTGTTAATGAACTGTCTAGTGTGATTAATATAGACTATGTAAAGAAAAGTGATCTTATTGTGATGGGAGATATAAATATCGACCTGAAATCTATCAATAATGTTGTTCTTTGGTTAATAAGGTTTAGTTTTGAATGTAAGGATATAGACAAACTTAAAGAGGTGTTGCTTCTTATAGATTTATTGCATACTAACTAGCTACTTGTAAATACGGAATTTAAAAGGATCGTTTCTTACACACACATAGGTATAACACACATGCATGCAGTATGGTTGTAAATGGTTCGAACATGCCGCCCACCAAAGGGCTTATAAAGACCTTTAAAATCATTAATACAATAAGCATAAAATAATGTAACTAATTACTTTAGATTTTCATAATTGAGCATTTATGCACAAGTCATAGATACTAATGAAAGTGTTCATACATTTTGTATAAAGCAAAAATATAAATTGATTTGATTATATTGGAACATTAAACATAACTAAAATAACATATTAATCATCAATATCTATAGGCAAAGGACACAACTTATTAAAACTTCGCTTAACTACACTGTCACCACCTTTAACACTGTACACTCTTGTGACTCCATCGTCACCTGGATGCTTAGCAACAATCCGACCTAACGCCCATTTGCCAGGAGGAAGTTGATCATTCTTGATAAGTACAATGTTGCCAATATCAAGCTCCTTGCATCGCTTAAGCCATTTTGGCCTCTGCTGTAAGCTGGTTAGGTATTCTGCTTGCCATTTATGCCAGAAATCTCCAATCAACTTCTGCATGTGCCTCCAGCGTGACAGGTGACTAATTGGAACGTCTTGAAGATTAGGTTGAGGGACATTAATTGGTGCTTCGCCAATCAAAAAATGACCTGGTGTTAAGGGTGTTAGGTTATCTGTGTCTTCATCATCTATTGGGCTTAGCGGCCTGGAGTTTAAACACGCCTCGATTTGGCAAATCAGGGTGCTCATTTCTTCGAACGTCAGGTGATTGGTTAGAATTCTTTTCATGTGGTGTTTCATGGACTTCACGCCCGCTTCCCACAAACCACCGACATGAGGGCTGTAGGCAGTATGAAGTGCCACTGCGTTCCATCCAGCGCCAGAGTCTCTGCTACTGGACCTTCGAGTTCAAATTTTGCCTCTCTCCAGGCAGCTGCCAGTTCCTTATTGGCTCCTACAAAATTTCTGCCTTGGTCACTCCATATCTGTGAGCATCTTCCCCGTCTGGCGACGAACCTCTTGAAAGCACCAATGAAAGATTCAGTTGTGAGATCACCGACCATTTCTAGGTGAATAGCTTTGGTGGACATACAAACAAACACTGCAACGTACGCCTTATTCGTTCTGACTCCTCTGCCTTTGGAGGCTAAGACTTGATATGGTCCGGCAAAGTCCACCCCACTGTTTAGAAATGGTTTGGCTGGAGTGACTCTGACTTTTGGTAAGTCACCCATAAGTTGGTTTCTTGTTGCAGCACTATGTTTAGAGCATATTAAACATTTGCGGATTCTGGATTTGATTAGAGTCTTCGCCTTGATTAACCAAAATTTAGTTCTTAGGTAGGCCATCATTATTTGAACTCCACCATGTAAAGACTTGAGGTGAGCATCTTTCACGATAAGTATGGACAAATTGCTGTGATTGTCTAATATTATCGGGTTTTTGGAGTCTTCAGATATATCTGCATGTCGCAATCTACCGCCCACTCTAAGAATATTCTCTTTGTCTAGGTAGGGTCTCAGGAGTTTTAATTTGCTATCCCCTTTTACTTGCTTTCCTTTGCTTAAATTCATAATTTCATTATAGAATCTTTCCCTTTGTGTTATTCTAATGCAGGTTTTGAGTGCTTCATCTATTTCTTGAGTCGTTATGACTGCATCTTTGTTTACCATCTTTTTCCCCTTCAGAAATCTTTTGCAGTAAGTTATTGATTTTAAAACTTCTTCTAAATTATCAAAGTGATGAAATTGGTTTTCTAGACTTTCTTCTTCTAATTTTAAATTTGTTTGTATTACTTCTCTTCTTTCTAAACTTGTGGTTAAGTTGTCTGGTCTATTGAATGTTATTGTTTTCTGTCTTAGCCATTTCGGGCCCTTCCACCATTGCTCGTCTTTCTTTAATTCCAGAATATGTTCTCCCCGTGATGCAACATCTGCAGGATTATCGGTTGTTTGTACATGAAACCAATTGGATCCGGTGTTATCCAATATTTCAACTACCCGGTTTCTTACAAAAACTTGCCATCTTGTTGGGTCTCCAAGTAGCCAAGAAAGCACTATTGTAGAGTCACTCCATGCAAATATTTTATCATCCGGTATTTTCATGGCTGTTTTAATTTGTTTGAGCAATCGAGATAAGAGCAGGGCACCGCACAACTCTAATCGTGGAAGAGACACTGGTTTAACTGGAGCTACTCGAGTCTTTGCAGCTATGATCTGTGTTTGTATTTCTTCCTTATTCCTTTCTACTCTGACATAAGCAACAGCTGCATAGGCTTTGGTAGAGGCATCGCAAAAACCGTGAACTTCTATATTTGTTGCATTATGATTTGTGGTTCCCAGCCATCTTTGTACTTCAATTTCATTAAGGTGTTGAAGACTATTTCTCAGCGCCGTCCAGTCTTGTCTGATATCTGTGTCGACTTCTTCATCCCAGTTGATTCCCTTCAACCAAAGACTTTGTATAAGTAGCTTTGTTGGTAGCATAGCTGGAGCTAACCAACCGAGTGGATCAAATAGTCGTTGGACGTCGGCAAGAATCGTGCGTTTGGTTATCGTGTTGCTCATATGAGGTAAGTTAAGACTGTACTGAAACACGTCTTTGCCCATGTTCCAGCGGAGACCTAAAGCTGTGATAGTGCCGTGGATGGTGATGTCGAGACTGGCATGTGATGTTCGTTTAGCAGGTTCAAACTGTCTCAAGAAGTTAACGTCGTTTGAGCACCATTTCTGTAATGTGAAGCCTCCCTTCTGTAGTATAGCTTCCACGCTCTTTGCTATGTGTATTGCATCTTCCAGATTGTCATTCGAAGCCATCAGGTCATCAACATAGAAGTCTTCTTTGATCATTTTGGCAGCATCAGGGCATATGGGTCCTTCATCATCTGCGACTTGATGTAAAGTTCGAACAGCTAAGTATGGAGCAGATGCTGTACCGAAAGTGACGCGCGTAAGTCGATAGTCTTTTACTGGTTGGCTAGGGTCACTCCTCCATACTATTCTTTGCAGGTCCTTGTCTTCGTTCGTTACTAAGACCATGCGGTACATGCGTTGTATGTCAGCCACAAAAGAAATCTTCCCTGTACGCCATCTCATGATGAGGCTCCTCATATCTGTTTGTAGCTGTGGCCCAACTAGAAGTTCGTCATTCAAAGAAATATTGTTGTTTCCCTTTTGCGATGCGTTGAAAACTATTCTGACTTTCGTAGTTTCCTTGTCTTCCTTTACCACTGCATGATGTGGCAGGTAAACACTATCATTATTAATTTCTTCTTGTAATATCTCTTCCATATGATTCATATTTAAGTATTCATCCATGACCTTTGTGTATTCTGTTTTTAGTGTTGGATTCTTCTCTAGTCTTTTTTCCAATTGATAAAGTCTCTTTATAGCTATTTCTCTTGTTCCTCCTTGTATTGACAACAGCTTGTCTGTTTTTCTTGGTAGTTTGACAATGTACTGTCCGTCTTTTGTTCTTGAGTGAGTGGATTGGTAAATTTGTTCACATTTTCTTTCTTCTTGTGTGAGTGTAGTCTTATCTTCAATATCCAACTCCCACATCGCTTTTAACATCTTGTCTAAGTCAAGGCTGTGGTGCATCACAATAAAATCATTGGCATTTTCTTTTTCATGTATGTTTCCAAACAGGATCCACCCTAGGCTGGTATTTTGAGCGCATGGAGTACCTGGGGGACCTTTGATGATATCGCTTCTTAATATTTGGGCACATACTTCGACACCTAGTAGTAGATCAACTCTTCCTCGTTTATTGAAGCCTGGGTCGGCTAATACGAGACCTTCTAAATGCGACCAGGTGCTGGTTAGAATGGTATGTGATGGTAATTGCGTTGTGACTCGTGTTGACATAATATAAGCCTTCACTTTTAACTTGAAACTGTCGTCGTGTCTTGATCGAAGCTCGATGTAAGCAGCGTGTTTAACGGCAGTTGTGGTCGAGCCAACCCCATTGACTGTTGCGTGAGCAGGCATTCTCTTGAGTCGTAACAGCTGGGCAGCTCTCTCACTAATGAACGTGGCCTGCGAGCCCTGATCAATGAGCGCACGCAGTATTGTCACTTGTCCTGATTCGTTACAAACTGGCACAAGTGCTGTGGCCAATAATGTTGTGCATGTACTGGCGGTGAAATGCGATGCAATCTCAACTGGTTCACTAGCTTCCTTTGGTTTGGTATGTTCTTCACTTTCATTTTGCTTGTTTTCCGATTGACTGGTGGTGCTTGGTTTTGCATGTTGATGAACAAGAGAGTGGTGGCGCTTATGACAAATGCGGCAGGACATGTTTAACCGACACTTCCTAGCTGAGTGTCCTGGTGCCAAGCAATTGAAACATAGCTGGTGCTTCTTCACATATTCACACCTCTCTGTTGGTTCCATTTTAGTAAAATCCTTGCAATGACATAGCGTATGGTTATCCTTACAAAGCAAACAACTTCTTACTTTAGTAGCATCATGTGTTGTTGAAGTGTGGACTGTATATTCTTTACTTCTTGATGGTTTCTCCCTGGATGGCGGAGCGATCAGTTCTAGTGTGCGAAATTTGGTTTGTAAGAACCTCACAAGTTCTTCCCATTTAGGTAAGTCTTCTAAATTATCTTTGTACGCAAACTGTTCCCATTCTCGGTGTGAATCTGGATCTAGTTTTTGCACAGTCACAAATATGACGAATGGGTCCCAAGACTCCGTCGACACGTTTAGATTTTTTAAACTGTTGATGCACTCACTTGTTGTGTCCAACAATGTCTTTATATTAGAAGCAGTTTGAGAAGTAATCTTCTTTTGCATTATTAGTTTTCGAATGAGAGAATTCACTATGATTCGCCGGTTACCATACCGATCTCGTAATAGATCCCAAGCTTGTTCGTAATTACTTTCCCTTATTTGTAAGTGTTTTAATAAACATTCTGCTTCTCCGGTAACGCTACTCTTCAAGTAGTGAAGCTTTTGAACTTTTGATAACGTAGAATTGTTGTGAACTAACGATGTGAAGAGATCTTTAAATGTAGTCCAATCTTCATAAATTCCCGAAAAGGCGGGTAACTGTATTTGAGGCAGCTTGAGATTTCCTTCATAAGTTATGCCGGTATTGCAAGCAATGTCACTTAATCTCGAGTTATGGTTAACCGATAAAAGATCCTTCAAATCACCCTGCATACATAAGTACAAATCTTCAATAACAAAGTAGTCTTCATTAGCAAAATACGGAACATCATTCTTCTTTTCTTTAGGTACTACCTTTAATAGGTTATGGTGTGCCGTAGTAAACTTCTTCCAATATTCTTCAATGGATTGCAATCGTGTTTCAATGTATCCCTTTGTAAGTCTGTGTTTTGGACATTTCTTTAGGTTAGTTTGCGCCTTTTGCAGTAATAACGCAACATCTTCTAACTCCGAAAGCAACTGTTCAGCTGTAGTAGTCATTGTTCCAAAAGATAGAATGTAGGTCACGTATTTGAAGAGATAATCCAATCGTAATACTTCGTAACACGTTAATTACTTTTTTCTTATAATGTGCACAAATCACTCATAGCTAACGAGTTCCTTATCTAAGGAATGCGGCGCTTTGTATTCGCACTGATCACTAGACCACCCAGGTAGATTTATTTATCCGGTTCGAAATTCGACCATGTTATATAGACAAACTTAAAGAGGTGTTGCTTCTTATAGATTTATTTCATACTAACTAGCTACTTGTAAATACGGAATTTAAAAGGATCGTTTCTTACACACACATAGGTATAACACACATGCATGCAGTATGGTTGTAAATGGTTCGAACAAATGTAAATAGTTATTATCTGAGTAAATTAGCTGAGTGCGGACTTGAATGTGCGATCTCAGACTTCACGCGAGTTGAGTCCAAGGGTAATTTAGTCACTAAAACCTGTATTGACCACATTTTCGTGAGATCACGCCTTGATGACCTGTACTCAGCTGCTCTGGGGACTGTTTTGGCGGACCATCGCATGACGATTGTCACGCTTGCGTCTATGCCTGAAGTTAGAGATCCAAAGTTCATTGAGTCTATTAATTATATAAAATTAAAAACACTTTTAGCTGACACCGATTGGAACAAAATAGATGAGTTAAATTGCGCAAATGATATATATAAGTACATAAAAGAAAACTTTATAAAGTGCTACAATGAATGCAAATACACTAAAAAAATAAATAACTCGAGCAAAAGGAATTGTGAAAAATGGGTTAACAATAAAATTAGGTTAAGTTGTACCAAAAGAGACAAACTGTTCATCACATGGAAAAATGACCCAGATAATAAAACACTTAAGTTAGAATACAATAAGACAAGAAATAAAATAAATAAAATAATACTAAACACTAGAAATAATTATTACAGAGAAGAAATAGCAGGAAGCAAAAATAATCCTAAAAAACTGTGGGAGATATTAAATAAACTTACCGGTAAAATAGTCAAGTCTGTAGATGAGGTGATAACGAACGCTTTTTTGAATGAATCAAATAATGAATTGAGTATCGCTAATGACTTTGCAGCGGAATTTGAAACCAATGTGTCTAATATTGTGCCTGGGTGTGATAGACCCTTATTGGAGGGATGTGAATTTATGAAGTCACAAGATAAATCGATATTTTTCAAAAAAGCTACTCCTCACAAGATCCTTAAAATCATTAATAATTTAAATACTAATAAATCTGCTGGATATGACACAATAAAAATCGTGGACATCAAAATGATTGGAGATAAAATTGTGAATGCAATAGTGAAGTTAATAAATGCGAGTATTCAACAAAGCAAATATCCGTCAGAATTAAAAACAGGTATAGTTAGACCCATTCATAAAAAAGGTAAATTCAATGACTTTGCAAATTATAGACCCATAACAATATTGCCTGCCGTAAATAAAATAGTTGAAAAATTTATATGCGAACAAATACATACGTTCTATCGGGACAATGACATAATTTCTAAAGCACAATATGGCTTTCAAAGTAAGAAATCTACAGCTCAGCTACTGTCAAATTTTACGGATGAAGTTAATAACTACCTTGATAAAAAACAACATGTAATACTCATATTTATTGATTTTAGCAGGGCATTTGACACACTCAGGCACAATACACTATTAAAAACACTTGAAAATTCGGGGATAAGAGGGAAACTACTCGACTGGTGCAAAGAATATCTTCGTAGTCGAAGTTATCGCGTTAAAATTGGTAATAGCCTTAGTAGACCCGTAAACGTGACGAAAGGTACAGCCCAAGGTTCAGTGTCTGGTCCACTCCACTATCTGTCATACGTAAATTATCTAGAAAATATTATAACACACTGTTCCCTTTATCAATACGCTGATGACACCTGTATACTCTCGGCAAACAATAACCTTAATGTGGCCGCCGAACGTTTGCAAAAAGATTTTACCGCTATGGCTAAGTGGGCCCATGATATGGGACTTGTTCTGAATCCACAAAAAACTAAAATCATACACGAACATTCAAGTCATATAAATACCTCCCATCCCTTTCAAATCATAGCCCATAGTCATGATTGTCTGCATAAAAACGTTCGAGACTGCAACTGTCCGCCTATAGAGCAAGTCCCATATCATACCTATCTAGGACTAATAATTGATAATCGATTCAATTGGAGTTACCAGGTGGAATCTGTATGCAACAAGTTGCGTGCAATACTCACCAAATTTTCCGTGATAAAGCGCAATATACCGTACAGAACCCTCCTACAAATGTACACAGCCCTTGCTGAGTCGATAATCTCCTATGGACTCACCAGTTACGGACGCACATTTAATACTTACCTGGATCAAATACAGAATTTGCAAACACGTTTATTAAAACTTGTAGTACCAAACCATGTAAAGCAAAAATATCGAGACAATTACATAGGCTTATTTAAACATTGCAAGGTATTACCAGTTCAAGCGCGTGCTGAGTATCTGTTCCTCATTGAACAGTTTGATAACAGGGACATTCAGATTCCTGTTAATTATGACGTGAATACGCGACAAGCCAAATTAAAGTTATTTCAAGTGCCACGTAAAAATAACTTTTATGGTAGGCGTACCGCTTCGTTCACTATACCCAATCTACTTAATCAAATACCAGTTGACATTAGAGATTCACTAAACATTAAAAACATAAAGTATAAGCTAAAAAATCATTACATTAACTTGATTAAAACTTAATTGATAATTAGCGCGTTGATCTAATCTCAGGCCATGGCATGCTAAGACAGACCCCAGAAGTCTAATTGTGTGCCTTGTTTTAATGTATGGAAAAACTTTGTACTTAATATTAAATAAATAAATAAATAAATAAAACTGAAGAAATTTTGGGAACTAGAAGAGGTTGTAAGTTCGAGTTCCATACTCACCGAAGAAGATCGTAAGTGTGAAGAGCTTTTTGGTAGCACTACGACGCGAGACAGCAGCGGTAGATTTTCGATACGAATTCCATTAAAGGCAGCGGCTGAAACGCTCGGTAACTCATACGAAAACCCAAAATCTCGTTTTATATCACTAGAACGCAAGCTAGATCAATCTCCTTCTTACAAAAGGTTGTATAGTGACTTTATGCGGGAATACATTGAACTAGGGCATATGTCTCAAATAAACGAATACGCATGGCCACACTATTTTCTCCCGCATCACGGAGTACTCCGCGAACACAGCACAATAACCAAACTGCGTGTCGTGAGTAGTGTATTATTGGGCATTCTATACCACTATCGGCAAGTCGCTCGGCGAGTGCGCCTCGCTGCCGCCAGTGGTATAGAATGCCCAATAATCGAAAATCGACTCGACTCTCAACTCGACTCGACCGATAAACTCGGATGAGACAGTTCGTTGTATCAATTGATTGATTAGTGTAGCGACCGGACAGCTACAGCAATTGCAATGTAAGCATTCTCATAGAAAATGTACAGCCGACGCGGGGACGCCAGTCACTCGGTGAGCCCCACTCGGAATAGTGCTATCGTGACGTGAATTAACTATACGTAATAATTAAGTATCATTGTGTAACTACAGTGTAATCAAATAAAACCTTGAGTGAACTTTCTGTCAGTATACTCATTTATTCATCCTGCTACCCAAGATACATAAGGAACCTACATTGGTGACCCCGACGTGATCAAGCAGGAAAGGATATCGCGTTACACATAACTCAGCCGGGCGACTCAGCTACCACGTGGAAAGCGCCTTGCATAATAATTTGAAGAATCAAATAATGGCATCAGAAAAGGTGAAGAAAGTGCCGAACGAGGAGCAACAGGTTACCAGCATTTCAGTGTCAGCACGCATTCCAGACTTTTGGCGTGATGAACCCAAGTTGTGGTTCATACAAACAGAAGCGGCATTGAACCCACAAAAGGCATCCGACGAGGCCAGGTACAGGTCGTGGTGTCCAAGCTAGGCACTCACTCCCCCCCCTGACCCGAGAAGTGGCCCGCTGCAGCGGGCCGGCACCAGCCGGGGGTTGCGGAAGTATCTCCAGTTCCCGCGACCCCCGACGTAGGTGTGAGATGGAACACCGGGGTGGTTTTTAGTCAGTAAGAGTCTGACAGACCCCTCCGCCCGCCCCAGGGCGGAGGACATCCATGAGGATTTTCCACCCCGTACCAAAAAAAAAAAAAAAAAAAGGAGGTGTTATCGCAGGTTACAGACATATTACTGGGCCCACCTGCATCAGGAAAGTATGAGGCGCTAAAAACGCGTTTATGCAACATTTACGCGCAGTCTGAAGCCCGACAAGTGCAGAAGCTGATAGGAGAAATGGAACTGGGAGATCAAAAGCCACCGCAGCTGCTGCGGAAAATGAAAGACCTGGCACGAGGAAAAATCACTGATGAAACATTGACAGTTCTATGGAAGAATCACTTGCCCACCACTGTGAGCAGTGTTCTAGCAGCCACAGAGTCAAAAGACACGGAGATCTTGGCTTCGGTAGCGGACAAAATAATGGAAACAATTACGACAAAAGATAATATTAGCAAGATAGACGCACCAAAAGAAACGACCGACATAATCGCCGAAATAAGAAGTCTAGGGGAACGCATTGAGGGATTGGAGAGCCGTAACTCAAGACCAAGGTACAACAACCGGGGAAGACAAAATTACAGATCAAGATCGCGAGACCGCAGCACCAGCAGACGGCGAACCCCGCAAGACCCAAACTGGCTTTGCGTATACCATTTTCACTTCGGACAACGCGCCAACAAATACGTGGACCCGTGCAACTGGAACAAGCAAAGAGGGAACAAGCCGGAAAACTAGAAGCGGAGCGGAGAGTGGCGGAGATCTGCGCTCCAAGAGTGAACCACCGCCTAAGTGTAATGGACGTAAAAAAAGGCATACGGTTCCTAATTGACAGTGGCGCAAATGTGTCGGTATATCCGCGTAATCTCGTGAGTGTAAAAAGTGCATCAAAAGAGTGTGAACCCAATAAGTATAAGTTGTTCGCGGCGAACGGCACACCAATAGAAACATATGGACTAATAACGAAAGAACTAAATTTTTGGCTACGTTGAAACTTTAGATGGGTATTTATTGTGGCAGATGTAAAGCAACCAATAATCGGCGCGGATTTCCTGGTAAAGTATAAATTGTTAATAGACCTAAGCGGCCGCCGACTGATTGATAGCGAAACTCAAATGAAGGTTGACGGTTGCATTTCTGACTCCAACCAACCCACGATCAAAACAATAGTAGATGATCACCCATACATAGAATTATTAGCAAAGTATCCGAGTTTAACTAAACCAATTTCATTTAAAGAGGTACCAAAACACAATGTGTGCCATCACATCGAGAGCAGTCGCGCACCGGTGCACTCACGCGCACGCCCACTGCCCCCAGATAGATACCCTAAAGCTAAGAACGAATTTCAACTCATGTTAGACTTGGGTATTTGCAGGCCCAGTAAAAGCGCATGGGCCAGCCCACTACACATAGTTCCAAAAAAAGGACGGCAACAATAAACCATGTGGCGATTATAGAATGCTAAACGCCATGACTAAGCCGGATGATACCCCGTCCCTAGACTACAAGATTTCACGTACATATTAGCGGGCAAAAAGGTATTCTCTAGCTTAGATATTAATAGGGCCTACAATTGCATTCCAGTAAATAAAGATGACATAGAAAAAACCGCAGTTATTACCCCATTCGGATTATATTAATTTCCCAGAATGCCCTTCGGTTTGCGCAACGCAGCCCAAACCTTTCAAAGATTCATGGACCACAGTGTGTTACAGGGATTAGACTTTCTATACTCATTCGTAGATCACGTCATCATAGCTTCCGTCGACGCTGCCGCACACAAGCGACACCTAGAGGAAGTCTTTAAACGATTTAATGCATTCGGCATCACAATAAACATATCTAAAACTAATTTTTTTAGGTTACGAAGTATCCAGGGAAGGAATTCGGCCCCTGTAGGACAAGGTCAAAGTGATATGCGAGTACCCAAGGCCGAAAACAGTAGAAAAACTACGCAGATACCTAGGTATGTTAAACTTTTATCGATCACACATTCCACACGCAGCGAAGGACCAAGCAGAAATGAACAAATACCTACACAACTCAAAGAAAATAGACAAGACTATCATCGAATGGACAAAGGAGGCGGAATGCGAATTCGAAAAAAGTAAGGACAGTTTACAAAAGGCAGCTTCATTGACACACCCGCTACCAGATTCCTCACTAGCTTTGATGAGAGACGCGTCAGACAGCAGCGTGGGAGCCGTATTACAGCAACGCCAAGGTAACAACTGGAGTCCTCTAAGTTTTTTCTCCAAACGACTAACTGAAGCCCAAAAAAAGTACAGTACATACGAAAGAGAGTTATTAGGCATATACTTGGCGATAATACATTTTAGAAAACTAATAGAAGGCCGCGAAGTAGTGAACTACACAGACCACAAACCCTTAGTGTATTTATTTAGTAAACTAGGTAGCGAAAAAGAAACCCCCAGGCGAACCAGGCAGCTTATGTTCATTAGCGAGTTCACAACGAAAATAAAACACATAAGCGGTGCTGATAACGTCACAGCGGATTCATTATCGTGCATTGAAACAATAAACTGCCCAACAGGTTTCGATTTAGTGGAACTAGCCCGAGCACAGGAAACTGATAAGCAGCTCTCAGAATTATTACACAGCTCTAGGAACAGTAGTTTGCGTTTCAGTCAACACAAAGTTGCAGGCACGGAACATCACATTACATATGAAACAACAACTGGTAGGGAACAAATGTACCTACCAGTACAGTTTCGCCTATAAAGCCATCGAAACCATACACAGCATCAGTCACCCAGGTATCAGAACTACCAGACGCATGATGGCTGACCGATATTTCAGGATAGGCATGAACAAAGACGTCAGTAGGATAGCAAAGACATGTATCCGGTGCCAAAAGGCAAAGGTACATTGACACACTCTGTCAGAATAAGGCCAATTTCCTGACTGCGACCGGTTCGAGCACATACACGTCGATATCGTTGGGCTCTTACCTACTACACAGGAAGGCCATCGATATCTGGTACGCTATCACTCGCACCACAAGCAGCGGTCGAGCCGTAAAACGTCCCGTAAGGTTTAACATATAGGCATACATAGCATGTCCGTCATACATCACAATAACGCAAAATAATGTTAACTTGCAAAAATGTAGTCATTATTAATGCGACAATACTTTGTAAAAATAATGGAAAACAACGAGTCACCACAAACCAAACATTGTAATTGGACACCGGAATTGCTGATTCGAGACAAACTGGGCAGCAACCTAACAGTCCTTCAATATTAGAATAATATCATTGAGTATACAGCAAGTACTTGTGTAAATTGTCAATATGTGTAAAACTCAAAGCAAAGACCAAGTTATTATTGCACAAGGAGGCTCAAACACATCAGAAGTTGAGAAACAACTCTCGCAGCTTAGTATAATACAGATAGCAGTACTAACCATTTTTGGCATAATAATCGTGTACTTCATGTACACGAATTGCAACGCTAGAACAAAAAGGTGGATTGGCAAACAAATGCTCATCGCAGCGCCATCCAAGAACAAGTTAACAGTATATCAAAAGCAGTTCCCATGTCCAACGTTGTCATTATCTAAAGGTACCTTAAAATGTAATTACTTTAATTAGATACCCCTTTTTGCAACCTGGCAAACAGGTGAAATACATGGTACGAAAGAAAGAAGAATGCGAGTAGCGATGAAATGAATGAATTAACACGGCGCTACCATGGGCAGCAATGCGCGCTCGGAAACGGACGCCTTTGCGCTACACAGCACGAATATTTTATTCACGTTTTGCGCAGCGGTAACTGCTGCCCGATTTTATACGCAATGGCTTCAAAGCAGCTCATTGCTAACGAGCTTTTGGCATTCGTCAAGCATGCCATCGACTACATGGACGAGGTCAGCATCTTGCAGATCTGCAAGTCCTCCTTCGAAGAGGAAGAGGTATGCAGTGCCAAGTTGCAGTTATTTCAATCACTCGACCAAGTCGGACAGATGTCATCTCGCCGGAGAGATGGTGGCCAGAAGAGTCTGCAGGATATCATCGACCTGCTGAAGAGGACCGATCCCGATGACGTGCCAGATTTTGTGGCGAAGGAGCTGCACAAGCTGCCTCCTGTCACTTTCGACCACGTCGACGTTACCGGGCTGCTGAAGGACATCAGATCTCTGAAGGCGAGCCTGGCTGTGATGAAGTACAAGTTGGAGTCATCGGATGTCACCATCGGTGAATTGAAAGCCGAAGTAGCGTTGTTGCGCAACGATATTCCGGCAAGTAGGTCATCGGACGACACCAATGTAAACACACGTCGCGGGGCACAAAATGCTTCGGTCTGCAGTTTCCAGTCGGCGAGTGAATCTGCGTCATCGGCTGTCAAGAATGCAAGCGTTGCATCGTGTTCTGTTGATCGCGTCGTACCTGCCGGGGAAGCGTCGCGTGTAATAGGTACATCGGCTCCCAAACCTACCTATTCTGCAACTGTCGCCAACATGAAACCTGCTGTGTCGCAAACGAAACGACAAGCAGAAAAACCAAAAGGGGGAAAGCAGAGTCGCTCAGTATCGCGCGCGACTAAAGGCGCTGTCATGGACCATGAACAGCAGGTTCCACCGAAGAACACATGCGTTGGGGACGGCTTCATCAAGGTGGAGAGAAAGAAGATGAAGAAGCCTTCTTATCGCAACCAGTGTGGGACGGCGCCCGCCGGATCTAACATGCTGCTACGTCCTGCGGTACCGACGACGCAGCTGTACGTGTCCCGTTTGCATCACTCTACAAAGACTGAGGACATCGTGGAGTATCTACGGGTGAAGACCAACTGGACCTTGAGGGTGGAGAAGTTGGAGGCGCGCCATAACACCAATTTCAAGTCGTTCGTAGTGCGCGTTCCGACTCAACATTTGGTGACCTTCCTCAAGGAAGAGTTTTGGCCGAAAGGTGTGCTGTATCGGCGTTTCCGCGGTCGGCTACGTGACACCACGCAGCGTAACACGACGCAGTCTCTTCGTGAGCAGTAGTTTTTAAGTTTATTGTTTTAAAATATGTATTAGTTTATAATTATTGTTTTTATGCTTATGTATGTATTGTTTTATGGGCCTTAGTTGCCTGAAATAAAGTATTAATAATAATAATAATATATAATAATATAATAGCTGGCAACCCTTAGTGTCATCATACGTCGTCTCCTTACTTCCTTAATTTATTTTTACAATTTCAATAGTTGTTTGATATTTCCTATTAATTTCGCTACACAATTTAATATTACATCGATATAATCAACCTTTTTTAAAAATTATTTATGATACGTACAGTTTTAAACAGATCTAACCAAAAGTGACATAAGTCATTGAAAAACCACAAAAACTGAAAATAATTTCGATAATAATATAAACAGTGAACGGAAATATAATAATGTACTACTTACGCACCTTACGCACCAAGAAAATAATTTAAAATGAAGAAGAATACATAACGTAATAATGGATCAGAATTAGAAAACGACGATGACAACATGCTTTTAAGATCAGCAGCACGCCGAGCACGCCCACCATCTCCGGACCCGTCGCTCAGCTCCGCCTCGCCGCCGCCGGAACCCAGCCCCATCGTAAGGGCTGTGACACCGGCCTCGGCAGTTGCGTCGAGCTCGAGCGACGAGTATTTCTCTCCGCCGACGACGCCACCACCTGTGCGTCGGCGGGGACCACGCCGGCCGCCGGACAGCTTGGGACTTCGAGACCCACCGGTCTCTGATAGGGTCCCCGCTACCGGTGGAAGTGTGCAGCGCATGAGATGGACGCAGTCTATTAATGAAAGTGTCATGCGCTCATACTTTGGGGCTACAGAGGGGGGAAGTAACTTGACTGCGTACCGTGGTCGGATGCTCTCTCTGTTTCAGGTGCTTGAGCCAGCTGTCAACGTGTCGGCACAGCGACTGTCGGATCAGGTGCGAGTCATCCAGCGTAACCATATGCTGGATGACGTTGTACTTGATCGACTACGCCTAGAATCACGGAGTAGCCATGACACGTCTGCTTTGCCACTGGTTGCGGTCGCGGTACAATCGCAAGATTTACCCAGTGCTTCACCGCGACCTGACGACGGTGGTGAAGAGGATGATGGCGAGGCTATATCCGTGAGTACCCAGTGCAATATTCAATTGAGGAGTGCTTTGGAGGATGCGTTCCGGGAGTATCGCTCCATACCGCCTGAATTAAAACCTCGACTACCTCGTTTGCCTATGCACAAGAAAAATAGGGCGCTGGTGTGTGCTTTAGATTCGCAGCTGTCAAATTATTTTGACAGCAGCGAAGACCTCGCTGATACCCACTCGATCTTGTACTGCGCGGCTGTAGCAGCATGTCGTGTAGCTCATGTCAAATTTCCCAACAGTGACGGAGCTGCACGACCAAAACCAGCTGTACCAGCATGGCAGTACAGCATTGAGCGTCGTATTAGTGAGGCTAGAGCACTCATCGGCAAGCTTATCTGCTTCAGGGAGGGCAACACGCGCCCTAGAGTGATGCGCTTTGTGAGGCGGGTATTCTCGGGGAGTGATATCAATCCTCGAGATTATTTGTCCTGCATCACAGAGCGTATCGACTTCCTGAAGCAGAAGATCTGTGCATGGGCAAACCGTATTTGACGGTACAAGCGACGAGTGGAGCGGTACACTCAGAATCGCATATTCCAGAGTGATGAGAGGTGGGTGTATAGGACTTGGGAGCGACCGGACCAAGGCGTGGCTGATGCGCACCAGCCGGATGATGCTGCCATGTGTTCGTTTTGGCGCAGCATCTGGTCGGTGCCTGTTAGTCACACTGAGGGCGACTGGACTCGGGAGGTTGAGCGAACGTGTGATCTAATACCAGAAATGGGGGCAATAACCATCAGCCCCCAAGACGTAGCCCGTGCAGTTCGTCCGTTACCTAATTGGAAATCTCCAGGACCGGACGGGCTGCACAATTTCTGGATAAAATGGTTACAGAGATCGCACGTTCGCTTGGCGTCCCAGTTCCAGTCAGCCTTAGAGTCAGGATCGTTGCCCCAATTCCTAACAACTGGAATCACCCACCTGCTCCATAAATCAGGTAGCACTACGGAACCCAAAAATTATAGGCCGATCACTTGTTTACCAACGGTCTATAAAGTTCTTACATCCATTTTGAGAGCTAAAATTAACGAACATATTGACAAAAATTCTATCATGTCTGCCTCTCAAAATGGATGTAGGAACGGGTCTCGTGGTACTAAGGAGCTCCTCCTCATTGATATGGCCATTAACCAGCAGGTTCGTCGTTCCCGGAAGGATCTGTCGACATGTTGGATAGACTATAAGAAGGCCTATGATTCTGTGCCACATACATGGCTCATGAGGGTGTTAGAGTTGTATAAAGTTGATACAACTCTGCGCACCTTCCTGATGTCATGTATGGGGCAATGGAAGACAGTCCTTCGCTATCCAGGATATCGGCAGATCCGGGAAAATAGCGAACCGATAAGGATCGAGCGAGGTATATTTCAGGGCGATAGTCTGAGTCCACTGTGGTTTTGTTTAGCTTTGAACCCTCTAAGCACGTTGCTGGAGGGTTCAGGTCTGGGCTATCGGTTGAGAAGAGGAGGTCAGGTTATATCTCACCTCCTTTACATGGATGATCTGAAACTCTTTGCCCCCAACAATTTGCGACTGATGGAGCTACTGAAAGTAACAGAAACGTTCAGTAGCGCCATCAGGATGGAATTTGGTGTGGACAAATGTGCAGTCATGCATGTGAAACGAGGGGAGATTGTGGAATCCGTGGGAACCCAACTCTCGGATTCCATACACCTTAGACCCCTCTCCTCAGCCGAAACCTACAAATACTTGGGTATGTCGGAAGCGTTAGGCATCAATGCTACCGACATGAAACAATCGTTGAGGGAGCGCTTCTTTGGCCGCCTGAATAAAGTTTTGAATAGTCTTTTATCAGGCGGAAACAAGGTGCGCGCCTTCAACGGATGGGTCATGCCGGTTTTGATGTACTCTTTCGGCATACTCAAGTGGACTCAGACGGAACTTGACGCCCTGGATAGGAGGGTCCGTACATTGCTGACCGCAAATCGGATGCATCACCCACGGTCATCGGTAATGAGACTGTATATCCCACGGAAGTGCGGAGGACGAGGCTTTCTTAATGCTAAGTCCCTGCACAACCGTGAGGTATGCAGTCTCAGGGAGTACTTCCTTAAGGCCGACGTGGGGATGCACCGAGATGTGGTCTCAGTGGACAAGGGTCTCACCCCGCTCTCCTTAGCGAACGAGAACTGGCGCAAACCTGTAGTACTAGATACTAATGACCGCAAGAAGGTATGGCAGAGCAAGGAGCTTCACGGGCGCTTCTACCGGGCCCTACATGGACCTGATGTAGACTTCTTGGCGTCCGTATCCTGGCTGCGATTCGGTGACCTCTTTGGGGAAACCGAAGGTTTTGTCTGTGCGATTATGGACGAAGTTATGATGACGAACAACTACCGGAGGTATATTGTGAAGGACGGCACGGTTGACATTTGTCGGGCATGCCACCGACCGGGAGAATCAATCCGACACATTATCTCTGGGTGCTCTCGTCTGGCTAACGGAGACTACTTGCATAGACACAACCTTGTAGCTAGGATTATCCACCAGCAACTTGCTCTAAAATACAGGCTTGTGGAATCGGAAGTACCGTACTACAGGTATGTGCCCGACCCAGTTCTCGAAAATGGTAACATCACATTGTATTGGGATCGATCTATCATCACTGACAGGACTATTGTTGCCAATAAGCCTGACATAGTGGTGATAGATCGATTAGAGCGTCGCGCAATGATTGTTGATATAGCGGTCCCGCATGACGAGAACCTCGTGAAAACCGAGAAAGATAAACAAATTAAGTATCTTGACTTGGCTCGCGAGGTTGTCGACATGTGGGATGTGAATACAGCAGTCATTGTGCCGATAGTCGTTACGGCCAATGGACTCATTTCCAAGAGCCTCGACCAACACCTAAGGAGGCTCTCGTTGGGCAGCTGGATCAAGGGCTTGATACAGAAAGCGGTACTCCTGGACACGGCGCGTATAGTCAGGAGATTCCTCTCTCAGGAGCCCTGACCACCGGTAGCTTGGACCCTGTTCCCGATACCGGTGGGCTACTATTTTTTTTATATTTTTAAATGTTTTTATTTATTTTTTACTAATATTTAAAAATGTAATTTAATATGATATGAAAATGAATAAACGAGAATAATAATAATAATGGGAACGCTGCAGGTCCCAAGGGATGATATTTTTTATAGTTTTATGGCAGGGCGAACACCGTGGTAGCCACCATTAAAGTATAGTGCGAAAGGAATTCTTAAATAATAAGTTAGAATAAGGCCTTAGAGAATGTTAGAGAATAAGAATATTTTTAATAACCGTAGCTATGTTACTTCCAGACCATTGTTTACATTCAACGTCCTACAAGTAATATGACTCCGATAACGCCACCGGCACATTCCGCTGAAACAAGCAACAAGCTAACTAACTTAGGGTCCGGTACGCAAATGTAAAATTAATATTAATAAATTGCAATGTAAGCATTCTCTTAGAAAATGTACAGGCGACGCGGGGACGCCAGTCGCTCGGTGAGCCCCACTCGGAATAGTGCTATCGTGACGTGGATTAACTATACGTAATAATTAAGTATCATTGTGTAACTACAGTGTAATCAAATAAAACCACAAGTGAACTTTCTGTCAGTATACTCATTTATTCATCCTGCTACCCAAGATACATAAGGAACCTACAATTAGGAATGATTAATTTAACCAGTGTCTAGTAACTTGCCCCTTACCACTATCTTCCATACACCTAACCAGTATGCCACGTTTCGGAGAACGAGAAACAATCAACCATCAATTCGAATCTCCGTTTACTTACTCTCTAGTGTATTGTATGTATGTACACGACCAATGATCAGGCGAGTTCGCTATTGCTCTGAAGGTTGGTACAGAATGCTCAATTATGAAAACTCAACTCGATAAATGACCCGCAAAGAAAGAGGTTGCGGCTAGTTTATAAATGTTAACGTACTATATACATTCACTTGTTTACAATCGCTTCATTTTCGACGGTAATCATGAAAGGTAAAAGGCAGGCATGTATGGGAAGTTTGTATGGCTAATGAAATTGCATAATTTGGGATAGTTTTTGTTTTAATTGGTAATTAATTCGATAGACAAGCCTTAATTAAATTCTTAATTTTTTAGAAGTTCGGTGGTAAATGTTATAACCAGTTTTATATTTTAAGGTTATGCACTAGTGTACCAAATAAGAAGCTTATAGGTAATACAAGTGGAGGCAACACTCTGAATACCTAAGTGAAACCAACTGTGGGCAAACGCTCTCTTTCTAAATGCATACATAAGATATAGAAAACACATATGACTGTCTCATTCTTATGTATGCATTCAGAAAGAGAGCGTCTGCCCACAGTTGGTTTCACTTAGGTATTTAGTGTTGCCTCCACTTTTATCTATAAACTTCTTGGTACCAAATTACCAATGTAGAATGTCACATTACCTAAACATTATTTTCGTGATAAAGTAATGTTCTGAGGTTGTTTGTCGCCATCTTTGTAGTGTTTTACTTACCATTAAGTGGGTAGATTGAGATGAGGATCGTACCTACTCCTTGGGGTGCATTATGATTTATGAGATACCTATGTCCAGTAGCGGATTGCAACAGTTTGATAATGATGTAGTTCTGATGGGATTTTGAGTGTAGGTAAATAAAACAATACTTTGGTTTTGTAAGTACATTTATTTTATTGTACCTATTTATAATTTATTTTCATTATTCACTCGTAATATGAATTCATCGAAGAAAGGGGCGGGTCGGTTCATACTCTCATGGCGAGCATAATTTTATTTAAGTACCAAAATAATAATACTCATCACATGTGTGCAGCATCCACTGTTCTTAAACCTACAATGCAGTTATAGCAATAACTTCTGATTGCGTCCCGACCATTCATGTTTGTTTTTGCAACTATAAATACAAAATATGTTTATGTAATTGGTAACACAATATACTGGGGTCTTTCTTGTGGTCCTTCTGGAACATGTAAGCTCAAATCTCGACTTGGTCCCAGCGAGCTTCATAAACTTCCTTCATGGATGACATCTGTAAATAATTCATTTATGAGATGGCCATAGATCTCAAAATAGAATTGATGAAATGCATTTTAAACACTAAGTTCAACAGTAACCCAACACGTTCAAGCATAAAATAAACACAAATAAAAAACAGTTAGGACACAGCGAAATTCCGAGCGACACAGCGAGTGTTTAAAGCTAGTTACTATAATATATTATCACATATATACCTTCTGGTGTTCCGAAAAATGGGTAATATTATCGGGATTCCACTCTACATCTGATGTTGTGGTAGACAGACTCTTATCACATACAGCACACGTAAACACAGAATGTTCACCATCCAAATGATCAGGTGAAGGAAGGGGGTTGAATGCATTCAACTAAAGGAGCAATCCTAGTTCTTCTAGCTCTTAACCAACATGGCACGCAAGCTTCATCTTCAGAACGAAGCTAAAATAAAAAATATAAATAAAGAAAAGCTTGCATTCAAGCATGCATGGTCATCATCATCATTTCAGCCGAAAGACGTCCACTGCTGGACATAGGCCTCCCCCAAGGGGGGGTTTTGCCATAATCGCCACGCTTTGCATGCATGGTAATAGTGGGAAATAATTTATAATATATTTTCTTATTTTAAATCCAATAAAGATAAATAATAATAGTTATAGTAGGTACATGTTTTTTATACCTCTCGTGGTTGTAGCCAAGTAAAACAGTTATTAGATACTCTTTGTTTTTCCCCTTCAATCAAAATTCTGCGTCTAGTAATTCTTCGTATGGATAGTATGCTTATAACACAACATTTTGATGGCCAACTTGTCTACTCGGTTTATTATCAGACGAATGTGAATTAGTAGCTAGCTGCCAGCATGCATGGCAAACATGGTCAGCAGGTGTTATCTGGAAATAATGAAGTGATTGGAGTACTATTCAATATTATTTTATATAGGTACTTTTCTCTCCTTTACAGCAGTCATACTATCAGAGCCTAACTCATTCTAACATTAGAGAAACCAAGTAAGTTAAAAGTAAATAACAATTTGTATGTTATATATACACAATAACCGTGTTTGTTCGTTTTTCGAATAGTATTGAAATTCGTTTTAGCAGACATGCATATTTTAGCATGGTATAGTGTGGCTTAAATGGTAAGGAGTACTTTTTAACACGTAAAACTTATCAGCTCGTCACTGGCCCACTTATATGCAGAATGTTATTCGTAAACTACTTACATCTCTAGGATATGTCCGATTCGAATAGTATTAACGAGATCTTCACTCTCATCGGATAAAGCGGGACTCGGGTTCTTATTCGGGACAAGCGAATGTTGCAAATTAACACATTGCAAACGCGTCATTTTAATTCAATCACGAACACACAGTTAATAAAGCTTCCTACAAATAAATAAATATACAGCAAAGAACTGACGAAACGAAGACCTGACAGATTGTTGTTAGTCAATGATTGAATAATTGCCATATAATCAAAAAACATATTGATAACGAAACTCATTCCTGTCATTAAATCGTTTAGTTTACGGTTGTATCAGGTTTATTTATTAAAATCTTATTATTGATAATATTAATGAATACAAACTGCTGAAAATAATAATGCTTCATGAAAATAAATGGCTTAGTTGCCTTAATAAGTGGTACAAATTCTATAACACTACATCACAAAAAGTATGCGGTACAGGAACAGCCGTTTGCCTTTGTAAAACAACCGCAATCGCTGAGTGTTTATACAGTCTGCGACGATTTTTGTAAGACTACTTTTCGTCATGGAGAACTATTACCTAACACAGTACGATGTATCATTTGCGGTCCGTCCAATTGTGGAAAAACCAATTTATTAATTGGTCTTCTTATACACGAAAATGGATTAAGATTTGAAAATGTTTATGTTTATTAAAAACTCTGCACCAACTCAAATACATTTTTTTGGAAAGAGTGTTGCAACGGGTGCCCGGTATTTCTCTCCAAAAATATCAGGGAAATGAGGAAGTACTAAGCGTTCAGGACGCAAAACCCAACTCCGTGATTATTTTCGATGATGTTGGTTGTGAAAATCAAAGTAACATGCGTGATTATTTTGCAATGGGAAGACACAAATCCATTGATTGTTTTTATCTAAACCTAACATAATATAGTAAAATCCCTAAGCAGTTAGTAAGAGACAATGCGAACTTAATCATACTTTTTAAACAAGATGAAATTAATTTACGACATATTTATGAAGAACATGTCAACACTGATATGACATGGATTGAATTTCGTGCAATGTGTTCGAAAATATGGAGTGACCCCTTCAATTATGTAGTAACTAATAAGGATTGCTCCAAAAATAAAGGATGCTACAGAAATAAATTTGACACTTTTGTTGTCTTTGATTAAAAACTCTTATATTTAAGATCATTGTTGTCGTGATATTATTATTCTTTAGACAACGCTTAATCAATCACGAACATTTTTTTGTTATTATGGAAAAATCACTGAAAAAACAAATAGTTGATGCTGCACAAGCTGTTAAGAAGAAAGTGCAAAAGATGAGAGATGTAGAGATTAACAATCAGCAAGTACTGGAATCAGTTTTCAAGCCGGTAACAGAACCACTCAACTTAATTGCCAGTAAGCAGACTTCTCTCCTGCGTAACACGGAAAATGAAGAAACCGAAGTTCCGTTTTTCGATAAAACTTTGCACAAAGAAGTCCCTATTAGTAAAGAAAGCAATGAAAACAACGACAATGAAGATGAATATGAATCAAATATCGAAAGTGACTCTTCGTATAAATCATTAGTTGAAAACAACCGAGGATGTGATACGTCATCCTGGTCAGTATTCTCAGAAGCACTGACAGATATTCCGTTCGGTATTAGAGTAGAGGGTGGAAAATTGATGTTAGGTTCTGCCCGTATAACGATCAGCGATGAGTATATCATCGTGGCTGGACGCAAATACCGAAATACGCTCGGTTTAAAACAGTTGCTGTTGAAAAATAACGTAGATCTAAGCGTGGTTACAGAGAATGATATGAAACATTATAAGTCGATGCTACTTGATACAAATGCACATCGACGAGACTATGAGCCTGGTAAACCAATAAAAAGTAATAAAGGTCAAAAATATTTGCAAATTATTAAGCCTTTATTCAAACTACGAAGTACAATAATTCAGGCCCACCAATCGACGGGAAAAGGACTACCCTTAAAAAAAATGTGGAAGAAAAACGTAGATTTTGTATATTGGGATGATCCAAATGAACTGGTGGATAGGTTAAAATTATTAATTGCATCTCGAGATGCTGGTAACACAGGATTAGATAATGGAATTGTATCAATCATTGAAGAATTGCGTGAAAGTAAAGTTATATATGTAAAATGTGTTTATTTTATTATCAGCCTCTCGATACAATACTCCTTAATCATGAACGTAGGCAAATTCGGACACTACATTCACAAAAGAATGCGTTTATCAGAGTTATTTGAGTCTAATGAGAATGCGTTGTTAAAATCCGAAAACGGAGATTTTACCTGTGAACTTGGCGCCCGACTTTAAAAAAACTTTTTTTTTATTGGTGAGTTTGATAAATTTCGGTAAGTAGTGGATAGTAGTGAAGATAACTTCGTTAGATAGTTGCAACAAAAAAAAAAAAAAAATTCGTCCCCCGACCTTGAAAAAAAAATTTTTCGTCTGTTTCTTATAGTAAACCGTTAGTAGTGGATTGTAGTGCATTTTTTTTGTTTGTAGTAAAATAAAAAAAAACAGTATAAAATATTTTTATTTTAGGGTATTTTTCCAAAACGATATTTACTACATAAATGCAATTTAAAAGCTTATTCGAATACTACGAAAGCAAAAACTGACTGAGAAACGATCGCAGAGGTCAATAGCAGCAGGTTATTTAGGTGCAGTGGAACAGAAGTATATATTAGAAGCGATCAACCCGAGTAAAACTTGTTTCGGACTGAATTCGAAGTTACTTTCGATACAAAGGCACTACTAACGCTAAAACTGACAGAAACATTTGTTTAGGATAGCAATAGTATTAGTTAAGTTACTACGAATAATATTCATGTAACTACAAATAACTACTAACGAAAAAAAGTTAAACGAAAAGAAGATACTACAAACGAAAAGGAGTTACTACAAACGAGAATCTAGCTACTACAAACGAAAGGAAGGTACTACAAACGAAAAGAAGTCACTACAAACGAAAAGAAGGTACTACAAACGAAAATATTTCTACTAGAAACGAAAAGGAGTTACTACAAACGATAATCTTCCATCTACAAACGAAAAGAAGTTACTACAAACGAAAATCTGTCTACTACAAACGAAATGAAGTTACTACAAACGAATTTCTTGTTACTACCAACGAAAAGAAGGTACTACAAACGAAAAGGAGTTACTGCAAACGAATTTCTTGTTACTACAAATGAAAAGAAGGTACTACAAACAAAAATCTTTCTACTACAAACGAAAAGGAGTTACTACAAACGATAATCTTCCAACTACAAACGAAAAGAAGTTACTACAAACGAAAATCTTGCCACTACAAACAAAAGGAAAGTTCTACAAACGAAAAGAAATGACTATAAACGAAAATCTAGCTACTACAAACGAAAAGAAGTTACTTACAAACGAAAAGAAGTTACTACAAACGAAAAGAAGGTACTACAAACGAAAATCTTTCTACTACAAACAAAAAGGAGTTACTACAAACGAAAATCTTTCTAGTACAAACGAAAAGGAGTTACTACAAACGGTAATCTTACAACTACAAACGTAAAGAAGTTACTACAAACGAAAATCTAGCTACTACAAACGAAAGGAAGGTACAACAAACGAAAAGAAGTTACTACAAACGAAAAGAAGGTACTACAAACAAAAATCTTGCCACTACAAACGAAAGGAAGGTACTGTAGCACCTGAGCTACACTTGTAACTATGTACGAATTACTGAGAGTCTAAGCTACGTTGAATGAAAGATATTATCGACTTGTAGAAGACTATATTAATCAGATTAGCGAGAGGTGAACTTTATAAGACCGCAGCTCTGAGCTTAGCTGGGTCTCACTGACATCACATGTCATAGTATATCAAAAACTATCCTTCTACATTATTCAAATATAATTCTAAGGAATCCAGAAGGTTCTAACCATAGACTAAATAGTTATGGCTTCATTACATAAAGCCTCCCTCGTCGGGCAAAGCTCTACATCAGCTACGCCCCCTTCCTGAATAAAAGGGACTAGTAGCTTTTATTCATGTTCTGAACGTTCTGGACACCAATAATAGTTTACGAAGTAATTGACTAACTAACCTAACAACTACCTATAGTAAAGTCCCTGCCTATGTGTGGATTACATTGGGTCTGCCTCTCTTGAGGTGGCTTAACTCATGACGTACGACGTCATAACATTTATATGGAAATAGAATAAAAACAATAGATGCGACCGTGCATCAGCTCAAACACAACGACATCATGTTTAAGCCTTGCATAAATAAAACCACACTAAAACTTTATGAACAGCCCACTAGACAAATGATATAGCCAAATCCATATCCGCCATTCTTGGTGACCTATATTTCTTCCTATAGGTACGAAGTTTACAAATTAAATTAGAAAAAACTAAACTCAAAACAAACTTTGATCACTTAATAAACCATGCGTGTCATCGACAGCTTACGCAGAGATTATACTGTGTTAGCGTAATTGGCTACGTCAGTGAACGAGGCCTATTGGAGTCCTATTCTACACTATTACTACTACAGCACTTAGCTTCACATTATTCGTTAAAAAATCTTGAAATCCAATAGACTTAAAGAAATGTGGGCACCATTCACCCATCAGACTTCAGCTCGCAGTAAATATGAAAATACAAAAAAACACGCATTATTATCATGTCGAAATATTTCTAATCACATACATAACAATACACCTAGCATCAACTGTCTATCGTGACAGGCCTAAATAACCATGGCAACGATGCCGTATAACACCCAATAATTAATAAAATGACAAATAATACACAACCTAGAAATATTATTGACAAAAAAGTTTCTATTTAATTATATTTGTCGTAACCTATACGTGTCAAGAATTATTGTAAACAAAAAGTTTCAATTCAATGGTATCCATAAAAATCGTTATGATACAAAACTTTTTAGAGCTAGCCATTAAAATTAAAATAAAATCATCTTTAAAAAATTGACAATAATAAAATTTACCTAAAGGAGAGTTCATACTACCGAATATTTTCTTCATCAAAGCTAGTCGTAATAAATTATTTTTAACCGACTTCGACGGAAAGAGGTTCTCAGCTCGACCTTTATATTTATTAATATATTTTATTTTTATTTTACCCTACTATAATCTAGCTACTATAAACGAAAAGAAGTTACTATAAATGAATATCTTGTTAATACAAACGAAAAGAAGGTACTACAAACGAAAATCTTTCTACTACAAATAAAAAAAATGGTGTTACTACAAACGAAAATCTTTCTACTACAAACCAAAAAGAGTTACTACAAACGGTAATCTTCCAACTACAGACGAAAATCTTGCCACTACAAACGAAAATCTAGCTACAACAAACGAAAAGAAATTACTACAAACGAAAATCTAGCTACAACAAACGAAAAGAAGTTACTACAAACGAAAAGAAGTTACTACAAACGAAAAGAAGTTACTACAAACGAAAAAAAATTACCACAACCGAAAATTTAGCTACTACCAACGAAAAGAAGTTACTACAAATGAATTTCTTGTAACTAAAAACGAAAAGAAAAAATCTTTCTACTTCAAAGAAAAAAGAGTTACTACAAACGATAATCTTCCAACTACAAACAAAAAGAGGTTACTACAAATGAAAAGGAGCTACTACAAACGAATTTCTTCTTCGAAATTAATAAGAATTTTAAACTCATGCGCGTTAAGTATTTATTTATTACAGCAGCTTGCGGAACCATATTATACAATTTCGTATCACGCGCGACCTTACTATTCGCTTCCATAAAACTTTGGTTATCCGAACCAACATTATACACAATATCTGTCGAGGACTCGACAACAATATTCTCTAGTAACACATTTTGGTTAACCGGACCACCATCATAATCCATTCGCGACAACTCGACGACAACATTTTCGTCCACCTCAACGAATGCCTTAACACTCGTCTTGCATTCTACCATAACCAAGTTCTCTTCCCGAACGTCAGTGACAGCATTATCTTGTACCTCATGGCACAAATCAACCACTTCTTATTCTTTCGGCACCTCGACATCAGGTTGCACTGAAAGATTTCTACTTAATAAAATAATCGAACCGGACTGACCCAATTCATCCTTCTCTTCCTCGTACTCTCGGGGGGTGAGACAGACTCCTGTGCCTCATTTACATCTAGGCTGCTCCCTAGACAGCTAGACACAGCAATCACATCTTTTCCAACACTGCCTGCTTGGCAGCCTTCTTTTTCATTTCTATGGGAAAATGAACCAACACCAACCAACCTCAGACTTAACATCATTCGCCGATTCCACTACTGGAATTACGGCTTGCTGCTGTAAAAGTTGCCGCTTCCGTTCCCTTAACTTATCGCAAGTCTCCTCGAAAGACATGCCAAACACGAAGAAAAGTCGGTAGTAGGCGTTTGCAGTACTCTCCAAAAAACAACCCAGAAGTACTGGATAACCGGATTCCTCCCATTCCTTGCGCTCTGCAACCGCTTTGAACTGTTCGAGGAAATCCTCGAACTCCAAACCCTGATGACCATAATAATAGGGCATATTATCTTCCCCAGGGAAATAATCACGATCATGACGACTCATCGTGGTTTATAATAACATTTGATAAATGACACAAATACTTCTCTGTATTTCCTTTTGTGCGATGCCGAAAAATCGCTCGTCTGCACTGCACTTTATAATATAGAACGTTTATACGTATAATTCTTCGCTGCTATACCAGCGTAATCATCAATCTGGCCTTACTAATTAGGCCTTCCAGCTATCTCTGCTGGAATATTAAATGCTCTGGGGGCGAGCACTCGCTTTGCGAATCTGAAAAAAATACTTCTACCCGGCGCACCTCCGCCAATTTGTAGCACCTGAGCTACACTTGTAACTATGTACGAATTACTGAGAGTCTAAGCTACGTTGAATGAAAGATATTATCGACTTGTAGAAGACTATATTAATCAGATTAGCGAGAGGTGAACTTTATAAGATCGCAGCTCTGAGCTTAGCTGGGTCTCACTGACATCACATGTCATAGTATATCAAAAACTATTCTTCTACATTATTCAAATATAATTCTAAGGTATCCAGAAGGTTCTAACCATAGACTAAATAGTTATGGCTTCATTACATAAAGCCTCCCTCGTCGGGCAAAGCTCTACAGTACTACAAACGAAACAAAGTTACTACAAACGAAAATCTAGCTACTACAAACGAAAAGTTACTATAAGCGAATTTCTTGTTACTAAAAATAAAAAAAAGGTACTAGAAACGATAATCTATCTACTACAAACAAAAAGAGTTACTACTAACGAAAATCTTTCTACTACAAACGAAAAGGAGTTACTACAAACGGTAATCTTCCAACTACAAACGAAAACCTTGCCACTACAAACGAAAGGAAAGTACTATAAACGAAAATAAATTACTACAAACGATAATCTAGCTACAACAAACGAACAGAAGTTACTACAAACGAAAAAAAATTACTACAAACGAAAAGAAGTTACTTCAAACGAAAAGAAGTTACTACAAACGAAAAAAAATTACTACAAACGAAAATCTGTTTACCACAAACGAAATGAAGTTACTACAAACGAAATGAAGTTACTACAAACGGAAAGGAGTTACTACAAACGAATTTCTTGTTAATACAAACGAAAAGAAGGTACTACAAACGAAAATCTTTCTACTACAAATAAAAAAATGGTGTTACTACAAACGAAAATCTTTCTCCTACAAACGAAAAAGAGTTACTACAAACGGTAATCTTCCAACTACAAACGAAAATCTTGCCACTACAAACGAAAATCTAGCTACAACAAACGAAAAGAAATTACTACAAACGAAAATCTAGCTACAACAAACAAAAAGAAGTTACTACAAACAAAAATCTAGCTACAACAAACGAAAAGAAATTACTACAAACGAAAATCTAGCTACAACAAACGAAAAGAAGTTACTACAAACGAAAAGAAGTTACTACAAACGAAAAGAAGTTACAAGAAACGAAAAAAAATTACTACAACCGAAAATTTAGCTACTACCAACGAAAAGAAGTTACTACAAATGAATTTCTTGTAACTAAAAACGAAAAGAAAAAATCTTTCTACTTCAAAGAAAAAGAGTTACTACAAACGATAATCTTCCAACTACGAACAAAAAGAGGTTACTACAAATGAAAAGGAGCTACTACAAACGAATTTCTTGTTACTACAAACGAAAAGAAAGTTCTACAAACGAAAATCTTTCTGCTACAAACAAAATGGTGTTATTACAAACGAAAATCTTTCTACTACAAACGAAAAGGAGTTACTACAAATGATAATCTTCCAACTACAAACGAAAAGAAGATACAACAAACAAAAATCTTGCCCCTACAAATGAATGGAAAGTACTGCAAACGAAAAAAAAATTACTACAAACGAAAATCTAGCTACTATAAACGAAAAGAAGTTACTATAAATGAATATCTTGTTAATACAAAAGAAAAGAAGGTACTACAAACGAAAATCTTTCTACTACAAATAAAAAAAATGGTGTTACTACAAACGAAAATCTTTCTACTACAAACCAAAAAGAGTTACTACAAACGGTAATCTTCCAACTACAGACGAAAATCTTGCCACTACAAACGAAAATCTAGCTACAACAAACGAAAAGAAATTACTACAAACGAAAATCTAGCTACAACAAACGAAAAGAAGTTACTATAAATGAATTTCTTGTTACTACAAACGAAAAGAAGGTATTAGAAATGAAAGTCTTTCTACTACAAACAAAAAGGAGTTACTACAAACAAAAATCTTTCTTCTACAAACGAAAATCTAGCTACTATAAACGAAAGGAAGGTACTACAAACGAAAAGAAGTTACTACAAACGAAAAGAAGGTACTACAAAGAAAAATCTTGCCGCTACAAACGAAAGGAAGGTACTACAAACAAAACAAAGTTACTACAAACGAAAATCTAGCTATTACAAACGAAAAAGAGTTACTACTCACGATAATCTTCCAACTACAAATGAAAAGAGGTTACTACAAACGAAAAGGAGCTACTACAAACGAAAAGAACTTACTACAAATGAAAAAAAAATACTACAAACGAAAATCTGTCTACTACAAACGAAATGAAGTTACTACAAACAAATTTCTTGTTACTACAAACGAAAACAAGTTACTACAAACGAAAAGAAGTTACTACAAATGGAAAGGAGTTACTACAAACGAATTTCTTGTTACTACAAACGAAAAGAAGGTACTACAATCGAAAATCTTTCTACTACAAACAAAAAAAAGGTGTTATTACAAACGAAAATCTTTCTACTACAAACGAAAAAGAGTTACTACAAACGGTCATCTTCCAACTACAAACGAAAATCTTGCCACTACAAACGAAAATCTAGCTACAACAAACGAAAAGAAATTACTACAAACGAAAATCTAGCTACAACAAACGAAAAGAAATTACTACAAACGAAAATCTAGCTACAACAAACGAAAAGAAGTTACTACAAACGAAAAGAAGTTACTACAAACGAAAAGAAGTTACTACAAACGAAAAAAAATTACTACAACCGAAAATTTAGCTACTACCAACGAAAAGAAGTTACTACAAATGAATTTCTTGTAACTAAAAACAAAAAGAGGTTACTACAAATGAAAAGGAGCTACTACAAACGAATTTCTTGTTACTACAAACGAAAAGGAAGTTCTACAAACGAAAATCTTTCTGCTACAAACAAAAAGGTGTTATTACAAACGAAAATCTTTCTACTACAAACGAAAAGGAGTTACTACAAATGATAATCTTCCAACTACAAACGAAAAGAAGTTACTACAAACGAAAAAAAGTTACTACAAACGAAAAGAAGTTACTACAAACGAAAAGTAGTTACTACAAACGAAAAGTACTTACTACAAATGAAAAAAAAATACTACAAACGAAAATCTGTCTACTACAAACGAAATGAAGTTACTACAAACAAATTTCTTGTTACTACAAACGAAAACAAGTTACTACAAACGAAAAAAAGTTACTACAAATGGAAAGGAGTTACTACAAACGAATTTCTTGTTACTACAAACGAAAAGAAGGTACTACAAACGAAAACCTTTCTACTACAAACAAAAAAAAGGTGTTACTACAAACGAAAATCTTTCTACTACAAACGAAAAAGAGTTACTACAAACGGTAATCTTCCAACTACAAACGAAAATCTTGCCACTACAAACGAAAGGAAAGTACTATAAACGAAAAGAAATTACTACAAACGAAAATCTAGCTACAACAAACGAAAAGAAGTTACTACAAACGAAAAAAAGTTACTACAAACGAAAAGAAGTTACTACAAACGAAAAGAAGTTACTACAAACGAAAAAAAATTACTACAACCGAAAATTTAGCTACTACCAACGAAAAGAAGTAACTACAAATGAATTTGTTATTATTAAAAACGAAAAGAAGGTACTAGAAACGAAAATCTTTCTACTTTGTCACGATATCCCTCCCATTCACTCTTCGATGTCGAGCGCTGGCGCATTCATTCATCGCCGCGGGAGGCGCGTGTCACTAGCGAATGGCTATCGAGGCACAACACGTACTAGTGTTCTGTACCTAATCTCTGCCGCGTACACCCTCGTATTCGTTAACATAAATCTAAAATCTAATAACCTAATCTAATCCTTAAAAAACTAAATATCTAAATACTTGATCATTCAAGTAAATAAGTAAGTGCTTAGTGTATTCCCATACTGGGAAATCCCATGCGGCTGAAGATCTGCGCAGCTGACAGGCTGAATAATAACTAAGCTCCGCTGGGAGACGCCGAGGCTATCACCGACGTCACCGGCTAGCTCCAAAACAGGAGAGTGCGGTATTAACAGCCTCCTATGTGGTCCGGCCTTTTGACCTGGTCTAACTTCACACCCTCTCAGTTTATTTTAATCTTTTCGTCTTTTACGAATATTTTTTTTACAACATATATATTTTATTGTTTGTCTAAATTGCGATCGTTTTATTTTTATTACCTATATTTATAAAAATAAACGTGACAATGGCGCCCAAGAACGTGGTTTTCTGAAGGTCAAAGGTCGGTCAAACATAGTTGGTTTGTACCTAATAGGCCTTCTATGGTGTGGTAGTATAGTATTTCGGTTCAACTCGAAAAACTATATTTACTTTTCATAGGCATGAAATCATTAATCGCACGATATGTCTACATTTTATAATATTTGTTGTATGGATTCTTGGAATCTTATAAGTAATATATAATGTACCCACAGTTATATGTGCTGGTTTTGTCTGTGTTATAATTGTATTCCTGTATCATCTTCATTTCATAATTATCATTCATTGTTTAATATTTGTTTGTTATTTGTAACTTGGAATCTTATGAATAGAATGTGTTTATCTACTTACGCTTTTTATGCTGTTCCTGTCGTCATCCTTTGTAATTTATTCCTGTATAATTGGATCAAATTAATATTTACAAACCTGAAAAATAAATAATGTTTTGCTTTGACATGTCTGTCAGTGACAGTCGTCAAATTGACGACTTGCCAACATTTCTTCTAAAATAAGTTTTCGGCTACTAACGTAAAACCTCTATGTTGTATATCTTGTAAGCTTGTTTGTCTGTGTTAGATAGTAAACGGCTGAACACCCGCTGTATTATCGTGTGTTCCTTTAGATCTAATTCGCACTATTATTAAATAAAAATAAATGGCATTCGACAATTATTGAGCCTGGCCGTTGCTATATAAAAAACGATTTGACCGTTCTAGAAAGAAGATTCATAATTGGATTTTTTATGAATTTTGGAAGAGCGGTCAGAAAAGGAACCTGTCAAATGGGTCAGTCTGGATTTGGGAGCCGTTTGATAAACACGCGGATTGCTCATACGCATACGTTGCTGGAGTCTGGATTTCGGAGCCGATTGATAAACACGCGGATTGCTCATACGCATACGTTGCTGGAGTCTAGTTCTTGGAGCCGTTAGTTGAACACGCTGATTGTTCATACGCTTACGTTGCTGCAGTCTAGTTCTTGGAGCCGTTTAATGAACACGCTGATTGTTCATACGCTTACGTTGCTGGAGTCTACTTACTGAAGTCTACCAGTCTGCAACCGAGAGTCGGTTTACTAGGATAAGTCGAGCTGTCGCGTGCCTCTTGCTGCCCAGGGCTGGTCCTACTGACCGCCTGGGGGGGCCTCCGTCCCCGAGCTGATCGCGTCAGACTTCTCTTCGGCTGATCCTGTACGCCGGCCAGGCTGGGGATCATAATCCTCCTGGATACTGCCTAACCATAGTGCGTTTAGGTCAGTCCTTATTTTTATACTTACTTGTTTTTGATACTCATCACATTTTAACTTTCGTGTGAGAGCTATTAAATTCAATACGTACAATTCTGCATAGCCTTTTATTTCTCGTAAATTATCAGAATTGTTACAGTAGTAGTTGGTGTTAGTGATCGTCTTAGTTTATTCGTGTAATTGTGTCATGTATGTAAAACATTTCTGATTGCATATTTGTGTGGTATCAAACTACCTACTTATTATAAATATAGTTGGTATAAATTACCTGTATTTCAACTGATTTTTTATGTATATTTGCACCATTTAGTAATTATACATTATACAGCGTGTAATTTTGTATTAAATACATTATTGCTCAACATACCCAGCATAAAGTAACATGTCTTTTCCAATTAAATTCATATTACTACAAAAATCAGAACTCCTTTATGAGGTAACAATACGAGGTGAGGTACCGGTGGATAATGTTACAGAATTACGTCTACAAATCACTAGATTAACACAAAAATTTCCATCGGAAGATGTTTATAAATCTTGTTTGGATTTTGTAGAAGATTGCAATGGATTTTCAGAAACTTTAGATAAAGTTAAAACTAATATTAGCTTACCTTAGTCAGATACACAAAAATCATTGCTAGATAGAACTCAAAATTTATTACACCATTTACATTTTAGATTACAGCGTATTGTTACACCACTTACACCTGATCAAACCAAGTTGATAAATAATTTAAAAACAACATTTAACACGTTATCATCACAATTTGCTGATATGTTAAAATCATTCTTGCCCGCTGCCGAAAACGCTACAGCTTCAAAAGTAGATAGTTTGGGGGAAGGGTTGACCAGGATTTCCGTCACATGTGACCGTGGCATATCCTATGATCTTTCAAAATTAAAATATGACGGTAAAACGTGTGTGTGTGCCTTTATACAGCGTTTGAATGAATACCGAATCGCTAAAGATGTCTCAGACAACAAAATAATGAATGCGGCAACCGATATTTTTACTGGAGACGCACTGCATTGGTTTCGTAGTGTCAGGTCAAATGTTGACACATGGGATGAATTGTTAGTTTTACTTAAGGACGATTTCGATATCGTGGATTACGATTACCGCATGCTGACGGAAATTCGTAATCGAACACAAGGCAATGAAGAAAACATAACTATTTATTTAGCAATTATGGAGGGCATGATTTCACGACTTAGCACACCTATGAGTGAAAATGATAAACTCGACATCATTTTACACAACATAAGGCCATGTTACGCAAATATACTAGCAACTTGCCCAGACATTACCTGCGTAAATCATTTACGTACATTTTGTCGAAACTTTGAACGTGTTAAAGTTCGATGCGATAATTTTAGGGAGCCACCAAACGCAAATTTAAGTTCGTTAGCCCCAGAATTTGCATACCAAAGGATGCGAAAAATAATCCTAAAAACCCATATTATTCTAGCGCCAAAACTAATAATACTGTAAATGAAACTAATAACAAAACTTATGATATAGCACCACAAAACAAAAAATATTGTAAACGCTGCCGAGTGGATACACATTCTATGAAAGAATGTACAGCAGAGCGTACTATATTTTGTTTTAAGTGTGGAATGAAAGACGTCCGCATACCTGAGTGCCCAAAGTGCAACCCAAAATAGCCAGCCGAGTCAAAAAACTAATAAATGAAAATCGAAGTAACCAAATAGTTAAACGTTTCGATAACTCGGATTGGAATAATTGGCTATTAACCATAAAACATTTTTTCAACTCCTATAAGGTTGCTTCGATTTTTAATACTAGGCCGAGTAATGACCCACGTCCTTATGTAAAGATTGGGTTAAATACGAAAAGTAATTATAAAATGTACGGTTTGTTAGACTCCGGCTCTGTTATTAGTATCCTTGGTAATAATTCTCATTTACCCTTAATAGAATCCGATCTTGTCTTTAATACTGATAACATAATTACAGTTACTGCTGCGGGTGGTCAAAAAATTACTTCTATTGGGTATATACAGTTACCAATCATTTTCGAAAACGTGCTTGATACTATTAAAGCGCACGTTATTCCTGAAATAGATTCTCCACTAATATTAGGAATTGACTTCTGGAGCAAGTTTAATATATGTTCCAAACACTTAACCACGGCGATTATGTTTGCTAATGATAATCCTACTTTATTAAGCTCGTCATTATTGACAAATGATTTTTTAAATTCCTACGAAACATTATCCGAAGAACAAAAAGCTACAGCCGATGATATAATTAGTCAGTTCACAAGCATTTCCTTTGAGCATAAAGGGCTTGGCAGAACTACTCTTATTGAACAGAATCGATACTGGTGACGCTGAGCCAATCAAACAACGTTGCTACCGTTTATCACCAGAAAAACAACGAATCATCGCTGAACAGTTAGACGAAATGATATCGCTAGATGTAGTCGAACCCTGTGAGAGTCCTTGGTCCTCCCCAGTACTAGTGGTGGGTAAAAAAGACGGCAAAGCTCGGTTTTGCCTCGATAGCCGAAAGCTAAACTCCGGAAAGACGCCTACAGTCTGCCCTTTGTCTCAGAAATCTTAGATAACCTAAGAGACGCTAAATTTATTTCTAGTATAGACCTCTCTAAAGCATTTTGGCAAATACCTATACACGAACAGGATAGGGACAAGACAGCCTTTTACGTTTCTGGAAGAGGCACATTTAGATTCAAAGTAACAGCTTTTGGATTGACGAATGCACCTGCAACGCAACAGCGCCTAGTTGATGCATTGTTTGGACCAGAGTTTGGATTGAAGGTCTTTGCCTATCTTGATGACGTCATCATTATTACTAACACATTCTCAGAGCACGTGACACTTCTTACTAGGGTTCTAGAAAAATTGAAACGTGCAAACTTAACTATTAACTTGGAAAAAAGCAAATTCTTTAGACACGAACTCTGCTACCTCGGTTATGTTGTGGATTCACACGGTCTCCATACAGACCCAGCGGAAACTGAGTCTATATTAAACTATCCAAACCCGAACTCAAAAAAGGAAGTCAAAAGATTTCTTGGAACGGCTTCTTGGTATAGGCGGTTTATAAAAAACTTTAGTACAATTGCTGCACCTTTAAACAAATTGACATCCACTAAGAAAAACGCACCGCCTTTTTTTTGGTCTCCGGAAGCGGACGCTGCCTTCCAGCAAATGAAAGACTGTCTTTTGAATGCCCCTGTGTTAGCTTGCCCTAATTTCAGTATTCCTTTTGAGGTACATACTGACGCAAGTAACTATGGTGTAGGTGCTATGCTTGCTCAGCAGATAGATGGCAATGAACACCCTATTGCATATATGAGTAGGTCACTCACTGGACCAGAAAGAAACTACAGTGTTACTGAAAGAGAAGCATTGGCAGTACTTTCGGCTCTTGAACACTGGCGTTGTTATGTGGAGAACGGTCAAACTATAGTAGGATATTATTGGGCATTCTACCCCACCTTCGTTCCTTCGGCTCCGCCTCCGTCACTCTCGGTGGAGTAGAATGCCCAATAATATAAATGAAATACGCAGGTTCGACGTCTATTCCACGCGATGAAACGGAAGGTGCAGTATGACAATGCCCAATAATATCCTAGAGTAGACGCAGTGAAAGAAAACAACTTTTATAAATAATTGTTCGCCGTAATTTAACACCACATTCGATTCTTACTATTGTAGTAAGAAGGTTGTATTTCATATCATAGATTTAAATACATTTCAACCAAGTTAACTACAATGCATAGCTCAGAGAAATCTGATATTAAAGATATTTGTAAACTTATTATGAGGAATTCTAGCGGCGAGATTATATTTATTCAAGATTTGCAAACTGGACAGAAAAATACAGATAACGGTTCATCAAAATACCAGGACTCGTATACAGCCCAAACCGAAGATTTGTTCTACCAGCAGATGCTTGATTGGTTAAAATCAAACAATCGCTATCTTGTATTGAAGGACAGCTATGGTGAGAGTCGTACATTTGCTCGAGTTAGCGACAATGAGTTATAAATGTCAATGTAATACGTTAATTTACTCATTATTAATAAAACCGCTTTAACAGTCGTCATGAAATTTGTAAAACAACCACAATCGTTACATGTAAACGAACTTTGTGTTCACTCTCAGGAGACTGGTTTTTGCCATGGAAAATTATTACCTAAAACGGTACGATGCATCATTTGCGGACCATCAAATTGTGGAAAAACTAATTTATTAATTGGTCTCCTTATACACGAGAATGGTTTAAGGTTTCAAAATGTTTATGTTTATTCAAAAACCTTGCAACAACCCAAGTACGTATTTTTAGAAAAAGTTTTGCAACGGGTACCAGGCACGTCATTTCAGAAATATCGTGAAAATGAGCAAGTACTAAATGTTCAGGACGCAAAACCGAATTCTGTGATTGTATTTGACGATGTTGCTTGTGAAAATCAAAGTAGCATGCGGGATTATTTTGCAATGGGAAGACACAAGTTCATCGATTGTTTTTATCTAAATCAGACATATAGTAAAATTCCTAAGCAGTTAGTAAGAGACAACGCGAACCTAATCGTACTTTTTAAGCAAGATGAAAGAAATATGAGACATGTTTACGATGAACATGTCAACACTGATATGACTTGGATTGAATTCCGTGAAATGTGTTCAAAAATATGGAGTGTACCTTTCAATTATGTTGTAATTAATAAAGATTGTTCCAAAAACAAAGGATGTTATAGAAGTAAATTTGATACGTTTGTAGTTTTTGACTAAGACCACGAACACATATATAAGAGCTTTACCTGTGCGACATTATTACTCTCCAAACAGAGCTTAACCGGTTACAATCTATTCATCGATTATGGAAAAATCTTTAAAGAGACAAATTGTTGATGCTGCAGCAGCTGTAAAGAAGAAGGTGCGAAAAATGCGAGATATTGAGAATGAGCGTAAGCAAGCCTTGGAAACAGTTTTTAAACCTGTAACAGAGCCTCTCAACCAAATTGCTACAGCCAGTATGCAAACTCCTTTGCTGCATAGTAATGAAGATGAAGAATCTAAAGATCTGTTTATAGACGAAACTTTGCAAAAAGTCGCAACTGGTAGTGATGTAGACGAGTCTGATACCAGCAGTGAATCTTCGTATAAATCAGTTGAAAAAAGTGAAGGTCGCGATACATCATCCTGGTCAGTGTCTTCAGAAGCATTAACAGACATTCCATTTGGTGTTAGAGTAGAACGCGGAAAATTGATGTTAGGTTCTGCTCACATAACAATCGAAGATCATTATATCATCGTGGCTGGTCATAAATACAGACATACGCCTGGTTTAAAACAACTACTGCTTAAGAAAGATATTGATTTAAGTCTGATTACTGAAGATGACTAGCAATATTATAAGAAAATGTTACTTGATACAAACGCACATCGTCGTGATAATGACCCAAGTAAACCAATAAAAAGTAATAAGGGACAAAAATATTTACAAGTTATTAAACCTCTTTTTAAACTGCAAAGTACTGTTCAGGGTAATCATTCAAAAGGAAAAGGACTACCATTAACAAAAATCTGGAAAAAAAACATAGATTTAGTATGTTGGGCTAATCCTAATGAATTGGTGGAAAGGTTAAAGTTATTAATAGCATCTCGAGATGCTGGTAACACAGGATTAGATAATGAAATAATATCCATTATTGAAGAATTACGTGAAAGTAAACTTATAAATAAATAGGTGTAAAATTTACTATTGTTCAGTTGATCATCAGCCTTTACATATAGTACACCTGAAACATGAATATTGATAAATTTGGACATTTAATTCATAAAAGAATGCGATTGTCAGAACTGATTAATTTCAATGATAACGCGTTGTTAAAATCAGAAAATGGAGATTTTGATTTAAAGTCATCTAGATTGAGAGGAATTAAACCTCCATTAGAAGCAGACGATGCTGTGAACAAGGATTATGTAGATCGAATGAGTGCTGATACGATAAAACAATTTAATAAACTGATTGCTTCATTGCGTGCTCAAATCATATTAGATGCACAAAAGACTGTTCAGTCTACTTTAAAAGCAAAGGAGCCTGAGGTTTTGATTCATTTGGAAGAGAAGATTTACACCAAAGCAGATATAGATAAATTACTTAAAAATCTCAATAATGGCAAAACAACAAATTGTAAATGAAATACACAAAGCGGCACGAAGAAACTTTCTTCGACGTTCTGTTATTCTCAAAGGGATCGATGATTTATGGCAAGCAGATCTAATGGACATGCAAAACCTAAGAAAGTATAATAAAGGTTACAATTTCATTTTAGTGGTGATTGACTGCTTCTCAAAGTATGCCTGGGCAGAACCGTTAAAGTCTAAAAATAAATCTGAAGTAACTCGAGCGTTTGAACGAATACTACTAAGCAGCAATAAAAATCCTGTTAATTTACAAACAGATATGGGCACAGAGTTTTATAACAACACATTTCAAACGCTAATGAAGAAGTACAACATTAACCATTACTCATCGTTCTCTACTAAAAAAGCTTCAATTGTAGAACGACTAATTAAAACTGTTAAAAATAATTTGTATAAATATTTTAGTCTCATTGGAAATTATAAGTGGTTAGGATCACCCTTAGAAGATTTATTTAATACGTATAACAACACAAAACATCGTACAATTAAAGTTAAACCTATTGATGTGAATAAATCTAATGAAGCAATCGTAAAAGAAAATATAAAAAATATATGTAATCATGTATCCCTCCAGTGGAAACCTAAATTTAAAAAAGGTGATTGTGTTCGTATCAGTAAATACAAACACAATTTCGAGAAAGGTTATACTCCTAACTGGTCAACTGAACTCTTGACAATAAAAAGGATTAATAAAACTATACCAGTAACATATCACATAGAAGATCAAAGAAAGCAAGATATATTAGGAACTTTTTACGAACAAGAACTTCAAAAATCGAACTATCCTGGTGTTTATTTAGTACAAAAAATACTTAAAAAGAAAGGAAAGAAACTATTCGTTAAATGGTTAGGTCTCAGTAATGATGAAAACAGTTGGATTGATAAATCTGCATTAATAAATTGAGATATAAAAGAAGTACTTTGTTATATTTGTATCATTATAATTTAAGTAATGCAAGGTGGTGGACTAGTTAACAGTATAATTAATAACCTACCGTTCGAAGCTCATTTGCCTGGATACTATTATTGCGGACCAGGAACTAAACTTCATAAACGTTTGTTGCGAGGTGATCGAGGTGTGAATAAACTAGACGAAGCTTGTATGCACCACGATATAGCATATGAAAATCATACAGATTTACCTAATCGTCATAAAGCCGACTTACAGCTATTGAACATGGCTAAACATAGACTCAAATCAAAAGATGCGGGAAAAGGTGAAAAATTAAGCTCATGGTTAGTAAGCAAAGTCATGAAAGCCAAATTGAAATCTGGTTCTGGTGCCAAAACATTTAAGAGTTTAGTATCAAAAATAAATTCTAAAATAAAAAAGCTAAAACCCAAGGATAGTAAGTCTTTAATAAACTTCGCTTATTTAGCTGCAAAAAAGTTATGCCCCAAATTACATCAAATCAAAGTGCCGAGAGTGATCCCCATACCGAAGACTGGTGGAGTTCTACCTTTAATTCCAATTTTTGCTGGCTTATCAGCTTTAGGAGCTTTAGCTGGTGGTGCGGCTGGCATTGCAAAAACGGTAAATGATTACAAATCAGCCCAACAAAATTTGCGAGAGACAGAACGACACAATAGAACTATGGAGGGTTTAGCAGTGGGCAAGGGTTTATACATAAAGCCTTATAAAAACGGTAAAGGATTGTTTATAAAATCAACAAAAAACTGAACAAGAAGCTACCAAATCGCGCACTAACTAATGTAGACATCCAATACTATGCAAGAGACATCCCATATTTCCGAGGAGTATATATGAAAGATCAATTACCAAGGAAGCCGAAACGTATGGAATGTGGTATTGTTAACGTAGACGATTCTAAAAATGAAGGAACGCATTGGGTAGCTTATGTAAAAGTATATGACTATTTTGAATATTTTGATAGCTATGGAAATTTAAAAACATTAGAACTGGTACGATATTTTAAGAATTGTAAAGTTTCATATAACTACACAAGATATCAAAAATTTAATACTGTAAACTATGGTCATTTATGTTTAAAATATCTAAGAACTTTTTGGAATAAAAATATATAAAATGAATGCTTTTATTTTATTTCATTCATTTGCAAGATGTCACTCACTTTGTCAATAACTGGAAACTCATCAATTTTATCTACGTACTATCCTAATACGTTGCAACTCAATGGAGAATATGAGTGTGCTTTATTGCATTTTTCAACATTTAATTCTATACCAAATATTGATAAAAGTAATAACAAGTATTATTATGGCTCAAACGATGTTATTGAAATACCGGAAGGCACCTACGAATTGCAAGATATTTACGATTATTTAAAATCCGAAATAAAAGATGCCTCAATCAAATTACAATGTAATAACAATACTTTAAAAACTGCCATATACTGTTCAAAAGACGTTAATTTTAAGAAAGAAAACTCTTTCAGTAGACTGTTAGGATTTGATAAGCAGGTTCTGAAAGCAAATAAATGGCATGTGTCACAGCATCCAGTCAACATTTTACCGACGACAGTGGTAAGGATCGAATGTGACATTGTGGGCGGCTCTTACATAAACGGTGAACCAAGTCACATAATTCACGAATTCGCACTCAACGTACCACCTGGATACAGAATCGTAGAAATCCCGAAGAACGCAATATATTTTCCAATCAATCGAAACAGCATAAGCTGCATACATATCCGACTACTAGATATAAACAATCGTTTAATTAATTTGCGTGGTGAAGAAGTGCAGCTGTATTTACATCTTAGAAGAAAAAATGATTGACTACAATAAATATGTGTCTCATCAAATTAAAAATACCAGTTCTACTCAAGCTGCCTACCAAATAAGACGTCGTTCTAAAAGCAAAATAAAATTAACTAAAGACAATAAGATATTTCTCAGAGCGAACAATCCGATCGCTCTGAGAAAATAAAATGAATATCTTAGACGTTTTATCCACTCCGACTTACGACAACAGTATAGAAGGAATCGAATTTCATTCGTACAAACCTTATGTAACGAGTTTCAACAGGAACGATGAAATACGCATACCTATCAACCAACAGGATCTGTACATATTACCATCAGCCAGCACTCTGTATTTGGAAGGAACCGTTATCGTTAACAAAAAAGATTCAAAAGAGAAAGCTACTAGTGTCAATTTTACGAACAATGGACTACTCTTCTTGTTCCAAGATATTAGGTACGAATTAAACGGAGTGGAGATTGATAAAATAAAAAATGCAGGTATAACTACAACCATGAAATCATTAATATCAATGAATGAGAATGAATCAAAAATAGCTAGAGCTTGGGGTTGGAGTATCGATGGCATAAAAAATATTAATGGAGGAAGTTTTTCTGCGTCTATACCACTTCGGAATATCCTCGGTTTTGCAGAAGATTTTAAAAAAGTTGTAATAAATAGTAGACATGAACTAATATTATTACGAAGCAACACTAATTTGAACGCTGTAAAATTAAATACCGGCGAAATAGTGGAAGACATTCAAATCAATAAAATCATATGGCGCGTACCCCATGTTAAAGTATCGGACAAAGAAAAAATAAGTTTATTAAAACTATTGGAAAAAGATCGACCGCTTCAGATGGTTTTTAGAAACTGGGATCTATATGAATACCCCACTTTACCAAGAACTACAAAGCACACCTGGTCTATCAAAACTTCATCTCAAATAGAAAAACCGAGATATGTAATAATTGGTCTACAAACAAGTAGAAAAAATAATGCAAGTTCTGACATGTCGCAGTTTGATCACTGCTATGTTCGTGATGTTCGAGTATACCTTAATTCGACATATTTCCCGTATGAAAACATCAATGTCAACTTCGCCAATAACAGAATTGCTTTATTATATGAGCAATACATCAGATTTCAACAGTCATATTATGGACGTTGTCCGGAGTCTTTATTAAGCGAGAAACAATTTAAAGAATTAGCTCCGTTGTTTGTTGTTGATTGCTCTAGACAGACCGATAATCTGAAGACTGGACCCGTTGTGGATGTAAGGGTAGAAATTGAGAGTGCTTCAGAAATACCAGATCAAACTTCGGCATACTGTCTCATTCTCAACGATTGTATTGTTGAATACAAACCATTAAGCAACACAGTGAAGAAGTTATCATGAACGCGGATATTATCATTGTCGAACTCCAAGGATTCAAATATTTAGACAATAATTTTATTGTCAAAGAAGTGGCTATCGTAAGTAATGACCACACACAGACGTTCTTGGTTAAATCACCGCATTCGTTTTATTATTTAACTCAAGAAGAAAAGAAGCAGGTGCGATGGTTGGAAAGAAATCGTGGAATTTTCTGGAGTGAGGGCTTTATAGACTACAGAGAGTTTCAACACGTCATCGTACCGTATTTAGAAAATAAAAAAAATATTACAAAGGGTTTGGAGAAGATTAAGTGGATTAAAGAGTTATGTGCAAACTGTGAAGTGATTGACATAGGTGAAAAAGGGTGCCCTAATTTTGCGACATTAAAAAAGAAGTTCTGTAAAAATAAAACTGATTTTAATTGTGTGAACCATAAAATAAATTGTGCATTGAATAATGCGGTGTGTATTAGAAAATGGTATGTGGATAATAATATGTCTATATTTAATTTATTTTAATTATTATTGTGTTGAACAGTTAATAAAAATGTAATTATCTACTTATGAGTGTTTTATTTAATATAATCAGGGTAACCTACATACTAAACTTTAAATGAGCTGTAGCAAAACGATATTTATTAAACGAATTATTGTAAGAAAAAATCCTTAAAGCAATTAACCTATAATAATATCAATACACTAGAGCTAATTTAGAGTTCGAGTATAAATAAGTAATACAAAATAAAACATAATTTAAATTATAACTGAATATACTTTTATTTATTTTTTAAATTATTTAAAATTATTACAAACTAATTATATCTACCAACCCAATAATCATAATAACTGTCCCCACATATTTTCTACGCGTACATACATACTTATAACATAAAAACTTGTGATGTATGAGCACTACCCAACAAAATTAAACTAAGAGATTAATATTATCTATTTACATTAAAACAATCTAGATATTTTATTTAATTTTTTTCTCTCTTTATTATTTTTTGTTTTTGATATTTTTGTAACTTCTTTTGTATATTTAAAAGATTATTACAATAAAACTTACATATATGATATTCTAATAATTTATACATCCAGAACTTACACAACATAAAAACCTATTATTATACCCTAATAACTATAATATTACTCACATATTAACTTATAAAGTAGGTACTTACAAAATAATTACATCACTTAATAATAACTGTCTCCACAAAGTTTTTTTGAAATTTTGTTAATTAACGATTGCGTCTCCTCCATAACATAGTCCAGCGGTTCAGTCACTACATACTGCGCACTTAACATCACATTCTGATTGTCACTTGCAGGTTCTTGTTCACTGATATCCAACACTTGTACCTGGATCAGTCGCAATCCTTTTTTCTTCTCATTGTTTAAGACATATGATTCACAATAATTAGGCAGAGATGACTTCTGTTTTAGACACTCCCGTCTTGTTCTAGGCTTCTTGCTAGCAGGTCCGCAGTCTTGTCTTGCTCTAGGTTCCTTGTTGACAGGTATTTGTTGATCTTGGATATCTGGGATATGCCAGCTTAAACTCGGAGTCGGAAAACCTTGACCGTATTGTGAGAAGTCAATAATATCTGGAGAATCGCACATTATTGATGATCTGAAACAAAGAAAATTATAATTATTAATAATTATATCAAACACATAAATAAGACATAATTTTATAAGTACTTATACGCTTGTGCAATACTTACAATTTGTTTCGTTTTTAAGTGACGTGATGTGACCAGTCCGGCTGACTGCCTTGTGATGTATGTACTAATCATATTATTATGAAATGCAAACTCCATAAAACCTTGCGATGTGAATCAATTTCATGTTTCAACAAGTTCAATCTGATGAGCACCTGATCGGTGTTAAATTCTACACCGCGCGTGTGAACCTCGACTCATGAGTGCTTTGTCATCAAAACTGGACATTAGGTACATATTTTATCAAGTTGGAACCTGTATCGACACGCGGCGAGCGCTGTGTGCTTTGTCATCAGGAACAGAAATGAAACAGATGTATGTAATGAATATACACAATTTAATTTATTCAACTTTATACTTTGTAGGCACATAAAAGATATATACCTACACTGTTTAGCTCTAACTAGTAAAAGGGACACCAAGAATACACACAATTTAGAATTGTATACATAATAAAACCAGGTTCAAAAGAAACTTCTATCGATACTATTTAAATTAAATTACACAGCAATACTACTTATTTCACATTTTCAAAGAGTAACAGACATCCATCCACCCACCCTTACAGACTTTTTATAATAGTAAGTAAGACAGTAGGTAGGTTGAAAAATTATCTAACTTTCCATTTAGGACGTCATAAGTTTTACCATTCACAATCAATAAAAAACATGTTAAAATATGTATTACTTAAATATACTTGCGTTACCCCAGGCTAAAGTAGAAACTTTATCAAACGATAGCAATCGTTTATCATCATTGCTTGAAAGTGCTACTTTATTTAAGTCCTGAGTAAATATTTCGTGTTTTATTGATTTAAACAATACATTTTTTTTACGAATAACATTGCAATCATATAAAACATTTTTATAATCTAACATATTAAAATTTTTGGTAATACATTTGTTTTGGACCTTTTGCCTTTTTAATCGTTTTGTTTAACGTTTTAATACAATAAAGCTTTGAGCGCAGTCGTACGAATTCTTTGATAATGTTCCTTACCTTACCACCCATTTCATCCTTAAACAGTCCTGGAACCTTCTTATTAATAATTGGTAAGTTATAGTCATTGTTACAGTCATAATTGCTGGTATCAAAATATTTTAGAAAATGGAGCTTAAAGTCTTTATAAACATCATTACTCTGTACATCATATACTAGACTATCTGTGTCAGTATAGCATAATTCTATTCGGTTACCATAAAAAGGTTTAATGATGGAGTAGTGAAAGTTGTACATGTGAGCCTTAGATAATTCTAATACTGCAAACCCTATGTAAATTGGTTTATCAAGTATAATACGCACAGGTTTCATTTGGATTGCTACTAGATCATCAGAAAATACAGAGACGCTATGAAAATATGGGCTGGCTATCAATTTTTCAGCACAAGTAGTCTTTTTTGTTTTATTGTTCGAGTCACACCACTTGTTTACTAACTTAACGTCTATTCGGTGTTCATTATTTTCTAGGGTCTTTCCAAAAATACTATTATTCAATAATTTGAAAAAGTCTTGTTCAAACGTTGACTCTGCTTTTTGACGTAACTGGGTGTTAATATCAATATATTGCTTTAAAAAACTACTTTGTTTAAATATAATAGCGCGATGGATTCTTCTCAATACTAAACCGTGCTGTAAACATTTTTTTAAATGTACGTAATGAATAACATAGTAATATTTATCATACAAATTTGGTATTAGCTTTTTATTCTTACCACCCGGTGGTAAGCATTTTTCTGGACAAAAGGGAAAGTCATTGTGTTCCATGTGCAAATTCTCCGGATATATTAAATCAACTTCAAGGATGTAACCGTTTTCTGCAGTATCACTAATTTCTGCTAAGTTCAATTGTAAAAAATCTATTTCTTGTCTAAATATCATAAATCTAAAATCCGAATAGGGTAAGGATTGACACATGCTATAACCGTATAAATTGTTACAATCTAAATAAATGATAAATGAATTAGGACGGGCTGGATCATAAGTATCTAAATATTTATGATTGGCTTTGACATGTCTTTTGGAACACATACAAACACCTCCTCGAATACCTTTTTGTATCATTCTAAAAATTTCAACATCACTAATCAATTCTAATTGAACTCCTGTTTTTAAAAGCATTGCATCAAAAGATAGACTTGGTGCTGTAAGATAAAACGCGGGATCGAGATTGTAATGTAGTTTACAAGTTTTTCGAAAATTTTCAAATACATCTGTTAACAACAAAACATCTGTTTTGAGATACAAATCTGTGTACATACCCATGTTTTGAATATTAAATACTGACCAAACAGACCGAGCGTGTTCATAGTCTTCGTCGGTAATTGCGTCATTTGTTAAATAGTTAAAAAAATATTTTTTTGAGGGTAAACACGTTTCTTCATAACGTTCCCATTGAGACATATAGTCATATGGATACACTCCTTTACGAGTGAGTAGGTTAAATTGTTTTTTATTAGGGAAATAAGATTTTAATTGTTTAAAGTCTTGTTTTTTCATTGTACTAACCAACTTTTTTAAGCTAGTTCCTAAAAGCTTGAAAGAATCTACAAACCGAACTTGGATGCTTTCCCCGGTAGCAATCGGAATAAACTTAGTGAAAGAAATATAGTTTTCTTTTGTTTTATGTATCACTTTTATAGATCCAGGAGCTTCACCTAATTCTTTTATGAAAAGATGGCAATCGTATCCAGACAAATTATGAAAAAATACTGGCAAAAATGATGGTAGTTTGTATTGTATGTTACAATAACTATGAGCTGCGCCGCGATATTTACCAGTCAAGTGACAATGATCGCGAACCCTATCGCCGAACAAGAAGTGTTTACAAATATGACATGTCAACGCGTTTTCAAAGTCGCGAGCATTTTCATTTGAATAAATCATAGGAACATTATTTTTTACAATATCGTAAATTTTTTGTGCATCTTTATAGATAGACTTCACAAAATTTGATACACAATCCGAACCGCGATAAGAAACGTAACGATTGTGGCTTTCGTCTAGCGTACACGTAATATGATAAGCGAAAGCTATAGGCACATGTCGCTGTCGCGTTACAGTACTCGCCTTAGTGGGGTCAGGGTCACAAGATTCATACCGTTCTAGCATTGTTTCAAAATCTACGTATATAACAAATGGAACAATTTGCTTTCTATTATAATTTTTAAACTGTATGAAAGAACCCTTTGGAGGTAGTTCAGTGACAACACCTCCACAACTATGTGAACTAAGATCATCGCATGAATTAAAAAAACATTAAACAAGCATCACAAAAGTACAGTTTACTGTGGTGTTTTGTTATTTGATTTTTAACAAGTCGCGGCAAGTCTTTAATGAGACAGTAATGTGACAAATTATCTCTTTCTAAATAAAGTAAATGAATCACCTTTCCGTTCAAGGCTTTTGGTTTGTAAAGCGGTCCTACGACGGTATTATTTTTTAAACCATAAATGTAAATGCAAATTTCGGGGTTATTCACTTCGAACCGCGCAATATCTGAGAAATTCACTGGAAATGACATATCCTTTACATTTAACACGTTACGAAAATCAGGGTAAGAAGATACTCTTTCAGGATGACTTTTAGCTGGATATAAAGCAGCAACAACAGACCACAAAAAACAATACTCGTCATTATTGTGGATATTAACACATGCTCTTTTCGATTTTATTGCAGAAGGCAATTCGATAAAGCCTGAACCATGCAACGGTTGATATTTGTTAACATTGACTTCCAAATGAGAACTGCTCAAGAATGTCCATCCACTGTCTCGGTCCTGAAATTCTTCTATCTTTTTTGATAAAATGTTTTTTACTTGAGTTAATAATGAATCAATTTCATAATTCTGATGCAGAGTAAAGTTTTTTGTGGCAAATGATTTCATCTCCTGAGAATCATTTTTAAACATTAAAAATAAAGCAAAAAATTCGAAATTAACTTTTAGACAAGTATGTTCTTTAAGAGAAATATTAATTAACGTTTTAATTTTGTCCCAAATATTAATAAGAAATGGTTGTAGAGAACTATTCTCAGACGGATCGACAATTCTATAAGAAGCTATACGATTACGAAATGCAGAATGTATTATTTCAACACCTTCGCAAAAATGCGAAATAGTTTTGTTTTTATGATTAGTACTACGTAGGTGACCTGTCCAGTGACTGCGCTCAACAGATGTGTTACAAACAGTACAGAACGGCATTTTAAAATGTAATAGTTTTAAACTTACTATTAGATGTTGCAATGTATTATTTTTACGATTATGATTAACGCTCGCAGAAATACAAAAACATCTGGTGCCTCAACAACTTAAATATTTATTTTAAACTAATATTATCGCTATAAAAGACAGGCTCAGAGTTATCAAAAAACTCATGAGTCCGTCTCATAAAAACTTGTAACCCGTCCCACTGCGGCGTGTTCCGGTTAAGCTGCACTTTTAGTGCCACCGAGGCTTTCTTCCACCGCTCCTCTTTTGGGGTGGAGGCAACTTCAGCCTTGTTGTAGACTTTAACCTCCACGTAGAAGTCCCCGGATACGTCTGCCGTTCGCCGCACTTTACCGTTAGCAACACGGCTGATGAGTGACGAACCGAAGTCCGCAACTGAGGTTTTGGTGGGGACGTAGTCAACCAAACCAGAGAGGTCCGAGCTCAAGCTGCGCCTTTTACTGTAAACAATTTAACACATTATTTATTACATTTATTTTTTAATATTGACAAATTGATGGTGTATTACTCCTCTGTTTAACCCTACGGGGATAGAAAGCATGATGTTCTGTTATAATAATTTAAATATCTCATGAACTAACTGTAAACATTCCTACAAGGAATATAATTGGAAATTGATTTCAGAGCTCTCTTCGTTGCAGTTCTAAATCCACTAACCAACGTTTATCGGTGTATAACATTTTAATTGACATAACATACACAACAAGCACCTAAAGGTAAAAGCAGTAACACAAAATTACCTTGACTTCGGTACGGGCGGTGTGGTGCTCTCGGAAGCTTTGCGCTTCGACACCTTCTTCTTTGGTTGCGGCTTCGGCTCGGCTACAGTTGCGGACTGTGACCGGTATTCTGAATCGGAGTCAGACCTGAAATGGAACACATAAAGATTAATTTTGTAACTAATAACTATGACTTAAGTTTCGGTAATTGACAATAACGCATCGCGGCAACAAATAAGGTTCATAATAGCGATACGTTTGATGTTAGTTGAATCGGATTACCACAAAATAACATTAATTTTGAAGTTTTCTTTAGTTCATGAAATTCCCTATAATGTTATTACATAAAATTATATGGTTTACGCTCAAAATTCTAACATCTATGCGATGAAATTAAGGCTAACCAATACACCAGCCGGCAGGCAGAAACCAGGTCCGTAGCTGGGTAGCGATTAGTACATTAGTAAATTCAGTAAAATTAGTAGTACTTACTTACTTACATTTTATATAGTTGAAGGTAACCGGTGGTTATCACTGGAAGATACTGGAGCGAATGTAATATTATGATCAAAATTGATTGATTTTATACATAAAAAATACCATTTCAGCAATATTTATCCCATTACAAAATTAAACCTTAACTACATATATTGACAGTTGTATGACTAATTTATGTTACTTACGTCTAATTAAACCGTAGTGATTGAAAATCACTTCCGTCTAATTGCAATTTTATCGTGAGAAATGAAATATAAAACCAGCTTTTTTCGCTCGCCGACAAAGACGACACATGACGCTTATGATTAATACATTAATATATAATAAAGTATGTATGTTTGTTGTATAAAATGTGATGTAAAACTTCGCCTGATATCACACATGTGAACTAAAAAATAAAAATCACTTTTTTGACGGAAGAGAGCTGAAAGAAAATCATCCTGAAAACATTTTTTGTGTAGAATAATCCATGTAAACAAACTTGCGGCAAAAAGTTAACCACTTATATGCTACAGTAAAACTTGACATTATCGTAAATAAGTAATATCATCTAACGACTAAAACGAACTTTTTATTATCGATTCATGCATAAGTTCAGTAGGTAGGTACTAGTATTAAGATTCATCTTTCAAACAAATCCTAGATTGTTAAAGAACTATCAATGTATTTTGAAACATTTTATGTTTTCTTATATGTTTTTATGCTTGTTCAGTATGTATTAACCAAAAACTTGTATGTCTGGTGTAAACTGTAAGTATAGGTTGGATATTTATAAATAAATATAGCAAATAAACAATATAAAATAATTAGCAAAGTTATCAAAGGAACATCCTCTATTTGAATGAATTGCATTGATTATGAAGTTCTATAAAATACCAATTTTAATCAGAGACTGCAACATGCACAGCGATCTTCTTACAGCTAAATTGTTGAATACATGGGAATGACTCAAACATATACCTGGTACAACAAAGTTCGAACACTACAAATTTACATAATGCAATTTTGCAGTCTTTGCGATTGTAAAGAATCACGTACACTTATACTGTGAAGCTTAACACGGTCGCCGATCCGACGCCGTCGTCCGGCGGTTTAAAAAGAGTATGGTACAATAGATGATCACGGGACGGCACACGAACCGTTTCGATGGCAATTGTATAAGTGTGCGATGATCTTAATCAAGCGCAACGCAGAGTCGCAGAGTAACAACAGAACATTTCAGAGCTACCAGTAGTTGTTTGTTAACGTGTGAGGTAGTGTTAGCTGTATGAATTAATTAAATTAAAATTCAGATGTCCTTGGTGCCCAATCTGGGGTCATAGAAATAGAATGTATGTGTGTCTGAAGATGCATAATATTTCTTGCTCTGTGAAGAGACATGAGACAATCTGTCCTGAATTTTAGGCTAATGGTTCTAACAGCGAGCACACTTATTTGTTAACATATAAAACTGTATGAGTTAATTAAATTAAAATTTGGATGTCCTTGGTGCCCAATCTGGGTCATAGAAAAAGAATTTGTGGGTACCTGTAGGTGCATGCTATTTTTTACTCTGTGAAGAGACATGAGACAATCTGTCCTAAATTTTAGTTTATTTGTTAACATGTAAGCTAGTGTCAACTGTATGAGTTAATTAAATTAAAATTTGGATGTCCTTGGTGCCCAATCTGGGTCATAGAAAAAGAATGTGTGTGTACCTGAAGGTGCATGCTATTTTTTACTCTGTGAAGAGACATGAGACCATCTGTCCCAAAATTTTAGTTTACTATATTCGTAAAGTTCCATTAGTAAACGAAATATGTGTCAAACTGACTGTGAAGTGGTGGTTAAGTGTGAAACTTGTTAACTAAAGTTAGTAGTGATTTTGTGTTCAATTCGAGAATCTGCAGTACATGATCGAGGTAAGCCATCGGTAAGTAATAATAATGTGCTTAGCCCCTTTAACCGTAAATGTATTTTTTTTTTTTTTTTTTTTTTCTCGTGTGGAATAGGCGCCAAACCAGTATTAACGCAAACGCAAATTCAGTCGAAGTGAGACGTAGGAACGATATGTAATAAAACGGAATTGTTGAACGGCGCCCACTCCGTCGGATATTATTGGGCATTCTACCACACCGTGAAGACGGAGGCGAACGGAGTGAGCTGATGGAACGGAAGGTGGGGTAGAATGCCCAATAATATACTACTAACTATAACTGTATATACAGACCATGCTGCACTGAAGTGGTTCCTGTCTCTCTCAAATCCAACAGGTCGTTTCGGTAGATGGGACGTGAGACTATCTTCAGTCAACTTTATTATAAAACATAGACGTGGGAAAGACAACATAGTATCTGATGCACTATCTAGGACAATACCATTAGTACATATTACAACAGATACATCTCCCACGCCTAACACTAAAGATGAATGGTACTTAAAAATTTACAAGGGTTGTCTTGAAAACCCAAGTAGTTTTCCAAATTATCGTGTAGAGGGCCATACCTTGTATAGATTTATGAAAAGCAGTAATTCACTCTTATCAGAGTTCGATTGGAAAGAGGTAGTTCCATGTGAGGCGCGTATTGAAGTCATATCCAAAAACCATAATGAGCCTATATCTGGTCACTTCGGCGTGTTCAAGACATATAAAAGACTTGCACTTCGATTTTACTGGCCAGGTATGCGCCAAGACGTAATTAACTTCATTGCCAATTGCGAAACTTGTTTGGCATACAAACTTCCAACACATGGCATTTTGGGGTTAATGGGTAGACCCAAGGACTGCTCTAGACCATTTCAAGTACTGTCTATAGACTTAGTGGGTCCTTTACCCAACACTAGGAAACAACATTCTTATATATTCGTGGTGTATAATATGCACACTCACAATATATAATATGGACACTCACTAACACATCAGTTGGCTCGCCAACGCACCACCGCCCAGGCCGGCAGTCCGACAACGACTGACCGCCCCACCTATCGCACCAGTATTTATAACCGAGCGACGTATGCGCCCGAGATGACGTCATAATACTGTTATCGGTTTGTAGCGTGATATATTGATATCTCTACATACACTACATCCCTTCCTTGTTTTAACGTAGTTGTATGTTACCGCTTGACCAGCACCTGCAACTGTCCAATCGCCTAACTACGCACTCTCGCCGGCAGCCCTCGTGACACCGACTCAGTGACACTAGACAAGACACGGGCAGCGTATGTACCCACCTATGTACACTACATCTCCCTCCTTTATCAAATTAATTGACGCAACCAGTATTTTTCCAAAAACATACATTGCTCATCCATCCGACGTCTTCGACTACTACAAATTGATTGAGTAATTATTTTCCTAATCAAATCACCCTCCGGAGACCCAAGGTGTCCGCCTGGACTTCCTGGACGCAACCACAGGATTCACCCTCAACCCTCCGCGACAGCACCGCACCGTTGCGCTCCGCCATCCCGGCAGATCGCCACTGATTATAGACAGTTTGTCTAACAGTCATCAATAACGTTGACGGGGACAATGGATACCCCGTCCCATGCGTTTTGTTACAACCAACGACACTATAAACAATCATTATTTTTATAAAACTTGTGTATGTTTGAAGCAGTAAATCATTATACAAGATTTGACTGCATTTTGCTAAGCAAAGCGGTAGCGCTGGACTGTAGGAATTAAACATAATTGATAGTTTAAAACTCAGGAAGTAATTTTGTTGAGTCACTATCTTATTGTTGATTTATTTAAATGGAGTTTATTTGTAAATTAATTACAGGTTAATTTACTCATATTATACGATTTTAATTCTGTTATTGGTTCTATGTGATTAAACCTCTAAAGCACTTCCCAGGGGGATAACTCTGTTACTATAACTAACCTAACTAAAATCAGTACCTATTTTCACTTGAGACGGACATGTTTTATTAGAATATAATGTATCCCTACAATTCGGCTGATAACCAAATCTAGTCTTTAGTAACCGTTCTATCAAACAAATAAACAAATAGCCGTTGGGACACGTACTTTGGCTCTTTCATACAAATAGTTATCATCATAGACCCCCCGTTGGTAAACAACGCGTGCCAGCATGATTCCATAATCTTTCACAAATCTTCGGGACGTTTCAACCAGCGACAGATAGGCCTATCTATCAGCAGTACGATAAAACTCGAGATAGAATAGGTTATCGGGTTTGACCGTAACTGCGAAGAGCTGTTGATATGATACTAGCACAAATGCCTTCGTTCACAACCCAGACAAATGGCATCTCCTACCGCCAGGCAGCCACCAGGCAAACACCAACTGGATTAGATATCTACGTAAGCAGATCTGAAACACAAACATGTAACCATGTAACATTGTTTGAAGTAAATAAAGCAGCTGAATACAAATATCGCCCGTTATTTCGTTAGACCTCGGTCACTTCCATTGGTGGGCTCAGTCATTAATGGATTGTTGTAAATATCAGGATAGTGTAACTTCCTCAAATCCTTGGAAATTGCTGAAATGAAAATATTAAAGTTAGCTAGTACTTGTACCTGCCCCTTGTTTCCTTGTTGCCCCTTGCTGGTCCCTTGTTGTATTGTGCTGTTGTCCTCCATTGTCTATTCCTCAAAACCTCAAATATACTAAAATAATGCAGGCCTGGGAACTCCGGAATCCCAGTCCACAACCATTATATACATTAATCGAAGGTTCCTTGAGATCTTTTGTTGGAGAACTTTAGTCCGCGCATAAAACTTTGTTACAACGTCTGTCAACACCAATCCATCCATCTACTTGATGTCCGCATGTCACTGCAGGGGTTCAGCAGAATATCAGCGTCACGTATTTTTGCTTGATAAATGCTAAGCTAGCCTCCCATTTAGTGCACTATTGAGTTTCCAATTGGATAAAGGTTTTGTATTACCACTTGTGGCAACGGCGTGTCACTATGCCGCTACGCCTCATACTCGCGAATAATCTTTTATCTCTTTCATCGCTCTTCCAATCATCTATTTTCTTCCGTTCCTTCGCTCTGTACTTTCATCTTAGCTTCTCTTATCCGTTCGAGTGCAAAAGAATGTTGCTACAGGAAATTGCTGTAATAAACAGTGAGTTAAGTGGAAGTGTTGTTTCTATCTTCTATACAGACTATACACACATGACGCTCCCACAATAATAACCATGAAATGACAGAATTATCATAAAGTTTCCAACTTAATGGGGGTTATTCCAACCACTTTCTAATTTAATGGAGGTTTTTTCCAACCCTTTTCTAATTTAATGGGGGCTACTAGCCATTTCAGACTTACCCGTATTATAGAAATACATACTGACCCAGAATAAACCCATTATCATTTATGTTTAATATATGTATATTCCATTCTTTACTGTACTTCTAGATTACTCTGGCTCACAAACTAATTTATTGTGGTTGAAATATGAGGGGTAGTTGTTTACTGTTTCAATATTTGTAAATATGTGAACACTATGTATATGTATACATAACTTAGCTGTCATTTCTAGATTTTAATACTTTGTGTTTACTAGTGGTTTTTATGCAAGGTATTCACGTACAATTATATAATTTCTGTAAATATTGTAAACATTTTCTTTTTAAAAGAGTAAGTATGGAGTTTCTTGCCCAGTCTTCTCCATACGAAACTACCACTTGGAATGGGTAACTAGATTCAATTTTCTTAATATGACCTTTATAAGCGCCTTTTCATGGTTTAATTGAAATAAATGATTTGACTTTGACTTTGTTTAGTTTTCCTTAACCACATCCAGTGTGTCCAGTCTGTATATAAACAGGAACAATTACTGCTGACCTGTTTTCCTTATAAAACTGTCAATTTAATGACCAGTAGGTATATTCTACTGCAACCACAGTCGTTTCCGACAAATGTCAATTTAATGACCAGTAGATATAATCTACTGCTTTCACAGTCGTTTCCGACAAATGTCAATTTAATGACCAGTAGATATAATCTACTGCTTTCACAGTCGTTTCCGACACATGTCAATTTAATGACCAGTAGGTATGAGCTACTGCTATCACAGTCGTTTCCGACACATGTCAATTTAATGACCAGTAGGTATAATCTACTGCTTTTACAGTCGTTTCCGACACATGTCAATTTAATGACCAGTAGATATAATCTACTGCTATCACAGTCGTTTCCGACACATGTCAATTTGTTTGTAGTAACTTCTTTTCGTTTGTAGTGGCAAGATTTTTGTTTGTCGTAACTTTTTATCGTTTGTAATTGGAAGATTACCGTTTGTATTAACTCCTTTCCGTTTGTAGTAGAAAGATTTTCGTTTGTAGTAACTTCTTTTCGTTTGTAGTTGGAAGATTACCGTTTGTAGTAACTCCTTTCCGTTTGTAGTAGAAATATTTTCGTTTGTAGTAACTTCTTTTCGTTTGTAGTTGGAAGATTACTGTTTGTGGTAAGTTCTTTTCGTTTGTAGTAAAAATATTTTCGTTTGCAGTAATATCTTTTCGTTTGTAGTTGGAAGATTACCGTTTGTAGTAACTCTTTTCCGTTTGAAGTAACTCCTTTCCGTTTGTAGTAGAAAGATTTTTGTTTGTAGTAACTCTTTTTTGTTTGTTGTAGAAAGATCTTTGTTTGTAGTACCATCTTTTCGTTTGTAGTAATAAAAAAATCGTTTGTAGTAACTTCTTTTCGTTTGTAGTAACTTCTTTTCGGTTGTAGTATCTAGATTTTCGTGTGTAGTAATTTATTTTCGTTTGTAGTACTTTCTTTTCGTTTGTAGTGGCAAGATTTTCGTGTGTCGTAACTTTTTTTGTTTGTAGTTGGAAGATTGTCGTTTGTAAATACTCCTTTTCGTTTGTAGTAGAAAGAGTTTTGTTTGTAGTTCCTTCGTTTGGTTTGTAGTAACAAGAAATTCGTTTGTAGTATTTTTTTTTCGTTTGTAGTAACACCATTTCGTTTGTAGTAGAAAGATTTTCGTTTGTAGTACCTTCTTTTTGTTTGTAGTAACTGCTTTTCGTTTGTAGTAACTTCATTACGTTTGACGTAGACAGATTTTCGTTTGTAGTATTTTTTGTTGTTTGTAGTAGCTAGATTTTCGTTTGAAGTAACTTCTTTTCGTTTGTAGTAGAAAGATTTTTGTTTGCAGTACCTTCTTTTTGTTTGTAGGAACAAGAAATTCGTTTGTAGTAACTTCTTTTCGTTTATAGTACCTTCCTTTCGTTTGTAGTAGCTAGATTTTCGTTTGTAGTTACTTCTTTTCGTTTGTAGTTGTAACATTACCATTTGTAGTAACTCCTTTACGTTTGTAGTAGAAAGATTTTCGTTTGTAGTACCTTCTTTTCGTTTGTAGTAACAAGAAATTGGTTTGTAGGAACTTTTTTTCGTTTGTAGTAGCTAGATTTTCGTGTGTAGTAATTTATTTTCGTTTGTAGTACTTTCTTTTCGTTTGTAGTGGCAAGATTTTCGTGTGTCGTAACTTTTTTTTGTTTGTAGTTGGAAGATTGTCGTTTGTAAATACTCCTTTTCGTTTGTAGTAGAAAGAGTTTTGTTTGTAGTTCCTTCGTTTGGTTTGTAGTAACAAGAAATTCGTTTGTAGTATTTTTTTTTCGTTTGTAGTAACACCATTTCGTTTCTAGTAGAAAGATTTTCGTTTGTAGTACCTTCTTTTTGTTTGTAGTAACTGCTTTTCGTTTGTAGTAACTTCATTACGTTTGACGTAGACAGATTTTCGTTTGTAGTACTTTTGTTGTTTGTAGTAGCTAGATTTTCGTTTGAAGTAACTTCTTTTCGTTTGTAGTAGATAGATTTTTTTTGTAGTACCTTCTTTTCGTTTGTAGTAACACCTTTTCGTTTGTAGTAGAAAGATTTTCGTTTGTAGTACCTTCTTTTTGTTTGTAGTAACTGCTTTTCGTTTGTAGTAACTTCATTACGTTTGACGTAGACAGATTTTCGTTTGTAGTATTTTTTGTTGTTTGTAGTGGCAAGATTTTCGTGTGTCGTAACTTTTTTTTGTTTGTAGTTGGAAGATTATCGTTTGTAAATACTCCTTTTCGTTTGTAGTAGAAAGAGTTTTGTTTGTAGTTCCTTCGTTTTGTTTGTAGTAACAAGAAATTCGTTTGTAGTAATTTTTTGTCGTTTGTAGTAGAAAGATTTTCGTTTGTAGTACCTTCTTTTTGTTTGTAGTAACTGCTTTTCGTTTGTAGTAACTTCATTACGTTTGACGTAGACAGATTTTCGTTTGTAGTATTTTTTGTTGTTTGTAGTAGCTAGATTTTCGTCTGAAGTAACTTCTTTTCGTTTGTAGTAGCTTCTTTTCGTTTGTAGTTAGAAGATTATCGTTTGTAGTAACTCTTTTCGTTTGTAGTAGAAAGATTTTTTTTGTAGTACCTTCTTTTCGTTTGTAGTAACAAGAAATTCGTTTGTAGTAACTCCTTTTTGTTTGTTTTATTTCGTTTTCGTTTGTAGTAGAAAGATTTTTGTTTGCAGTACCTTCTTTTTGTTTGTAGAAACAAGAAATTCGTTTGTAGTAACTTCTTTTCGTTTATAGTACCTTCCTTTCGTTTGTAGTAGCTAGATTTTCGTTTGTAGTTACTTCTTTTCGTTTGTAGTTGTAACATTACCATTTGTAGTAACTCCTTTACGTTTGTAGTAGAAAGATTTTCGTTTGTAGTACCTTCTTTTCGTTTGTAGTAACAAGAAATTTGTTTGTAGGAACTTTTTTTCGTTTGTAGTAGCTAGATTTTCGTTTGTAGTAACTTTTTTTCGTTTGTAGTGTAGGGAATGTGGACTGTAGTTTTGTTTGTTCTAGTGGTAGATAGGGTGGTAGGCGTGGTGACGATAGAGGCAAATATGAAATACACGTTTTTATCACTTTACAACTTTAATTATCGTTCAAACACACGGAAACACATCGGCCTTGCCGTACATAAATTTCGAAAGATAGCGAGAGCTATACAATGTATGAAAGTGAAGGGAACAATGTAATGTTTCACAACCTTTAATTTTTAATAACATATTATGTTTTTGTTGGTGTTTCCAACATGCTGCCCACTTACGCGGCAAGCAACCTATTTTGTTAATATTACACAAAATAAAATAATTAAATTATAAAGTTTCTTAATTTATGACACCCTACCTTACAGTACACTTGTACAATGTACAGTCAACAGCAAAAGTAGATGATCAAAATCAGAAATTCAATAATAATAAACGGAGTTCGCGTCAGAACTGTGTGGCGTCGAAGTAATTCAAAAGTATGTGTGTGACAATCACATACTTTTAATAAAAAAACTAGTAATCAATTATATAAATAAGTGTTAGTAAATTAGTATTGAATTTCTGATTTTGATCATCTACTTTTGCTGTTGACAGTACATCGCAACGCTATTTGTTAAAATCAAAACCAAATACCAAAAACTTACATTAAAACCATTATAATAATAATATTAATATAACGCTGGCAACACTACACGTCAACCATTTACTGTTCATTTTATTTACACTTAAAATTAATAAAACTGCACTAAACGCATTGGAAACCTATTATACATAATATTATTTCGGTCCCGTATATATATAATCTTTAAAAAAACCAATAATTCAACGACAACAACGAACGGACACAAAAATGATGAAAATTTTATTATGACATAATATGTCAAAACAATATCAATAAAAATGGAAAATTCTTTGGAAAATACATAATATTGATGGAAAATACGAAACGAAAAGCAGGTAAAAAACAATGTGAACAATGATGTTGACGCGAGCAGCGGCACGACGAGCACGCCTACCATCTCCGGACCCGTCGCTCAGCTCCGCCTCGCCGCCGCCGGAACCCAGCCCTATAGTGAGTGCTGTGACACCGGCCTCGGCAGTTGCGTCGAGCTCGAGCGACGAATATTTCTCTCCGCCGACGACGCCACCACCTGTGCGTCGGCGGGGACGACGCCGGCCGCCGGACAGCTTGGGACTTCGAGACCCACCGGTCTCTGATAGGGTCCCCGCTCCCGGTGGAAGTGTGCAGCGCATGAGATGGACGCAGTCTATTAATGAAAGTGTCATGCGCTCATACTATGGGGCTACAGAGGGGGGAAGTAACATGACTGCGTACCGTGGTCGGATGCTCTCTCTGTTTCAGGTGCTTGAGCCAGCTGTCAACGTGTCGGCACAGCGACTGTCGGATCAGGTGCGGGTCATCCAGCGTAACCATATGCTGGATGACGTTGTACTTGATCGACTACGCCTAGAATCACGGAGTAGCCATGACACGTCTGCTTTGCCACTGGTTGCGGTCGCGGTACAATCGCAAGATTTACCCAGTGCTTCACCGCGACCTGACGACGGTGGTGAAGAGGATGATGGCGAGGCTATATCCGTGAGTACCCAGTGCAATGTTCAATTGAGGAGTGCTTTGGAGGATGCGTTTCGGGAGTATCGCTCCACACCGCCTGAATTAAAGCCGCGACTACCTCGTTTGCCCATGCACAAGAAAAATAGGGCGCTGGTGTGTGCTTTAGATTCGCAGCTGTCAAATTATTTTGACAGCAGCAAAGACCTCGCTGATACCCACTCGATCTTGTACTGCGCGGCTGTAGCAGCATGTCGTGTAGCTCATGTCAAATTTCCCAACAGTGACGGAGCTGCACGACCAAAACCAGCTGTACCAGCATGGCAGTACAGGATTGAGCGTCGTATTGGTGAGGCTAGAGCACTCATCGGCAAGCTTATCTGCTTCAGGGAGGGCAACACGCGCCCTAGAGTGATGCGCTTTGTGAGGCGGGCATTCTCGGGGACTGATATCAATCCTCGAGATTATTTGTCCTGCATCACAGAGCGTATCGACTTCCTGAAGCAGAAGATCTGTGCATGGGCAAACCGTATTCGACGGTACAAGCGACGAGTGGAGCGGTACACTCAGAATCGCATATTCCAGAGTGATGAGAGGTGGGTGTATAGGACTTGGGAGCGACCGGACCAAGGCGTGGCTGATGCGCACCAGCCGGATGATGCTGCCATGTGTTCGTTTTGGCACAGCATCTGGTCGGTGCCTGTCAGCCACACTGAGGGCGATTGGACTCGGGAGGTTGAGCGAGCGTGTGATCCAATACTAGAAATGGGGGCAATTACCATAAGCCCCCAAGATGTAGCTCGTGCAGTCCGTCCGTTACCTAATTGGAAATCTCCAGGGCCGGACGGGCTGCAAAATTTCTGGATAAAATGGTTTCAAAGATCGCACGTTCACTTAGCGTCTCAGTTCCAGTCAGCCTTAGAGTCAGGATCATTGCCCCAATTCCTAACTACTGGAATAACCCACCTGCTCCATAAATCTGGTAGTACTACGGAACCCAAAAATTATAGGCCGATTACTTGTCTGCCAACGGTCTATAAAGTTCTTACATCCATTTTGAGAGTGAAAATTAACGAACACATTGACAAAAATTCAATCATGTCTGCCTCTCAAAATGGATGTAGAAATGGGTCTCGTGGTACTAAGGAGCTACTCCTCATTGATATGGCCATTAACTAGCAGGTTCGTCGTTCCCGAAGGGATCTGTCGACATGTTGGATAGACTATAAGAAGGCCTATGATTCTGTGCCACATACATGGCTCATGAGGGTGTTGGAGTTGTATAAGGTAGATACAACTCTACGCTCCTTCCTGATGTCATGTATGGGGCAATGGAGGACGGTCCTTCGCTATCCAGGATGTCGGCAGATCCGGGAGAATAGCGAACCGATAAGGATCGAGCGAGGTATATTTCAGGGTGATAGTCTAAGTCCACTATGGTTCTGTTTAGCCTTGAACCCTCTAAGCACGTTGCTGGAGGGTTCGGGTTTAGGGTATCGGTTGAGAAGAGGAGGTCAGGTCATATCTCACCTCCTTTACATGGATGATCTGAAACTCTTTGCCCCCAACAATATGCGACTGATGGAGCTACTGAAAGTTACAGAAACTTTCAGTAGCGCCATTAGGATGGAATTTGGTGTGGACAAATGTGCAGTCATGCATGTGAAGCGAGGGGAGATTATGGAATCCGTGGGAACCCAACTCTCGGATTCCATACGTCTTAGATCCCTCTCCTCAACCGAAACCTACAAGTACTTGGGTATGTCGGAAGCGTTAGGCATCAATGTTGCCGACATGAAACAATCGTTGAAGGAGCGCTTCTTTGGCCGCCTGAATAAAATGTTAAATAGTCTTTTATCAGGCGGAAACAAGGTGCGCGCCTTCAACGGATGGGTCATGCCGGTTTTGATGTACTCTTTCGGCATACTCAAGTGGACTCAGACGGAACTTGACGCCCTGGATAGGAGGGTCCGTACATTGCTGACCGCAAATCGGATGCATCACCCACGGTCATCGGTAATGAGACTGTATATCCCACGGAAGTGCGGAGGCCGAGGCTTTCTTAATGCTAAGTCCCTGCACAACCGTGAGGTATGCAGTCTCAGGGAGTACTTCCTTAAAACCGACGTGGGTATGCATCGAGATGTGGTCTCAGTGGACAAGGGCCTCACCCCGCTCTCCTTAGCGAACGAGAACTGGCGCAAACCTGTAGTACTAGATACTAATGACCGCAAGAAGGTATGGCAGAGCAAGGAGCTTCACGGGCGCTTCTACCGTGCCCTACATGGGCCTGATGTAGACTTCTTGGCGTCCGTATCCTGGCTGCGATTCGGTGATCTCTTTGGGGAAACCGAAGGTTTTGTCTGTGCGATTATGGATGAAGTTATGATGACGAACAACTACCGGAGGTATATTGTGAAGGACGGCACGGTTGACATTTGTCGGGCATGCCACCGACCGGGAGAATCAATCCGACACATTATCTCTGGGTGCTCTCGTCTGGCTAACGGAGACTACTTGCATAGACACAAACTTGTAGCTAGGATTATCCACCAGCAACTTGCTCTAAAGTACAGGCTTGTGGAATCGGAAGTACCGTACTACAGGTATGTGCCCGACCCAGTTCTCGAAAATGGCAACATCACATTGTATTGGGATCGATCTATCATCACTGACAGGACTATTGTTGCCAATAAACCTGACATAGTGGTGATAGATCGATTAGAGCGTCGCACAATGATTGTTGATATAGCGGTTCCGCATGACGAGAACCTCGTGAAAACCGAGAAAGATAAACAAATCAAGTATCTTGACTTGGCTCGCGAGGTTGTCGACATGTGGGATGTGAATACAGCAGTCATTGTGCCGATAGTCGTTACGGCCAATGGACTCATTTCCAAGAGCCTCGACCAACACCTAAGGAGGCTCTCGTTGGGCAGCTGGATCAAGGGCTTGATACAGAAAGCGGTACTCCTGGACACGGCGCGTATAGTCAGGAGATTCCTCTCTCAGGAGCCCTGACCACCGGTAGCTTGGACCCTGTTCCCGATACCGGTGGGCTACAATTTTTTTTTTTTTTTTTTTTATATTTTTAAATGTTTTTATTTATTTTTTTACTAATATTTAAAAATGTAATTTAATATGTTAAGAAAATGAATAAACGAGAATATTAATAAATTAATAGATACTGATACAATTTTTTATAAATAACGAGCATATATTCAATTAATTTTACTACTTCTGTGAGCCATACCCATAAAATCATCGCAAATAGTTTTTGGAAAATAATTTCTCATCATGACATCTGTATATAATCATCGATACGTATGGACTATATAATCAAAAACGATGGTACAAGATAAAGAAAATATATAGATAAGGATGATAACGAGAGCAGCAGTACGTCGAGCACGCCTACAACCTCCGGACCCGTCGCTCAGCTCCGCCTCACCGCCGCCGGAACCCAGTCCAACCGTGAGTGTTGTGATACCGGCCTCGGCAGTTGCGTCGAGCTCGAGCGACGAGTATTTCTCTCCGCCTACGACGCCACCACCTGCTCGTCGACGGGGAGGACGCCGGCCGCCGGATTGTTTAGGACCGCGAGACCCATCGGTCTCTGATAGGGTCCCAGCTCCCGGCGGAAGTGTGCAGCGCATGAGATGGACACAAACTATCAACGAAAATGTCATGCGCGCATACTATGGGGCTACAGAGGGGGGAAGTAATCTGACCGCGTACCGTGTTCGGATGCTCTCTCTGTTTCAGGTGCTTGAGCCAGCTGTCAACGTTTCAGCACAACGACCATCGGATCAGGTGCGGGTCATCCAGCGTAACCGTATGTTGGATGACACTGTACTTGATCGCCTCCGAACTGAAATGCAGAGAAGCCATATCACTGCTCCCCTGCCGCAGATTGTGGAAGTGGCACAACCACAGCCGACTGCAACACCTAGTCAAGTTACTGATGGGAGTGATGACATGGCTACACATGTAAGTACCCAGTGCAATGAAGAATTGAGGAGCGCTTTGGAGGGTGCGATTCGAGAGTATCGATTCATGCCGCCTGAGCTTAGACCACGCTTACCTCGTTTGCCCATGCATAAAAAAAACAAGGTGCTGGTGTGTGCTCTGGATTCGCAACTATCAAATTATTTTGATAGTTGCGAAGACCTCACTGATGCGCATTCGATTCTGTACTGTGCAGCTGTTGCGGCATGTCGTGTAGCTCACGTCAAATTTGCTAATGATGACAGAGCTACACGACCAAAACCTGCCGTACCGGCGTGGCAGTGCAGAATTGAGCGGCGCATTAGTGAGGCCAGAGTGCTCATCGGCAAATTAATCTGCTTTAGGGAGGGCAATACTCGCCCAAGAGTGATGCGCTTTGTGAGGCGGGCATTCTCGGGGACTGATATCAGTCCTCGAGACTATATGCCTTGGGTTACAGAGCGCATCGACTCCCTGAAGCAGAAGGTGTATGCATGGGCAAGCCGTATTCGAAGGTATAAGCGACGGGCGGAACGATACTTTCAGAATCGCACATTCCAGAGCGATGAAAGGTGGGCTTATAGAACTTGGGAGCGACCGATTCAAAGTGTGACTGATACGCGCCCGCCGGATGACGACGCCATGAATTTGTTTTGGCGCAACATCTGGTCGGTGCCTGTCGGTCACACTGAGGGTGATTGGACTCAGGAAGTCGAACGAGCGTGCGACGCAATACCAGAAATGGGGGCAATCACTATCAGCCCCCAAGACGTAGCTTGTGCAGTCCGTCCATTGCCTAATTGGAAGTCTCCAGGGCCGGACGGGCTGCACAACTTCTGGATCAAATGGTTCAGAAGGTCGCACGTTTGTTTGGCGTCGTGGTTCCAGTCATGCTTGGAATCAGGATCGTTGCCCCAGTTTTTGACAACAGGAATAACCCACCTGCTCCATAAATCGGGTAGTACTGCGGAACCCAAAAATTATAGACCGATCACATGTTTGCCGACGGTCTATAAAGTTTTTACATCCATTTTGAGAGCTAAAATTAACCACCACGTAGACAGTAACGGTATCATGTCTCCCTCTCAAAATGGATGTAGGAATGGGTCTCGCGGTACTTAGGAGTTGCTCCTGATTGACATGGCCATCAGTCAACAGGTTCGCCGATCCCGTAAGGATCTGTCAAGATGTTGGATAGATTACAAGAAGGCTTATGACTCTGTGCCGCATACATGGCTCATGAGGGTGCTAGAGTTGTATAAGATCGATGCCACTCTGCGCACCTTCCTGATGTCGTGTATGGGGCAGTGGAGGACCGTCCTTCGCTATCCAGGATGTCGACAAATCCAGAGGAATAGTGAACCGATAAGGATTGAGCGGGGTATATTTCAGGGCGACAGTTTGAGTTCGCTTTGGTTCTGCTTTTAGAATTCAAGTCTAGGCTATCGGTTGAAGAGAGGAGGTCAGGTAATATCTCACCTTCTTTACATGGATGACTTAAAACTCTTTGCCCCCAACAGTTCACAGCTGATGGAGCTACTGAAAGTAACAGAAACTTTCAGTAGCGCCATCAGGATGGAATTTAGTGTGGACAAATGTGCAGTCATGCATGTCAAGCGAGGGTAGATTGTGGAATCCGAGGGAATTCAGCTCTCGGATTCCATAAACCTTAGATCCCTCTCTTCAATTGAGACCTATAAATACTTGGGTATGTCGGAAGCGTTAGGCATCAATGCTACCGACATGAAACAATCGCTGAAGGAGCGCTTCTTTGGCCGCCTGAAGAAAGTATTTGATAGTGTTTTGTCAGGCGGAAACAAGGTGCGCGCCTTCAACGGATGGGTCATGCCAGTCCTGATGTACTCTTTCGGCATACTCAAATGGACACAAACGGAACTCGATGCCCTGGATAGGAGAGTCCGTACATTGTTGACAGCGTATCGGATGCATCACCCATGGTCATCGGTGATGAGACTGTATATCCCGCGGAAGTGTGGCGGTCGTGGCTTCTTAAATGCTAAGACCCTGCACAACCGTGAGATATGCAGTCTCAGGGAATATTTCCTGGAAGCCGACGTGGGGATGCATCAAGATGTAGTTGCAGTGGACAAGGGCCTCACCCCGCTCTCCTTGGCTAAAGAGAACTAGTGCATACCTGTAGTGCTCAAGACTAATGATCGCGAGGAGGTTTGGAAGAGTAAGGAGCTTCACGGACGCTTTTTCCGGGCCCTTCACGGGCCCGATGTCGATTTCTTAGCGTCCGTATCCTGGCTACGATTCGGTGATCTATTTGGAGAAACCGAAGGTTTTGTCTGTGCAATTATGGACGAAGTTATTATGACGAATAACTACCGGAGATTTATTGTGAAGGATGGCACGGTTGACATTTGTCGGGCATGTCACCGACCGGGAGAATCAATCCGTCACATTATCTCTGGATGTTCTCGTCTCGCTAACGAAGAGTATTACAAGAGAGAGAGTACAAGGTTGTGTCTATACACAACCTTGTGGCCAGGATTATCCATCAGCAACTTGCTCTGAAATACAACCTCGTGGAATCAGAAGTACCATACTACAGGTATGTGCCCGATCCAGTTCTTGAAAATGGCAATGTCACATTGTACTGGGATCGATCCATCATCACTGACAGGACTATTGTAGCCAATAAACCTGATGTAGTGGTGGTGGATCGATTTGAGAAGCGCGCAATGATTATTGACATAGCAGTTCCGCATGACGTGAACCTCGTGAAGGTCGAGAAAGACAAGCAAATAAAGTATCTTGACTTGGCCCGCGAGGTTGTCGACATGTGGGATGTGGATTTAGCGATCATTGTGCCGATAGTTGTTACAGCCAATGGCTTAATTGCCAAGAGCCTCGACCAACATCTAAGGAGGCTCTCGTTAGGCGGCTGGATCAAGGGCTTGATTCAGAAGGCAGTACTTCTGGACACGGCCCGCATTGTCAGGAGGTTTCTCTCTCTGGAGCCCTGACCGCCGGTAGCTTGGACCCTGTTCCCGATACCGATGGGCTACTATTTTTTATATTTTTAAATGTTTTTATTTTTTATTAATATTTAAAAATGTATTTTATAGGTAAATATAATTAATAGATGGTGATAATAATAATAATAATAATTAACGAACATATTGACAAAAAATCTATCATGTCTGCCTCTCAAAATGGATGCAGGAACGGGTCTCGTGGTACTAAGGAGCTACTCCTCATTGATATGGCCATTAATCAGCAGGTTCGTCGTTCCCGAAGGGATCTGTCGACATGTTGGATAGACTATAAGAAGGCCTATGATTCTGTGCCACATACATGGCTCATGAGGGTGTTGGAGTTGTATAAAGTCGATGCAATTCTGCGCACCTTTCTGATGTCATGTATGGGGCAATGGAGGACGGTCCTTCGCTATCCAGGATGTCGGCAAATCCGGGAGAATAGCGAACCGATAAGGATCGAGCGAGGTATATTTCAGGGCGATAGTCTGAGTCCACTGTGGTTTTGTTTGGCCTTGAACCCTCTAAGCACGTTGCTGGAGGGTTCAGGTCTGGGCTATCGGTTGAGAAGAGGAGGTCAGGTTATATCTCACCTCCTTTACATGGATGATCTGAAACTCTTTGCCCCCAACAATTTGCGACTGATGGAGCTACTGAAAGTAACAGAAACTTTCAGTAGAGCCATCAGGATGGAATTTGGTGTGAACAAATGTGCAGTCATGCATGTGAAGCGAGAGGAGATTATGGAATCCGTGGGAACCCAACTCTCGGATTCCATACGCCTTAGATCCCTCTCCTCAACCGAAACCTACAAGTACTTGGGTATGTCGGAAGCGTTAGGCATCAACTTCGTAAACGCGCATCTAAGAGATAAGACTGTTTTTAGTTCGTCCAAATTTGTAAATTCAGTTAAAATATTAAAGTGCTTCAAAACTTGCATAAAACTACATAAAGGCATTTAACTATCACCAGTGTACAATATTTGATGATTAGTTGTCTCAGTTAGTGTTTTTAAAGAACATTATAATCGTCGAAATAAAGACTGTGTAAAGTGCAAAATCATTGTTACTTAACGAGCGCTGTGCGCTGTGTACAGGATCATCACGGTTATGTGGACGGCATAAGTACGACATCAGCGTGCTACGCAGGTCAGTGACGCATCGCCTTCGAGATCCGAGTCCACTTGTTTTTGACATAAGTTTACGTTTATAAAGCTTGCTCTCAACGTATAATATCATTAACGATTCTACGTGTATTGAAGGGTTTAAATAGCTTCCAAAATGCTCAGATCACCTGACACTAAAATTAAATGTTCCTCTGATACGGACTTAACCAAGGCACCCGTAGGTAACGAGGAACAAAATATAACTTCACGCAAGCGTAAACAACCCGAGTTGGATTACTCTCAGGCGATTATTGTAAGAACAATTACGGAGGAATTAAAAAATACTCTTAACGAGTGGAGCTGTGAATTGGACGCTAGAATGTCAACCATTACTGATAACGTTGTCAACATTAAGTCAGATTTGGCCACGTTAACCCAGGCTACAACTGAAATAAGAAACGAGATCCATTCTCTTCGCTCAGAACAGTCGGCTATTACGCAGCGTATAGATGAACAAGAGGAAAAATATAATCAACTGTCTCTTGAGTTGACGGAGCTACAAAAATCAACTCAATATCAATCGGATCAACAAATTGACATTGAAAGGCGGGTCGATACAATGTTAAAACAAAATCCGACTTGCAAAATACAGTAGTCGGGCTTGTGGCGAAAATAGACGCGATGGAACAAAGCGCCAGACAATGTAATATCGAGCTGTGTAATATACCAGAAAAGCGCAATGAAAATCTGCTGTCTATCTTGGAGAACATTGGCTCTAAAATCAATTATAGCATCAGTCAAAAGGACATCATCGCTATTCATCGCGTTCCACACGCTCAAGAAAACGGCAAGCCCAAAAACATAATTGTTAAATTTACGTCGCGAATACTCCGTGACAACATACTTAGTGCCTGTAGATTGTCAAAAGATTAAAATGCAGAAATGCTGGGATTCCCTAACTCATCCTTACCCATACGCATATATGAGCATTTGACATTAAAAACTAAACAGTTGTTTCGGGAATGTAAATCCGAGGCTGTCAAATATAACTACAAGTTCGTGTGGGTTAGACATGGGACTATTTTGGTTAGAAAGAAGGAAGGAGCCCGAGCGATTGCCGTCAAATGTCATGAAGAGTTGGGCAAACTTAAACCAAAACCACTCATCCATAACCAGCCATCCACATCCCCTACAGTGTCATCTATACCTCCTGTTGAAATTAATTAAATTATGTTGCGTTGTGTATAAGTTTATTTATCTGTTAACAGTATTATTTACCATTTCAGTACCACATTCATTGTTTACTAAATATTTTGCTTATTGTAATATAAGTGTAATATAATTGTAATAATACGTATGTATGTATACATCTTAAGATATTCTTGCGCAACATAGCTTGCCATCAGTCGATGAATATTAACATATTTGTACTCACTTTAACCACTTCACTACTTATTTTACTTTTCACTTTTTATTTATACTTTAATATAATCCTTCGAATATGTTTACAAAACCAATACTTGTCACATCACGCGTCTGATATGGCCGTATTTTATATGTTTTACAATTATCAGCTTTTAAATATTACTATTTTTGCACCATTTTTTTGCATATTTGCATATAATAATTATGTCACACGGATATGTAGATCACTTTGCAATAATGTATGATAATAACTTAACAATGTACTATCAAAATTGTAGAGGAGTCCGCACGAAACTGGGTATATTATACATGAATATTCTCTCTAATTGCTATGATGTGATTGTAATGACGGAAACATGGTTAAGGCCGAACATATTGGACTCGGAATTTAATGACGATCGTTATGTTGTATATAGATGCGATCGTGACCCGGTAGCCACTGGCAAAAAAGAGGGAGGTGGGACTTTGGTTGCAGTGTTGAAGGGCTTACACTCGACTCGAATACAACCCCATGCAAGTTTACATGCAAATATTGAACATATCCTTCTGCGCATACCTAGCTTGAATAAAAACCGATTTCAATATATTAGTGCAGTTTATATACCGCCAACCACTCCTGAATGTGTTTATGAGACATACTTTGATATGTTAAGTACCTACTTCAATAATCCGGATGTGGAGAACTTCTATCTAATAGGAGATTACAATCTACCAAATATCGAATGGGTCACAAGTATACCTTCATCATCAGGGCAGTTCTGTATGGGAAGCTCTACAGTATGTACAGTTTTAGGTTCTTTTTTGTCAACCCATAATGCTTTCCAATATAATACGCTTAAAAATGTAACTGCAAAGACCCTCGATCTGTTCATTAGTAATAATAATGACTGTATCTTGTATCAGGCGACTAATGAACTATTGCCCCCTGATCAATACCATCCACCGTTTTATATTATAATTTCGTCCCCATTGAAAATTAATACAATGACTCGTAATCTAATAAAAAGGTATAATTATTTTAAAGCCGACTACGACAATATTAATGAAGAATTATCGCAAGTCGATTGGGATACCTTATTGCTGAATAATTCAGTGGATGAATCAGTAGATGCTTTTTATAATATTGTATTTGGAGTAGTTAAAAAACATGTACCCCTAACAACAGTAAAATCATCAAAATTTCCTATTTGGTTCTCACCTGCTCTGATACATATTTTCAAAAATAAATTAAAATCGTGGATAAAATGGAAAAAATATAAAAACTTATGTGATTATGAACAATTCTCAATTTATAGACACAGATTTCAAGTAGAATGTAAAAATTGTTATTCGAGGCACATAAATAACGTCGAGGATAGTGTAAAAAATAACGTTAAATATTTCTGGAAGTTTATTAATAACCGTAAGTCGACTGGCTATCCTTCGGCTATGCGTTTTAAAAACCAATCCACCAGTGATCCTATTGAAATCTGTAACCTATTTTCGAATTTTTTTAACTCTGTCTATGAAACCTCTACATTGACTGATGAGTTACGGATTCCCGATGAATACACAAATAATTGTCCTCTTATAAGTAATATTAAATTCACATCAAAACAGATTATGAACGCACTACAGTCCCTTGATGACACAAAAGGACCAGGACCAGACACACTGCCTGTTATATTTCTTAAAAAAACCGCAAAAAAGATTTGTATTCCTTTACTGATATTATTTAATCGGTCATTGCAGGAAGGCGTATTCCCTAATATTTGGAAACAAGCAAATATAACACCAGTTCACAAATCGGGTCCTAAGGACGAGGTAGAAAATTATCGCCCAATATCTATACTGTCGACCTTGTCTAAGCTTTTTGAACGGCTAGTTCACAATGAAGTATATCCTCTTCTTCATAGTACTATTATCAAACAGCAACATGTTTTTGTGCAAAGAAGATCTACTGTGACCAATCTTCTAACATACACTGATTATTTATTCAACAGTATGGACTCTGGCACTCAAGTGGACTCTGTTTATACTGACTTTAAAAAGGCTTTCGACAAGGTTGACCATGTACTGCTGCTGTGGTTCACAAATGGTTTCGACAGCTGTAGCAACCTATACGAGGAGGCTTTGTGTAAAGTTAGGGATTTAGAGGAGGAATTAATTCATGCAAATGTACGGTATTCAAAATTACAGAAGGAAAAAGAATGTACTCAGGTTGTGGAAACTAATCATTTATATAATGAATTGTTGAAAAGTAATTGTAACACAAATTCGTTAATAACAATTGACCTTACTGAAGATTCTATAATGAAACACAATAATAGTAATTATAAAATGAGTCACAATAAAATAAAAAAATATTTCAAATTGAATAAAATTATTAATAAATGTAATAAATATAAGAAACAACAGAAACACTATTCCAGTAATATAAAACTAAGGAGGGAACGTGTGTTTCTAATAAATAAATTAGATAATTTCCAAATAAAGTTAGAAGACAGTGCTAACATTTATCGGGTTGACACTCAACGGCTTCAGTCAGAAATTCAGGTACTTGAAGAGTCACTACATGCGCTTTCTACCAAGTATGTGCATTCTCAAAAGCAAATAAAAGAACATATCCTTGCCACTAATGAGTTAGTAGATATGTGTAACTCCAATGCAGAAAGAGTAGACCCACTGCTTCTCAGCACCTCTCCAGATACCTTCCAAATGGAACCAAGCTGTGAGGTTGTTCAACCTGATGCTACAGAAGTCCTGTCCCAATCTGAAAGTGCTAGGGAGCGTATGCTCATAAAAAATGTAACAACAGATATTGTGCAGGGTTCACCTTCTGTTGTACAGTCACAGTCAGACAACAGTTTTCTCACTTGCAATAATGTTTATAATAAAGATTGTTATTGTCCTATTTTTAACCCCCGACGTAAATACGACGGGGTGTTATAAGTTTGACGTGTCTGTGTGTGTGTGTGTGTGTGTGTCTGTCTGTGGCATCGTAGCTCCCGAACGGATGAACCGATTATGTTTTTGTTTTTTTTATTTGAAAGGTGAATTAGTCGGGAGTGTTTTTAGCTATGTTTGATGAAAATCGGTCCAAGATGGCCGCCGCTACAAAATAGCTAATCACATATTTTTTCACAATTCCATCAATATGGGTATCAAATGAAAGGGCTTCACTAGTAGAATACTTTACACTATGATAAATTTCAAGGCCAAGATGACCGGCACCACAAAATGGCGAATTATATATTCCAAACGCATTCTCAGGGTGATATCTTTAATATCAAAAAAGATCCATGTGACGAAATACAACTTTAGACGTATCTACAACTTCCCAAAACCAGACTAAATTACATTTAAAAACTTTCAAATAAAAATTAAATTAAAAATTTAAAAACCCCCAACGCAAAACATAAAAGCAATTATTTAAAAAGTAAAAAATAATATCTTTTGTTGAGCCATCAAATGTTTGTTCGTTGAAATGGCGCTATAATGTCGCGGCGGGGTACCGCTAAGTCAGCAATAGCTAAATAGGTAAAATAGCGAACTCAGGGATTTGCAATGAGATTTGACTTACGCGGTACCCCGCCGCGACATTATAGCGCCATTTCAACGAACAAGCATTTGATGGCTCAACAAAAGATATTATTTTTTACTTTTTAAATAATTGCTTTTATGTTTTGCGTTGGGGGTTTTTAAATTTTTAATTTAATTTTATGTTTTCAGATAGTTTAGGGAGAGGGTTAGGTAGATTATTAAATAACAACCTGAGTCATTCTGTATTGAATTATTGCACGCCTGGGCATTCATATAAAGAAATAGTATCTTCAGTTACTAGACAGGAATATGATCCTAATACAATTATTACTATATGTGTAGGTAATAGCTCAAAGGTTAAAATTGATGATATAACTGACAGTGTCACTGAACTATTGAATATTAATTGTCAAAAAATAATATTATGCGCTTTTCCGTACTTTGAGCACCTATCAAATAGGACAAATAATAACATACATAAGCTTAATAATCATATGCATACATTAACTAGTCACTATAGTGACAAGCTTATGTTTTTTGACACCAACAGTTTCGTTGAAAAATTGAAATCGACTAGAGATACAGCGTATCTGCCCATTAGGTTTAGACGTCAGATAGCATGGCTATTAGCTTTTAATATTAGCTCAGACATAATTAGTATGTCGAAGTGTTCTATAACTAGCACCATGGTTAGTAATAATACTAATGTTAAGGTGGTAAGCTCAAGTAGTTTAAACTAGTAAGTAAGACAACAGAAGGTACCAGTATCAATATAGTTCAACTTAGTAATAACAAGGTATCTTCTAGCAATCATGCAGAGGCAGAGAATTTTAAAAAAAGGGCTAAGCAACATTCCTTGAAATTATTTCATCAAAATATTCAAGGTTTTTCTTCCAAGCAATTAGAAATTGAATTGTTTTTAGAAAAGACAATGTTCGACATTATTTGTTTTACTGAACATTGGTTGAAACCATATGAAATGTTAATTAATTATGAAAATTATACTGTGGGCAGTTGTTTTAATCGGAAATCTATGCTGCGTGGTGGTTTACTAATTATAATAAAAAATAATATTAAATTTAAGTCTCGCGGAGACATCGTTGCACTATCAGTTGAACATATTATTGAACTGTCCTATGTTGAGCTAGATAAGCATGTCATAGTGTGCGTTTACAGACCCCCGAATCATCAAAACTACTCTTTATTTGAGTCTATAATGGAGGATGTTTTGACTAAGCTTGTAACGGGTAATAAATCAATAATAATTTGCGGAGACTTTAATATTAATATTTTAGAAAATAATTCAAGTAGCAGTAGATTTATAAGTCTCTTTAAATCCTTTAATTTGTCAAATGTGTTTTTAGAACCAACACGAATAACTACGATCACTGCTACTTGTATCGATAATGTTTTTTGTAGCTGCGACTATTTAGATAAAGCTATTGTGAATTATCTCCCTTCTGATCACAGCGGTCAAACCGTTGCTTTTGAGTCCAACACACCCTTGCAAAAAATACTGGCTTTTTGAGCTGTATGGCCTTAAGCCTTATATTAACACTGACACTTTTAATAAGTATGTTACTATTTATTCTAAAACTTTTAAAAATGCTTGTAAGGCAGCTAAAGCGTTATACATTAGCAACAAAGTAAAATCAGCTGATGATAAAATTAAGACTGTTTGGAAAATTATTAAAAAATTATTAATAATGAAACAAATAGGAACAAAAGACATAATACTGACTACACTCTGGAGACATCCAGTGGTCTCATAAGTACTAATATAGAAGTTGCGCAGGAATTTGCATCATTCTTTACCAATGTTCCTATTAAAACTACTGAAACTTTAGATTCCTCGCCGGCACTTGCTTTTAATTTATTAAGTTCGAATGTTCCAGCCTGCCCCACGGAATTTAAATTTAAACATATAAACCCTGCAATCGTTATAAAGACTTTTAAACAACTCAAGATCAAGGCTACTGAGGATTTATGGGGGATGTCTACTAATGTTTGTAAATCGGTTATTGAGACAGTGGCACCCTATTTTGCTTTCATTTTTAATTTGTGTGTAGACCAAGGGGTTTTCCCGGATTTAATGAAGTACAGCAAGATTATACCACTTTTTAAATCCGGCGATTGCAAGGACACGAATAATTATAGACCCGTTTCAGTTTTGCCGGTTTTCAGCAAAGTGTTTGAAAAAGTAATGCTTAACCAAATGCTCAGTCATTTTAATTGTAACAACATCTTACATGACCAACAGTATGGTTTCACCAGAGGGCGTTGTACTACTGACGCCGGTGTCACCTTAATTAAGCATATCTTTAAGGCATGGGAGGATTCGCAAGATGCTATTGGCATTTTTTGCGACCTCTCCAAAGCATTTGATTGTGTAAATCACGAAACACTGCTCTTAAAGCTTGAGCATTACGGACTGGGTCAACAAGCGCTTAGCTTAGTAAAATCATATTTAAGTGATAGACTGCAGCAAGTTCAAATAAATGGTGTTAATTCATCGGGCTTAAAAGTAAAAATGGGGGTACCGCAGGGCTCCATATTGGGTCCGTTCCTCTTTTTAGTTTATATAAACGATTTACCTCATTTACTGAAAAATCAACCACAAATGGTGTTATTTGCTGATGATACTTCATTGATTTTTAGAGTAAATAGACGGGCACAGCACCTTGACGACGTAAATGACGCCATGCTTAAGATTCATAATTGGTTTACTGTAAATAATTTAGTATTAAATGAGAAGAAAACTAAACGCATAAGATTCGCTTTGCCGAATGTTAAGTGTAATGAATGTAACGTTGTATTGAATAAGGACATACTTGAATTCGTCGAAAGGACTGTTTTCCTAGGGATTACGCTTGATTCCAAGCTGCAGTGGGGTCCTCACTTAACATCTCTTGCAGGGCGGTTAAATTCAGCCGCTTACGCTGTCAGAAAGATCCGGCATTTGACAGACGTGGATACCGCTAGGCTAGTATATTTTAGCTATTTTCATAGTATCATGTCTTACGGTATTTTGCTATGGGGACGGGCTGCAGATATGGATTCTATTTTTATTTTGCAAAAGCGGGCTGTCAGGGCAATCTATAATCTCCGCAAACGCGAATCTCTGAGAGAATTGTTTAATCAGATTAACATCATGACGGTACCTTGTCAACATATATATGAAAACATTATGCATGTTCGAAAAAATCTTCATCTTTTTAATAAAATAGGTGACAGACATAATGTTTATACTAGAAATAGGAACAAATTAGATCAGCCAAGCTTCAGATTGTCAAAAGTACATACTTTTTTTATGGGGTACTGTGTAAAATGCTATAATAAAATACCACTTGATATTCTACAATTGAATGAAAAACAATTTAAAACATGTATTAAACGCACACTATGTAGACAAGCATATTATAAGTTAGAAGATTACATCAATGATAAAAATGCTTGGCTGAATGCTGGTCCTGCTCCACAGCCAGTTTAGGGAATTTCCAAATTGGAAGAAAAGGATGTTTCCTACCCCTTTTTCTATTGACATGAGTAACGAGTATCGTTATTTCTTTTATATAGATATTTTTTAAATTATTAACTTATCACACTTCATATGATAAAATAATATACATTGGAAACCTTAGTTTTGTATAATTTAGCAGCATTATTTCAATTTTGTAAATGTGAATGCCATGGAGCCATTTACTAAGTATATTAATACCTTTATGTTTGACAAAACTTAACATGGCGGTTGGGAGTATTGTCATGCTCGCTCAAATGTCTCGCTGATGGTGGCGCGTGTGTTGGATCATTCGGCTCCCTTCAAAATGGTTGAGCTGAATGGTGCTGATTCACGCGTCATGTTCGTGACCGGGCGCTGTCAGTAGAGATTGGTCAGCTCTTATCTGCCATGGATTAGATGCCACCTTATCTTACTTCTTTTTTGTGTTTTGTATTGTTAGATTACCTTCATAGTTTTCACATATAGAAGCAATAAGAATCATGTAACCAGACTTTGTAAAAACTTTATTTAAAAGAGTGTCCGTGGAGTTTCTTGCTCGTTCTTCTCCATAGAGACCTACCTACGTTTTGGAACGAGCAACTAGCTTCAACTCTCTGACTAACTGACCGACTCCTTGACAATTCAAAAGTACCTGTAAATGGTTTAATTGAAATAAATGCTTTGACTTTGACTTTGACTTTGACTTTGTGCAAGATTGCTTATAATGGTATCCGTGGAGATCTGTTGAGGTGGTTTACTTCATATGTATCAAACAGAATGCAAAAAGTTGTAATAAATGGCTATCAATCCGCTCCTATATGCGTAACACCAGGCGTGCCACAGGGCTCAATTTTAGGACCTCTTCTTTTTATAATATTCATAAATGATATTGATAGCTGTTTTCGTAACTCAAAATTTCTTTTGTATGCTGACGACTTAAAGATTTATAGACCAATTAGGGACACTAATGACTGCTACCAACTTCAAGACGATTTAAATCGATTTAACCAGTATTGCATACGTAACAAGCTTCAGTTGAGCATCGCAAAATGTTATTGCATAAGTTTTACCAAAAAGAAAATAATCTTAAAATATCCCTACTTCTTAAATGATGCACCACTAAATAGAGTAAGCTCTATTCGTGATCTTGGTGTGATTATTGACGATAAGTTACATCTCGACACACACATTAATGCGATCGTCAATAATGCCTGGCGTATGTTCGGTCTTGTCCTCAGATCCTCAACTGAATTTGTGCGCCCACAGACATACTTGTATTTATATAAATCATTAATTAGGTCTCAGTTGGAATATGCAGTTGCGGTGTGGAATCCTTTTTACAATAAATATTCGGAGAATATAGAGAGGGTACAAAAGAAGTTTTAGAAGGCAATTCATTATAGATGCTTCCGTACCTCTGTATCCTATGCCGATTTACTCAATCACTATAACTTGTCGTCCTTATGTAGTCGACGAATTTTTCTTGAGACTATGCTCCTGTATGACTTCTGTAACAATGCTTATGACTGTTTAGACATCTGCAATAGGCTATGTTATGCAGTACCTAGAAGAGCGCAAACAAGAGTGGTGCGTAAACAGTTGCTCTTTGCTGTGTCTTCATGTCGTACAAATGCTGGCGCCCGAGCTCCTCTACGGCGTCTTACTAATAATTATAATACATACTTTACTGATATAGACTTGTTCTGTTTGCCATATAATAAATATAGAGGATCTATTCTTGAGGCAATCAAGCATTTAGATGCTCTGTCTCCTTCTTAAATTCTAATTTTATTATTTAAAAATAATGGCTGTCTTAAAGTTAAATTTTTATTTTTTTGTAAACATTTTTAATATTCTTATCATTCATCTCATGTGTAAAACTTATTTTTTTTAAAGCACTTTAATTTTATATTGTATTTAATTCTACATACTTTTTTAATTTCCTATATTTTATAGCGTAAAATTGTATAACTAGTAGGTATCCTGTGAATAACGCAGTAGATTACATGATTGTTAGTTTTAAGTTTCACTGTTTGTATAACATTATTATGTAATTGTTAGTTGTTCCAAATAAATAAATAAATAAATAAATAAAATAAATAAATAAATGCTGCCGACATGAAACAATCGTTGAAGGAGCGCTTCTTTGGCCGCCTGAATAAAGTGTTAAATAGTCTTTTATCAGGCGGAAACAAGGTGCGCGCCTTCAACGGATGGGTCATGCCGGTTTTGATGTACTCTTTCGGCATACTCAAGTGGACTCAGACGGAACTTGACGCCCTGGATAGGAGGGTCCGTACATTGCTGACCGCAAATCGGATGTATCACCCACGGTCATCGGTAATGAGACTGTATTTCCCACGGAAATGCGGAGGTCCCTGCACAACCGTGAGGTATGCAGTCTCAGGGGTACTTCCTTAAAACCGACGTGGGTATGCACCGAGATGTGGTCTCAGTGGACAAGGGCCTCACCCCGCTTTCCTTAGCGAACGAGAACTGGCGCAAACCTGTAGTACTCGATACTAATGACCGCAAGAAGGTATGGCAGAGCAAGGAGCTTCACGGGCGCTTCTACCGGGCCCTACATGGGCCTGATGTAGATTTCTTGGCGTCCGTATCCTGGCTGCGTTTTGGTGACCTGTTTGGGGAAACCGAAGGTTTTGTCTGTGCGATTATGGATGAAGTTATGATGACGAACAACTACCGGAGGTATATTGTGTAGGACGGCACGGTTGACATTTGTCGGGCATGCCACCGGCCGGGTGAATCAATCCGACACATTATCTCTGGGCGCTCTCGTCTAGCTAACGGAGACTACTTGCATAGACACAACCTTGTAGCTAGGATTATCCACCAGCAACTTGCTCTAAAGTACAGGCTTGTGGAGTCGGAAGTACCGTACTACAGGTATGTGCCCGACCCAGTTCTCGAAAATGGCAATATCACGTTGTATTGGGATCGATCTATCATCACTGACAGGACTATTGTTGCCAATAAGCCTGATATAGTGGTGATAGATCGATTAGAGCGTCGCGCAATGATTGTTGATATAGCGGTTCCGCATGACGAGAACCTCGTGAAAACCGAGAAAGATAAACAAATTAAGTATCTTGACTTGGCTCGCGAGGTTGTCGACATGTGGGATGTGAATACAGCAGTCATTGTACCGATAGTCGTTACGGCCAATGGACTCATTTCCAAGAGCCTCGACCAACACCTAAGGAGGCTCTCGTTAGGCAGCTGGATCAAGGGATTGATACAGAAAGTGGTACTCCTGGACACGGCGCGTATAGTCAGGAGATTCCTCTCTCAGGAGCCCTGACCACCGGTAGCTTGGACCCTGTTCCCGATACAGGTGGGCTACTATTTTTTATATTTTTAAATGTTTTTATTTATTTTTTTACTAATATTTAAAAATGTAAACTCAAACTCAAACACAAAATCATTTATTTCAAATAAACCATTTACAGGTACTTTTGAAATGTCAGAGTCAGTCAGTCAGAAAGTTGAAGCTAGTTGCTCGTTCCAAACAGTAGGTTTCTATGGAGAAGAACGAGCAAGAAACTCCATGAACAACACTCTTTTAAAATCAATAATATGTTACAAATTTCGGTTACATCATTCATATTGAATCTAGGGTACAATGTGAGAACAATGTAACAAGTCGTGTTCGTTAAAAGAGGTTTAGATAAAAATATAATCATAATAAACAATTCAAAATAAAATTAGAATAACCGAGGCAGCTAAGAGATGACCAGTCCCAACTAACGGCGCCCGTTCACGAACATGACGCACGGATCGGCATCATTCGACTCAACCATTTTGAAGGGAACCGAATGATCCAACACGCGCGCCACCGTCAGCGAGACATTCCAGTGAGCATGACATACTCCCAACCGCCAGGGCACATTCAAGTCAATGAAAGACATACCTCGTAAATGGTAGCTTTAAATAACATAGTGCTCACGTGTATGTGCTATGAAAAATTTATATAATACTAACACATTGAGTTTATACAATGCAAAGATAATGTAGATCTATATCTTCAGCAGCTCCAAAAATAATTAAAAATGCTAATCAATGAATCTATGAACCCTTATGGCTGTGGAGCTAGACCAGCATCCAGCCAAGCATTTTTATCAGTGATGTATTCACCCAATGAATAATATGCTCGGCTGCATAGTGTGCGTTTTATATAAGACTTAAATTTTGTCTCATTTATGTAGTTGAACAATGTGGGGAGGTATTTTATTGTAACATTTTAAACAGTACCCCATGACAGAAGTATCTACTTTAGCCAGTCTGAAACTCGGTTGAACTAGTTGGTCCCTATTTCTAGTGTTATAATTATGTCTTTCACCCCTTTTACTAAAAAGATGCAGATTTTTTCTAGCGTACATTATGTTTTCATAGATGTATTGACAAGGTACCGTCATTATGTTAATTTCCTTAAACAGTTCCCTTAGAGAATCGCGCATACGGAGATTGTAAATGGCTCTGATGGCTCTTTTCTGCAGAATAAAAATAGATTAGATGTCTGCAGCTCGTCCCCACAGTAAAATACCGTAAGACATTATACTATGAAAATAACTAAAGTAGACCAGTCTCGCGGTATCCACATCAGTAAATTGCCGGATTTTTCTGACAGCATATGCTGCCGAGCTTAGCCGTCCAGCGAGAGATGTTAAATGAGGACCCCATTGTAGCCTTGAGTAGAGCGTGATCCTCAGGAAAACAGTTTTATCAACGAATTCCAGCTTCTCATTATTCAATACTATGTCACAGTCATTACTTTTGACATTTGGTAAAGAAAATCTGATGCACTTAGTTTTTTTTTTCATTCAATACTAAATTATTCGCCGTGAACCAATTTTGGACTTGCAGTAAGGCGCTATTTACGTGGTCTAGGTTCTGGGCTCGTCTGTCTATCTTAAATATTAAAGAAGTGTCATCAGCAAATAACACCATTTGTGGTTGATTTTTCAACAGATGAAGAAGATCATTAATATACACTAAAAAGAGGAAAGGACCCAAAATTGAACCTTGTGGAACCCCCATTTCTACCTTTAAACCATGTGAATTCACCCCATTTATTTGGACTTGCTGCTGCCTATTAATCAAATAAGATTTTACTAAACTAAGCGCAAGTCTACCTAGTCCGTAATGCTCAAGTTTCAAAAGTAGTGTGTCATGATTTACGCAATCAAATGCCTTGGAGAGGTCACAAAAAATTCCTATGGCATCTTGCGCCTCTTCCCACGCAGTAAATATGTGTTTTAATAAAGTGACACCAGCGTCAGTCGTACAACGTCCTTTGGTGAAACCATACTGTTGATCGTGTAAAATGCCATTAGTGTTGAAATGATTAAGCATCTGATTAAGCATAATCCTTTCAAAAACCTTGCTGAAAGCCGGCAGCACGGACACGGGTCTATTAGTGTCTTTACTGTCACCGGATTTGAAAAGAGGTATAACCTTACTAAACTTCATTAGATCCGGGAAGACTCCTTGGTCTACGCACATATTAAATATTAACAGCCTGGTACGTTCGCTTTTAAAAAGGCAATTGAAATGCCAGGTGAAGAATTTAAAGCTTCCGTGGTTTTAATTGGTATGTTCGTAAAGAAATTCACAAATTCATGCGCTACTTCTATGTTAGAGCTTAGGGGACCACGTGGTGTCTCTAATGTATACTCAGTGTTACGAACTCTTTTCCTGCCAGTCTCGTTATTAATAACTTTCCAAACTGTCTTTATTTTATCGTCTGCCGATTTGATTTTGTTGCTAATGTATCGTCGGCCTTCGCTACCCTGCAAATATTTCTAAAAGTTTTAGAATAAGTAGCAACATACTTGTTGAAAGTATCCGTGTTAACATAAGGCTTAAGGCCATAAAGCTCAAACAGTCTTTCCCTACTTTTTCTAATACCTCTAGTTGCCCAGTCACTAAATACAAACTTAGGGCTAATATGTTTTGTCTTTTTTTCAAAATTATTATCGAATTCGACTGCACTACAAAAAAGAAATCATCATACAATTTATTTGCATCGTTATTATTATGGTCTAGAGTACTTAACTTATCATTTAAGGTAACATTGAATCTATTTAATTTACCAGTTGTTATTGGTCTAAATTTTATTTGCACTTTTGTTAAAGGCATTTTAAACACATAAGTTACCGTTTGACCACTATGATCCGATGGCAGATAATTAACAATGGCTTTATCTAAATAATCACAATCACAAAAAATATTATCGATACAGGTAGCAGTCGTTGGAGTTACTCTAGTAGGTTCCATAAAAACGTTCGACAAATTAAATGATTTAAATAGGTTAAATAATCGACAACTATTCAAATTATCTTCTAAAATATTAATATTAAAATCATCACAAATAATTGCAGATTTGCTACAAGTTGCAAGTTTCGCTAGGACATCTTCCATTACCGACGATAGTTCAATGCAATGTTCAACCGATAGGCTAACAATGTCATTCCGTTGTTTATATTTCAAACAATTTTTTACTAAGATTAATGACCCTCCACGGGACATAGCGTTACGATTAAAACAACTGCCTACACTATAGTTTTCATAATTAATTAGCATCTAGTAATCTTTTAACCAATGTTCAGTAAAACAAACAATGTCAAACATGTTTTTTTCTAAAAACAGTTCAATTTCTAATAATTTGGAAGAAATACCTTGAATATTTTGATGAAATAATTTTAAGGTATTCTGCTGTTTTTGCAACTTAACTTTTTGAGAGCAAGAAGATACTTTATTGTTTTTAGAAATAGCTATATTGTTACTGATACCTTCTATTGTCTTACAGACTAGTTTAAATGAGTATCCGGAGTTTGACCACGGACTTCAATAACAGGTAGTGTGTTCCTACCACTTGTGAAACTCCCATCAATAGATGGCTGGTCCATAGTGACACATGGATCCTCCTTCGTACACTTTGTAAAATTATTTATAGCAGAGCTACAATTATTCACCTTATTATTAGTACTATTACTAATTGTTGAAGAGTTAATAACACCTGACTTCGACATACTACTTATGTCTGAGTTAAAACTATGAGCTAATAGCCGCGCTATTTGACGTCTAAACCTAATGGGCAGATACACGGTATCCCTAGTCGATTTTAATTTCTCAACAAAACTGTTGGTGTCAAAAAAAAAAAGCTTATCACTATAGTGACTTACTAAAAAATGCACATGATTATTTAACATGAGTATATAATTGTTCTGTCTAGATGTTAAATGTTTAAAATATGGGAAAGCGCACAAAATTATTTTATTACAATTAATATTTAGAATCTCGGTAACACTGTCAGTAATATCCTCCTTTTTGACCGTTAAACTATTACCTATAAATACACAAATATTGGTGGAAGGATTATATTCGAACTTTGGTATTGTTGACATTATATGTTTGTAGGACAACCCAGGTGTACAATGGTTTAGGGTGTTATATCTAAGGTTATTATTAATTAATTTCCCTATACGACACGGTTGGCGCAGTGGCTGAGCGATCGACTGCTGCGCAGCGTGTTGCGGGTTCGATTCCCGCCCAGGGTAAACATTTGTGTGATGAGCACTTGTGTTTGCCTTGTGTCTGGGTGTTGTTTATCTATATATGTATGTATTTACAAAAAAAAAATGTATTTGTGTATGTATATCAGCTGTCTGACACCCGTAGTACAGGGTCTCCCTAGTTTGGGGTCAGATGGCCGTGTGTGAAAATGTCCCCACATATTATTATTATTCACATTCATTTATTTTATATACATATTAAATTACATTTTTAAATATTCATATAAAAACAAAAACATTTAAAAATATAAAAAAATAGTACCTCACCGGTATCGGGAACAGGGTCCAAGCTACCGGCGGTCAGGGCTCCAGAGAGAGAAACCTCCTGACAATGCGGGCCGTGTCCAGAAGTACTGCCTTCTGAATCAAGCCCTTGATCCAGCCATCTAACGCGAGCCTCCTTAGATGTTGGTCGAGGCTCTTGGCAATTAAGCCATTGGCTGTAACAATTATCGGCACAATGATCACTGAGTCCACATTCCACATGTCGACAACCTCATGGGCCAAGTCAAGATACTTTATCTGCTTGTCTTTCTCGGCCTTCATGAGGTTCTCGTCATGAGGAACAGCTATGTCAATAATCATTGCGCGCCTCTCCAATCGATCCACCACCACTATATCAGGCTTATTGGCTACAATAGTCCTGTCAGTGATGATGGATCGATCCCAGTACAATGTGACATTACCATTTTCAAGAACTGGATCGGGCACATACCTGTAGTATGGAACTTCTGATTCCACGAGGTTGTAATTCAGAGCAAGTTGCTGATGGATAATCCTGGCCACAAGGTTGTGCCTGTGCAAATACTCTTCGTTAGCAAGACGAGAACATCCAGAGATAATATGACGGATTGATTCACCCGGCCGGTGACATGCCCGACAAATGTCAACCGTGCCATCCTTCACAATAAATCTCCGGTAATTATTCGTCAAAATAACTTCGTCCATAATTGCACACACAAAACCTTCGGTTTCTCCAAATAGATCACCGAATCGTAGCCAGGATACGGACGCTAAGAAATCCACATCGGGCCCGTGTAGGGCCCGGAAAAAGCGTCCGTGAAGCTCCTTACTCTTCCAAACCTCCTCGCGATCATTAGTCTCAAGCACTACAGGCTTGCACCAGTTCTCTTTAGCCAAGGAGAGCGGGGTGAGGCCTTTGTCCACTGCAACTACATCTCGGTGCATCCCCACGTCGGCTCCTAGGAAATATTCCCTGAGACTGTATATCTCACGGTTGTGCAGAGTCTTAGCATTTAAGAAGCCACGACCTCCGCACTTCCGCGGGATATACAGTCTCATTACCGATGACCGTGGGTGATGCATCCGATACGCTGTCAACAATGTACGGACTCTCCTATCCAGGGCATCGAGTTCCGTTTGAGTCCATTTGAGTATGCCGAAAGAGTACATCAAGACCGGCATGACCCACCCGTTGAAGGCGCGCACCTTATTTCCGCCTGACAAAAGACTATTTAATACTTTCTTCAGGCGGCCAAAGAAGCGCTCCTTCAACGATTGCTTCATGTCAGCAGCATTGATGCCCAATGCTTCCGCCATACCCAAATATTTGTAGGTCTCAATTGAAGAGAGGGATCTAAGGTTTATGGAATCCGAAAGCTGAACTCCCTCAGATTCCACAATCTCCCCTCGCTTGACATGCATGACCGCACATTTGTCCACGCCAAATTCCATCCTGATGGCGCTACTGAAGGTTTCTGTTACTTTCAGTAGCTCCATCAGCTGTGAACTGTTGGTGGCAAAGAGTTTTAGGTCATCCATGTAAAGGAGGTGAGATATTACCTGACCTCCTCTCTTCAATCTATAGCCTAGACTTGAATTCTCCAGCAGTGTGCTTAGAGGATTCAAGGCTAAGCAGAACCAAAGTGGACTCAAACTGTCGCCCTGAAATATACCCCGCTCAATCCTTATCGGTTCACTATTCCTCTGGATATGTCGACATCCTGGATAGCGAAGGACCGTCCTCCACTGCCCCATACACGACAGCAGGAAGGTGCGCAGAGTGGTATCTATCTTATACAACTCTAGCACCCTCATGAGCCATGTATGTGGCACAGAGTCATAGGCCTTCTTGTAATCTATCCAACATGTCGACAGATTCTTTCGGGATCGGCGAACCTGTTGACTGATGGCCATGTCAATCAGGAGCAGCTCCTTAGTACCGCGGGACCCATTCCTACATCCATTTTGAGAGGGAGACATGATACCGTTACTGTCTATGTGTTGGTTAATTTTCGCTCTCAAAATAGATGTAAAAACTTTATAGACCGTCGGCAAACATGTGATCGGTCTATAATTTTTAGGCTCCGCAGTACTACCTGATTTATGGAGCAGGTGGGTTATTCCTGTCGTCAAGAACTGGGGCAACGATCCTGATTCCAAAACTGACTGGAACAGAGACGCTAAACAAACGTGCGACCTTCTAAACCATTTTATCCAGAAGTTGTGCAGCCCGTCCGGCCCTGGAGACTTCCAATTAGGCAATGGACGGACTGCACGAGCTACATCATGGGGGCTGATAATGATTGCCCCCATTTCTGGTATCGGGTCGCACGCTCGTTCGACTTCCAGAGTCCAATCACCCTCAGTGTGACCGACAGGCACCGACCAGATGTTGCGCCAGAACAAACACATGGCGTCATCATCCGGCAGGTGCGTATCAGTCACACTTTGAATCGGTCGCTCCCAAGTCCTATAAACCCACCTTTCATCGCTCTGGAATGTGCGATTCTGAGTGTATCGTTCCACCCGCCGCTTATACCTTCGAATACGGTTTGCCCATGCATACACCTTCTGCTTCAGGAAGTCGATGCGCTCTGTGACCCAGGGCATATAGTCTCGAGGACTGATATCAGTCCCCGAGAATGCCCGCCTCACAAAGCGCATCACTCTAGGGCGAGTATTGCCCTCCCTAAAGCAAATAAGTTTGCCGATGAGCACTCTGGCCTCACTAATACGCCGCTCAATTCTGCACTGCCACGCCGGTACGTCAGGTTTTGGTCGTGTAGCTCTATCATCACTAGGAAATTTGACGTGAGCCACACGACATGCCGCAACAGCTGCGCAGTACAAAATCGAATGCGCATCGGTGAGGTCTTCGCAACCATCAAAATAATTTGATAATTGCGAATCCAGAGCACACACCAGCACCCTATTTTTTTTATGCATGGGCAAACGAGGTAAACGTGGTCTAAGCTCAGGCGGATTGAATCGATATTCTCGAATCGCACCCTCCAAAGCGCTCCTCAATTCATCATTGCACTGGGTACTTACTTGTGTAACCATGTCATCACTCCCATCAGTAGCATGGCTACGTGTTGCGGTCGGCTGTGGTTGTGCCACTTCCACAATCTGCGGCAGGGGAGCAGTAACATGGTTTCTCTGCATTTCAATTCGGAGGCGATCAAGTACAATGTCATCCAACATACGATTGCGCTGGATGACCCGCACCTGATCCGATAATCGTTGTGCCGAAACGTTGACAGCTGGCTCAAGCACCTGAAACAGAGAGAGCATCCGAACACGGTACGCGGTCAGATTACTTCCCCCCTCTGTAGCCCCATAGTATGCGCGCATGACATTTTCATTGATGGCTTGTGTCCATCTCATGCGCTGCACACTTCCGCCGGGAGCTGGGACCCTATCAGAGGCCGGTGGGCCTCGCGGTCCTAAACCATCCGGCGGCCGGCGTCCTCCCCGTCGACGAGCAGGTGGTGGCGTCGTAGGCGGAGAGAAATACTCGTCGCTCGAGCTCGACGCAACTACCGAGGCCGGTATCACAACACTCACGGTGGGACTGGGTTCCGGCGGCGGCGAGGCGGAGCTGAGCAACGGGTCCGGAGGTGGTGGGCGTGCTCTGCGTGCTGCTGCTCGCGTCAACATTTTCTTCGTCACATTATATTTACAGTTGTCTGATTTTCGCTTGTATTGTACGTTTCGTAGTCAATGTTTCTATGACAGATGTCATAATGATATTGTATTTTTCAGGATTGTTTTTTGATCTATTGCCGCTATGTCTTTGATTTGTATTAAAAGAAGATTTAATTAGTGGCCAAAACAAGTACTTGGATGATATTTTTCCAATGATTTTCATGTAATTTGTATAATTTTATTAATTTAAAACGAAAATTGTAAAAAATTTAAATGTGACGTCTAGAGTTGCCAGCAGTTTTTTGAAGCATTATTATTATTATTATTATACCTCTTCCTATACTATCTGAAAACATTACTGAAAGACTTGCATGACTGCTACCAGAGGAACAAGTACTAGAGATTGTATGTGGCACTTCTTCAACAATATCAATGTTATGGTTGAGGATAGAGCCTTGAGCACCTACAGCCTGGGACGGGTCCTCCGTTGCCTCAGGCTGAAGGGCCACAAGGTTGGACTCCTTCTGACAGGTACACTGAGTGTTGCTGAGAGTCAGCGAGTCTACCCTGTCTGCATTGTAGTTACATAAATCCACTAACTCATTTGCAGCTAATATATGTTCCTTTATTTGGTTTTCAGATATCACATATTTATTATAAAGAGATTTTAGTGAGTCATCCAGAGCCTGTATTTCTGATTGCAAGCGCTGAGTGTCTACTTCATAAATATTCTTAATATCTTCTAATTTTATTTGACAGTTTTTCAATTTATTGATTAGAGCAACACGTTCTTTCCTATATTGAATATTTGTGGATTTGTGTTTCTGTTGATTTTTAAACTTATGACATTTTCTTATAATTTTATTTAATCTAGCATATTTTTTTAATTTATTTTGGCTAACCTCATAACTGGACTTATGATTCAGTAAGGAATCCTCTGTAAGTTCTATTGTTATTAATGAATGTGGGTTACAGTTTTTGGAACGAAGTTCCTTATCGCGCGTTGTGAAAGGGGGCTAGACGGAAAAAATTCTTACGAAAAGTTGTCACGACATGCTATAATAAGCTAAATTGAATCGTTGGAACTGTCAAATAGAGTTCATTATTAGTTGAATGGCGGCTTTTCTATGAAAATATTGGAGCGAATTAAAACCTTATTTTTGCTATTTTTATTACTTCACAAACGCAGACAATTCGAACAGAAAAATTGAATCGTTGGAACTGTCAAATAGAGTTCATTATTAGTTGAATGGCGGCTTTTCTATGAAAATATTGGAGCGAATTAAAACCTTATTTTTACACATTAACCGTGAAATTCGGTTGCACATAGCTCCTATTGTCCGGTCGGGCACCAGCCTATACGTTTCGCAGAATAATTTTATCATACCTAGTTTGGTAAAATTTCAATTTTTAACTGTTTACGTTTACAAAATAAAGTCCGAATTCGCTTTTCGTAGAATATGTTTATGTATTTAAAGGCGGCGCGGCGAACTCTTTGAACTAGGTACCTACGGCGATATGTTTAGTACCTAAGTTTATTCGCTCAAATAGACTGATTAAGTTTATATAACATTATATTTGTTAATAATAATAAAAAATATTATTATAACTTCAAAAAAATAAAATTTTATTACAATTCCTTCACTAATTAATCGAAAGGAACTTCGTTCCATCCGGGTGTCCCTTGACACCTCTCAAGTTTTTTTTTTCCAATAAATTATTATATAAGAGGTCTGTTTCTTTGACCTGAGTATGTTCCTTTTCCTTATGTAATTTTAAAATTTGTACATTTGCCTGGATCAATTCATCCTCTAAGTCCCTAATTTTGCCTAAGGCTTCCTCATACAAATTACTACAATTGTTAAAACCATCTGTCACCATCCTTAATTTGTCCCGTTCATCAACAACATCCAGGTATTGCTGATGTAAGTCTACCAGCTCCCGCTTTAAGCTAGCTAGCTTCTTGACTTCCTCCTCACTTTCATCTCTCTCTTCCAACAGCTGTTTACATTGAAGATTGGATGCTTTAAGTTCTTGGAGGGCCGTTCTTAATTTAAGCTCCATATCCTGAGCAGTAGCCTTACGGGTCATCACAGGCATGGTTACAGATATGGTTACTGAAATTAGAATTAAAGAAACGGTAAGAGAAACAAAAGGATAGACAAACTTAAGAGTAAAATGGGAAATGAAAAGAAAATATGGGAGAAGTGTAGTTACATGGAGAAATGGGGCAGGTAGGCTACTGAAATTACTTTAAAGGCTTTAAATTAATCAAACAGAAAAAACTACTTCTGTTGTCTACAATATATATTTTTTCTTTTTGTATGTGGGTAGGAAGCCTAAATGACAGTTACTTATTTATTAATATTACAATATTATATTATAATATAAAATGCAAAATCACGATCATGAACCTTATTGGTAAATATAAGCATAAAGCTTGGAAATAAACTTTACTATAGGTACCTAGTGTGTAGTGAGTGTAAAAACTTACTAAGTTAATGAAAACTAAGTGACTTGAAACTAATTGCAGAGTACAAGATTATTCAAAATCTTAACAAGTACGTGTCTAGGATTTTATGAGACGATTGTGTGCTAATAATAAAATAAAAGTGAACAATACTTCCCGTATTAATTACGCTGTTTAAACAACAGCTGTTCCTTGTTGTAGGTTACCGGTATTGGTGTGTCACCAAACACTGCGTTATCCTTAATATATTTACAGGAAAACAGTAATCCTGAGTTTTTGTGCCGTTATATTACAAATAAACAAATAATTACACACTTATTTTACTTATTTCCTAATTAAAATTAATTATAAAATACGGAACAAAAATTTGACATGTTACTCGGGCAGTGTTGTAATTTAATATGTTAAGAAAATGAATAAACGAGAATAATAATAATAATATGTGGGGACATTTCACACACGGCCATCTGACCCCAAACTAGGGAGACCCTGTAATAGTACAGGGTCAATAGTAATTATATAGTAGTAATAGTACATTGTAATGGGTGTAATGTCTGACACCCCTATGGGTGTCAGACATTACAAGGTACAATGTTTAAAAACACCTTTTTAATCAACTAAAATGAACTAAGTTTATTTCAATACAAGCACAAATTGAATTGAAGTCTTTTATGATCTTCAGGTACATATTATATACATTTTTATAGGACATTAATAAAGTTATAATGCAAAGATTATAATATATATTATCAGTCTTTACAATGGTGAGCAACAACTAACAATAATATTTATCTATAATAATAATTAATCTTTACTATTATAATTGAATGGTAAAATACAAATACTTGACAAGGCCCTATTATAGATTTTTCCATTTGGAATTTGTAAATCGAACGCTCTAACTTTGTCATCCTTACCAGGATAAACTTTTACTACCCTTGCCATTGGCCAAAATAATGGCGGCGCGTTCGGATTTTTTAAAATAACTAGCATGCCTTCAGTTACATTAGGTAAATTATCACGCCACTTGGGCCTATTTTGCAAAGTATTTAAATAGTATTTGTGCCATACATTCCAAAATTGCTGAGTTAATTTATTACACATTTGCCAATGCTTAAGTCTATGCACAGGTACATCAGCAACATTGCTCTCAGGATATGCAACCGTAGATGTGTCAATTAGGAAATGCCCTGGCGTCAGATAACTAAAATCAGAGCTATCAGCAGAGATTGGTAACAAAGGCCTATAGTTTAATACTGCCTCAATTTGAGCTAGGACAGTGATTAATTGTTCATAAGTTACAACAGATTTTAATACAATGCGTTTTACATGAAATTTCATACTTTTTACAGCTGCTTCTGCAAGTCCAGCAAACACTGGTGAATAGCTTGGTGTAAAATGGAAATTTATGCCTTGATGAGAAGCATACTCTTGTACCAAAGTTTGATGACAGGCAGAAGCTTGCAGCTTGTACAAATCAGCCAACTGGTTGCTTACCCCTCTAAAACACCCGCCGTTGTCGCAAAAGACTTCGCTGGGTAACCCACGACGAGCAGTAAATCGTTTAAAACATGCTAAAAACGCGTCAGTTGACAAATCTGAAGTAAGTTCAAGATGAACAGCTTTAGTAACAAAGCAAACTATTACACAAACGTAACCCTTGGACACTACGGCGCGTCGTAAACGAGAGTTTTTGATATCTACGGGGCCAGCGAAGTCTATCCCGACGCTTTCGAACGGTCGAGCGGCAGTAATACGCTGCTGATGCAAGGAACCCATCAGCTGCTTTGCGGCGCTGGCCTTTAATCTGAAACACGTAATACATTTATGTGTTATCTTTTTTATTTCTCGTACACCATTTATAATCCAATATTTCCAGCATCAACTTAGGTGCGGCATGTAACAATCTTAAATGCTCATGTCTAATTATAAGCTCAGTTATAAATGAACCTATCGGTAATATTATTGGATGTTTTTGAGCAAACGAAAAGTCGGTATTTTGAAGACGTCCTCCCACTCTAACTAAACCCTGACTATCTAAGAAGGGATGTATTGGTTTTAGAGGACCCTTGACATTTTCATTATTTTTCAAAGCCTTTATTTCATCCTTGAAATGAATATGTTGTTCATTTTTAATAATTAACATTAAAGCTTGGTGTAATTCAGAACTATGAAGAAAAGAATCTAAATTTTGATTATGAGTAAGTCTGAGATTGTTTATGAATCTTGTTACATACGCCATTATTCTAATAACTTTATTGAGATTCGAAAATCTAGTCAAAAACTGGAAACAGGTCTGATCACTTTGAACAATCAAAGAAATCACTGAATCATGTTCAACCTTTAGCTCAGGTAAGCCAACAGGCAATGCTACCTCTACACAGTTTTCTTCGACTGAAAAAGTAGGAGAGTGCAGGAACGAGGGCCCGTGCCACCAGAGGGCGCATGAAGACAATTCACAGGGATCTACTCCTTTACTAATTAAATCAGCAGGGTTGTCCTGTGATCTTACATAATGCCAATTCCAAGCTAATGTTTTTTCTTTAATTATTTTCACTCTATTTGCAACATAAGGTAATAATTTTGTTATTTCTATTTTTAGCCAAGATAAAACAACCTGAGAATCTGAATATAGCAAAACACTATCAATTTTAATTTTTACCTTTAAAATATTATAGACTGTCTCAATTAATATAGAAAGCAAATGAGCAGCATTTAATTCTAATCTTGGTACTGATAATTTTTTACTTATTGAATTGACTCGCGACTTTGAACAGAGTAATGCTACCTTAACCTCACCTGAAGCATTGACTACTCGTAGGTACTGTAGCACCTGAGCTACACTTGTACCAAGTACGAATTACCGAGGAATCTACGCTACGTTAAATGAAAGGTACGAATAACTTTTAGAAGACTATATTAATAAGATTAGCGAGAGGTAAGATTTACAAGACCACAGCTCTGAGCCTAGCTGGGTCTCACTGACATAACATGTCATAGTATAAAAACTATCTTCTACGTCATTCAAATATTTTCTAAGGTATCCAGAAGGTTCTAACCATAGACTAAATAGTTATGGCTTCATTACATAAAGCCTCCCTGGTGGGCAAGTCTCTACTGTACACACAACACCCATAACCAACGGTGCTGGAAGCATCAGAGAATCCAATCAACTGCACTGAGACAGCATTCAGGAACTGGAACATTTCTAGGTATTTCAACTATATGCATTTTAGACAAACTATCAGTGGTGGTGCAATGTCATTCCAGCCTATACCTTCTGACCAAAGTCGTTGCATTAACGCCTTAGCTTTAATAACTATAGGACTAATAAAACCCATGGGATCATAGAAACGTGCTATGTAACTTAAAATATCCCTTTCGGTTTAAAGACATTTATTTCTCAAAAAAGAACATTACGGTTCACTTACATATTGAGAAATGCAAAGTAAATAATAAGAGTAGTTAGGTATAGTCTCTGTGACCACACACGGTTACACAAAGGAACAGAATTAAAAGATATACTAGGTGACAATTCGGTGTTAGTACTTCTTTCTAACGTATTCTTCTAGTGTTTTTTTACATTTAAACCAACTGTTACTATCAAACACATCCTGGTATTTCATTGTAAAGTTTTGCTCCCTCATATAGTATATTTTTCCTGCCATAGTTGGTTCTAGGTCTTCTTAATTCTATTTTGTCTCGTCGTCTTGCGTTATATGTGTAAGTTTTCTTTTTAAAGTTAAGTTGCGAGTGTGTGCCTTGTGTTATGATTTTATGTATTAAGATGCATGTTCCAAGTGTATAGAGTTGATTAATTTTAAGTATTTTGGTATCATTGTAGATTTTAGTAGTTGATGTAAGGTAGTGGTAGTTGTAGAGTGTTTTTATTGCTTTATTTTGTAATATTTGTATATCCTGGATTACTGATTTTGCTGCAGTTCCCCATATCTCAATGAGATATTCTATGTGGGGTCTAACAAGAGAATTGTATATCATTGCGCGAGCTTTTTTAGGAATGCAAGCAGACATTCGACGCAATGCTCCTACCAGAGAAGATAGTTTGGACTTAATGCTATCAATGTGGGGTTTCCAAGTTAACTTAGTATCTAAAATGAGGCCCAAATATTATATATTTATATATATATATATATTTCACTGCTTGATTTATATATATTTCACTGCTTGATTTAGCAATATTTTCACTGTTTATTGTTAGTTGTATTTGGTTAAGAATTTTCTTATTTTTTGCAGCAAATATCATGTATGAGGTTTTCTTTGTGTTTATAGTTAGCAAATTAGACAGGAACCATGTATTTAGGATATTTAAATCTTCTTGAGCTTCTTTCAATATATCAGTAAGATTGTGACCAAAGTAGAACAAGCAAGTGTCAGTGTGTGTTTTAAAGCAATCTTGTTTCATGTTAATAGTCAAGCCCAATGCCTTCATGCTTCATTCTTGTTTTTACAATTCAAGCTCATCAAACTGCCTTTGAGAATTTGGAATATCATCTAAAAGCGTGGGTTAGTTAAAAGCCCACTTGTGAGTTTAAAAATTCCCCAAGCTAAGCAATTCTTGCAACTGTTTTCTTGCATCTAACATAATATTTAGATCAGAGTCTGCATAAAGCACATCATCAACATAACAGCTATTAAGTAAAATAAGTGCACCTAGCGGGTAATCGTTTCCAAACCTTATTGCAAGTTCTTTCAGGCAACGTGTGGCTAGATAAGCTGAGCTTTTTTAGCCATAAGTGACAGTCTTAAGACGTAAGCATTTAATTTCTTCCTCACAGTTATTGCGGAAAAGAATATTTTGTAGCGGTGTAAATTGAGGATTAAGCATCACACATCTGTACATTTTTTGAATATCAGTTAAAAAAGTATAATCACCAAAGCGAAACAAGAGAACAATATCAAATAGCTCTTTTTGAACTGGAGGGCCATTCAACATTAAGTCATTAAGTGAAACTTTCTTTTTTGTCTGCATTGAGGCATCGAATACTGACCTAACTTTGGTTGTTTTACTATTTTGATTTATTACAGCATGATGTGGTAAAAAATATACAGGATCCTTATTTACATTGTAAGAACTAACTTCCACATATTCAGCATGACCTAATGTTATAAACTCATTAATAAATTTATTGTATTCAATTTGTAATAAAGAATTTTTTTGTAACTTTTTTTCTAAGTTAAGAAACCTTTGATATGCAAAATCAAATGAGTTACCAAGAGTATTGTTTACATCTTCTAATGGTACCTTCAAAGGCATATCAACATAAAAAGTTTTGTTTACAATTTGAACTGAATTCTGAAAAATGCTCTCGGCAAGCTCGTGTTCAGTTAACTTTTCATTTAATGTTTCCGGAACCTGTTCAGCCTACCAGAAGCGTGACACAGCTTCATTAACATCAGACTCGCATGCTAAGCAAAGCCAAGAGGTTACCTTAGAATTAGATGCCTGCGGGGCAGGCAGCCCTCCCGCGACTACATGTCCAAACCTTGTGTTTATTAGTTGTGGTTGTGTTATATTCTCGTTCTCAGGCGGCAATAGTACTTGGAAAAACACATCCGCACCAATCAACAAATCTATTTCAGATGGTGTGTGGTAAGTCGCATCCGCCAAAACAGTATTAGCAGGGATTTTTATTTTAGAAATATCTATCCTGCTATGGGGGAGTTTACATGTTATTTTCTTAACAACCTGACACTTTAAAGAGGTTTTATAATTTGATGTTAATGAACACAAGTCTACAGGTACAGAAAACATGGAAGTATGTTTTGCGTTTGTGACTCCTATGATATCTAACCTATTTTCGATAGGATCCAATTTTAGTTTTTCGACAACCCTACTTGTTATCATGGATGCTTGAGATGCTGAATCGAGGATAGCCTTCACATGGACTTCGCAGTTATCCTTGCCTACAAGCTTGACCAAAGCTGTGGGAAGTAAAATATCATTAAATTGGCCACCTGATATTAAAGAAACAGGTGACGGTGGTGGTTCATAATGTACAAGTGAGTTATGAGACTTCTTGCACTCGCCGCACTTGAAATGGTTACTACATTTCTTTTCATGTTGATTTAAACATACCTGACACAACTTTTTATTTTGAACGAACTCGAATCGTTCTTTCGCAGGTAAGCATTTGAAAGTTTTACAGTTATAGAGTTTGTGGTCACTAGCATTGCAAAATAAACATGTTTTGTTACCTGATGAGGTTGATGTCACATTGACTACAGCTTTCTTTGGCGGGGGCCCAGGATCAGAATTCTCCAGAGCCAACGCCCTTTTCTCGAGGAAATCTAACATCTCCTGAACTGTGGAGACTACCTTTCGATCTCGCATCAGCTGGTAGTTTTCCTTGGTGTGGGTATCTATTTTGCGTAACAAAATACATAAAACAATCTCATCCCATTCATCAACCTTTGAACCTAAATTTTTAAGTGCAGTTAATATCTGCTTCACCTGGGATACAAATTCCCTTATACTTTGAGGGGAGGACCTTGCAATCAAAGCTTTCACATCCAATAATGAACCATTGAGTTCGTTAACTATAAGGAATCTATTATTATATCTTTCGTCTAATACTCGAAGAGCTTCCGGGTAACTTTCACTGGTTAATGGCAAAGTCTTAACTAAATCATAGGGCTCATTTTTGAGGGGTTGGGTTTTGAAACGTGCCGACCCGCTGGGGGAAAAGTGAGTATATTGGGAGGTTCTAGAGGGTTTTCTGATATCCCTACAACAGTTTTTTTTTGCCGGGGACGAAACATAAAAAACACGAAAATAAAAAAAATAACCTTACTTTTAGGTAGTCGAGATAAATATATATTAGATATACTACTTGCCCCAACTCTTAAGTATATGTTATGATTATTTTTTCATGCAGACAGGACTTGGTCTTAGAACCGACACAGAGCACCCCGACCCCACGTAGTCTTGTGGCCCCTACCCCCAGAGTGTTTTTTATAAAGGCGGGAGCCAGAAGCTCAAGGGAACTCCTGAGTGGAGCAAGCCACACAAAGCCGAGCAGAGCGAAGCGAAGGTGGAGTGTGGCGTAGCGACGCGACACTCACGGGTGACCGAAGAGTTTCTGGCGGGAGCACACCCGGAGTCCGACTCAGTCCACATTGACTGGATTAGGTTAGATACAATCCGATTGATCAAAATAAACTTCTGTTGTTGCCCTCCCCCTCCCCTCTGAACCCCCCAGAACCTCTACAATCTACATTTGCTATGACAATCAAATTGCATATAAAAAAAAACATAAAAAAAAGTATACATTTCCGGCAGGGGGAGTGGGGGGGAATGGGTACCATGGGTTTATATTTGAAATAGCTACCTATAATTTTTTATAACATATTATGTTTTGTTGGTGTTTCCAACATGTAGTACCTTCTTTTCGTTTGTAGTGGCAAGATTTTTGTTTGTAAACCGTCTTTTCGATTATTGTAACTTCTTTTCGCTTGTAGTACCTTCCTTTCGTTTGTAGTAGCTAGATTTTCGTTTGTAGTAACTTTTTTTTGTTTGTAGATGGAAGATTTTCGTTGTAGTACTATCTTTTCGTTTGTAGTAACAAGAAAATCGTTTGTAGTAACTTCTTTTCTTTTGTAGTAACTTCTTTTCGTTTGTAATAACTTAATTTCGTTTGACGTAGACAGATTTTCGTTTGTAGTAACTTCTTTTCGTTTGTAGTTGGAAGATTACCGTTTGTAGTAACTCCTTTTCGTTTGTAGTAAAAAGATTTTCATTTGTAGTAACTCCTTTTTGTTTGTAGTAAAAAGATTTTCGTTTGTAGTACCTTCTTTTCGTTTGTAATAACAAGAATTTCGTTTGTAGTAACTTCTTTTCGTTTGCAGTAACTTCTTTTCATTTGTAGTAGCTAGATTTTCGTTTGTAGTAATTTATTTTCGTTTGTAGTACTTTCCTTTCGTTTGTAGTACTTTCCTTTCGTTTGTAGTGGCAAGATTTTTGTTTGTCGTAACTTTTTTTCGTTTGTAGTTGGAAGATTACCGTTTGTAGTAACTCCTTTCCGTTTGTAGTAGAAAGATTATCTTTTGTTGTACCATCTTTTCGTTTGTAGTAACAAGAAAATCGTTTGTAGTAACATCTTTTCGTTTGTAGTAGCTAGATTTTCGTGTGTAGTAATTTATTTCGTTTGTAGTACTTTCCTTTCGTTTGTAGTGGCAAGATTTTTGTTTGTCGTAACTTTTTTTCGTTTGTAGTTGGAAGATTACCGTTTGTAGTAACTCCTTTCCGTTTGTAGTAGAAAGATTATCTTTTGTTGTACCATCTTTTCGTTTGTAGTAACATGAAAATCGTTTGTAGTAACATCTTTTCGTTTGTAGTTGGAAGATTACCGTTTGTAGTAACTTTTTTTTGTTTGTTGTAGAAAGATTATCGTTTGTAGTACCATCTTTTCATTTGTAGTAACAAGAAAATTGTTTGTAATAACTTCTTTCGTTTGTAGTAGCTAGATTTTCGTGTGTAGTAATTTATTTCGTTTGTAGTACTTTCCTTTCGTTTGTAGTGGCAAGATTTTTGTTTGTCGTAACTTTTTTTGGTTTGTAGTTGGAAGATTACCGTTTGTAGTAACTCTTTTTCGTTTGCAGTAGATCGATTTTGGTTTGTAGTACCATCTTTTTTTTGTAGTAACAAGAAATTAGTTTGTAGTAACTTCTTTTCGTTTGTAGTTGGATGATTTTTGTATGTAGTAACTCCTTTCCGTTTGTAGTAGAAAGATTTTTGTTTGTAGTACCTTTTTTTCGTTACGTTTGTCGTAACCTTTGTAGTAACAAGAAAATCGTTCGTAGTAACTTCTTTTCTTTTATAGTAACTTCTTTTCTTTTGTAGTCACCTCTTTTCGTTTGTAGTTGGAAGATTATCGTCTGTAGTAACTCTTTTTCGTTTTTAGTAAAAAGATTTTCATTTGTAGTACCTGCTTTTCGTTTGTAGTAACAAAAAATTTGTTTGTAGTAACTTCTTTTCGTTTGTAGTAACAATAAATTCGTTTGTAGTAACTTCTTTTCGTTTGTAGTAGCCAGATTTTTGTTTGTAGTTACATCTTATCGTTTGTTGTACCTTCCTTTCGTTTGTAGTTGGAAGATTATCGTTTGTAGTAACTCTTTTTCGTTTGCAGTAGATAGATTTTGGTTTGTAGTACCTTATTTTTGTTTGTAGTAAGAAGAAATTAGTTTGTAGTAACATCTTTTCGTTTGTAGTTGGATGATTCTCGTTTGTAGTAACTCCCGTCCGTTTATAGTAGTAATATTTTTGTTTGTAGTACCTTTTTTTCATTAATATAAACAAGAAATTCGTTTGTAGTAACTTCTTTTCGTTTGTAGTAGAAAGATTTTTGTTTGTAATACCTTCCTTTTGTTTGTAGTGGCAAGATTTTCGTTTGTAGTAACTTCTTTTCGTTTGTAGTAAATTATTTTCGTTGGTAGTAACTTCTTTTCGTTTGTAGTAGAAAGATTTTCGTTTGTAGTTGGAAGATTACTGTTTGTAGTAACTCCTTTCCGTTTGTAGTAGAAAGATTTTCGTTTGTAGTTACTCTTTTTTGTCTGTAGTAGAAAGATTTTCGTTTGTAGTAGATGTGTGTGATTCTAAGAAATTATTTATTTCTTCACAGGCCAGTCGAGAAATTATATTACGTTTAGACAGAATGGATCTGAAATAAAAAAATGGTTTTTGTAGACGCCGGTACTGAGCTTCACGTGGTTTATGACGTGGCGGAAGAATGAAATAAAAAAAAGATTTTTGACAATAACTGGTATAATGACCAAAGAAATTTACAAAATGGAGATAATTAAAATACGTAAGACGTAAGTAAATATGGCGGTTCAACGATCTATGGGCGAGTGACGTGACATCGTCGCTCGCGGCTGTGATCCTTTTTGTGTCGTATGCGTGTGTGCGTGAGATGTTGGCGAGCGCACACATGCTAGGCGTTAACATGTTGCCGCCCCAGGAACGCAGTTCTGATCCATGACTGGTAGCGGGCACAGTCGGTTGAAGGCTCGTCGAAGAGTGCCCGAATTGGTGAACACGTCGGCCATGCGGGTCACGCCGTCGGAGCCGGGGTACAGGCGCACCACGCGCCCTAGCAGCCACCGGGTGGGAGGCAACCGGTCATCTCTCACCAGCACCATTTCTCCGAGCTGGAGTTGCTTTCCTTGCTGGCGCCATTTCTGTCGTTTTTGGAGTTCTGTAATGTATTGTATGTAGTAACGTTTCCAGAAATGGGCTTTTAATTGCTGGATTCTCATATATCGTGAGAGAGTAGGTATCACCGAAGGTTCTGTGTCCTGAGGACAAGGTAAAGCTGTTAGCGTTCGTCCAATTAAGAAATGTGATGGGGTGAGCGCTGTGAGATCGGAAGGATCCGATGATAACGGAGTAAGAGGCCTGGAATTCAAAAGACCCTCGATCTGTACAAGAACTGTATTCATCTCTTCGTATGTTAAGTTAGCTAAACCTAAAACCCTCTTTAAATGGTATTTTACAGATTTTACGGAACCCTCGACTAATCCATTAAAATGTGGGCTATATGCTGGTGAAAATTTGAAGTTTATATGTGAGTTAGATGCTTGAGAGCTAATTTCATCGGAATTTGACCTTAAAAATCTAGCCAACTCATTACATGCACCGACAAAACAGGTACCATTATCATAGTAAATGGTTCGCGGTCGCCCTCTGCGGGCAATGAATCGGTCTAGTGCAGTTAAAAATGTTGTGCTACTCAAATCGGTGACAAGTTCTATATGTATCGCTTTAATGGCCAGACAAATAAATATACAGAGATAAGACTTTATGAGTCTACTTCCTCTGCCCTTTCGATTCAGTATCATGACTGGACCGGCGTAGTCGACTGCTGTGTTGGCAAACACATAATCTGTATGCAGGCGACTGGAAGGAAGGTTCCCCATTATGGGTTGAATCCTCTTTCCTGCATAACGACAGCATTTAATGCATTTTCGAACAATCTGTCTGGCAAGGTTTCGACCATTAATAAACCAGAATTTGTGACGAAGCGTAAAAAGTAATAATTGCGGTGGTGCATGCAACAAGATTATGTGATAATGCATAAATATTAATGTGGCAAAATGATGCCGTGAATCAAGCAGAATAGGGTGTTTTGTATCAAAATCATAAAGTGAGTTATTAAGTCGACCACCTACTCGTAATAATGCGTCATTTTCGTTATAAAATGGAGTTAATGGAAGTAATTTATTTTTGACTGGCAATTGATTATTATTTTTTAATATGTTATATTCTACGCTGAAAACTTCAAGTTGTACAAATCTACACAATGAGATTAAAGATGAATTTAATTCAAGAATTTTTGTAAAACCATTGCGTTTGTTACGTGGGTGTAAACAATTGTGAATGAACCGATGCACGTATACAATCACACGTTGTAGTTTACTGAAACTGGAGAAACTCTTTATGAAGTCAGAGTAGTAAGTAACATAATCGGAACAGTCAGCAGTCAGATGACATTTTGCCTTGAACTCTGGTAATTCAGGCTCTTGTAGGTGTGTCGGTTGTTTAGGCCATGACTGTTCTTCATGTAGAAGAAATGGTGGCCCTGACCACCATAAGCTACAATTTTGTAACTGTTTGGCATCTGTTCCACGTGACCCAATATCAGCTGGGTTACTTTTAGTAGGCACATAGCGCCATCTGCATGATTCAGTTTTCTCAGAGATTTTACTGATTCTGTTAAACACAAATGGTTTAAGTAAGTGTGCTTTAGGCGAATGTATCCAACTGAGGACAATTGTGGAGTCACACCAGTAGGTACATTTGTTTATATTTAATCGAAGTGATGACTTTACTTTATCTGCCAGGCGGACGGCGAGGAGAGCCCCACATAGCTCCAGCCGAGGCACGGTCATGGGCTTCAAGGGAGCTACTCTGCTTTTTGCTATTACTAAATGAACAGACACACGATTAGTTTTATTGACACCTTTTATATATACGCACGCAGCATAAGCTTGTGTGCTTGCGTCACTAAATACATGAAGTTCGATTAATGAGGGACAATCGCAGAAAATATATCTAGGAATTCTAATATTATTTATAGACATAAGTCACAATATAAATTTAGACCACATGTTTACGATATCTGATGGCACAGATTCATCCCACGTTATCTGTGAAGACCATAGGTTTTGTAAGATAACTTTAGCTAGAAGTATACATTGGCTTATTAGACCTAATGGGTCAAATATTTGTGACATAAGCGATAATATCGTACGTTTAGTAAGAATTTTATGTTCGTTAATATTGACTGAAAATAATAAATTATCTTCTTTAGACGACCAAAGTAGTCCTAACGTTTTAGAGTATTCGTTATTACATAGGTTAAGTAACTCGTCGCTACTATTTTCACCGACGATTTTAGTGACAACGTGAGCACTATTTGACTGAAATTTGCGTAAATGAAATTTACCAATCTCTAACTGTGCAATTACACCCTTACATGTGTCTATAAGTTCCGATTCAATAGCGGCGCCTGTAATTAAATCGTCGACATAGAAGTCATGTAAGATGACTTCCGAGACTGTTTGGTCAGGGCATTCGTTACCAAGCTGCGTCAATCACCTTGTCGCGAGATAAGGAGCCGATGCCGTCCCGTACGTAACCGTGTGTAGCTTATACTGTCTTAATTGTTCATGGGGTTCGAATCGCCATAAGATTTGCTGAAGCGTTTGTTGTGGTGTTTTGACATTAACCATCCTGTAAATTTTTTCAACATCTGCAGTGACGAGAAACCTATGCTGGCGCATTCTAATTAAGATACTGATAAGGTCGTCCTGGACTGTCGCACCAGAGGTCGTCACCGCAGACGCGTCGAATACGACCCGTAGTTTTGTTGATAAGCTTGAGTCACGTAAGACACCGTGGTGGGGTAAAATATAAGTGTGAGTATCATTTTCAGGGTTTTTATTTAATGACATATGATTTAGCGAAATGTACTTTTTAATAAAATTGCAATACTGTTCTTTAAAATGTGGTTCACGTTTAAACCTACGTTCTAAGGACAAGAATCTGGACAAAGCTTGTTCGTAGGAATTGCCTAGCATATCAGGCGAATCCTTTAATGGAATCGTCACTTCAAATCGCCCATCAGGCAACCGAATGGTATTATGTATAAAGCTTTGTTCACATTCAAGCTCTTCCATAGATATTTGTTAACGTGTAGCGACTGTTTCTAGTTCAAAAAATTTAGATAATTGATTATGTAATTGATCGTTATTATTTTGTAAACGTCTTCCGGAACCGGAAGACGTTGCGTTGGAAGGCCTCCCACTAGGTGGACCGATGACCTGGTAAAGGTTGCGGGGATCCGCTGGATGCGAGTCGCACGGGACCGGTCAATGTGGCGCCACTTGGGGGAGGCCTATGTCCAGCAGTGGACGTCTTTCGGCTGAAATGATGATGATGATGATGATGATTTTGTAAAATAAGATGATTGCAGTGGACTGTATTAATGATTGTTGTATGTTGTGTTGGTACTGGGCCTGATATTAGGAAACCCAGTTTCGATTTATTTAATGTTGGTTTATTTTTACCCAACGATATATTTTGAGAACCAAGTATTGTCCAAAATATATCAGCTCCAAGAAGCATATCGACTGGAGCAGGTATGTGGAATTTGGGGTCTGCCAGCGTAGTGTGTGGCGGTATATTTAATGTTGTGTAGTCAACCTTTGTAGTTGGCAATAACTGAGTGATGCGCGGAATGACAAGACAGGAGACGCTCTCGCTGTAATTATTAAGTAATGACGATATGAGTACTTCACAACGCTTTGTTAAGCATGATATTTGGGAATTTAACCCTTCGACTACGGTTGAAGTAGAAGAAGTAGGTAAGTTAAGTTTAGCACATAGGCTTTCAGTTATAAAACTTGAGGTACTTCCACAGTCGAGCATAGCACGTATTTTATGGCGATCACCATTGATGTCTGTCACATGGATTAGGGCCGTGGACAGTAGAACACAATTATTTTGAATTGTTGACAAGGCAATGTCTTGAGGAGGACTAGGAGGTTGACCGTCAACGTCAGGCTGTGGCAAAGCGTGTAATATGACGTTAGTTGTTGAAGGTACAGGCGCAGACGGCGCAGGAGCTTCATGCTCGTGTAACAAGCTGTTGCGCCGCAGGCCGCACGAGCGACATGGCCCTAACTTGCATGCATTATTAGCATGACCTTGACGTAAACAATTTATACACAATTTAAGTACCTTAACTTTGTCAAGTCTGGTTTCTAAGGATAATGATTTGAATTTTTGACAAACATAAAGTGCATGAGTGCCTTTGCAATATGGACAAACGTATTTCCAAGCGGGGGGAGAAGACGAGTTAGCCACATACGTTTTGTGACGAACATGTGTAGTGTCACTTGACCTACGCTTTTTATGAGCATTGTCTATTGTTTCCAAAAAATCAGCACGATCTTTTAGAAAGTCATTAAATATTTTGAGTGTAGGCAACTCTTTGAACTTATTACGATATGATTCCCACTTAATGCTCGTGTCTGTGTCAAGTTTGTTTGAAATGATCTGAATTAGTAGTACATCCCAGTGCTCAGTAAGGAGGTTAAGTTTTTTGAGTGCTCTGAGGTTCCTATTTACTGTATCGATTAAGTTGCGTAATGATTTAGATGATTCCTTCGCTAATTGTTCCAAATTAAAAATAGCTTGAATGTGATTGTTTACTAATGACCTTTTATTGTCATAGCGATCGCAAAGAAGTTCCCAAGCTACTTCGTAATTATCACTTGAAAAATCTAAAGACTGAATTACTACAGCGGCACTGTCTTTCAACGCGGCACGCAAATAATGAAATTTGTTAATATTTGGTATCGACTTGTCTAAGTGTATGAGACTACTAAATGTGTCACGGAATTCCAGCCAGTCATGATACTGACCCCAAAAACTAGGTAAATGTATAGTAGGAAGTGCAAGTTTTGGCCCACCTTCAAGCGCAGTACAACAAGAAGCGCGAAGAGTACCCCGAGCGGTCGCTGAGCGCTGCGCCGGCTGCCGGAGCCAGCAGCTCACGAGCGCGCGCGATCGTTCCGAAGTACTTAGTCTCGAAGGCCTCACGTTTTTTGTACTGCTCGTCTGGAATTTCCATAGAATTTTCTATGTCACACTGAATTAATAATAATAATAATAATATGTGGGGACATTTTCACACACGGCCATCTGATCCCAAACTAGGGAGACTCTGTACTATGGGTGTCAGACAGCTGATATACATACACAAATACATTTTTTTTGTAAATACATACATATATAGATAAACAACACCCAGACACAAGGCAAATACAAGTGCTCATCACACAAATATTTACCCTGGGCGGGAATCGAACCCGCAACAAATCCGTATAGATTTCTTCAATTTTGGATAAACGGACGTTCAATTCATTTATTTGCAATCTACTCAAGCTGTCACAACTTTCAAATAATTTTCAAATAGCGTAAGCTTAGCTTTGTATGATGAACGCCTTTTAATTAAAGTTTTAGCTTCCATATTAAAGCAATTGAATGGATACTTATTTACGTAAGAAATTAAATCTATGTTTAAAGTGACTATTGAATTCAAATGCAAGTTAAGTTAAGCCAAAATAAGAATATATTAAGTTTATTATACCAAACAACGCGATGAAATGAGTTGCTAGAAAGAATCACAAACAATTATTGCAATGTAATCAATTTAAAGATAAGAAAAATGGAACGATTACTTAAATCAGCATAATGAAGCAAAGTGAGGGTGCGCGTAAAATGTGCAAACAGCAAGCAGCGGGTGGTGCGAAGAAACAGCTATCGCGCGGCTAACCGGTACGGCCCAACCCCACTGTCAGCGCGGGTAGGCAACGGTCAATCGAATGCACTAGAAAATGCGAAATAACAATAGTTAAATGCGCGATGTAATACAGTTCCTATACACACCCTGAATCCCTGGAACCTCTGAAAATAAAATTTACGTTAGATTAGGAATAAGTTATAAGCATATCTTTTAATTTTTAAGTAAGATTTTACTGAGCGTAATAAGTAACGCAGAAATAGATAACAACACGATAACCTGTTTTTATGTAAGTATATTATGTAGGTTGAAATGTTTATTGTGCAATGCAATAAATGACGGATCTGTAGGTTTATGAAATGGATCACAAAATAAAGGATTTGCGAATATTTTATGATATTTAAGAACACTAAATAAAGGATTAGTGACTGTTAACGCCTAACCCGGCGATGCGCGGGGGGTCTGGTCGGCCCCTCCCCCGCGACCCCGCGTGAGCCTATATAAACGCGTGCGCGGGATCATTTTTCGTGCGATCGACAACTAGCATTATATTCAATATTTCGAACATAAAGTATCAAAGCATTGTATCAAATTTAAAGTAATTAAACGAGTAGTCTACCATCAACCCGAGTATATTTTCAGCTCCGCACACTATACCTGACACACAGCACAAGCATTGCAAGGTCTAACCCTAGACATTTTGGTGCCGTGACCAGGATTCAGAATATTGGAAATTGTTAAAAAGGAACAAATTGAAGGACAAGGCCAAGGACATAAGGAGTTAAAGGACAGAGGGAAGAGAGAGTAACCAAAAGGATAATTTACGCCAAAAATTGGTGAGCCCATTCCTTTTTTTTCCTGACTACCTACTACCAACTTTTCCTAGTGCCGATATTGGTTATTTTGTGGTAAGGTTTCTGATATTCTGGTGTCTGTTGGTGTAGAACCTGGGTATTGTATAATTTAATTGATAACACAACGTAGGATTTGTCGTATTTTAAACAATGTCTTTTGCGGCCAGAAAAAGTGCAGAGCCAATAAAGCGCCGCAGCTACATAAAGGGTAGATTGACAATTTTTAAATCGTTTGTAGAAGATATTAGCGAATTAGAAAGGCTATCAGATCAGCAAACAGCCGAGCTACGATTAAGATTAACGAAATTAGAAGCATGTTTCTCAACTTTCGACGATTTACAGTCTGAGATTGAAATTGAATCTGAAGACCCGAGCGAACAAATGAAGATTCATTCCGAGATCGAAGGTCAATTTTATTCTTTAATTTCTCAAGGTAAATGCATTTTAGATAAATTTGAAGTTCATGCTAAACGAAAAAGTATAGCTCATCAATCTTTTAGACAATCTGGAAGTTTCGAAAGTGCCGACGCATTTACAAGTTGTATAAAATTACCCACCATTAAGTTACCCACGTTTGATGGAACTTATAGCAAATGGTTAGAGTATAGAGATAAATACGAGGCATTAATTCATAAAAACGAAAATATTGATACGATAAATAAATTTCATTACTTGCGATCATCATTGGAGGGTAGCGCTGCATTAATAATTAACTCTTTGTCGTTTTGTTCAGATAATTACTTCGTTGCGTATGACTTACTGTGCCAACGATTTAACAATAAAAGACTTTTAATAAATAATTATATGAAAGCATTATTTAGCATAGAAGGTGTTACAAGAGAGTCTGAAAATTCACTGCGTTCTATGATTGACAATATAACTAAGAATTTAAGAGGCCTAAAGACTTTAGAACAACCCGTAGAACACTGGGATACCATAATAATCTATTTAGCCGTAAATAAACTAGATAATGTAACTTCTAGAAAGTGGGAGGAATATAAAAGTTCCTTAGGAGATATACCTACCCTCGAAGAATTCTTTAAATTTTTACGTGATCGAGCTGACGTAATCGAATCGAGCAGGTCTTGTAAAATAAGTGGAAATAGTAAAAATGAAAAGGCCACGAATTTGGTTGCGTCTGCTCAAATGAGCAGTACCCGTCCCTCTAATTGCGTCGTTTGTAATCAAGATCATCGCTTATTTGAATGCACGAGGTTTATTTCTATGAGTTTGGCAGAAAGAAACGAAGTTGTTTCAAAAAAGAAATTGTGTCTTAATTGCTTTAAACCGGGTCATCGCGCCTATAATTGTAAATCAGCTGGCTGTCAAACATGTAAGTATAAACATAATTCTCTGTTGCATAGAAGTAAACCTCAAACAGCAGATAGCAATGTAAACTCGAGTAGCGGTGTGCATCAGGCGATAATCGAACCGGCAACGACTTCAATGCCCGTCGAGCCGATCACTGCGCATACGTTCGCGCCGGCGCAGCTCGTAGCGGAACCGGTTTCCTTATCGACGATCGCCGCTAAACACGTACTTCTTTCAACCGCGCTAGTTAAAGTATTTAGCAAAGTAGATAATAAATATTATGTAGCACGTTTATTATTAGATTCTGGTAGCCAAATATCGCTAGTAACTGTAGATTTATGTAATAAGTTAGGGTTGTCGCGCACCGAAGTTAATCAAAATTTGAATATTTATGGTATAGGAAATAGTAAGATACAAGTAGCAAATAGCTGTAAGTTAGTAATACACTCAAGGCATAACGATTTTTCGGTAGAAGTTGACTGCATGATCTTGCCAAAAATTACGAATAGGTTACCAAATGTGAAGGTAAATGTAAATGAATTGAATATTCCTGGTAACATATTCGGTAATTTGGCGGATAGCAGATTTTATGAACCTGCCAACGTAGATATATTGGTAGGAGCAGATTTGTTTTGGGATTTGGTGACCGGTCAACAAATAAAGTTAGGTAAGGGTCTACCCACACTGCAGAATTCTAAGTTAGGTTGGCTTGTCACTGGTCCAGTGTATAGTAGGAATGCTCCACAGTATGAAGTGAAGTGTAATTTAACTAGAAGTACATGTGAACAGTTAGAAAAATTTTGGAAAATTGAAGAAGTATTAAATATAAATGAAAAACCGTATAGCACAGAAGAAGAATTTTGTGAAAAACATTTTGTAGAAAATACTTGTAGACTGAGTGACGGTAGGTTCTGTGTGAAGATGCCATTTCACATATCTCCGTCCGTATTAGGTGATTCGTTAGGAATAGCAAAATCGCGTTTAATTAACCTAGAAAAAAGACTTAAAAAACAACCTAGTGTAAAAAGTTCCTATACTGAGTTTATAAAAGAATATGAACTATTGAATCATTTGTCTGAAACTAACAAGCCTGCCTTTGTATATTATTTACCGCACCATCCAGTTATTCGCGAAAAAAGTGAGACAACAAAACTTCGGGTAGTGTTTAACGCGTCTCAGAAATCAAGTAGTGGGTATTCGTTAAATGACATACAAATGGTTGGTCCAGTCATTCAAGATGACTTATTCAGTATATTACTTAGGTTTAGGCAACACAAATATGTCATGACGTCAGACATTGAAAAAATGTATAGGCAAATATTAGTATCTGAAAGTCAAGGACATTTGCAAATGATATTATGGAAAGATAATGAGCACGACCCGTATAAGTATTTAGGGTTAAACACGGTTACCTACGGAACCGCGTCTGCCCCGTTTTTAAGTACTCGTTGTCTTTTGCAGTTATCAAATGAGTGTGATGATTTAGAAATTAAGGAAATAATTAAACGTGATTTTTATATGGACGATTTGATTACCGGACATCAGACTGAGGAAGGGTTAAATCGGATTTGTAGAATTATTACTAAAACCTTAAGTTCATCCGGATTTAATTTACGAAAGTTTAGATCAAACGCGCCTAAATTATTTTGTGAAAATTCCAATAAAGTGCAATCAATCACTGAATTAAAAACGGTTACTAGCACTTTAGGTTTAACTTGGTCCCCTCAGCCTGATGTATTCAAATTTTGTGTACAAATCGACAACCATCAAAACATTACCAAACGAAGTATATTGTCTTCGATTGCGAAGATTTTCGATCCTTTAGGGCTTTTAGGTATATTTGTCATTAAAGCAAAATTAATTTTACAGAAGTTATGGTTGTGTAAATATGGGTGGGACGACCCAGTAACTGAAGAAATACAAACTTTATGGCATAACTTGATTAAAAACATGAATTCTCTTATCTGTGTTGAAGTACCTAGGCATGTTATGTGTGAAGATGCCGTACACATCGAAATCCATATTTTTTCTGATGCTTCTATGTGCGCATACGGTACGTGTGCTTATGTGCGCTCAATTAATCGGAACGGAGGCATTCATGTACAATTACTCTGTGCTAAATCAAGGGTCGCTCCATTAAAAAGTCTAACTATACCTAAGCTCGAGTTGTGCGGCGCGTTATTGTCCGCCGAGTTGGGAAACAGAGTGACTCACTCATTACGTTGTGATGTGGTCCGCTGTGTTTACTGGACAGACTCGATGATAGTGCTCGGGTGGTTGCGTACTGATCGCGCAGTTTCAAAACAATTAAAGGTGTTTGTTTCGAACAGAGTAGGTAAAATTAAAAATCTAACAAAAGATAGTGAATGGAGATATGTACCAACCAATGTAAACCCAGCTGATTGCATTTCACGAGGAGTCGACCAACTGAATGATTCAGTGCAGAAATTATGGTGGAGTGGGCCATCCTTTCTATCGCTATCAGAGACAGAATGGCCAAAGGTAGATAAGAATAAATTAAAAAGTGTACAGTTGCCGGAAGTTAAACTCGTAGGCTCATTAGTAGCAAATGTAAATATTAAAAATACGTTAATAGAATTTGAACGTTATTCTAAGCTTAAGAGATTACAAAATACAATGGCCTACGTAATTAGATTTGTTAAGAATTGTAGAATTAAGAATCGTGAATATAGACTTACTTGTAGTTATTTAACAGTTGATGAACTAAATGATAGCATGTTTAATTTAGTTAGATTGTCACAGTTAGATTCATTCAGTAGTGAGTATCATCAGCTATTAACAAATAAGCCCATAAGTAATAAAAGTAAATTATTATCGCTTAGCCCATTTTTGGATTCTGAACTTAAGTTAATACGGGTAGGAGGGCGTATTCGTAATTCACCTCTTCCCTACGATAAAAAGCATCCCTTTCTTTTAGATTCTAGCCACCGACTGTCAAGGCTTATTTTTGAGAACGAACATAATATGAGGTTATTTCACGGGGGTTGTCAATTAATGGTATCAGCTGTTCGAGAAAAATACTGGGTCATTAATGCTCGTAAAATAGCTAGAAGCGTAGCTAATAGTTGCATAGTATGTAAGCGATTTAGGTTTAAGGCAATAGTGCCTATCATGGGAAACTTACCCAAGCAACGCTTGAAGCCAGGGACACCTTTCGAAACTTCTGGAGTCGACTTAGCTGGTCCTTACCTCATAACTGATGGAAAGGGTCGCGGTTGTAAGATCAGTAAATGTTACATGTGTTTATTTATTTGTTTTACAACTAAGGCCCTGCATTTAGAAGTTGTCAGTGATTTAAGTACTGAAGCATTTTTATTGGCTCTCAGAAGATTTATTTCACGGCGTTCAAAACCTAACACACTATATTGTGATAATGCGACAAATTTCTTAGGTGCTAGTAACGAACTAAATAAATTTTTATTAGAAAATAACGGAGAAATAAATAAATTTTGCTCTGAAGAAGGTATGAAATTCGCCTTCATACCACCATACGCCCCAAATTTCGGAGGACTATGGGAGGCCGGGGTAAAATCAGCCAAATTCCATATCAAAAGGGTTTTAGGAAACAGGCACTTGACTTACGAAGAACTTTCCACACTATTCAGCCAAGTAGAAGCCATATTGAATTCCAGACCCTTATTCCCCCTCTCATCCGATCCTAATGACCTCCGTCCCCTGACTCCTGGGCATTTTCTCGTCGGTAAACCACTGATAGCTCTTCCCTCTGCTGACGTGTCAAACATTAATACCAATCGACTCCACAGATACGAACAATTAGAACAGATGAGACAATGTTTTTGGATGAGATGGCAACATGACTACGTCACAGAGCTCCAGCATCGTACCAAATGGCGTAAGGCGGACAGAACCTTAAAAATTGGAGATATGGTTATTTAACAAGGAGAACAACTTGCCTCCCTTTAAATGGAAAATTGGACGAATCCAGGCCTTGCACGTGGGCAATGACGAAGTGGCCAGAGTAGCAGACGTGAAGACAGCTAATGGTATCGTCCGCCGAGCAGTAAACCGCCTTTGCCCGTTGTTCGAGCCTGATATAGGCTTGAAGGAGCAGCCTTCAAGGGGGGAGGATGTTAACGCCTAACCCGGCGATGCGCGGGGGGTCTGGTCGGCCCCTCCCCCGCGACCCCGCGTGAGCCTATATAAACGCATGCGCGGGATCATTTTTCGTGCGATCGACAACTAGCATTATATTCAATATTTCGAACATAAAGTATCAAAGCATTGTATCAAATTTAAAGTAATTAAACGAGTAGTCTACCATCAACCCGAGTATATTTTCAGCTCCGCACACTATACCTGACACACAGCACAAGCATTGCAAGGTCTAACCCTAGACAGTGACCGTTTTAATGGTGATATATATAAGAATCACAAAATGAAGGATTTGTGATTATGATTTAAATCTCACAAAATGAACGATTTGTGGGGGAAATTTAGAAGATTTACGGGACAAATGGACAAATTGGAACGAACTTACAGTAACGCTACCCTCAGGACTCACGTGTGACCTTCGTTGTAGGTGTAGTTCTCTTTGTCTTCAGCTCCCAACTCCAAATAACTCGATGTTCACGAAATTCTTCTATAATGATAGGTTTCCTTGTAGAAAAATCGTTTGATATTAATGACTCGTTGACTGTTGAACCCGTAGTAAGAATCTTCCACGTGACGACCGCCATCCACGTCAACGCAGTATTTCCTTTGTTCTTGCTTGTGAATCTGGTGGTCGCAGGCCAATCCGTCTCGATAGGACCAAATGTAGACGCCGGTACTGAGCTTCACGTGGTTTATGATGTGGTGGAAGAATGAAATAAAAAAAAAAATTGACAATAACTGGTATAAAGACCAAAGAAATTTACAAAATGGAGAAAATTAAAATACGTAAGACGTAAGTAAATATGGCGGTTCAACGATCAATGGGCGAGTGACGTGACATCGTCGCTCGCGGCTGTGATCCTTTTTGTGTCGTATGCGTGTGTGCGTGAGATGTTGGCGAGCGCACACATGCTAGGCGTTAACAGTTTTATTAGGTACCGATAAAGAATTAGGTATATAATTAATGATTAAACGAACTTACCTGTACGTGAAGTTCTATCATAATTATACAAAGTGCATCGTCCGAAGAGATTAGTAACCTGGAAACGTTTAAATATATGTAGTAACACGTTAGTGACACCACTCTTACACTGAATGTTTAGAGTACTGTGCTCTTTTTTTTTTCTTGCTAGCCACCCCAGCTTTCCGATCTTTCATTAAGTTTAGAGTTTGAAGCCACCATGTTCCGATTTGACATTTCTGCAGCAGCCTGGGAGAATTTTGTTGGGTTGGGTGGGTGTTACTAATCTCTTCGGACGATGCACTTTGTATAATTATGATAGAACTTCACGTACAGGTAAGTTCGTTTAATCATTAATTATACTCGTGCATCGTCCTCGAGATTAGTAACCTGGAAACGTTTAAATATATGTAGACCTTGAGAGATAGCTGAGGAAATGTCAACTACCAAAAGAAACTTGTGAATGAATCAGTTGCTTTATTACTAACATTACTTAATTAGTATCACAATTTTTATAATTATAAATCGCAGCTTTTTGTTTATTATAAATCACATTTTTTCTCCTAGCTAAATTATGAATCAGATAGCACTGCCGTGGCGAGTGCGGTTTCGGTAGAATTAATAATCACACGGTTATAGAATTTTCCAAAAACGTTAGAGCTTCCGCTCCAACTTGCCGTGTTGCGGATAAGATCGATAGACACGCCGCATTGGTTAGCTTTTGAGGTAGCAGCGTGCCTCGTGCTATGTGCGGAGAATATAGAGATGTCAATCCCGCTATCCTTTAGGACGGTTTTAATCCACCGGCCTAAGGACTGTGTAGTTACCGGTTTATGCGGTTTCCTAAAACTAATGAATAAATTTACGTTTTTCCCACGTATTGGCTTGGTTCTGTTAATGTAGGTTATCAAGGTTTTACAAAGGCATATTTCGGGTTTTGTGTCAAAGAATGGTAAGCTCAAGGTTGGTTGTTTTGAGCCCGGCCTGGAAGTTTTAATGTGGTCAGGTATCTTTATAATAATTTTAGTAGAAAGGATTTCTATGTTGTTAATATTGATTTTCGCTAATGTTTGCATACGTTGTGCCGACGTAAGAGCAAGAAGGCTAACACATTTTTTGGTTAATGTTTCTAATGCCAAATTTTCATTTGGAAAGTGTTGGCTTAGAAACTCTAGTACAAGCGAAGTGTCCCATGTGGTATTGTATTTAGGCCGTGGTGGACGAAGCCGATAAACCCCCTTGAAAAACCTTGAGATGCGATCATCTTTTGATATGAGTGGTCCTAGTATAAGGGCCAGGGCGGACCTACATGAATTCAATGTGCCGTACTGTTTTCCCTGATTGAATAACTCTGTGAGAAAATATAAAATCTTAGGGATTGACGCCTCGTATAATTCGAGGTTGTTCTCTGAACAAAATTTAAACCATTTTTTGAGTGCTACGTCGTATTGTTGGTAAGAATTTTCCGATAACGAGGCCATCATGATGTCGACTGTGGATGGCGGTATCCTGCGTCGCAGTAGTGCTGTCCGCATAATGCTCCGGCAACAAGGGTAAGGTTGTCTTGTATATTCCGGTTGCTGGAATGTGAAATAATACCATTGTTAGGTTGAAATTCCACCATTTCGGACACCAGAAGACGTTGGAATATGGGGAACCACGGTTGTGTGGGCCATTTGGGAACCACCATGATTCCTGATGCCTTGTCGGAAATTATTTTTCTCAGGGTTTTTAGTATTATTGCGAAGGGAGGGAAGGCGTAAAAATTAAGTGTAGTCCATTTGATTGTGAATGCATTAACTGCCAAAGCGTCTGGATCGCGATGCCAAGACACGTAACGAGCACACTTAGCGTTGACCCTACTCGCGAAAAGGTCCACTTGAGGACAGCCGAATTTTGCAACTATTGTTTGGAAAGCAGTGTCTGTCAGTTCCCATTCTATATCTGGGTGTACTCGACGAGACTCTGCATCTGCAATTGTATTGTCTGCCGATTTTATATATGAAGCGTATATGAAGATATTGCGAGATTCACACCACTGCCATATCTCCTTAGTAGCCTGTGTGAGATGTGGGTATTGGATGCCTCCCATGCGGTTTATGTAAGCAATAGCCGTAGGGTTATCTATGCGAAGAAGAATTTGACAGTTGCTAAGGTTTTTGGCAAATATTTTAAGGCCAAAGTAAGCTGCAAGCAACTCTAGCTGATTGATATGTATTTTCCTCTCATCTCGCGACCATACTCCGCTGGCTCTTTCACCCCCGCACGCGGCTCCCCACCCCGTAGTTGAGGCGTCAGTATAGATTTCTTTGCAATATTCGTCGATTCTTATTTGTCGGACCGAGGACTCGATCGATTTTATCCACCATGTGAAAGAAGCTTGCAAAGAGTCAGGTATGTTCATGTATTTATTGTAATCTTCCTGGTCCTTTAGATTCAGGTATTTACACCTTTCTAATTCTTTAGTGTAAAGTATCCCATACTCGATTGCTGGGCATGCTGATACCAGCAGTCCCAACAATTGTGCGAATTTCCTAATTTTACATCTTTTGCAATTCATCATCTTTATAAGTTCAGCCTTTATGTTTGATCTTTTTTCGTTAGGTAATGTGATTTGGAATTTTTTTGAATCTATTATGTAGCCAAGAAACTTGCATGATTTTGAAGGAGTGAGATTACTCTTTTCCTTATTAATAACGAAGCCCAGAGATGTTAATAATTTTTTGGTGACTCTAATATTTTCTAAGCATTCTAACCGGGTCTGACCCAACAAAAAAATGTCATCTAAATAGATTGTCGAGAGATATCCGCATGTTCGAAGTAGTTTTATTACTGGTTTCATTATCTTAGTGAAAATATATGGGGCTTTGTTCAACCCGAATGGCAAAACGTTGAACTCATAAAGTTTTCCATCAAGTTCAAACCTAAGGTACTTGCGAGATACAGGGTTGATTTTTATTAAGAGATATGCGTCTTTTAAGTCGAGATTGGCCATGAAACAATCCCTTGATACCAACTTTACAGCTGTTCTTAAATCTTCTATTTTAAAATGATCTGTATCTATAAATATGTTTAATGGTTTTAAATTCAATATGAATCTCATTTTGCCATTCGGTTTGGGACGTAGGAAAACGCTTGAGATGAATTGTCCGTTACATGGTTCACACTCAGATATTGCTCCAATTTTAAGCAAGTTATTGATTTCTTCATGAAAATAAGCTTTCTCAGTATGCGAGTGTGGTATGACTTTTGGATAACATGTTTGGACGACTGGTTTGTTAAATTGTAATTTATAACCATTAACCCATGACAGTATGGTTTGGTCCTCAGTGATTAGAGACCATTGAGCATAAAAAGAAGATAATTGTCCAGCGTACTTTACCGGATTTATCGGCGGCGGTTGAACTTCGACGGATGCCGCGATATTTTCGACGAGTTGCCTTGCGTCGTGTTGCAATTGTATCGCGCCGAAGGGCCCGGCACCGGCGGGGGAGCTGCTTCGCGACTTCGCTGTACTCCTTGCTGTTTGCGCGCTGGGGCCGGGCTTCTCCAGTTTAAATTGTTTGCTGGAGGGAAACTTTTGGGTTTTGGCTGCATCTTGCTTTTCATTTCGGTGCCTGACTTAGAAACAGCTTTCGCTGATCGAATTGTATCCGCTAGGTTTTCACCAAATAGGTATTTGTCAATTTTTGTGTCTGTCAGGTGATCTTTCAGATCCTTTTTTATGGAAAATATGGCGAAGTTTCGCCTGGTAACTGACTCTGCATATTGTATATTGCACAAGATCCGGCATACATCCATCAGTTGTTTGAGACGCTCTTTGTTTTTGTTTCTGTCTTCGAGTTCTCCTGTAAGGACTCTTGCTAATCCTGAAATTGCCGCAGCGAGCTGACTTTGACGCCCTTCGATACCCCTGTCTCGCTTCAAAACGGTTTCTGTTACGGCTGCTTTTATTTCTGCGTTTAGTAGGGGTGCTCCAATTAGAACACTGTTAGCAGGAATGAGGTACCGTTCGGTAAGCTCCTTGCGTGTTTCTTTGGTTAGTCCTAGAGTGGCAATGTGTTGTAGCCTCGTAGCTAGTTCTTTGTGTATGTCAGTGCCATAGTTTATAACTGCAGTAGGATCAGTTCCAAGGATGTCCAACACTTCTGGATCCAAGTCCTCAGCAGAGGGTTCATTTAGGTCAGCTAGTCCTTCATCAGTCTTCGTGACAGGGTCTACTTCCAAAACCAAAGTCTGCTGAGGAAGGTCACCCGAGGTGGACGGTTGTGAGACCTCTCCAACAGGTGCACTCATGCACTCATTTGTATGCAAAATCTCTTCTTGTTGTGTTGTCCGTGGACTGTCCAACAACACCTCAGCTGAAAACCAGATAGTTAACCTAGTAAGGATTTTATTGTGTCAGTTATAGTGTAGTCTCATGAGCTACACATATGACATGCCGATGCCATGTACACCGGCATGACATGCCACTGTACTGGTTGCCTATGTGTTAGTGTTTAAGCACCATAAACCAACCCGGCGATACGGCCCCAGGAGCCGCTCTGATGGGTGTTCGGTACTATGATTGCATGTCTCTGGACATATAAGACAGATGTTGTTGATACCGTTTTAAGGTTTGTCCGATACATTATGAAAGTTAGCCGATGAAACAGTCCCAAAAACTGATCAGGTTGGCTGATGTGAATCTGTCTCACGACAACTATTTGGAGTAAGTAACCCTGAAACAACCTGACGAAACGGCCCCAGAAGCCGCTCTGGTAGGTGTTGGGTACTTCAGAATAATTATTTTACGTTACCTGGCGATACGGCCCCAGAAGCCGCACTGATAGGTATTGCGTACTTTATTGTACAGGCAGACACTTGATTTTGGTGTAGTGTATTAGCTCTTTACTTGTTTACCAGCAATATCGATTCGATAAAATTGCCGTGAAAATTTATCATCAAACAATTTTATGCACATGTAATTTTGTATGTTTGCACAATTCTACCGTAGCAATTTTACAAATTCCACGAAATTTTGTGGAAAATTTTAGTTTGCACGAAAGCACGTGTTGCGCAAAAACAAGAAAGTCCGAAGATATTTTTGTAGGTTATTTCGTAAAATTAATAATTATGGGCTTATTTTGTTATTACGATAGCATCTAACACTTTAATTACTGTGATAATTATGTACCTTGATCTTGATCGTCCTCCGTATCCGACCTTGTGGAGTTGGACGTCTCCGCCGGTGACTGATCCCGGCGTGACCGTCTTTTTAGTTTCTTTTTGAGCTTCTTTATTTTCCAGCTAATGTATTCCAATTCCGATTTTCGTTTTGGCATTTTGATTTCTTTGTAAAACTAATAGAATATCTTTAAATCTGAAAATAAGATTCGAGTGGTGGCGCACTGTGACGTGAATGAAAGATCGGAAAGCTGGGGTGGCTAGCAAGAAAAAAAAAAAAAGAGCACAGTACTCTAAACATTCAGTGTAAGAGTGGTGTCACTAACGTGTTACTACATATATTTAAACGTTTCCAGGTTACTAATCTCGAGGACGATGCACGAGTATAATTATATATTCTGTAATATAAATAATGTTCTGATATTTGATAATTACCTGCACAATATGAAATGATTTATAAATAAGAATATGTATCTGCGTGATCCAAATATATAGGTATATTTCAGGTCCCAACAATATAGCGAACACAGTTGCTCCAGGAGATGAAATCGATCGATATACTTTGTGGTGAAAGTGATCAATAAAATATTTATTTTTGACTTAATAGTTCTGTGACAGTTTAGAAACGTGTTCACTCCGTCTTACTGTTGAGGTAATAAGTAATGTTTAAGGAAAATAATTAAAATTGTTTTTTTTTTGTCTACAAAGCAGAAAAATATTTCATCATACAAGTTGTTATTGCCCAAATGTTACACCTAACCTAATTATTTATTACACATTCACAATAATCAGCTATTTTAGTTAGGGTTGGCAATAACTTGGTAGGCATTTTATGTAGGTATAAGTAATATACAATTTTTTAACACAATGCACTATTATGATTATATAAATATATATAAATTGTTGTCTGTGGTTTGACTCATGGCTGTTAGTGTAGTTAAGGGAATTATATTATGTATTTATTTTAGGAAGTCTAGAAAAGTACGAGGTTGGTCGCAACAGGTTTATCTTTTCAACACGAGACCTAAACGTAGATGACAAAACATTTATTTTCTTCTCATAATGACATCAATGTATTGTGTGGCGATTCCGTGCGCGCTAACGTTTGGTCGGCCCTAGCTCTTAGCGCTGCATCGAAATTCGATACAACATACAATTTTGCTTCGTCTTTATGTTATAAACGTGTATAATACGACTATAGAAAAAGTTACTTTAACACAGAAATACCCGATTGACTGGATTGAGTTTTAACATGCCTAATTTATAATTTGATTTTAACTTATAAGCTACAAATATTTATTTTCGGTACAAAGTAATCGCAGTCTACAAGTGCAACGAAGTGCTCTGTTATCATCGGTACACATACAGTCCTGCTACCTACTATAATAGCGACGACATTGTCAATAGCCACCTGCTGCCGTCATCACCAACCAAGCCATCAAGCCGAGTGAGTAAGTCTAATAAAATTTTCTGTTCGTATTCATGGTTCACACTTGTGATCCGCTAGTAATTCATAATAATTGTGTGACTAAATTTCTCCTATCTTTATTTCAGGTCAGACTCTGAGTGTGATTACTCAGTAGCATCGAACACTGGACAAAAAGTGAAGCCCTACCGCAAACCGTCTGCAGACAGCAACGGGAAACGCTAGATGCAGTCACAAACAACAACCGTAGCACGTGCCAGGTGAATAATGATTTGAATAATTTTTCACCTAGCTTTGATAATGAATTTTGATCGTGCAATATGCGTAGGTATTCCCATTCGTTTTACAAATCACATGTAGCATTTTCTTTTAGAAATATCCGAGTTGTCTTTCAAAAAATATTATGCGATTGTGTACACTAAATAATTTAATATTATAAGTGTACCTTGATGTTGTTCGGGTAAAAATTGTAAAGATGATAATTTACCACACATGGTAATTGTTCGATTACAATATTGATCAAAGTCGAGTCAGTCGTTATATTTTTTTACAACAGGTGGTTTTTTTTCCTATGCATAGCTTGTTGTAAACATTAACTAATGACAGTTTTCTTTATTGTTTCAGTAAAAAAGCCAATACTGCCATCGACATATATCCGATATCAGTAGAAACCGCGACATCCCGTGCAAAAAAGATTCATCTGATCACCTAACTTCATTCTTTGTGAACCGCGTAGCCAGCGGCTGTGAGCGCCGAGCAACCGACACCGACGAAGAGTACTACATCGACTGCAAGGTGTACAAGGCTAACGACTCTCGCCTAACTGACTCCGCCGAGCTGTGGAAGAAGGCGCTCGTCCAAATCAAGTTCCAGACTGACGCGGACTCTCCTCAGTGGCGAAAATTACAAGAGTTCGTGCGTTCGGTTGAAATCTTGTTTCCTGACAAACCAACATTTTATGATAATTAAACCAAGTACCTAATTTACAGTTGTTTATTATTACAATAACAATCTGTTACCGCTTTAGTCATTACTTGTAATAGCGTTGGTTTCTTACAACCTTCAACCATCATCACTGAAATAAATGGTCAGCACTATGAATAAGGAATTGGAAACGGTCAAAGCGGAAATGAAGGAGATGAATAAATCAATGCAGTTCATTAACAATCAATTTGAGGATTTTGAGAAAAACCAGAAGGCAAACAACGAAATTATACACAAACTAGAAATAGAAAATGCAGAACTGACTACATCAATGAGCAGTCTTCAAGTACGCATCAATAACTTGGAGCAGCAATCTCAATCGAATAACTTGGAGGTACAATGTATGCCTGAAACCAAGATCGAAAATGTGTACTCAATTATCACTCAACTCGGCCAGGTGGTCAACTGTGATATTCAAGAGAAAGACATACTGCATTGTACGCGAATTGCAAAAACCAACCCATCCAGTACTCGCCCTAGATCTTTAGTGGTTCAGCTGGCATCTCCAAGGTTGCACGATCAACTTCTAGCGTCCGTCATCAAGTTCAACCAAAACAATCCTAAAGAAAATCTACATTGTGGCCACTTGGGATTCACCGGCAACAAGTCACCAGTGTATGTTGTTGAACACCTGTCTCTTACAAACAAAACACCGCGACCAGGATTAAGGCCAAGGAAATGAACTACAAGTACGTATTGGGTCAGAAATGGCAAAATATTTGTGAGGAAAGTAGATGGCGCGGAATATATATTAATCAAAAACATGAGTAGCCTAAGTAAAATCATATAAGTTTTCTTTTTTGACATTATTATTATAATTGTTATTGTTGTAAGCACGTCATGGTAATTATTTATTGTAAAATTCAACAATTTAAGTATATATTACCAAAATTGTAGAGGTTTGAGAACTAAAACCAACACTTTTTACTGTAATCTTTGTTGTAAAAATTATGATGTTTTAATATTAACTGAAACTTGGTTAAATAGTAGTATACTCAGCAGTGAGCTTTTTGATAATAGATATGTTGTCTACAGAAGAGATAGGGAAACAACTGGCTTTCATTCCAATAAAGACGGAGGGGGAGTTTTGATAGCCGTCTCAACAAAAATCAACTCAAATTGTAATGACAAATGGCACTATTAATGTCTCGACTACTCGGCAACTAGCTCTCTGTGCAGTCTACCTTTCTCCTCCTGTATGTCTATCAACACTTGATCATTTCATCGAGCATTGTAATTACGTTTTTGAAACAACAAACATCCCAATTGGTATAGTAGGGGACTTTAACTTGGGCACAATAAACTGGACCCCGGCGGTAATTAATAGTTCACTTCCCAACACATCCTTAAGACTGTTAGAGTTCATGGGTGTTAGTAAGCTAACACAGCACAATCTCATTAAAAACAATTCTGCGCGTATTTTGGACCTAGTTTTATCTACAATGGCTTCTTGCACAGTGAGTGAATCCCCTAGCTCTTTGACTACTGTTGATAAACTCCACCCAGCGCTTGATCTTACTCTTTCATTATTAAATGAAAATAGTCTGCCATACAATCAACATAGCACGAGAAAAAACTTTTACAAAGCTGATTATGGAAGTATTAAATCCTATCTAGAAGAACAAGACTGGGTTCAATTATTTACAGGTCAAAATGATGTAGATAGTATGGTAAATGTATTCTATGAAGTCTTAAACACGGCCATAAATAAATTTGTTCTAAATTGTAAACCAATGTCTAGCCGTTATCCCCCATGGTTTGATAAATCTAAATAGATCAATAAATAAATAAATCTAAATAAATATAAATAGTCTCAATGAAAAAAATAAGCTATGATTGCGCTTCAAAAAATACAAAAACCCGCTAGATGAATTAGAACTTAAATTAATTGCAAATCGTTGTCAAAATTTAGCTCAAAGTTCGTACAATATCTATATGGATAAACTAGAAACCGAAATCAAGTACAATCCTAAACTATTCTGGACTCACGTTAAGACAAAGCGCGGAGGATCTAGTGTCTATCCACTGACAATGACTGACGGACAGACTACAACGTCGAATGGCCCGACTATCTGTGACCTTTTTGGCAATTATTTCTCTTCTGTCTGCACCCCTGAGAATAATAAGGAGTTTAAAAATGATTCAAGCTATCTTAAGTCACTGGAAACTAATAGCCAATGTCTAACGACACCTGATTTGGACATAGATTCTTTACTCAGTAAACTGCAATCTCTGAACAACGGGAAAGGAGAAGACCCTGACGGAATCCCACCAATATTTATTTCTACTTGTGCGACGGTATTGGTCTCTCCATTACTAAAAATATATAAGATGTCATTAGCCACCGGAACTTTTCCATCCGAGTGGAAAAAAACCAAAATCGTTCCGGTACAGAAGTCAGACCATAAAGAGACTATTTCAGACTATATCTCCACTTTCGCCAAGGTATTCGAGTCAATGATCTGTCCCCATATCCAATGTAGTGTCCTGAACGCCTTTGTAATCTATAAGAGAATTATTGATTATCTGTGGAAAAATTCGCCATTAGCTTTCTGGAAGATTGCTGTGTACCAAACTGTATCCTTATTAGTTAAACGTTTTAGCGTGCAATCATTTCATTTCATTGTGTTCTGGATGGCCCAGGACACATTATCCAACACTACTTTAGACTTTATCTTAGCAACTACCAACATGGCTTTGTAGCGTCAAGGTCTACTGCCACATACTTAGTGTCTTTTACGGAGTTCCTGATAGAAACTATTGACTCGAATAAGCAGTTTGATGTGATATAAACCGATTTCAGTAAGGCGTTTGACAAAATCTCTCACTCCATACTGATAAAAAAAACTGGCAATATATGGTATCACGGAACCCTTGCTGAAATGGTTGGAATCATACCTCGCTAACCGTGAATTTTATGTTGTGGTAAATGGTTTTCGCTCTATCGACAATTATCGAATGACTTCCGGTGCCCCGCAAGGTTCCCACTTGGCGCCAATATTATTTATCATTTTTATAAACGACCTTCCCCATTGCCTTCATTTCTCAGAGTGTTTTTTGTACGCGGATGACTTAAAGTTTGCCAGGACTATCGAATCATCAAATTGTATTGAGTTTCTGCAGGATGATCTGAACAGAGTTATTGAGTGGTGCTAGAATAACAAAATGGAATTGAACTTTAATAAATGCTACCACCTGTCATATTCTAGAAAGGTTCACCCCATCCCTTCGAGCTACTATATAAACAAACAGAAAATTCATGAAGTAGAAACTATAAAAGACCTAGGAGTGCTGTTTGACAAGAAAGTTACTTTTATTCCCCATATCGAAAACACTATCAAAAAAGCTTCAAAAATGTTAGGATTTGTACTACGAAATACTAAGGCCTCATTTACGGAGACGCGGGGCGTCTCGCGTCGCGTGTGGCGTGGCGTCTCGCGGCGCGTCGGACGTTTTTTCTGTTTACGGTGGGGCGCCGCGTGAAGCGGCACGCATCATCGCACGCGTAAACACAAACTTATAGCAATATACGACCATGTGCGTGGCGGTGCCCGCCGCGGCGCCCGCGGCGTATCCTCTAGCGTGTAGCGAAGCACGCGGCGGGCATCGCGGCGGCGCACGCTTGCCTCGATCAAATCGACTAGTTTTATGTTGGCGAGAGATGGGAGCGCACGTGTCGCAACTTGCAGCATGAATGAAGAAAAATTGGAACTAGTTATTTCTGCAATACAGGAGCGACCCCAGTTGTGGATGGCTGGTCATTCACAGCATAAAAATAGAGTGATAACCAAACGAAAGTGGACGGAAGTATCAGAAATTGTAAATATGGATGGTAAGTAGGTAGATGTAGGTACTTAGTAGGTATAATATATAATAACAAGCTCAATGTATATTATTTTGTTTATTGTATGTACAGTATTTGGGAAATGATACTAACATAAATAATGTACTAAGCATTTATTGTTCATAGAATGATACTAACATACACTAAGTACAATATTATTAATAAAACACTCGCACATGTGCGGCACGACGGTGCGTGAGAGCGGGACGCATTCGCCGTCGTGGGGCCGTATTATGACCTCTTAAAACCATCATGTTTTCGGTGTAAAAAAATTAAATTAAAAATTTAAAAAACCCCCAACGCAAAACATAAAAGCAATTATTTAAAAAGTAAAAAATAATATCTTTTGTTGAGCCATCAAATGTTTGTTCGTTAAAATGGCGCTATAAAGTCGCGGCGGGGTACCCCGTAAGTCAAATCTCATTGCAAATCCATGAGTTCGCTATTTTACCTATTTAGCTATTGCCGACTTAGCGGGGTACCCCCGCCGCGACATTATAGCGCCATTTCAACGAACAAACATTTGATGGCTCAACAAAAGATATTATTTTTTACTTTTTAAATAATTGCTTTTATGTTTTGCGTTGGGGGTTTTTTAAATTTTTAATTTAATTTTTATTTGAAAGTTTTTAAATGTAATTTAGTCTGGTTTTGAGAAGTTGTAGATACGTCTAAAGTTGTATTTCGTCACATGGATCTTTTTTTATATTAAAGATATCACCCTGAGAATGCGTTTGGTATATATAATTCGCCATTTTGTGGTGCCGGTCATCTTGGCCTTAAAATTTATCATAGTGTAAAGTATTCTACTGGTGAAGCCCTTTCATTTGATACCCATATTGATGGAGTTGTGAAAAAATATGTGATTAGCTATTTTGTAGCGGCGGCCATCTTGGACCGATTTTCATCAAACATAGCTAAGAACACTCCCGACTAATTCACCTTTCAAATAAAAAAAACAAAAACAAAATCGGTTCATCCGTTCGGGAGCTACGATGCCACAGACAGACACACACACACACACACACACACACACACACACAGACACGTCAAACTTATAACACCCCGTCGTTTTTACGTCGGGGGTTAAAAAAGAGACGGAGCTATACAGGACGAATAGCACTATCCTTTTCTCACACAGAAAACATGATGGTTTTAAGATGTCATAATACGTTAATAATAATACGTTTATATATGTGTCGGAGACAGTTTATTAATCACATTGTGGGTGTTAACTAAATTTGTTATGATTTGTGTTTCTTATTGTTAATTTATGTGATTTTACTATCAATTATTGTCTATTAATTCGAAACATGATTAATTGTGTGTGCACACTGATTTGTGGTTACTTTATTTCGATAATTGTTATCGATGGTTTTATTCAAAACAATTGTTGACACGTTACTTTGAATGTAAAACGAATTACTTTATGAAATCACTATTGTTTATTCATGACAATTATTATTGTGTTATTTGATTACAGATCTTATTAGATTCAGCACATTTTAGTGTTTTGTATCAAGTAAACGCGTGACGCACTTCCGTGCGCATGGGCAGACTTGTGTGGAGAGGTTGCAAGGTGGGGGGCATCGCCTTATAAAAGAGCGTGCACTCCGTAAGTATGGCATTCGATCCTCGGATTCGACTCAGTAAAGAGTTCCTGCTCCCGACAATACTGTCGGTTTACCTGGTACAGCGCTGCTGTATATTCACATAGCTGTATAGGCTTGCTGCTAGCGAGCGATACACTTTGTATTTGGGTGGCTTATGCTACTGTACGAACTATGAACCTTAAGGGTTTGTTCGTTTATCATTGGGTGGCTTAGGCTGCTGTACGAACTATGAACCTTAAGGGTTTGTTCGTTTATCATTGGGTGGCTTAGGCTGCTGTACGAACTATAAACCCTAAGGGTTTGTTCGTTTATCATTGGGTGGCTTCGCCACTGTACGAACTGTGGGACCTTAATGGTCTGTTCGATTAACTGTATTGTTGCTGTACCTTGAACTTACTTTATTCTTGTTACTGATTACCATTTTTATTGTGTTTTCTTTACTAATAGTGTGTAATTGTTTTCACAGGTATGTTGTTTATCCCTAATGGGATAATGGGAACGCCTATAGTCCTGACGATGTACTATACCGCTCGGCGCTCCTCCTCGATCGCCCACTGACGATCCTACATCAGAAGTGGGATAGCCTCTTAATGATTCCGCATGGCTTCCCTAATTATCGTATGTCTTTGCCACTCTTGTTATGACAGCTTCCTCTCTTGGGATTACCTAGCGCAGAGCTAAGGCTGTTTTAATGGCATTCATAAATCACCTACCCACATTAATTTCATTGTTTGATTTTACATACTTCAACAGTTACCGCTACCCTTATTAACCTACCTAAGTGTCAAACAAATTGCTGTTTGTACTATACTGGCCCATGCTTAAGAAAGTCTCATTTTCCTCTGACCTACACGATTCTTCTCAACCCTCTTAGGTTCAAACCAGTTACAATAGTATGTCACTTTTGTGACTACCGGAGAACAGCCGGGAGGTTCGAGTGAAGATACTGTGAGTCAGTTTTCGAGCAACTAATCATCCGTGATAAGTTGAAGTCAGTGATAAGATAAGTGTGATGTACCCACCACTGATGTGATGTTCTTTCTACAGCTATCTGGTGAGACGCTTCCATTTTGCTATGACTCTGGGTTTGAATGTACTTTCATTACTGATACATGTGTGGCAAACTTATTTGTATGGTCAATATAAAGTGAAGTTTCATGTAATACCGAATGCTTATTCAAATCATAGTATCATATTTTGCCGTGAGATATTAAATTTAGATTTTGGGGTTATTATAACCGAAAGTATTGTTACCATTACAAAAGTTGAGGTTGTAACAGCTATGCTCTATTCCTGAAACTCCGAATAAAATTGATACTGATATTCCATCAGAATATAAATCGGTGATAATACAACTATGTCAAACCTGGCTTTTAGCTAAACAAATAGCGTGATTCTGAGGTTTGAGGAATAGTTTATCTGAAAAGTAACTGTGTACCCCCTGATAATTACATGTGTTGTGAGGTAAGGTAATTACATGTGTTGTGAGGTAAGGTAATGACATGTGTTGTGAGGTAAGGTAATGACATGTGTTGTGAGGTAAGGTAATGACATGTGTTGTGAGGTAAGGTAATGACATGTGTTGTGAGGTAAGGTAATGACATATGTTGTGAGGTAAGGTAATGACATGTGTTGTGAGGTAATAAGGTAATGACATGTGTTGTGAGGTAATAAGGTAATGACATGTGTTGTGAGGTAATAAGGTAATGACATGTGTTGTGAGGTAATAAGGTAATGACATGTGTTGTGAGGTAATAAGGTAATGACATGTGTTGTGAGGTAATAAGGTAATGACATGTCATGTCAATCTGAAGAGGAAGTTAAGAAAATTGTTGACAAAAACACAAAATTAAAGCGGGAGCTTGTAGACCTTCATCAGCAATTCCTGGATGTTGTTGATGAACGGGATAAACTACGGGTGGTCACAAATGGTTTCAACAGCTGTAGCAACCTATACGAGGAGGCCTTGTGTAAAGTTAGGGATTTAGAGGAGGAATTAATTCATGCAAATGTACGGTATTCAAAATTACAGAAGGAAAAAGAATGTACTCAGGTTGTGGAAACTAATCATTTATATAATGAATTGTTGAAAAGTAATTGTAACACAAATTCGTTAATAACAATTGACCTTACTGAAGATTCTATAATGAAACACAATAATAGTAATTATAAAATGAGTCACAATAAAATAAAAAAATATTTCAAATTGAATAAAATTATTAATAAATGTAATAAATATAAGAAACAACAGAAACACTATTCCAGTAATATAAAACTAAGGAGGGAACGTGTGTTTCTAATAAATAAATTAGATAATTTCCAAATAAAGTTAGAAGACAGTGCTAACATTTATCGGGTTGACACTCAACGGCTTCAGTCAGAAATTCAGGTACTTGAAGAGTCACTACATGCGCTTTATACAAAGTATGTGCATTCTCAAAAGCAAATAAAAGAACATATCCTTGCCACAAATGAGTTAGTAGATATGTGTAACTCCAATGCAGACAGAGTAGACCCACTGCCTCTCAGCACCTCTCCAGATACCTTCCAAATGGAACCAAGCTGTGAGGTTGTTCAACCTGATGCTACAGAAGTCCTGTCCCAATCTGAAAGAGCTAGGGAGTGTATGCTAAAAAAAAAATGTAACAACAGATATTGTACAGGGTTCACCTTCGGTTGTACAGTCACAGTCAGACAACAGTTTTTTCAGTTGCAATAATGTTTCTAATAAAGATTGTTATTGTCCTATTTTGTTTTCAGATAGTTTAGGGAGAGGGTTAGGTAGATTATTAAATAACAACCTGAGTCATTCTGTATTGAATTATTGCACGCCTGGGCATTCATATAAAGAAATAATATCTTCAGTTACTAGACAGGAATATGATCCTAATACAATTATTACTATATGTGTAGGTAATAGCTCAAAGGTTAAAATTGATGATATAACTGACAGTGTCACTGAACTATTGAACATTAATTGTCAAAAAATAATATTATGCGCTTTTCCGTACTTTGAGCACCTATCAAATAGGACAAATAATAACATACATAAGCTTAATAATCATATGCATTTATTAACTAGTCACTATAGTGACAAGCTTATGTTTTTTGACACCAACAGTTTCGTTGAAAAATTGAAATCGACTAGAGATACAGCGTATCTGCCCATTAGGTTTAGACGTCAGATAGCATGGCTATTAGCTTTTAATATTAACTCAGACATAATTAGTATGTCGAAGTGTTCTATAACTAGCACCATGGTTAGTAATAATACTAATGTTAAGGTGGTAAGCTCAAGTAGTTTAAACTAGTAAGTAAGACAACAGAAGGTACCAGTATCAATATAGTTCAACTTAGTAATAACAAGGTATCTTCTAGCAATCATGCAGAGAATTTAAAAAAAAGGGCTAAGCAACATTCCTTGAAATTATTTCATCAAAATATTCAAGGTTTTTCTTCCAAGCAATTAGAAATTGAATTGTTTTTAGAAAAGACAATGTTTGACATTATTTGTTTTACTGAACATTGGTTGAAACCTTATGAAATGTTAATTAATTATGAAAATTATACTGTGGGCAGTTGTTTTAATCGGAAATCTATGCTGCGTGGTGGTTCACTAATTATAATAAAAAATAATATTAAATTTAAGTCTCGCAGAGACATTGTTGCACTATCAGTTGAACATATTATTGAACTGTCCTGTGTTGAGCTAGATAAGCATGTCATAGTGTGCGTTTACAGACCCCCGAATCATCATAACTACTCTTTATTTGAGTCTATAATGGAGGATGTTTTGACTAAGCTTGTAACGGGTAATAAATCAATAATAATTTGCGGAGACTTTAATATTAATATTTTAGAAAATAATTCAAGTAGCAGTAGATTTATAAGTCTCTTTAAATCCTTCAATTTGTCAAATGTGTTTTTAGAACCAACGCGAATAACTACGACCACTGCTACTTGTATCGATAATGTTTTTTGTAGCTGCGACTATTTAGATAAAGCTATTGTAAATTATCTTCCTTCTGATCACAGCGGTCAAACCGTTGCTTTTGAGTCCAACACACCCTTGCAAAAAATACAGATTCAGTCAAGACCAATAACATCTGGTAATTTAGATAAATTTAAAAAGACTTTAATAAGTAAGTTACCCGTTCAGGACCTTAGTATGAATAATGGTAATATTTTATATAAAGAATTCTTCTCAGTTGTGCAAACTGAGTTTCAGAATATTTTTAAGAAAAAAACTAAAACAATTTGCCCTAAGTTTTTATTCAGTGACTGGGCAACTAAAGGCATCAGGAAAAGTAGGGAAAGACTTTTTGAGCTGTATGGCCTTAAGCCTTATATTAACACTGACACTTTTAATAAGTATGTTACTATTTATTCTAAAACTTTTAAAAAAGCTTGTAAGGCAGCTAAAGCGTTATACATTAGCAACAAAGTAAAATCGGCTGATGATAGAATTAAAACTGTTTGGAAAATTATTAATAATGAAACAAATAGGAACAAAAGACATAATACTGACTACACTCTGGAGACTTCCAGTGGTCTCATAAGTACTAATATAGAAGTTGCGCAGGAATTTGCAACATTCTTTACCAATGTTCCTATTAAAACTACTGAAACTTTAGATTCCTCGCCGTCACTTGCTTTTAATTTATTAAGTTCGAATGTTCCAGCCTGCCCCACGGAATTTAAATTTAAACATATAAACCCTGCAATCGTTATAAAGACTTTTAAACAACTCAAGATCAAGGCTACTGAAGATTTATGGGGGATGTCTACTAATGTTTGTAAATCGGTTATTGAGACAGTGGCACCCTATTTAGCTTTCATTTTTAATATGTGTGTAGACCAAGGGGTTTTCCCGGATTTAATGAAGTACAGCAAGATTATACCACTTTTTAAATCCGGCGATTGCAAGGACACGAATAATTATAGGCCCGTTTCAGTTTTGCCGGTTTTTAGCAAAGTGTTTGAAAAAGTAATGCTTAACCAAATGCTCAGTCATTTTAATTGTAACAACATCTTACATGACCAACAGTATGGTTTCACCAGAGGGCGTTGTACTACTGACGCCGGTGTCACCTTAATTAAGCATATCTTTAAAGCATGGGAGGATTCGCAAGATGCTATTGGCATTTTTTGCGACCTCTCCAAAGCATTTGATTGTGTAAATCACGAAACACTGCTCTTAAAGCTTGAGCATTACGGACTGGGTAAACAAGCGCTTAGCTTAGTAAAATCATATTTAAGTGATAGACTGCAGCAAGTTCAAATAAATGGTGTTAATTCATCAGGCTTAAAAGTAAAAATGGGGGAACCGCAGGGCTCCATATTGGGTCCGTTCCTCTTTTTAGTTTATATAAACGATTTACCTCATTTACTGAAAAATCAACCACAAATGGTGTTATTTGCTGATGATACTTCATTGATTTTTAGAGTAAATAGACGGGCACAGCACCTTGACGACGTAAATGACGCCATGCTTAAGATTCATAATTGGTTTACTGTAAATAATTTAGTATTCAATGAGAAGAAAACTAAATGCATAAGATTCGCTTTGCCGAATGTTAAGAGTAATGAATGTAACGTTGTATTGAATAAGGACATACTTGAATTCGTCGAAAGGACTGTTTTCCTAGGGATTACGCTTGATTCCAAGCTACAGTGGGGTCCTCACTTAACATCTCTTGCAGGGCGGTTAAGTTCAGCCGCTTACGCTGTCAGAAAGATCCGGCATTTGACAGACGTGGATACCGCTAGGCTAGTATATTTTAGCTATTTTCATAGTATCATGTCTTACGGTATTTTGCTATGGGGACGGGCTGCAGATATGGATTCTATTTTTATACTGCAAAAGCGGGCTGTCAGAGCAATCTATAATCTCCGCAAACGCGAATCTCTAAGAGAATTGTTTAAACAGATTAACATCATGACGGTACCTTGTCAATATATATATGAAAACATTATGCATGTTCGAAAAAATCTTCATCTTTTTAATAAAATAGGTGACAGACATAATGTTTATACTAGAAATAGGAACAAATTAGATCAGCCAAGCTTCAGATTGTCAAAAGTACATACTTCTTTTATGGGGTACTGTGTAAAATGCTATAATAAAATACCACTTGATATTCTACAATTGAATGAAAAACAATTTAAAACATGTATTAAACGCACACTATGTAGACAAGCATATTATAAGTTAGAAGATTACATCAATGATAAAGATGCTTGGCTGAATGCTGGTCCTGCTCCACAGCCAGTTTAGGGAATTTCCAAATTGGAAGAAAAGGATGTTTCCTACCCCTTTTTCTATTGACATGAGTAACGAGTATCGTTATTATTATATATAGATATTTTTAAATTATTAACTTATCACACTTCATATTATGATAAAATAATATACATTGGAAACCTTAGTTTTGTATAATTTAGCAGCATTATTTCAATTTTGTAAATGTGAATACCATGGAGCCATGTATATTAATACCTTTATGTTTGACAAAAATTAACATGGCGGTTGGGAGTATTGTCATGCTCGCTCAAATGTCTCGCTGATGGTGGCGCGTGTGTTGGATCATTAGGCTCCCTTCAAAATGGTTGAGCTAAATGGTGCTGATTCACGCGTCATGTTCGTGAACGGGCGCTGTCAGTGGAGATTGGTCAGCTCTTATCTGCCATGGATTAGATGCCACTTTATCTTGCTTCTTTTTTGTGTTTTGTATTGTTAGATTACCTTCATCGTTTTCACATATAGAAGCAACAAGAATGTAACCAAACTTTGTAAAAACTTGATTTAAAAGAGTGTCCGTGGAGTTTCTTGCTCGTTCTTCTCCATAGAGACCTACCTACGTTTTGGAACGAGCAACTAGCTTCAACTCTCTGACTAACTGACCGACTCCTTGACAATTCAAAAGTGCCTGTAAATGGTTTATTTGAAATAAATGCTTTGACTTTGACTTTGACATGTCATGTGTGGTAATAAGGTAATGACATGACATGTGTGGTAATAAGGTAATGACATGACATGTGTGGTAATAAGGTAATGACATGACATGTGTGGTAATAAGGTAATTACATGTGTGGTAAGATACTAAACTTGTTTTGTGTTATCAGGTCTGTAGTGTTTGTTTTAAATTGATCAGAATGACCGAACGATAAGCTGTTTACTTGAGCTCTTTTCTGATTGTTTACAGATGATGAGATAAACTATTCACCCAAGAACGTGTGAAGATGCAGGACGGCTGTAACGCTGTTGACAGTGAGGAGATGAAAGTAAATTCTGTTCTGAAGCAGCACTGGTTATCGGTAAAGGTGCCGAAAGTTTGACGTTCGATACTTTATTTTGTTGGGTACTTTATATTGTTGGGTACTTTGTTAGTGGTTAATCTGTTAGTGGTTAATCTGTTAGTGGTTAATCTGTTAGTGGTTAATCTGTTAGTGGTTAATCTGTTAGTGGTTACTCTGTTAGTGGTTACTCTGTTAATGGTTACTTTGTTATTGGATACTTTGGTTCTAGATCCAAAATGATATTTGTTAAAATCTTTGAGTAACAATGTACGAAAAATCCCTGAATGTCCATCAGTAACTGTTAATGATGTCAATGTTGACAATGATGATGATGATGATGATTCATCTGCTGCTGACATACTATAGCTGAATTGAGATGTCTATGTTGACTATCGTTTGTATTTGAATGTTGATCTTGACGCTTATGCGGGTTGTCTATGTTGACGCCTATGCGAGTTGTCTATTCGACTTCAAGTTACTTGTCGAATCCCATGGTGTGATTTCGGCTGATTTGTTGAGCTATGTATTGTCTGTAACAGTATGGTTATTTTGACTGGTTGTGATGCAAATTTTGCTAAGGATTTTACTTCAGGACTAATTCAGGATTTTTCTTTACAACATACCTTTTGCTAATTAAAGCTTTTTGTCAGAAAGGCCGATCGATATTTACCAAGAACTTTATAACTACACGAGGACGTGCAGAATGTCAGTCTGGCCGTGTCGGAGACAGTTTATTAATCACATTGTGGGTGTTAACTAAATTTGTTATGATTTGTGTTTCTTATTGTTAATTTATGTGATTTTACTATCAATTATTGTCCATTAATTCGAAACATGATTAATTGTGTGTGCACACTGATTTGTGGTTACTTTATTTCGATAATTGTTATCGATGGTTTTATTCAAAACAATTGTTGACACGTTACTTTGAATGTAAAACGAATTACTTTATGAAATCACTATTGTTTATTCATGACAATTATTATTGTGTTATTTGATTACAGATCTTATTAGGTTCAGCACATTTTAGTGTTTTGTATCAAGTAAACGCGTGACGGACTTCCGTGCGCATGGGCAGACTTGTGTGGAGAGGTTGCAAGGTGGGGGGCATCGCCTTATAAAAGAGCGTGCACTCCGTAAGTATGGCAGTCGATCCTCGGATTCGACTCAGTAAAGAGTTCCTGCTCCCGACAATACTGTCGGTTTACCTGGTACAGCGCTGCTGTATATTCACATAGCTGTATAGGCTTGCTGCTAGCGAGCGATACACTTTGTATTTGGGTGGCTTATGCTACTGTACGAACTATGAACCTTAAGGGTTTGTTCGTTTATCATTGGGTGGCTTAGGCTGCTGTACGAACTATGAACCTTAAGGGTTTGTTCGTTTATCATTGGGTGGCTTAGGCTGCTGTACGAACTATAAACCCTAAGGGTGTGTTCGTTTATCATTGGGTGGCTTCGCCACTGTACGAACTGTGGGACCTTAATGGTCTGTTTGATTAACTGTATTGTTGCTGTACCTTGAACTTACTTTATTCTTGTTACTGATTACCATTTTTATTGTGTTTTCTTTACTAATAGTGTGTAATTGTTTTCACAGGTATGTTGTTTATCCCTAATGGGATAATGGGAACGCCCATACTCCTGACGATGTACTATACCGCTCGGCACTCCTCCTCGATCGCACCTGACGATCCTACAGTTCCAGGTGTGCTGTGTGTGTTGTGTGTGTACTGTATGTATATAATAGAATGAATGTATATTTGGTTTAAGTAGATAACCCTATATCTATTATTATTCTTTGTTACGGTGCCTTCACACCACAGTTATCTACCTTTTGTGGAGCAATGTTTCCAAGTACTACTGAGTAGTTCCATCACTACTCAGTACTATTTAGCATTAGCAATAATTAATCATAATGAAATTTTAAATAGCATTCATATAATGGACAAACGCAATATATATAGGTAAGTGAAGGTACTAACTGCTGTATGGATATACCATTAAGCCCTCTTCACACAGCTATGATAACACATGTCATTGTGATACCGCCTGATTCCTATACAAAATTTGTGATATCCAATGGATATCATAGCTGTGTGGAGAGGGCTATAAGCAAGTAGGTATGTTGATAATTGGGTCTATATTTATCTATATAACACATTATAGTTGATTTTCTGTGAAGTAAGCCATAAACATATTACGTGTGCTAATTGCATTCGATGTAGAAGAATTGTTTCTCCGATGACGATTTCTAGAAGTTTGCATCACTATTGGGCGATTATAGTCTTTGTCAGTGTGTCCATCTATGTCGATTATAATATTATGAATGAGACATATGGCTTTAATTATAATACATGCATTTTGATAATTAGTTTCAATGGGTTTATTTAAGATTCGCCATTTTGCATTCATTATTCCAAAAGCACATTCTATGCATTTCCTTGCACGACTGAGTCGTCTATTAAAATTATCTTTTTCGACAGTCAGATTTGTTGACGGGAATGGTCGAAGTAAATTAGTTTTTAAAGGATATGCTTCATCTCCTATCAGCACATACGGTAGGGTATATGAAGACCCTGGAATCCGACTTTCTGGCGGAATATTGTATTCGTCACTTTCGATTAGACTATTTATCACTGAATAGTGAAATGTGCCACCGTCACTTTGACGACCTCTCCCACCTACTTCCACTGCTATAAACCTTTTGTGTGCATCCGCTACCCCTTGTAAAACCACAGAAAAGTATCCCTTATAATTGTAAAAGTTAGACCCAGTGTTAGAAGGGCACTTTATTCTACAATGCTTCCCATCTATAGATCCAATGCAGTTAGGAAATCCCCATAATTCAAAATAGTCATTAGCAATCTTTTCTTGATCTTGTACTGACAGTTTTGGCATATGAATATTTACAAACTCAGTCCATATTGCTGAACATGTTTTAACTATTATGTTGGATACTGTTGCTGTACCTATGCGGTAGTGATATGCCAATCTTCTGTACGGTATTCCGCTGGCAAGAAAACTGAAACAAAATAAAATAAGTGAATTTTATTATGTAATGTCCTAAAAACACATATAATATGAGGCCATGAAAACCAGAGTAGCCTATAAGCAACCAACCAATAAGGATATTGGTAGATAGGCTACTCTGGTTCTCATGGCCTCATATGTAGATGTAATTATATGTATGTATGAGTATGTCTGTCTAATTCGTTAGCATTCCAAATAATTAGACAGAGATACTCATACATACCACTGCCTGAATCGTTTGACCCAGTCAGATTTATTGTTTCATTTAATATTTTTACCTTGTCGATTGTTTCAGTTACAGAAGTTAAAAAAAAATGGAAGCACCTTCGCGATCAGTACAGAAAGGAATTGAAAAAGAAGCCCACACCACGGTCGGGTGCTGCAAGTGACGACACCGAATGGATACCTGTTGAAATAAATGGAAACACTAGATAATGAGCGACTTATCATTTAATGTGGTATATAAACATGTAGAGCACATAATGACAGTACTACTATATGTTGACAGAGAGAAGACAGAGACCCTAGCCATAATATATTATAATAAACTATTAGGAGCGTGTGTGGTTGCTGTTAATAGTTAGACAGGCGTTTGCGTTCCAACTTATATTCCAACATCCTCTCCTGAATGCAAACCCATAGCTTTGGTGAAGCATTCACGCTTTAGTCAATGCAATGGCTCCGTTAGTATACATCAGCAACCATGTCTTGACTCTTCTTGTATATTAAAGATACTTGATTGGTTGATACTTTTTCTTTCTTGCCTTATGGCTATGGCTTGAAATATCACCAAATTCGTTCGTCTTTGTTTTAAAGACCCGTTTATATGGAATTAACCTTTGTTTATCAGATTGAAACTCCTCATTCATTGCTTGTTTCCATTTTTCTGCCTGCTCGCTTTTTAAAGCTTCTTCAACAATTTGTGGGTCACTGTAAAGCAAGCTTGGTGTTGTCTCAACATTCATGCAAATATAAGATGCAGGACTTTCATCATGGAATTCAATTCGTCGGCGTGATCTTGAACTTCCCTGGAATGTCGGAGTCGAGTCGACGTCGCTTTCGTTTGGTACGTAAGTCTTGTCTGTAGGATCGTCATAATATGTTGAACTTGAGGTGTCTGAAACACGAATGACCGGAGTTCTCGGTGTGGATAGTATATCCTCATGAACATTATCACTTTCAGTCCTCACTTCAGATTGACTTGTCAAAGGTAAGTTTATTTCATTTTTATTCGTATTATTTGTAGTTTTTTGTTTTACCTTTTCTTGAATATTGTTATTACTTATGTTTGTTTTTGTCTCATTACTTACAATTGTTTTTGTTTCAGGTGCAGTATTTATTAAGTTTCTTTTTGTACCTGCTTCAAGAAATGTAACATCTCTACTCATAACTACTTTTTTACTTTTAGCTTCTATAAACTTATAACCTTTGGTACAGTCTGAATATCCAACAAATATTAACTCACTTGATTTTGCGTCAAGTTTTTTACGGTTTTCCTTTGGTGTGTGCACCATGGCTCTACATCCGAAAATTCTCATATGACTTAAATCTGGTTTAATACCTGTCCATGCTTCCTGAGGTGTAATGTTGGAGAGAGTACGTGTAGGTGAGCGGTTTACTATGTAAGCAGCTGTTGCCACTGCTTCAGCCCAAAAAATTTTCTGTAACTCAGCATTCAAAATCATACATCTGGCACGTTCTATTAGTGTACGATTCATCCTTTCACTTAAGCCATTTTGCTCCGGAGTGTAAGGGTTAGATGTTTGATGCTGAATACCATGTTTCTTTAAATAAACTTCAAAATTTTTGTTAATGTATTCCGTCCCATTGTCACTTCTTATGACTTTTATTGTTTTATCCAATTCATTTTCTACACGACTTTTAAACTCCAAAAATTTATCAAATACCTCGGCTTTACTTTTAATAAAATACACAAATACTTTATGTGAAAAATCATCAATAAAAGTTATGAAATACCTTGCACCTCCAATCGATGTGGTTTGCATAGGTCCACATACATCCGTATGAATCAACTCTAGCAATTTCTTTGCCCGGGAGCCATTACTTGGAAAAGGTTGCCTGGTTTGTTTACCTTCCAAGCATGTAATACATACACAACTTTCTGTCTTTGGTGACAATTTTACACCGGTAGCCATGTTTGGTATTTTATTAACATCATTAAAGTTCAAATGTCCCATACGTTGATGCCACAAGTAGGTATCTGTCTCTGTATTAGCTGTCATTGCTCTGATTTTACAATTGTTGACATTTAGTCTATAAGTATCATTAATAAGACTTGCACAAGCAACTATTATGCCATTTTGGTTGAATATTGAACATCCAGTCTTATTAAAGTTCACTTTGCAGCCACTTTTTACTATTTTACTAACTGCCAATATATTTGTCGATAATTCTGGTATAAATAATACATTTCTAACCTGTATTGCACTGCTACTACCATCCTTATTTGGTACCCATAGTGTTACATTGCCGCACCCTTGAACATGTAGTTCTTTGTTGTCAGCAATCCTTATGCTGTGAACAGGCGGAGTAGTCTTATCTTCCAACCATTCCTTGTGCATGGTCATGTGAGTAGATGCACCAGAATCCACATACCAATTCATCGAATCATTCAAATGCATGGCTGAAAAAGTAGCTATAAAACCATTATTATTATTATTGTTTTTATTTTCAGACTTTTTCTTCTTGTGCCAACAATTTTTGCTCAAATGTCCGTACTTGTTACAATAAAAACAACGGGGGCCTTTTGACATTGACTGTTTGGTTTTTAGGCTATTACTTTTGGAGTTTGTGTAAAATGCGGTAGTGTCAGATATATTAACTTCTTGTATGAGTTTAGTTTTGATGAGGTCTGCACTTATTTTTACACCCGAACTCTCGATTGCCATAATCATGGGCTTATAAAAATCTGGTAAACCCGTCAACATCAATGTCCCTAACCACTCATCATCCACATTAAATGAAATATTTCTCAATTTATATGCTGAAGACATTATCTTGTTAACATAATCTTCTACATTAGTAGAAGTTTCTAGTGTCGTATTGATTAAATCCTTTAATAATCCAACCTTACGGAGAAGACCTGAGTCTTGGAATGCACGTGATAAGTTAGTCCATACCTCTTTTGCCGATTTAGCATCCTGGATATGAACATATATTATAGGATCCACCAATAATATTAATTTGGACTTAGCTTTTAAATCTTTCTTTGATTCAGCAGGTCCATCTTCCACGCACTCCCATAATTCCTCATGTTGTAAGTATGCTTTTACGGCGAAACTCCAACTCGACCAGTTATCACGGCCAGTAAGCTTTTGAATAGACGGCAACGAATTATTCGTTGTCATTTTCAACAATGGCTGAAAACCGGCAACGGCGTGACACTTTTTGAGGTTACGTCTTCTTAGTCAAAATATTAATTTAATCAATGTTATTTTTACTGAATAACTTTACACAGGCGGCCTGGGCCCATAACCTGTTGAAATAAATGGAAACACTAGATAATGAGCGACTTATCATTTAATGTGGTATATAAATATGTAGAGCACATAATGACAGTACTACTATATGTTGACAGAGAGAAGACAGAGACCCTAGCCATAATATATTATAATAAACTATTAGGAGCGTGTGTGGTTGCTGTTAATAGTTAGACAGGCGTTTGCGTTCCAACTTATATTCCAACAATACCGCAATGGAAATATTATAATTTGATGAAATTTCTTCAAGACGAAGTTTTGCCGGCACCAAGTTTTGGTAATTTATCTCAAGATAATATGTCACCACTGTCTACTATTAATGATGATGATGATGATGATGAAAGATCGATAGAATCACGTCCATCCATTGAAATGAATCTGTCGACGTGTGATAGTACACCTCGACGTTCACTTTCTGACCAGAGGAATGAAATGTTGCGATTAGAAAAGGAAAAACTTGAATTAATTAAAGCACGAATACAAGATAAGAAGGAAGAAGAATTGAAAAATGATGAAGATTACATGTTCTTTATGAGTATGCTACCTCCGTTTAAAAGGTTAACAATCCTACAAAAACTTCGATTTCGTCACAAAGTAAGTGAAATGATACTGGAAATGTCAACCCAGAACGAGTACGCTAATATGTTTGATAATAATACACCTGTTGTGGGCGATTATGTTGTATCTCAACCCCAATACTTTACATCGGATTCACACAATAGTGGTGATTCGTCGAGCATGTTACCTTGTGCCTCAAGACAAATATCAGGACCTAATATTTCTTTTCAAGATGAACACAAGGCTCCTGCAGCGGCAGATGAAAATGAAAGTTATGCACAGTAAATTTATAAGTTAATTATTTTTCTAAAAAAATGTTATAAGTACCTACATTTGAATCAACCTGTGATTTTTTTTATAATTTAGAACTCTTAAAGGGGTAATACAAAAAGTTGTTCATATTCACTAATTTTGAAACATTCACTCATTTAACTTCAAAGAGTGAAGATTAAATCTGTTATTGTGAAGATACTGAGGTTTCATTGAAAACTTCCAAATGTCCACTATCAGACATTAAATGGCGACCGTGACAGGACTAAATTGCAAAATTCGGATCTAGTACCTACGAAGACAAGGAATTCTGACATAATGGAAACCTACCAATGATTCCACGTGGAGGACTACAGACGCAAGAACACTATAATAGAGGATAACTAAGCCAGCCAGGTCGGTCAGCAGAACGCGCCGCGCCCAGCCTTAGCTTCTACGACGTCGAGGTTCACCGTCAGCCTGCCACGCCAGTTCGAGAATTTCTTCAATATTTGCGAGCAACTCGTGTACCTATCTACCTATTAGTGCCACAGCCACCAGCGAGGACCAGTGTAGCCAGAAACAGCTGTCTCGCCTATCAGTTAAGTGCCATTCTTATAGTTTACCCTAATACCTAAACCTATTTTCCACTAGAAGATTGCTGTTTGGTACTTTCATTAGTTCAACAAAGTATATAGCTATTTTAAAGGTCAGTGGGTATTCTTAGGGGCGCAGGACTTCGTCAGATTTTGGACGACTTTTTTTTTGTGGAATTCGACCGTTTTCGTTGCTGTACCTTATTAACCATGTCCATAGAAACCATTTAGGATCTGAGAAGCATGGCCCTACCACGCACCGTTTCCGAGATATAGACCTTCAAATTTTGAAGAAGAAGAATTTGAAGGTCTAATTATCTCGGAAACGGTGCTATAAACAATGAGGGGGAGAGAGCGGGGTGTTAGGGGAGAGTGGGGGGACTGAAAAGCGATTTGATTCTGGCACTCGGCGGCCGCTGCCGCGGCACGCTCGCTACGCTCGCTCGCCTCGTGCGTAGAGGGTCACAGTTCTAACCTAGCCTAACCTAACCATGTTGGATCCATCAGACGCATGGCCCTACCACCCAATATTTCGCGTATTATGTGTACTGTTAACGTAGGGCCAAACTTTACCATAACGAGAGAGCGGTCTTACACTTAGAAAAATTCGAATGTTCCAAGATATTATTAAAAAAGTAAATGGCTCGTAACTCGGAAACGGTAGGTCGTAGGGCCATACTTCTCAGTTCCTAAATGGTTTCTATGGCCAAGCTTAATCAGCTGCTGCAAAAAAAATGGTCGAATTCAATAAAAAAAAAAAACTCCGAAAATTTGACTGTCCTTTAATAATAATAATAAAACCATTTATTTTCAGGTAACAAAGACCCATAGAAAAATACCTTAACTTAAGTATACATTGCCCCTAAGAATACTCTAGCTGAAACGACGACCGACACTTAAAAAATTTTTTTTTTTTTTTCGAAGTTTTTGCTATTTTTTTTACATGACCGCATGGCTTTTGAGTAGAGCAATAATTTCTTTCCCGTAAACAATCTCATCCGAGCTACCATTTTAGAGATATAAACCGTATTATATAAAATAAAAAAAGTTAAAGGCCCATAACTCGGAAACGGTGCGTCGTAGGGCCATACTTCTCAGTTCCTAAATGGTTGCTATAGACAAGGTCAACCCGATACTGCAAAAAAAACTGAAAATTTCGGAAAAAAATAAAAAAAAAACGAAAAATTTTTTAAGTCCTTGCTCCATAGCGCCCCTAAGGCTACACTCCAACCATTTAAAGCTTATTTCAAGTAAATAACCAGTAAATATCCTAAAATAGTAAAATAAAAATCCATTTTTCAGTGTCAACTACCTACGTAATCATTTATAAATACATTAAAATCATCGATATTTTCGTTCCATTGAGTAATCTGAGGCCCTAAACTTAGTCCTCTTCCCAATAGTACGTGTCGTCATTCTAGTTCACATTATTTCAAATATTGTCGGCCGACTATTCCAGGGACTCCGTCGCCGCCTGACGCTGCCGGTTACCGCTCGCCGCGCTCGGGTGACGTCGGCGCCTCGCCACGCCAAGCCGCCCCGGGCTGCGCTCGGGCCCCACGTGCCGCCGAAGGAGTATCAGATAAGATTTCGAACATATAACTTTATTCCTTCGTTTGGCATTAGCGTGTTACTATTTATATTACTCAATTAACTATAACTATTTTTCTAAAGTACTCAGTGCTAGTTTATCGTTTGTTGTTGCTACTATTAATTGTCAACAAACAAGATGTCTTTAAGCGAAGATAAAGACGGTAATGCGAAACAATTGAAGGAATTATCTGCTAAACGTAGCTCGGTCAAAGGTCGTTTAACGAAGTTTAAAAAATATTTGGATGTAGTATGCTCTTCTAAATTAACAGAAACCCAAGTTAAAGAGTTAGAAATGAATATTGATAAAATACGAGCTATGTCTAGCAAATTCGATGAACTACAGGCTCAGATTGAGGTCATTAATTGCGATAATATGGACTCTGAGATCGACGAACGTGATGAAATTGAGCAGATCTTTACTTCACATCTTGCAATTGCTGAAGAGCAACTTGATAAGTATAAGAATACTTCTCACGAATCAGATTTGCACAATTTATCACAATGTCATCACGATCAGTCATCTCAATGTCATCATCTTGATGACAATTACCACAAATACAAATTGCAAAGTTTGATGGCGCATATATCCGCTGGCTAGAGTTTCGAGACACCTTTGTGTCACTCATTCATGATAATGAGCGTATCAAGCCTATTCATAAGTTCCATTATTTAGAATCGTATCTCGAAAAAGAAGCTGCGCGAATTATTTCTAATTTAGAGATTTGTGAAACTAACTATAAAACTGCATGGCAGCTCTTGTGCGATCGTTATGATAACAAGCGCCAACTTATAAATGAACACCTCGACTCATTGTTATATTTCGATTCAACACAGCAACAATAAAAACGCGAATCAGACAAGTCACTGAGGTTTCTCGTTGACCACGTTACTAAAAACCTACGAGCATTGTCAAGTTTAGCTAAACAAAACGAGCTGCTTGACATGATAATTATTAAAATTCTTTTACCAAAATTAGATAATCGTACTGCCATGAAGTGGGAAGAACACCGTAATAGTTTGTCCGATTTCCCCGCTATAAAGGATTTTAACAAGTTTTTAACTGATCGCGCTGATGTGTTAGAAACTATGTATCAAAACAATTCTGATGTACCCAAGCCAACACAATCACGCCAAAATAATAATGATAATTCTCGTAGTACTAAATCCTTTTCATCTACAGTTCAGAACACCGGCTCTGTCACTAAGCAGTGCGTTCTTTACAAAGGTGATCACTGGATATACGACTGTCCTACTTTTCTACCGAAGAGTGTTCAGGAACGACGAGATGAAGCATTTAAGTTGTACTTATGCTCTAATTGTTTACGAACTGGGCATCGTGCACGTGATTGCAAGATGGGTCCCTGTCGTGAGTGCAAGACTGCAAGCGCAGGCATAACTCACTCTTGCACTTACCTAATTCCAATAATGCTAACACAAGTAACGCTAGTACAGTCAGCAACAATAACACTAACACAGATCACACATTCAACTGAGCTATCAGTCAATAATTCGATTAATAATACTTTCACTGTAAATCACATTCTTTTGTCAACAGCCATGGCTAATATTATCAATCCTCAAACAAACAAACAATTTTCAGTACGTGCTTTATTAGACTGTGGAAGTCAGTCCTCATTCATTAGTGAGACACTCATGAACAAGTTATCATTACAGGTATGTGCCATTAATACTATAAACATTATTGGCATAGGCAACAACTTAGCAGAACATGTAAACAAAAATTGCATTGCCCAATTAAATTCATTTAACAATGACTATAGAGTCGTACAGTCATTTTATGTATTAAATCAATTAACAAGTGCTATTCCTAAACAATATATAGATATTACTAAATTAAATATTTCAAGTAACATACAGTTAGCTGATCCTAATTTTAATCAGCCTTCGGCTATAGACATCTTGATAGGCGCAGACCTATTTTGGGACCTATTAGGATGTGATCAGCTAGCATTAGGTCATAACATGCCCAAGCTACGTAGCTCAAGGGGTTACCTATCATAAGGTCGAAAAATATTTGACCGAATTTCATTTCACCTAAAACTTTTCAACTATTATCGTTTCGTTTTTTTTTTACTTCATCGAAGTCACGTCTGCCACTTTATCAGTTGACCTATTATCAATTCGATTTTTTTCGTTATTCCGACGTTTCATTTGGTCGATTAACTTTTTACCGAAGTTAGACTTAGCCGAATAACATTTGTTCGAATCCACTGTTTTAATTGGGAACACCCAAATATTCCGAAATATTTTATTCGGAATTTCGATATTCCGATTTTCAAAAGTCCGAATTTCATAATACCTAAAAATTATAATCTCTATTATTTAAAATCACGAAAGTTATTTTACCGAATGTCGTAAATCCGATTTGTTTGTTTTCCGATTTTCATATGTTCGAAGAATCAAATGCTCGATGAGTTCTCGGTCCGAAAAACGAAATTCCGAATTTCAATATTCCGAATAAACTGTTAAAATTAGGATTCTGATTCAATTCAGCTACGCATATATATTCAAAATGGTGTCCCCTTGTTTCGCAGACAGAAATTTCATAGAATTTCGTTTCCCAGAAAATGTTTCATATAATATTTGGTTCTTGTATTTTTATTTCGACTCTTATTGTTTCAAAGACAATTTACTGGAATGAAACATATTTCACAGAAACACAATTCAAAGAATTTTTAATCAAATTTTTTTGTTTATCAAACTTATCAAACAGTAGAATTACTTTTTAACAAATATTATTTATTCGGTGTATTTTTCTATGGAATTTATTTTAACAAAAATATATAGGTATAAAAAGAAAGACAATAACAAAAATAATCTTAAAAAGTCAATATGTTGTGCTACAAAAGTTAATGACAGAGTTGAATTGCTGTGAAACCGACTCCACGTAGTCTTGTCTGCCCTACCCCTAGAGTGTAATTTAAATTCGCGTAGGCGCGGAGGGGCGAGGCGGCCAGCGAGCTGAGGAGCATGTGGTTTTAACGCCCGCGGTGGTGAGCGTGAATACCATCTGCGACGATAAGCTCGCGTGGTACCGCCGGAGCCCCGCAACGCCGTAGCCGTGACAGAAACCATGCCTGCTGCATGTTGCATGTTCGCTTGCATGCTCGCTTGCATGATGCATGCTTGTTTGCTTGCATGCTGCATGCTTGCTTGCACGCTGCTAGTAGGATGAATGATAAATCGGAGTTGCCATATTAGGAATTTTGAACTTTTCGGAATTATGAAAATCGGTATTTAGAAATTCGTATTTCTGACTTTCGGAATAAAGTTTTTCGTATTTATGTAGTGTACCCGTTTTAATTACCATATTTTCATTTCATCAAACGCCTAGAAAGTTTGTGCACACTATTTCATATCTGCTTCATTCTGCTATCTGCTTGCTTGCATGCAGCATGCAAGCAAGCATGCAGCATGCAAGCAAGCATGCAGCATGCAAGCAAGCATGCAGCATGCAAGCAAGCATGCAGCATGCAAACAAGCATGAAACATGCAAGCAGGCATGCAACATGCACAAGCATTGTTTCTGTCACGGCTCCGGCGCTGCGGGGTCTGATCTGCGACGATAAGCTCGGGTGGGGCCCACCCGAGCTTATCGTCGCAGATGGTTTTAATGCTCACGCCTGCTCCTCAGCTCGCGGGCCACCCCACCCCTACGCGCCTACGCGGGCTTAAATTACACTCTAGGCGTAGGGCAGACAAGACTGCGTGAAGTCGGTTTTGCAGCGATTCGTTTCTGTCACTAAAATTTTGTAGCCTATTGATTTTTTATGACACTATTTTATTTTATACTAGCTTTTGCCCGCGACTTCGTCCGCGTATATGTCGGTTATCGCGGACGCAGACGAAGTCGAAGTCGAAGTCGAATAAAAAGTAGCCTATGTCCTTTGTTGGGGTTCACACTTATCCTGTACCAAATTTCACACAAATCGGTTCAGTAGTTTAGGCGTGAAGAAAAGACAGACAGACAGACAGACAGAGTTACTTTCGCATTTATAATATTAGTTAGGATTGATAATGCTACCAGGTAATCTTATATATAATGTCGGATCATCAGGATTTAGTCCATTAGATTTATTCATCATGTGGGCAGAATATGGGTTTCGTGCAATGCAAACACACTGGGTATAGGGTACAATACACTGCATTTATTAAAACCACTATTTCTCAACTTAATTTAAATAAACACTGACTCCAATTTATAATTGACATAGCAACACTAAATAGACATAGCAACACTTAAACAACGAATCGAGTACAGTTCCGGGATGTCTTAGCTCCGATGCGCTCAGAGACTGAACTCTGAATGTCCTGCTCGCTGTGGGCTGTAAACATCACGACTCTGTAGATGCGCGCCAAAATGGTGGTGGTAAATCTCGTGTTGTCGCTAATGGCACACTTGCGATTCGTTTCAAGTCTGTACTATTGACCGGATGCGACACGGCCATTCTGCGATGCACACGTCCTCGTGTGTTGTTCTTCTTCTTCTTCCTGCCCTTATCCCATGTTACTTGGGATCGGCGCAACATGTTTTCTTCTTCCATTCCGTCCTGTCCAACGTCATGCTTTCACTGACTACCTCGTGTGTTGTAAGTCTGGAAAATACAAAATCTCGCCACAGTATCTGCTCGTCCAATCCTGACTCCTAACTGATAAGATATTTAAAAAGGACTTGACCTTTTAAAGTCTGTTTTAACAAGCAGTTTGAAAATAACACTCGAATTAGAAACGAAAAACTAGACTCTTCCACGAACTTGAACTATCTAGTTTTGAGATTACCGAGACCAAGTACAATGATTCCAAATTCAATTAATCAAAGTAAACAAAACCTCAGGTATCTCATTCATGGTATACAACACACACACTATTCCCCACGGGAATACCGAGTCAACCCTTGACTCTACGGTCTTTGCTTCTAGGCAAGACCCGACTATACCACCCAGAGCTATCGCCTACCGCGTACACACAAACGACGCTACGATACTCTGGTGAAGTCTTCGACCCATTGAATTATTAACCTATTTCGTCTACAATCTCAATTGGTACTTGGCCCTCGGGCCTCTTTCGAATACGGTCATGGGCGTATTTGTAAGTACGCTTATTAACCAGGGACTTTAAAACATACCGATCGCCATGTAACACTTCAAAATATGAAAATGATGATCAAAAAAGAAACAAAATTTGTTACAAACACAGCCAGTCAAAGTACAAGCATCCATCAAACAAGTTAATCAAAACTCCAAACAACTAAGGTATGTAGGCACTATTGGGCTATCCCTGAAGCCATCTTTCATTTCTATAGTCATCCCTGTGACCTGCATACACTCATAGTCCTCCCTGTGACTATTGCAGTCATCCCTGTGGCCTGCACACACTCATAGTCATCCCTGTGACTATTGCAGTCATCCCTGTGACCTGCATACACTCAGTCATCCCTGTGACCATAACCAGCTATCATCCCTGTGATAGCAGTTATTCGCTACAATCATCCCTGTGATTGTGCTGAGCTCATAGCTCCTACATTACCAGTCTCATGTAAATCAGATTTTACAGTTACATTAATGGGTGCTTGACTTTGACTTTGGCATTGACTTTGACTTTGGAATTGACTTTGACTTTCGCTTTGACTTTAAGCACACTCGTCATCCTTTCTATTTCGCCCTTCGCACGAGATGAACTTAGAACCAGATCCAGACGAACCAGAAGTCACGAAATTAAATCGGAAATAACGGCATTGGGAAACGATCCGGAACTGTATTACTATTCAACTCCTCACAGTCTATGCACATACGATGTGACCAGTCTTGTTTATTGACTAAAGCGTGGGACTAGCAATAGCAGAACAGCTAGGTCGTATGACGCCTGCCTGTAATAATTCATCAACCCTATCGCTCATTATTTACCATTCAGTTGGAGTCCGGAGAACATCTACATACTCACTACTAAGCCAAATTTCTAACTCACAAGTAGTCACGCGACTAGTAGGAAAACTAGTTATGAAAAGTTCGAATATTGTTTATGTCAACAAGGTTTCATAAATAATCATGATTTTCTGTCTTATGAAACAACAATGCAATTAAAATCATTTTTATGTAACTGATAACAACTCGAATTGCAAACATTTACAATCTTATCCTTTGACAAAGTAAACTCAGTTGCGGTCATACTAACTTGAAAACCGTTAGGTACCCACGATCTATCGACCTAATAAAATATCACCAAGTACGTTACGTAGGTATTCAGCAAACAAAGCATGAAATAATATTTCGTCGCAAAATCATTAATTGCTACCTGACAACAATAGCAAAATACTATTAACATTATTATTGCCTATACCAACTAATTACACCACATCATTTACTCTTCGACCTCTAAATGCAAGAAATACTCTCCTTCATTAAACAACATTCAGCACCAGAATCAAAATCAATTTGAAACACTTTCATATTCGTTGCCGCTTGCTCTCTTATCTTGTTAAAGCCTATTTCCGGTTCTGTATTATTCAAAGTTAGAAGATTTAGTAGCCTAGTTACGGACCATATCAAAAACTTAAATGGGTTTGCCCTTACTACACGAAATAGACACGTTAATTGTTAAACTAAGTTTTAAAGTAAGTCAGCCAATCGTCACATTATATTTCAAACAATAACCGGGTAACACATGAAATAAAAATTGGTCTACATTAGCAAAACTTATACCCTGTATACGAACCAGCAAATGTAGGTACGTTTACCTATGAAGTTACGACTGACAGATTGCTTAACACGAGAGCATTCGGCACCAGAAACAAAATAAAAATAATACGACTCACCAGATTCGGCTGATAATAGATCAGTAGCTGGCTTGATGGTACAGATATCCACTCGCTTTTCAACTTTACTGTTAACGGAATCAGCCTCCTTCTTTGCACAGTGTATTGCCATGTGCCCCGGCTTGGCACAGAAGAAACAGGTCATCGGCATCATGCTTTCTTAAAAACGCTGTCTTTGACCCGTTGCGATTCACTATTTCCTGAAAACTGAGATTGAGAGTTAGCGGAAGTATCGTGGTAGCTTTTATTCAAGCATTCATTTGCCATAATATGTCAGGTTATTCTAGAAAAAAATTCTAAGCTAACCAAGAAGCAGCTGACCCCTTAAGTACTTTACTTATTGTAATAATTAACCAACTGCTAAATTTTTTTTTTTTTTCATGCACAAAATTAAGGGTATTGTACCAGACTCTAACATCACTATCTCGAACCTCGGGATTATATTCAGGTAAAGATAGCTTATTTATTCTGAACTAGGTTCTTTAATCGCGTGAATTGATTTCATTATTTGGCGTTGCTGCATTTTGAATTAAAGTTTCCAACGGTTATTTTCACTTGATAATAAATCAACACTCTGACCTGTAGATTGTTCCTGGTGAAGGCTCGACGATGCAAAGCTAGACTTGTTTCTCCCCCGGTAAAGCAGGCTTGTTGTCGCATAGGTGGCATAAGTCTCATTTTCCTGGTTAGGTTATCTGCGACAGCCATGTAGATGCGAAGCCCAGCCAGCGAATAGCTTTTTTTTGAGTTTGTATTAACGCGTACACTTGTTGATTTTGTATTTCAAAAAGTAATCGACACTGATTGTTATTGTCATTGTCCCCGCGTGTGATTCAATTAGCACGATTTGATCCCAATTCTGATGTCGGATCGTCAGGATTTAGTCCATTAGATTTATTCATCATGTGGGCAGAATATGGGTTTCGTGCAATGCAAACACACTGGGTATAGGGTACAATACACTGCATTTATTAAAACCACTATTTCTCAACTTAATTTAAATAAACACTGACTCCAATTTATAATTGACATAGCAACACTAAATAGACATAGCAACACTTAAACAACGAATCGAGTACAGTTCCGGGATGTCTTAGCTCCGATGCGCTCAGAGACTGAACTCTGAATGTCCTGCTCGCTGTGGGCTGTAAACATCACGACTCTGTAGAAGCGCGCCAAAATGGTGGTGGTAAATCACGTGTTGTCGCTAATGGCACACTTGCGATCTGTTTCAAGTCTGTACTATTGACCGGATGCTGCGACATATAAAAATCTTCTGTGCGTGTGTATGAAAGTGAACTCCTCCTAAACGGCTGGACCGATTTTGATGAAATGTTTTGTGTGTGTTCCAATGGATTTGTGAATGGTTTAGATTCACAATTGGACCCGATAGGTGGCGTTGTAGTTCTAGGACTTGTTTTTATCATTTCAGGCAGGACAACGTCTGCCGGGCCCGCTAGTATTCTGTAAAATGTTGTTTCGGTGTGGTGAAAATATGGCAAATAAATCATTTGGCAAATGAAAAAAGTTCAAAAGAGGCTTCGGCCAATAGCAAAAAGTTAATTTGTAAATCGACGAAAAATAGTTCGGTAAAATAATACTTATGACACATGATACTTCGATGATATAAAAATATGTCAAATAATGCATATAGCAAAAAAGACATCGGTCAATAGTTTTCGGTAAAATGAAATTCGGAAAAAAACATTTCGGAAAAGTGATCGGTTCCCGGCTCAAGGCTAGGTTGGCTCGTTGCCGGCCCTATTTCTCCAAGTTTAAGGAATCGTTCGTCACCTAAAAGTATTCGGTGTCATGTTTCAATTAGTGATAGTGACGAATGCAACAATTCCAATATTAATTCTCAATTGACAAAGTTTTGGGAACTGGAGCAGGTTCCAGATAAGCAATATTTTAGCAAAATTGAGCAGGCATGTGAAGACCATTTTTATCGTAGTACTTACCGTTTAGATTCGGGTAGATTTTGTGTAAGGCGGCCCCTAATTGATACTCCAGATTGTTTAGGAAATTCTTACGCAATGGCTAAGAAACGATTGTTGTATTTAGAAAAACGTTTCCGTAAGAATCCAGAATTAAAGTTACAATATTCAAACTTTATTCAAGAATACTTAGAGCTAGGCCATTTAGAGGAATGTCCGACTATTAATCCCGTTCCATCCTATTATCTCTGCCATCATGCAGTGTTCAAACAAAGTAGTGAAACGACAAAGACTCGTGTGGTCTTTGATGGATCGGCACGAACTTCCTCAGGTTTCTCTCTGAACGACCTACAGATGGTCGGTCCCAATGTTCAAGACTCAATCTTTTCTGTTTTGGTTCGGGCTCGTCAGTACAAATATATTTTGACAGCTGATATTGAAAAATTCTTTAGGATGGTTGAAGTAGATGAAAAGGATCGAAATTTACAATTAATACTTTGGCGAAGTACGAGTCCAATCCTATCAAAACTTTACGTTTGAAAACCGTAACATATGGTCTTGCAAGTGCTACATATTTGAGCACCAAATATGTTTGTCAGTATTGGCAGAGGATTGCAATGACGAACTCATAGGTAACATTATTAAACACGACCATTATGTCGATGATTTGGTCACTGGATCGAACAATGAGTCCGAGTTATTATATATTCAACGCGAGGTGTCGGACATTTTAAAATCAGGTGGGTTTAAACTACGTAAATTTAGATCGAATTTACCAAGCATCTTATCATCGTCAGTCATTGATCAAAATGATAAAGTTAGTTTAAGCGAATCTACTAATACTTTAGGATTAATTTGGGACCCCAAAACCGATACTCTTCAAATTTCAATTAAGATTCCCAATAAAAATGATGTAGCTACCAAGCGTTCGATACTGTCTGCATCATTCAAGATTTTTGATCCTTTTGGAATTTTAAGTCCATGTGTGATTATACCTAAAACGTTACTTCAGTCCTTATGGCTCAATAAAAGGGACTGGGATGAGCCAGTTAGTTCCGATGTTCTGGAATCCTGGAACAAGTTTATTATTAGTTTACATTTCTTATCAGATTTACAGATCTCTCGTTTAACGTTATGCGAAGCTCCTAGTCATATAGAATACATACATACCTTCAGTGATGCTTCTCAAGTCGCCTACGGTGCATGTGTGTACCTGCGGTCGCACAACTTAGCTGGTGATGTAAGGGTAAACTTACTGTGTGCTAAGTCTAAGGTGGCACCGATAAAGCCGACGACAATACCGCATCTGGAGCTTTGCACTGCTCTATTAGCTACAAAATTGTGCAAGACAGTTATCAGTTCTCTGCGATATGAGGTCAAGCGCACTATTTATTGGTGTGATTCTAGCGTTGTCCTCAGTTGGTTGATTGGAAACTCTGCAAAGTTAAAAACATTTGTAGCTAATAGGGCAGCCGAAATTAATGAACTTACCGATAGTTCGTCGTGGCGCTATGTGCCGACTGATCAGAATCCGGCTGACCTGATCTCAAGGGGCGTGAGTCCAGATCAAATCATCAATTTTAACTTATGGTGGTCAGGTCCAAAGTTTCTTATACAGCCTGAATCTGATTGGCCCTATTTAAATAAATTAATAAGTGAAACTGACTTACCGGAGATAAAATCCACTTCCACTAGTATTCAGGAACCTGAAACAGAAATTCTAAGAATAGATAAGTTTTCGTCTTTTTTGAAAGTGAGACGCATATTTGCGTATGTCAATAGATTTGTACATAACTTAAGACATAAATGTCCTAAAGATAAATTATTTGGTAAATTTACAGTTAGTGAATTAGAATCATCTTTCATTAGTTTATGTAAAATTGCTCAGCAAACTTCATTTGCTCTAGAGTACAGTATTTTGTTAAAAAATAAAACACTAAGTAGCAAGTCAACACTCTTGTCACTTTCACCTTTTCTGGACGATGACAAGGTAATGAGAGTCGGTGGTAGAATAGAATTATCTAATTACAACTATGCTAAAAAACATCCATTAAACATAAAATAAATAAATTGTTAGTATAGGTAGCAGACAGATGAATATTTTTGCCCGTAAACCAATTAGCTTGTTCGACCGTACTTATGCCATTTCAAGATTACCACACTCACATGTACGTCAGTTGTAGCAATTAGCTGAACCAACTTTTCATAAATGGTTGAGATTTTGTATTGCCGATATCGCTGCACGGCGCGGGACGATGTTGTGTGCGGCGAGCGATTTAAGGGGTGTGTGTACGTCGCTCGATGAGTATGTCTGTGTGTTTATGCGAATGAGTAGTAGTGAATGAGTGATCCGCAACTCTCGACGCCCAGATTACCTTGGTCCGCCGGAGGTGCGGGGTGTCGTGAGTGGTGCGTGCGGAGTCTGTGTGTGTGAGTAGGCCGCGTGTAGGTGTGAGCGGCTTTACTCAGGCGTCAAGTCCGGTGCTGATGATGATGGTGGCACGTCAGCGACTAGGTCGCGCGGGAACCGTTTGTAGTCGGGCGGCCGCGCGTGCCATGGCGCTATGTTTTTGATGTGTGGCAACACGGAGACGTCGGCACGCGCGAACATCCTCTTGCCCATACTAGTAGAGAATTCCTCGATGCTCTCGACAGGCAAGTCTCTACTAATGACGTCATTCCTCACGAACCGAGGAGCCTTTGCGATTTGACGCAGCACGATGTTTTGCTGCGTCTGGAGCTTCTTCCTGTGTGTCTCGGCCGTGAGGGCGAGCCAGGCCGGGGCAGCGTAGGTGAGCTGAGGACGAATGTACGCCTTGTACAGTCAACAGCAAAAGTAGATGATCAAAATCAGAAATTCAATTCTTTATTCGGACAACCATGGATCCATTTTATACACATTTACATTATATATTGTTAGTATGAACTTAAAAACTATGTTAGTACCTAATAACTAAGAGAGACTTAGTCCTCTGGGTGAGGCTCCACACCAGAGGGCTGTCCAACTTGTTGCCTATTACATTCAGGATGCTGTTACTGCTCCCACGCAATCTGCTCAGCAGTGAAGCTGCCTTTTTGCGCCAGGTGGCATCAAAGCCGTCTGTGCGCGACTCGGCGAACATTGCCGACGCACTGCAGAAGCGCGGCAGACGTAACAGCGCCCTGAATCCATTGTTAAACTGAATGCGCAGAGAATTGTAAGCCCTTTGGGTATATCTGAACCACAGGCTCGCTGAGTACAAAGATGTGCAGTACGCTTTGAATAAAGTTACTTTCACCGCGTCTGTACATCGAGCGAACCTGCGGGCCAGCATGTTCGCCCGGACTGACAATGCCCTGCGCTCCCTCTCCATGTCTACATCATCTCCAAGACTTTCAGTGATCACATGCCCAAGATACTTGAATTGGTATACTCGCTTAAGAGGAATACCACTGAGTAGCACTGGTGGAACAACAGTTGGGCACTTTGTACCTGCCTTGAAGATCATGAACTCTGACTTTTTAACATTGTAGCTCAAACCGTGTGTGGCCGCATAATTTTCACATACAGCAAGTAATTTCCGCAATGCACAAATCGAGGGAGCCAGTAGCACCATATCATCGGCATAACTAAGGTTGTTTACACTGACACCATCTACGTAGCACCCTACGGGCAATTGACTGAGTTCCTCGATTAGCGCATTTATATATAAATTAAAAAGCAGGGGCGAGCTCAACTCCCCCTGCCTCACTCCGCATTCTAGTCTGTATTCACTCGACAGTTCACCCGCCCATTTTACATTATTTTTCTGGTTAAGGTACCAATACCTAAAAAGTGATGTCAACTCTGGCGGTAGCCTCGTCTCTTTTAACTTCTGCCATAACATATCATAAGAGACTAGGTCAAATGCTTTCGAGATGTCTAGAAAGCAAGCATAAACCGGGGTCTGTCTGTCAGTGTAATATTTGACAGTATGCTTAAGGCTAAGAATAGCAGTCTCAGTCGACAAGCCCGGACGAAAGCCGAACTGAGCGTCATGTAAGTTAACATGCTGGTTCAAATATGAGTTAAGCACACTGTCAAATACCTTCGCTACAATCGTGGCTAGCGAAATGGGTCTGTAGTTAGATTTATCAGACACATCCCCCGTCTTACTTTTGACAATCGGTACCACCAGAGTCCTCATCAGGGCCGGGGGTAGGTATGAGTGATTTATGCACAAATTAAAAAACATTGCAAGTACTCTAGGAAGGTGTACACCAGCATGCCTAAGGTGTTCCACGCTGAGAGCATCATACCCCGGTGATTTTCCTCCCTTCATACTCCTAATAGCACGACCAATATCCTTAGCAAGTATTAAAATTGAAATATTCGTCCCCTGAGTCTCAGTATCGAACCGCCCGCATGCTGGTCCTAAGGGTGATTTTGCTACAAATTGTTCCTTAAAAACATTAGCAATGTCTTCAGGGTTGGAAACACCGCCGACACTCACTGGGATGCCAGGTCTAGAGTTCAATTCATTTGTACACTTCCAAAAATTCTTAAAGTCCTTGTTCGTGTAGTGTGTAGCCATCAAATCCATTTTTATCTGTTCTTGATGGTTTTGACACCACTTCAGCTTACCTTTAAATATTTTACGTGCCTCAATCATGTCTTTGAACAACGGCCCGCTAGCTGGCTTACCGTAACTTACCCATGAACTAAATGTCCGCCTGGCACCCGCGTAAGACTCACTAACGTGTTTATTCCACCCAGCTAATAACTTTCCATGTTTGCCTTTCTTCATTATACAGGTCGTGGCCGCAGCCTTTTGTAACACATTAATTATATCATTGTATAATTTATTGACAATATCCTTATGGGAATCATTGTGACAGATCTTTCCAGATAATAGCATCGTTTTTCTATTACAGAGTCATTAGACTTGAAATGTTTTGTAGTCAGTTCATTGTCTGGTTTTCAGCAGGTTTATTACCAGAATCTAATGTACGTTTTCTAGAAATTTTGACATATGTTGTAAATAGAGAGATTAAATCGGCAGTAGTTTTAAAGCGACTATTGTAAGAAGCCATTTTAACATTTACATCGTGTATACCTCCACAAAAAAGCTCAAGATATCTTGGTAGTCTTAAGTAACCTAAGTTTTTCCCTGGCATATTCACAATATGAATCTGATGATTCCGAGGTAAGCAGTACAGCCTTGGTAAGCTTTTCGGTAAGGTTTCGTTTTTCTGGATACAGGTCTTTAATGGTAGTTCTAAAATTTTCCCACGATCTTCCCTCTTCAGGGTCCCAAGTTTCATACCATAGTAAAGCAGAGCCCTTTAAAGCCTTACCTGCTTTTGCTACGGTTGTAATGCTACTCCATCTAAGGTCCCCAGCGATTGCTTCAATGGTAGTGCACCAGTTGTCCGCACCATTATCATTCTTCGCAGGGTCAAATGGTGGCAGCATCAAGTCGTCTCCTTGTCTTTTCACTGCTGCTGCGTCGCGTATGGCTTTCAGCAAGCCCTCCATAATTGCGGGATCCATTGTAAGCCACGCTCACACTCTTTAACAAACAAGCTATTATTAATAAGTGGTATGTCAGGTGGTATCCCACTTCTGATGTTGGATTTTATAAATAATTATTATATAAAAATGTATATAGAGATGGAAATTTGTTATAGTGCTTTTTGAATATTAAGCTGATAACTAATCTATTATGTACAATATCTTATAAGGTAAATAATAGGGGTAGTCAGAAAAATTATACGAAACAAAATTCATTTCAATTCGGATTATCGTTTAATTTAAAAGATAAACTTTATGGTAACAGCATATTTATTTATATCTAATATGTAACCATTTATTTATGTAATCTATATTAATTTTATTCTACATAAGACTTAGGACTTAGCACAATAATGATAACCACCCTGATCATTTCTCAAAACCATTAATGTATTAATATAGGAACAATAAGAAGGAAATAGGGTTACGTTATGTAACAATGGTAGTTAGTCCCTGTTCGTAACTGTTTCCCAGATAATAGCAACAAAATAGTAGCAAGAAGAAAACGAACTAGATGATTCCATTCCATTATTAAATATGCATTTAACAATATTGGTAGTTATATAAAACACATTAAATAAAACAGTTTAGTTTTGCAAGAGTATTATATATAAAATACTTAACTTTTATCTTTATGCTGAACACAGATTCCTCCAACACGCCAGCTGGTTTACTTGGGATCCGCACAGTTCGAGAGCCAAACAATAAGTGACCGTCCTATTTTTTTTTTTTTTTTTTTTTTCGGATTGGCATCTCGCGGGTCGACCTAGGAGGTTGTCGGCTGCTTAACCGGACTTTCCTGTGGTGCCTTAAAAATTATTATTTTTAGGGCCTCCAGCCAGGGCAAAATAGCTTACAAACTAAGCGACTTCACGCTAAGGGCACCCCCTGTGGGGTGCGAGCCTCGGCTTAGGGCGTCGCTGGGAGAGGACAGCAAAGGGACAGGCTGGATCGGATTTCCATTATTTAGGGACGAATTTAAAACTACAGGCTCAGCGGCGCGGGCTGGCACGAGCAAGGGTCGGGGAGGGTGACCGTTCCACCGAACGTGCGCCCTTTTATATCGTTCGTTTTCGTAAACAAGGTGGCGTGATCAAACGACGACATGACTCATCATAAAAATTATAACCTTACAATATTAAAGAATTATAGAATTTATACGATTAATTTGTACATAATAAAGAACTATATTTGCATCTAATCGTATTTTAAGCTAGTACACAGTTTTAAAGAATACTTATATTAACAATACTAGCCAATGCATCACATAAACGTTTTGTTAAACTTAAATGTACCGGAATAATCGCCAAAAATTATAACAAATCAAAAATAATCTATCACACGCATCACTGTTTAGTTGGTCGAGTGGCCACAACCGCGGTCACTGCGCAGCAGGTTGCTGGTTCAAATCTCTTGAGTGACGGCTCAGTTGTTTTCTATGGGTGTTAACTTTTCGGTATGGCACTAGCTCAACAATATCTGTCTCTGTCTATGAACGCCCACTGGGTGGAGTTCACACGTTTAAACAGTTCAGGATAGATCGAGAATCGGAAAACCACAGCATTAGCCAATCAGAAATTTTGAGGCACAAATATCAAACAGCACAACCGACACACGTCCACACAGTTGGCGGCTCACGGCGTCACTCAACCTAATCTACCCGTTTCGATTTTTACTAACTTTTTATAGTCTAAAGATTGCAGATTACTGTAATAAATCATTTGGTTAGTGGGTGGCCTTAATGACATTAATTTTTGTACAAAACAATAAACGTTTTTAAATTATATTAAATGTTGCTTATGTCAAGTAACGACTATAACATATCGACCCGCGATTGGAATAAAATTGTAACTCGAAAATGATGGTTTTCAGGAGAGCCAAAAAACGATTTCGCGCACTTTGAATCGCGGTAAAAGGGGTACCTGTTAGACTATCAGGGATTTTTAAAAAAGAAAATTCAATAATTAGCAGACAGCTGTCAAGTTGTGTGTGGCTGACATTATAAATTTTATTTATTTAAAAAATCTTTTGCGCAAATTCAACTAGCGTCCTTCTATTATTTATTTTAATAATTATGTATAACAATATTACATGGTATATATAGAAATACAAACACAACCCTTGACCATCATTCAGTTATACTGGGAAGTCGTGACCGTTCCCGGCAGGGCCGAAGTGTAACATGTAATCGAATACTGGTCACCCAGAGCACGCTGATCAACCACCAAACGGTTTCCCTGCATCGGAACAAGCCGCGAAGTTCTCCGGACAGTTCAAAGTGCTCTTTGATGAGGAGATCGAAGGCATAATGTGTGTGGCTTGTCGGCTCGGGAAAGAAATGCTGGATGTGGGAGTGACAACGAGTGAGATCGACGAATAGTTGCTGGGCTTGCGCTCTACTTACTGTGGAGCGTGAGCCCAGGCTCCCTGCGCGTCTGCACCACAGTTTGAGTTGACGTAAAGTGACGACTTTTACCTACTTTCCTTTGTGATTATTAAATTTTTATTTAGTTTTCTTTTATAGTGATTGTGTTTTAAGTTTATTCTATAGTCTATTTATTAACTTTTAAGTTTAACTAATTTATGTTTGTAGCCGGCTGTAGCGACGCCGTTATCAGTGCTAGTCAACCTGCCACATCGTTGAATGCCCTGGTAAGATGCTCCCATTGCTCACAGGCACGCTTTTTAAAAGGCGAAGAACGAAACGAAAGGTGAGGGAACTAAGGATACACTATGGCAGGTTTCACAAATCTCATAGTGTAACTTGGTGCCCTGAAACCACTTCCCCAACACCTTCTGAAATATCACTTTGGAAAATTTTGTCTAAATTAAAAAATTCTACCCCAGTTTTAAAGAGAGTTCCCCGGGGCACAAGACGTTCTGTTGCTTTAAATTTGGCGCAATGTATTCGTCTTGCGACCCAGGAGAATTCTCAAAGTGCCTGGGCGCAATTACTTACCTTCCTCTATAGGATCCTGCATGTCCAAAAAAATTTGGCTACCAAAAAGACATTAACCAACCAAATTAAAGATAATTGCATCAATTCGACTCTTATTTTAGACACAAAATTTCCTGTATTGCATAACCACACATCAAATGGTTTGTGTTTTCTTGTGGAATAAAAGTTAAGCGAGGGTGATATTAGGGGAGCTGCTAGGATTTTATTCAGCAGCGATGTGGTGGCGCTTTACTCTCCAGAAACTCTTTCAGCTCTGGAGAGTAAACACCCGGCGCCTGCGGATGATTTCACCTTTCCCGACCCTCCCGACCCTCCCGATCTGGATTCGACTTTTTTAATTTTTCAGTTCCCGAGTTATTAGCAGCCGTGGGTTCCTTCTAGAGTGGTTCCGCTGGCGGCCTCGACGGCTTAACTCCACAGCATTTAAAGGACCTTTTGAGCTCGCCCGCCGGGGATGCTGGTGAGTCACTGTTGAAGGAGCTTGCGGCTCTGGTTAAACTTATGCTCTGCGGCGGTGTGAACGATGCCGTCGTCGATGTCTTGTATGGGGCAAATTTATGCGCCCTACGCAAGAAGGACGGCGGCATTCGTCCTATCGCCGTGGGGTGCACCTACAGGCTTATGGCAGCCAAAATTTGCTGTAACATTTACAGTGACAAACTTACCAACAAGTTTCAGTCCCTGCAGCTTGGCTTTGGTTTGAGAGGGGGCTGCGAGGCTGCCGTACATGCCCTTTCCACTTTTTTAAAATCCAACAAAGGTGAGGTCATTCTTAAGGTTGACGTTAAGAACGCCTTCAACTCCATCAATAGAGACACTTTGTTGGCCGAAGTCAAAAAAGAATTACCCGAATTTTATGGTTTTTTGTGGCAGTGTTACAGGCACCCTTCAAAATTACTTTATAAGGACAATGTTTTGGAATCTGCAGTCGGATGCCAACAAGGTGATCCTCTTGGGCCAGTTATTTTCAGTTTGTCTATTCATCCTATAATACAAAAACTAAATTCAAAATTTTACGTATGGTATTTGGACGACGGAACCCTAGGAGGTGATACATAGACACCGTTTTGAAAGATTTTCAACTCCTGAAACATTAATTTGAATCTATTGGCCTAGACCTGAATCCCTCCAAATGTGAAATTTTTCTTTGTGACAATACCGACCGACAAACGATTTTAGATAAATTTAATGCAGTAGCTCCACAGATCAAAATTTTAGAAAAAAGCTCACTGCACCTCCTAGGTTCCCCTATTTTGGAAGATAGTTTTGCACCTTTCATTGACGAAAAAATCAGACGTTTTGGCGATATTTCGGATAGACTCTCCAAAATTAATCTACATTCGGCATTTACCCTCATCAGATATTGTTGTTTTGATCCAAATTTCATGTATTACCTTCGCTCTTCACCTTTATGGCAGCAGCCACACCTTTTGGACAAAATTGATCAAATTATTAGAGATACACTAACTACAATTCTTAATGTGGCCCTGGATGACCGAGCGTGGCTCCAAGCCACACTGCCCATTCGTTTTGGTGGTCTCGGGGTCCGCAAAATGTCCAGTGTTAGTTTGCCGGCGTTCCTGTCCTCCGTCCATAGCACCGAAAAGTTAACCACAAAAATCTTATCCTCGTCACTGGTTGACTTTGAAGTGCCGTGCTTGACTGATGCGGTAAACGCCTGGAAAGTGGCTTGCCCAAGTACGGTTCGGCCCGTGAACCCATCTTCCCAGAGACAGTGGGATGAGCCGCTCTGCAGGTTGGTACGGAATAAACTTATTAATACGTCTACCAATTCTGCTGAGCGTGCCCGCTTGCTGGCTGTAGGTGAGTGGGAGTCGGGCCTCTGACTTAAGGCACTGCCGTCACCTAACATAGGTATTATGCTCAGTGACACTACATTCCGGCTCGCTACATGCCTACGTCTGGGCGCACCTTGCGGGGCCCCGCATCGCTGTCAATGTGGTGAAGTTGTCGACTGCCTCGGTCACCATGGCCTTTCCTGCTGTAAAACCGCAGGCCGGATAGCACGGCACGCCAGCATTAATGACATCATCCGTCGTGCTCTTGCCTCCGCCGGCGTGCCAGCTGTGTTAGAACCTAATGACTTGGCACGTGACGATGGTAAGAGACCAGATGGAATGCCGAAACCTCAAACGGCGTAAATATAACAACCTTCTTGGAAGTTATATGTTTGAGCCGTTTGGGGTTGAAACACTAGGGCCATGGGGTCCGAGTGCTCACCTTGTTTTTAAAGACATTTCTAAGCGGCTGGTCGACTCTTCACGTGACCAGAGGGCTGGCCTTTTCTTGGGCCAAAGAATTAGCATTGCCATTCAACGTGGTAATGCTGCTAGCCTTCTGGGCACTTGTCCCATTGTGAGCGATGCGTACGAGTTTTTTGATGCCCTGTGAGCCGTCCATTGTACATAATTTATATATATATTTTTTAATTTATTTTAAGCTTTGTACATATTTAATTCTTTTAAATGTTGTAAATAAGATGAATAAGTGATATATACCAAATGTGTTACATTAAAAATAATTTTTCATTCCTCATCCATCGATATAATTCTTTTTTCGGTAAGTAGCCTAATAAAGATTTTTTCGAGAGTTACGGTAGTGAAAAGTACAAAATATTTGTGAAAGAACATTGTAACATCGTATACAATTTTATAAACTGCGCTTATTACGATATTTCTTGAACGAAGAATAACGTAACAGACTCGGGGAGGTCGGGGCCTATTCAACATTGTGGGGCACGCACCCACCGTGTGGGATAGACTTGGACCGCCGGGCACTTCTTCTCATGCAACCGAGCGGGATGGCGGGTTGCGGTTAGCCTAGCACCGGATGTGCAACCGACCTCCGGACTGACGAGGTCGGTCCCACCTCCGGTGTGCCTAGTGTGGCCCCGGACAAGAGAAGTTCCCGAACGCCAAATCCCAGGCCTAAGGTAACCTAATTCCCCTTTTCCTGTGATCCTCTATCCAATTGAAGGGTTGAGTTGGTGAGGGTGTCGGCTGGTGAGAGGCTCTGGGTCGGTGGTGGTCGTTTAGAGGGCAGCGGATGGTCGAGCGAACTTGCAGTTGAGGCTCGTAGTCTCTTTGTATAAACGTACCCTGAGATTGGGAGCATTATCGCTTGATCCGCTTTGTTTGCTGCTTCTCGGATGCCCATTGCCCGCTCGGAGCTGATTTTCGCTAGTTGGCACCTCTGCCTACTCAACCTTTCAATCAACCCAACTCCCTCCCTCCTTTTCCCCATTTTTCCCTTCGGTCCATGAGGAGGGGTAACCTCACATCCAAAAAAAGCCCATCACCTACAACCCCACTATGTCGCAGAAGGAAAAAAAATTTACCCAGGTGGGTCCCGGCCTTGCCGGGGAATCCCACACCGATCCGTCGGTCTGCCCCTCACGTAATCTGGGAGGGGGCAAAACTCTGCATAATAGTGCCGCGCCTTCTGCGCGGCAGGCTGCTTTAGCGCCCATAACACTGGCTGCGACTTACGCGCCACATGACACGACCACGGCTGCGACCTACGCGCCTAATGACACATCGACGGCTGCGACTTCCGCGCCTACCACCCCGACAAACGTCATACCTTCCACGAGTGCCTGGCAACAGAGCATCGTCCGGAATAGTATCACGAACAACCCCGACAATGACACCGACAACCCACAAATCTCTAGCCTCGAAGGCGAACTCCGCGCGCTGGCACTCCAGCGCGGGAAGATCGAAGCGAGGCTAAAGAGCATAAACACCGAACACCACGGTACGGGAAAGGAAGCTGGATCAGGTAACTCTGGTTTTATCTCTGTGGACGAAGTACGCTCGCTGAAAGGAAAGCGCGGAAAGATCCGGAACAGGGAAAGAGATCTCAGCAACTGTTTGCGCAAAATCCGCGAAGGCAATAGCCAGCGCGATGCAAAAACGGTTGTCTGTAAGGGAGTACGCGACCAGCCGCAAGTACGCGAAGGGGACACCCAGCGCGAAAAGCGACCGGACGCGGAAACACATGGGCAGGGACCATTACGCGAAGGGGAAACCCAGCGCGAACCGTCACTGCCCATACCAGAGTCACACGGGGACTGCAACCAGAACCGTACCAACACGACCAACACAACCAACACGACACGGGACCAACCCCAAACCAGTAGAAAGCGAGGCAAGCGGTCTGGATTTCTGCGCCCGGTATCAACGGCACAGAACGCGTCAAACCCTTCGGAACCGCTACCTGGACCAAGTGGCCAGGGAGCGGCGAAGAGGGAACGTCCTAACGACACGGCTTCACCGAGTACGCTCCAGGGGGATGCCAAGCGTACGAAAATCCAGACCGCTCAAGGGGGACAAAAAACCTATGCGCGGGCCACTCAGGACATTCCTGCGCGGCTCGCCGTAGTGATTTGTCTCTCGCCTCCCTCTCGAGACATGACCCCTGACGAGGCCGAGCACATTAAGCTCAGCCTTGAAGACCTCGTCATGGACGCTGATCCCTCCAATCCACTCCCGGCCTTCCGTGGTTATCCACGAATAGCGGACGGCACCGTACAGATGTGGTGTGCTGGGGAGGGAGCGACGTATATCGTATCTGCTTGGATCGATATACGTGCGCTTCTACCCCAATACCCGACCCTCAGAAACCCAGACGGAGACCCCAAGTGCGACACCAACACAACCGACACAGACGGCATACGACTCGACAATGGCAGAACTGGAGGAGGAGATGGCCAGAGCGGCGATGGCTGACGCGAAAGCAGAAAGTGCCCCACCTACATCACCGGGGTGGACGGAGCATCTGCTCGCCTCGTCGCCGGGCGACGACCAGCATGGTTTGGAGGGCGGGGGGGAACTTTCCGATGGATCGGTCTCCTCCTAACTTCGCTCCACTGCCATTGTCGACCAAGTCCAGCCCCCTTAACATCATCCAGACCAATCTCCAGCATAGCCAGACTGCCACGACTTGCTTACGCAGGGCGCTGGAGGTAAAACCCCGAACTATTGCACTGATCCAAGAGCCGTGGATCAGAAACAACAGAATATGCGGCCTCAGTAACATCGGAGGTAAGCTAAATCTTGATACACAGAGCACAGACAAACCACGAACCTGTGTCTACATACCCAAAGATTTACCTTCCACAACACTCACACAATTCTGTTCCAGAGATCTGACAGCCGTCAGGCTCAACACTGACGCCGATACACCAGACATTGTTTTAGCCTCGGTATATATGCCAGGCGAACATGAAGACTGCCCACCAAAGGAGATGACTGACCTGGTGCAGCACTGCGAAGATGCCAACCTGAGCCTGGTCATCTGCACGGACTCAAACGCTCATCACCCGCTTTGGGGCTGCAACAAAGCCAACTCCAGGGGCGAGGTATTGTGCACGTATCTATTTATTTATTTATTTATTTGGGAAAAACAAACAATTGTACAATATGTGTTACAATACAATATGGTATGACATATGGGTAAATGTACAATCCACGACGTTTCCACAGATTACTTGTGTACATTATTAATTAGGTAAGTAAGTACAATTACACTTAAATACTATCTTAAATATTAGTTTAGGTACTAATCAAATTTGTTTCGTTTTTACTCGTCGCGCAAACTATCAATAATTTTTTTCTTGAAACTGCTTTGAGACAGAAAGAATATATCCAAATGACAAAAGTGGTTATTATAATTTTTTACTAGACGACGGAGTGGAGCTCGCTCACCAGCATTTGTTCGGCTAGTAGTCGTGGCAAAAAGCGGGTAAGCACGCACCTCCCGTCTTATTACAGTTCTAGGCACAACATAAGATAAATTATTAATTAGATCTATACAGTTAAACTTATTATGAACCAATCCGTGAAGCATCATGATTTGTAGTAGTAGGCGTCTTGATTGCAAAGTGAGCAATTTAAACTTTTTTAGTGACTCCACGTAAGTCAGGCACATGAGATGACATTTGTATTGCATAACTCGTATATATTCACGTTGAACGCTTTCAATCGCTTTAACATATTTATCGTAATAGGGGTCCCATATTATACAACCGTATTCCAGCTGCGGGCGAACCAAGGACTTTAACAGTTGCAAGTACGTGGCCGGGCGTTTAAAATCGGTAGAAGCTCTCATGACAAGGCTGTACATTTGGTATGCTTTTGATATAATCTTATCTATATGAAGGTTAAAATGTAGCTTACAATCCAAAAGTATTCCTAAGTCACATATTTGAGTTTCTTTTATAAGATTTTCTGCACATAGAGTATAATTAAATCGAATTGCTTTTTTATTTTTCGTAAAGTTTAAATATTTACATTTAGATATATTTAATGCAAGTTTATTATTATCACAATATTCTGTTAATCTATTCAAATCTTCTTGGAGTAAGGCACAATCGTCTTGAGACTTAACAGATTTAAAAATTTTTAGGTCATCAGCATATAATAAGAAATTACTATTATGGAAACAGTTGCCAATATCGTTAATGTAGATAATAAATTACAAAGGCCCAAGAATCGATCCTTGTGGTACGCCAGAGGTAGCGATAAATGTATCCGAGTGATATCCATGGGTTACTACTGTTTGAATACGGTTGTTTATATAAGAATGGAACCAGCGCAATAAATTGCCTCTAATCCCGTTGAAAGCTATTTTATTTAATAATATTTCATGGTCCACCCTATCAAACGCCTTTTTAAAGTCTGTATAAATTGCATCCGTTTGTGTCTGTTTATCCATGTTATTAAATAAAAAGTTAGTAAAAATCATTAAATTCGTAATGGTTGATTTTTGTTTAACGAAACCGTGTTGTTCTGATATTAAGTTTTGTTGAATGAAAGGATAGAGTTTGAGGTGAATAAGTTTTTCAAAGAGTTTAGCAATTGCAGATAATATTGAGATAGGCCGATAATTCTCAACTTTCTGCCTGGAGCCGTTCTTATATACTGGTATTAAGTTAGATTTTTTCCAGATTGTGGGAAATATACCAGTGCTAATACTCTTGTTGAAGATTAAGTGATCACTTCACTTAATCATGCAAATTGTCTCAGCTGTATTTTTAAGAAAACTAGGAGGTATACCGTCTGGGCCCTGTCCTTTAGTAGTATCCAATAACTTTAATTGGTTGAGGACTAATGAGAGGCTGAAGTATATACTATCTAAAGCAACATTATTGTCATGAATTTGATCAAGTGCAGGACGCCAGCTATTATTGAGTGTCGAGGTTTCGTACACTGATTGAAAAAATGATGAAAAAAAATTGCATATTGTTTGTGGATCGTTAGACGACTGACTACTGTAATACATTTGGGATGGAATTCCAGACTTGCCTTGTCGGTTAGCTATGTAAGTCCAAAAATATTTAATATTTTTGGGGATGCTGTCTTCGACAGTATTTATATACTTACAGTAGCATTTGCTACACTCAACACTAAAACGGGTGCGATATAAAGAAAATACCTCGTAATCTGAAATGTTTCCATATTTTTTCCATTTGGTCCAGATTTTTTTTTTATATTTAAATATGTGAATAAGGGCAGGTGAAAACCAGATAGGGAATTTTGCGTTCTTAGGTTTTGACAGTGGGATACGGTTTTTTATTATGCCATATATGATATTGTAGAATATTTCAATAGAGGTTTCAGTCGGTTCATTATCCAACGTTAACTTCCATTCAACCTCTTTAATGTCTTTATTAATTAAATTGTAATCCGCTTTATGATAACTATATCTAGGTGTGTCAAGAGATCTCATTTGGGTGAATCTTATCGAAATTGACACGATAGTGTAAAATGGAGGGTGGTGGGAGGCCACTTGTAGTAAGTTCTGTTGAGGTGGGTAAACATAGCAGATAGTGTTGGAAATAAGGAGGTCAAGTATGCGATTGTTAATATTATTGAGGTGGTTAAATTGCTTGACATCGTGTATGGTCATAAAGTCTCGTAGTAGGTTACAAGTAGTTGTCTGACCTGAGCAAGTCAGATAACTATCAGAAGAGTTTAGATTTAACCAGTTAGCATCCGGTATATTGTAATCACCTAGTAGTAGTAAGTTGTCAATACTTAATGAATTGATCATATTATTTAGTGTTTCAAAGTGAACTTTGTATGCAGCACTCGGTGAACTGCTAGGAATATAGGCGGCACTAATCAGGTTTTGTTTCGTATTATTAGAGCTAGGAATGGTGACTATTATATGTTCATAAAATTTACTTAGGTCTAAGGTATTAAATTGGGACAATGAGACACAAACGGGGCTCAACTCACGTAATACTGCGATAAGTACACCCCCTCCGTCAGATTTATCAGTGGCAGCACGGTTACGGTCACATCTAAAAACCACGTAACGATTGTCTATAAACTCGCTGTCGAATATCGAAGGAGTAAGCCAGGTCTCGGTTAATACGATCACGTCATAACAATTTGATAGGATGTTCATGTATAGAGTATTGAGTTTTGTACGTATACCTCTACAATTCTGGTAGTAAATACTTATATCATTCTTATTCATACAATTATTAGCCATGGTAGATATTACGAGTAAGTAAGTAAGGTTAAACTACCGAGTAATGTAAAAAATTATTGAGGGTTAGTACTAACACTTTTGATCTTATCCAAATCGTTGGTACATTTAATAGATAATGTTGCAGAATTTTCTGATTGCTTAACGAGAATTGTGGAGTTTTGACCCACACAAACCTATAGCCGTGCTTCTTAGCCACTTCGCGTGTTTCTTTTAGAAGTTGCTTATTTTTGAGAGTCAGGTGTTCATTGATGAAGATAGAATGAGATACGCCTGGAATGCCCAGTTGAGTAGAGCTAAGTCCTTTTTTCAGTCGACACGCACTTATGACGTTGTCTCGCAAGATACGTGATTTTAATTTTGCAATTATATTTTAAGGTCTTGTGCTGGACAAAGCATGTGGAACACGATGCACTGAGATCACATCCTCTCGTGGGATTGAGCAGTCAATGTGCTTGCCAATATCGTTCAGTATATTAATAAGATTTTCTCCACGCTTTTCCGGAATGTTGGAGATTTCCAGGTTACAATGCCGGGCTTGTTGTTCTAAACCATCAACTTTCGCTTCAAGGGCCAATATAGCATTCTGACTCACTGTGCGGTCTTTTAAATTATCAATTTTTTTCACGAAGTCATCATACTGTTTGGAAATAAAATCGGTTGAAGTAGTCGCTTCACTGACCTCCACTGACAATTCGGCGACACGTTGCTTAAGTGATGTGTTTTCCTTTCGAAGAAAATCCAATTCTTTTTTAGTTTCAGTAACATATGTTTCTAAGTCTGTTTTGATGGATTTTATACTATCATTTATGTTAACCAGCTTGGAATCTAAGCTTGTTTTCCACTCATCGAGCGTTTTCTTTAGGTCCCTTTGAATAGAGGCAAGCAAATCACTATGTTCGCACTCCGGCTTCTAACGTTTCCTAATAGAAACGTTGCTCTCGGTGTCAGCAAGTGATGATATGTCTGGATTAGAAGCATGACTTCTGGGTGGTGATCGAAGTACGCTTGCCATACTTCTTAACAGTCGTAGATGAATTATTAACAGAAGATATTCAAAAAGCGTATGCCAAAGTGGAGCAAATAAACAATCTACTAATTAGCTAATTAGCAGCGACCTGTACTGAGTGTCAGAATGCAACCTAATATTGATAGTATTGCTGTCGCTAACGCACGACTAATATAATGACTTCCAAAAAAAGTGCACACGAACAAAGGCCCACTACTAAAAATGATGTCGCTAGCTGTTGAAAGCGCACACTAATAAATGCCCGCAACGAGCAAGTGACTCGGAGTTCGCGACCAAAAGGTCTTAAGTGTGCGGAAAACGGCGTCGCTTACGCGCTCGCGTCAAAGCTCAGTGCAGTTGGGTATTTTAACAAAAAGTTCACTAATTATTTTAAAGATAAGTCTTATTTGTAATGTTTAAGTCTAATTTCTTCAACTCACAAATAGTATGTATGTCCAAAAACAAACTTATCACCAACACTGAACCGAAAGTTTGTAAAAACTGTATAAAAACTATTTATCAATACGGAGCGCTTTAACAGTAATAGTACACTTTAAGTCGTCCATGAGGGTATCTATTCTCTACTAACCTTAACATCATAAATCGCGGCTCGGAACCCACTTGGGTCACAGCCCGCGGACAAACCATTATTGACCTAACCCTAGCCTCAGAAAGCGCAGCCAATATTATCTCCAATTGGCATGTATCCAACAAACCTTCTTGCTCTGATCATAGAAGGATTCGCTTTTCACTATCAGCTAACACAAAAAAACCCGAACCAAGGCGCAATCCACGCCGAACAAACGTACCTGGCTACAAACGACTTTTGGCCTCCCTGCTAGCCAGGCACCAAACACCTCTAAACATAACGGATCCCAAACAACTTGAAGACACAGTAACGAAGCTCTCAGAATACATAATTGAAGCCTACCACACCTGCTGCAAACTAAAAGACCCGAACGCCAAGGGCCAGGGAAACTCTTGGTGGAATGCGGAACTAAGTAAGCTCAGGCTAGCGGTACGCAAACAATTCAACAGAGCCAAAAATTCCTGGCTACCTGAAGACTAGAAACTTTACAAAGGAACCCAATATACCTTCTAAAAACAAATCAGGGCTGCCAGTAGAGCAGCCTGGCGAAAATTCTGCGAGAATATTGCATCACACAGCGAGGCCGCGCGGGTGAGGAAAATCCTATCCACCGATCAAAACCGCACCCTCGGGTCGCTGAAAAACCCTGATAACACATATACGAAATCAGACTTTGAAACAAGCAAAGTTCTTTTGGAAACTCACTTTCCAGACTGCAGCCTCTCCGAGGACATGTCATGGACAAGTGAGCCAAAATACACACCAAACAACCAGGATTGGTACAGAGCCTGTAGCATAGTAACAGAAGACCGAGTAAGGTGGGCAATTAAAACCTTTAAACCCTACAAATCTGCAGGCCTAGACGGAATTTTCCCAGCTCTACTGCAATGGGGAGTTGATCTACTCACATCGTGGCTGGTCGCGATCTATCGTGCCTGCCTAGAACACAACTACGTACCACGTGCATGGCGAGAAGTGAAAGTTATTTTCATCCCTAAACCAGGCAAAACAGACTACACACAACCCAAAGCGTACAGGCCAATAAGCCTGACATCTTTTCTACTGAAAACCCTTGAGAGACTTTGTGACCGATACATCCGGGACGGCCCCCTCCGGGAGCTGCCACTACACAAACAACAACACGCCTACTCCACAGGGAAATCAACAGAATCAGCACTGCACAGTGTGATTTCCAAGATCGAATGTGCGGTAGACTACAAATGTTCCTCACTAGCGGCTTTTATTGACATAGAAGGTGCTTTTGACAAAACCATTTTCCATAGCATCAACGCAGCTCTCGAAGTGCACGGTGTGGACTCGACCCTGCGAGGATGGATCACCAACATGCTCAGACTGAGAGCCGTACAAGTCACGGTGAACGACACCACAAGAGCCATCGTGGCGAAAGGATGCCCGCAAGGAGGCGTACTCTCACCACTACTATGGAATCTCGTGGTAGATAGCCTCATAGGGCGCCTAAATGGTAAAGGCTACTTTACGGTGGGCTACGCTGATGACATAACCATAATAATAAACGGCACACATGAAAACACACTATGCAACCATATGCGTCAAGCCTTGAAGATAGTAGAGGACTGGTGCAAGGAACACAGATTAGCAGTGAACCCTACTAAAACCGAACTTGTCTTATTCACAAAGAAAAGGAAGTTGGCAACCCTACAGTTACCACACTTCTTTGGAACCACGCTAAGCCTATCGACTGAGTCCAAATACCTGGGCATCTATTTGGACAAACAGCTGAACTGGGCTAAACACACCGGCTACATCACCACAAAAGCCAGCATAGCCTTATGGCAATGCAAAAGACTGCTTGGCAGAAATTGGGGAATAAGTCCCAAAATCACCTACTGGCTATACACCACAGTCATCCGACCAATTGTCACATACGGTTCTCTAGTTTGGTGGCCCAGGACCAATCTGAGCACAGCCCAGAAAGAGCTCGATAAACTACAAAGGTTAGCCTGCGTAGCGATTACCGGCAGTATGAGAACGTCACCCACAGCGGCTCTACAGGCGATGCTGGGACTGCCACCTCTAAACCTTGTCGTGAGAGAGGAGGCGACCCTAGCGGCTTTTAGGCTGGATATATCCGGTACCCTAAGTAAAGATTCCAGAATCAAACATACACGGATAAAAGAGGATGCGATCAAACGACAGCCCATGATGGCATCACCCAACGACAGAACCTTGAAGAATCACTGTTTCCAAAAACACTACAAAATAGAGCTCACAGCGGAGCTGTGTGACTACTCAGGCCCAAATGAGCTAAGGATCTACACCGATGACCTAAACATTAACCCATTTACGCCCAAGGCTAACCCCAGCCCCAGGAAAATGAAATAACTTGTATTATTTGGCGGAGAATACGGAGTTTGAAAATAAAATAAAAGAAAAAGTACTTTTGTTTTTATGTAGTTAAAAAAAATTGCTGTGCTCAAATGGGGACACTGGGCACATTCGTATGAAATTTTTCGAAATATAGTTTCTCAATGTATAGTATTTTTATGCATATTTTGCACTGCCACCGAGCTTTACTATGGCAAACAGTGCATCGCTGTTGTTTTGTCAAATTCTGTGGAAAGTGACCAAAGTTATCAAATTGCAAACTTGGCAGTAGTGAGGCTGTTGGGTGAGAATGTCGATTATTATCTAGGTGCAAGTAATGACGACCAATGCTACGTCGAAACATTAGCTGGTCGAATTTCATAATATCGTTATAAAGCATATGTAGCCTACAAGCATTGCCAATCAAACATGTACGTAAATACCCCTACTACCACTTTTTGCCTCGTACAGAAGTACGATGTAACGAAATCGACTGATCGACTTGATCAATTCCGCCCATACCTTTATTATAGTAGACAAATACTTGCGGAATATTTACGTCAGTTTTCTTCTTCTCAGCTGAGCTCCAACGCTCCACTTTGCCCAACGGAAGGATACTATCATAATTAGTTCCCATTGTGCAAACGCTCTTATCCAATCAGCGAACACACAATATTTGCTTGACCGTGTCAAACCGGTAATCAAAGTCAGCACGGTTTTTTTTTCTCATACCCGTCAAGGAGACGGTCACTTGCTGGTTCTCCCCTCGTGCACCGTGGCAGTGGCGCGGTAGCCAAAATTCCATAAAGCCCGTAACAATGCAAATCTAGTAAAAAAGTTATCGAAGAACAAAATATGGTCTTTAGGATTTGTATTGAGCTGCAAACTGCTGATCTGATGCAACAGGTTTTTCCCCACTCTTGTACCTGACGGCTCATTGATGGCAACCTGTGAGTTGCCACAGTAAACATTACTTTTGATGTTTAGCCGTCAGAACTAGCAAGCATCCAGTTTTTTGTATCCAGAACTGGCTTGCCTCAAATGAATTGTTTGGATGAATGACGATCAAAGTAGTTCACCATGGATTCGACATTTCCTGGGATATCTCTTGGCATAACATTGGTAACAATATTATCGTCTGCACCTTCTTTTTCATCAGTGAGGATACTTGGTTCTGGAGGAAGGGCTACAAGTTCAACTTCAGCATCTGAGTCCTCGTCTCCTAAAACAACATCAAAGGCTTTCCGGAGTCCTTAGTGATTGTAGCTTACTGCAAAAGTCCGTCTTGACGTGGTTTCGTGCCGAAATGTATTTTACAAAAAAATTGAATATTTTACCCCTTATGTGCCCGTTGTCCCCAACTGGGGACATCAATATAAAAAAGTAGTCCATGACTCAGAAAACCTCATATTTTATACTATATTATTTTTATTACAAAGTTAACAATATGTTCATAAAGATTATGTAAAAAAACTTGGGATTTTTTTACGTAAACATTTTGAAATACCTACTTACATTTGGTTAGTTACTGCAAGCCACTAATTCACTTTTTCTCTGACGCAAAAACACCTTTTATGAATGAAATTATTAAAAGTGTTTGATGTAAAATGTAAGATGCACTAATAACCTCAACAATAACGTAAATAAACTAAACTTTGCCAAGTTAATAAAAAAGTTGAGGGTAGATTTGAAGGTGTGCCCATATGAGCACGGCGGGCATAAATGGGTTAAAATATCCAGACCCCTAGGAATGCTTAACACTGTCTACCAAGCAGAATGTGTAGGCATCATCCAGGCAGCACACGCCATTGAGGCCAGGGAGGTTACGGATACACACATCCGTATACTCTCCGATTGTGCCTCAGTCCTTCAATCCTTAGGGAAAAACCAGATCACGTCGAGACTAATACTAGAATGCCATAATGCACTAGAACGTATTACGGTAGAAAACCGCAATACGGTGACACTACAATGGATCAAGGGGCACAGTGGATCACTGGGCAACGATGCGGCTGACGAACTCGCCAGGAGGGGCTCCAGCTCAAAAGCCCTCGGACCCGAACCCATTGTGCCCATCCCGTTCAATCAGCTAAGAAGTTGGGTAAAAGACTACACACAAATACGAGCGGAGGAATGGTGGACCTCGACACCAGGGTGCAGGCAGTCCAAGGAGGCTATGCCATCCCTAGATATGAAGCTGACCAGGCACCTTCTGCACCTGGACAGGGATAGCTTGCGACTGGTGTCGGGGACCATCACCGGACACTGCTCACTGAACAATCACTTTCACACCTTAGGCATCACTGATAGTCCTCTGTGCAGAGCCTGCATGGGGGCGGATGAAACGGTGGCACATGTACTCCTTGAGTGCACTGGCGTCACCCAGATCCGCAGGGAAACCCTTGGAACACCAAACTCCCTTGCAGACGCCCTGAGAAGACTGGGAAGATTGATCTGCTTCTGGAGGGAGGTGGGCTGGTTGGAGTAGTCGGCCGCCATGGCTCACGTACAATGGTCCATATTTACGGACTAAGTGCGGAAACCAAACCCCCCTAACATAGATAGAACATAGAACGAAACAGTTGATACCGAAGACAACCTTAGATTTTTTAAGTGAAAGGACAACGTACCTTTAGTTACGAACATCTCATTGTGCCAATAGATAATAATATAGATTCATTGTAAATGTACTCACGGAGACCAATTCATTAATTAGTAAATGTGTTTATATAGTTTTATACTTTTGCATAGGGGAAGGACGTCCAAAATGACAAATGGTTCACTTTTTTAATCATATATTTTAATTATCATACCTAGTTACAATCAGTCTTTGATTTTAATAATCATCTTTGGTTAATTAGTTTTAACATAGGTACGTAAACTTATAATTGAATAGGAACCATGAACAAAATATAATTAAACTGAAACAACCCTTAAGGAAATTCATTTTGTCTATTTCGTATGGATAAAAATTACACACATTATAATTTTTATCCATACTAAATGGACACGCAATTTATGAAGTACATAATTAACAGACGAAGTTTTGTGCATCAGCACATGATGTATGAGCCCAAAGTCAACAATTGTTGCACCATAGCCAGCATTCGCCAAGTTTGAAACGAGAAAAGAGGTCGTTACAGTTAATGCATGCGCAGTTATCATTGGAAAATCTTCTACATATGAGTCCCCATCATAATTAGTATTCTGTCCCTGTCTTCTTCTTTTTCCTGACTGCTTTCTCGGATTATTATCATAGTCATCACCGAAAAGCGTTCTTTTCACCCGTCTCTTGTTTTTTTCTGGCGGATTTTTTGGTACATTCTTGGGTCTAAGTTCTGCCATGTTAGGAGAAGTTAAGTGCCAGTATGACTTGTAAGTTTTCTACTTTTTTGTACCTTGTCCCTGAATATGTGGTCCTTATGGTGCTGGTGAAAGGAGTTCAATGAGGAAAGATACAGTAACCTTAGACGTGCTAGGTCCAGTTCCTTCTATTGTGTTGCTTCTAAAAGACTCATCCACATTGGTTAGATTGTTAGATGTCACAATTTCACCACGTATTTCTTCAATTATCACACATGGTTTTCATCAACAATTACCACTTGCAGTTCCAAAGTAGAGCCAGGTATTACATTATTATCGATAGTATCTGCAATAATATCTTCTTCAAGAGATTCATCCACTTTATAGTAATGATACATTTGTTTAAAAACCAACCACAAATGGTGTTATTTGCTGATGACTTTAAGATAAATAGACGGGCCCAGAATCTCGACCACGTAACGTAAATAGCGCCTTACTTCAGGTCCAATATTGGTTCACGGCTAATAATTTAGTATTAAATGAAATAAAAACTAAGTGAATCAGAATTACTTTAACAAATGTCAAACGTAGTGACTGACATAGTACTGAATAACGAGATGCTGGAATTCGTTGATAAAACTATTTTTCTGGGGATCTTGCTCGACCGAAAGCTTCAACAGGGTCCTCATTTAACATCTCTCACAGGACAGTTAAGTTCGGCAGCATATGCTTTCAGAAAAATACGGCAATTTACTGAATATGGCTACCGCGAGACTAGTCTGCTTTAGTTACTTTCACAGTATAATGTCTTACGGTATTTTACTGTGGGGATGAGCCGCAGTCATCGAGTCTATTTTTATTCTGCAGAAAAGAGCCATCAGAGCCATTTACAATCTGCGTATGCGCGATTCTCAAAGGGAACTGTGTAAGGAAATTAACGTAATGGCGGTTTCTTGTCATTACATATTATATGAAAACATCATATATGCTAGAAAAAATCTGCATCTTTTTAGTAAAAGAGGTGAAAGACATAATTATAACACTAGAAATAGGGAACAACTAGTTAAACCAAGTTTCAGGCTGGCTAAAATAGATACATCTTACTGTTTAAAGTGTTACAATAAAATACTTCCTCACATTGTTCAACTTAATTGGATCATTTGTTTCCCTTCAAAATGGTTGAGCTAAATGATGCCAATTCGTGCGTCATGTTCGTGCGTGGGAGCCGTTAGTTGGAACATAGTCATCTCTTAGCTGCATCTGTTAGTAGGATATTATTGGGCATTCTAATCCACTTTCGTTCCGTTCGGCTTCGCCTCCGTCACTCACGGTGTATTAGATTGCCCAATAATATCCGACGGAGTGGGCGCCGTTCAACAATGCCCAATAATATCCTACGGAGTGGGCGCCGTTCAACAATTCCGTTTTATTACATACCGTTCCTACGTCTCACTTCGACTGAATTTGCGTTTGCGTTAATACTGGTTTGGCGCCTATTCCACACGAGAAAAAAGTCAGTCAGTTTGACACATATTTCGTTTACTAATGGAACTTTACGAATATAGTAAACTAAAATTTTGGGACAGATTGTCTCATGTCTCTTCACAGAGTAAAAAATAGCATGCACCTACAGGTACACACACATTCTTTTTCTATGACCCAGATTGGGCACCAAGGACATCCAAATTTTAATTTAATTAACTCATACAGTTGACACTAGCTTACATGTTAACAAATAAACTAAAATTTGGGACAGATTGTCTCATGTCTCTTCACAGAGTAAAAAATAGCATGCACCTACAGGTACACACACATTCTTTTTCTATGACCCAGATTGGGCACCAAGGACATCCAAATTTTAATTTAATTAACTCATACAGTTTTACATGTTAACAAATAAGTGTGCTCGCTGTTAGAACCATTAGCCTAAAATTCAGGACAGATTGTCTCATGTCTCTTCACAGAGCAAGAAATATTATGCATCTTCAGACACACGTACATTCTATTTCTATGACCCCAGATTGGGCACCAAGGACATCTGAATTTTAATTTAATTAATTCATACAGCTAACACTACCTCACACGTTAACAAACAACTACTGGTAGCTCTGAAATGTTCTGTTGTTACTCTGCGACTCTGCGTTGCGCTTGATTAAGATCATCGCACATTTATACAATTGCCATCGAAACGGTTCGTGTGCCGTCCCGTGATCATCTATTGTACCATACTCCTTTTAAACCGCCGGACGACGGCGTCGGATCGGCGACCGTGTTAAGCTTCACAGTATAAGTGTACGTGATTCTTTACAATCGCAAAGACTGCAAAATTGCATTATGTAAATTTGTAGTGTTCGAACTTTGTTGTACCAGGTATATGTTTGAGTCATTCCCATGTATTCAACAATTTAGCTGTAAGATGATCGCTGTGCATGTTGCAGTCTCTGATTAAAATTGGTATTTTATAGAACTTCATAATCAATGCAATTCATTCAAATAGAGGATGTTCCTTTGATAACTTTGCTAATTATTTTATATTGTTTATTTGCTATATTTATTTATAAATAACCAACCTATACTTACAGTTTACACCAGACATACAAGTTTTTGGTTAATACATACTGAACAAGCATAAAAACATATAAGAAAACATAAAATGTTTCAAAATACATTGATAGTTCTTTAACAATCTAGGATTTGTTTGAAAGATGAATCTTAATACTAGTACCTACCTACTGAACTTATGCATGAATCGATAATAAAAAGTTCGTTTTAGTCGTTAGATGATATTACTTATTTACGATAATGTCAAGTTTTACTGTAGCATATAAGTGGTTAACTTTTTGCCGCAAGTTTGTTTACATGGATTATTCTACACAAAAAATGTTTTCAGGATGATTTTCTTTCAGCTCTTTTCCGTCAAAAAAGTGATTTTTATTTTTTAGTTCACATGTGTGATATCAGGCGAAGTTTTACATCACATTTTATACAACAAACATACATACTTTATTATATATTAATGTATTAATCATAAGCGTCATGTGTCATCTTTGTCGGCGAGCGAAAAAAGCTGGTTTTATATTTCATTTCTCACGATAAAATTGCAATTAGACGGAAGTGATTTTCAACCACTACGGTTTAATTAGACGTAAGTAACATAAATTAGTCATACAACTGTCAATATATGTAGTTAAGGTTTAATTTTGTAATGGGATAAATATTGCTGAAATGGTATTTTTTATGTATAAAATCAATCAATTTTGATCATAATATTACATTCGCTCCAGTATCTTCCAGTGATAACCACCGGTTACCTTCAACTATATAAAATGTAAGTAAGTAAGTACTACTAATTTAACTGAATTTACTAATGTACTAATCGCTACCCAGCTACGGACCTGGTTCCTGCCTGCCGGCTGGTGTATTGGTTAGCCTTAATTTCATCGCATAGATGTTAGAATTTTGAGCGTAAACCATATAATTTTATGTAATAACATTATAGGGAATTTCATGAACTAAAGACATGTCTATAAATTATTCCACTGAGCCATGTATTTTTCTCACAATTTAAAGAAAACTTCGAAATTAATGTTATTTTGTGGTTATCCGATTCAACTAACATCAAACGTATCGCTATTATGAACCTTATTTGTTGCCGCGATGCGTTATTGTCAATTACCGAAACTTAAGTCATAGTTATTAGTTACAAAATTAATCTTTATGTGTTCCATTTCAGGTCTGACTCCGATTCAGAATACCGGTCACAGTCCGCAACTGTAGCCGAGCCGAAGCCGCAACCAAAGAAGAAGGTGTCGAAGCGCAAAGCTTCCGAGAGCACCACACCGTCCGTACCGAAGTCAAGGTAATTTTGTGTTACTGTTTTTACCTTTAGGTGCTAGTTGTGTATGTTATGTCAATTAAAATGTTATACACCGATAAACGTTGGTTAGTGGATTTAGAACTGCAACGAAGAGAGCTCTGAAATCAATTTCCAATTATATTCCTTGTAGGAATGTTTACAGTTAGTTCATGAGATATTTAAATTATTATAACAGAACATCATGCTTTCTATCCCCGTAGGGTTCAACAGAGGAGTAATACACCATCAATTTGTCAATATTAAAAAATAAATGTAATAAATAATGTGTTAAATTGTTTACAGTAAAAGGCGCAGCTTGAGCTCGGACCTCTTTGGTTTGGAGGACTACGTCCCCACCAAAACCTCAGTTGCGGACTTCGGTTCGTAACTCATCAGCCGTGTTGCCAACGGTAAAGTGCGGCGAACGGCAGACGTATCCGGGGACTTTTACGTGGAGGTTAAAGTCTACAACAAGGCTGAAGTTGCCTCCACCCCAAAAGAGGAGCGGTGGAAGAAAGCCTCGGTGGCACTAAAAGTGCAGCTTAACCGGAACACGCCGCAGTGGGACGGGTTACAAGTTTTTATGAGACGAACTCATGAGTTTTTTGATAACTCTGAGCCTGTCTTTTATAGCGATAATATTAGTTTAAAATAAATATTTAAGTTGTTGAGGCACCAGATGTTTTTGTATTTCTGCGAGCGTAAATCATAATCGTAAAAATAATACATTGCAACATCTAATAGTAAGTTTAAAACTATTATATTTTAAAATGCCGTTCTGTACTGTTTGTAACACATCTGTTGAGCGCAGGACACTGGACAGGTCACCTACGTAGTACTAATCATAAAAACAAAACTATTTCGCATTTTTGCGAAGGTGTTGAAATAATACATTCTGCATTTCGTAATCGTATAGCTTCTTATAGAATTGTCGCTCCGTCTGAGAATAGTTCTCTACAACCATTTCTTATTAATATTTGGGACAAAATTAAAACGTTAATTAATATTTCTCTTAAAGAACATACTTGTCTAAAAGTTAATTTCGAATTTTTTGCTTTATTTTTAATGTTTAAAAATGATTCTCAGGAGATGAAATCATTTGCCACAAAAAACTTTACTCTGCATCAGAATTATGAAATTGATTCATTATTAACTCAAGTAAAAAACATTTTATCAAAAAAGATAGAAGAATTTCAGGACCGAGACAGTGGATGGACGTTCTTGAGCAGTTCTCATTTGGAAGTCAATGTTAACAAATATCAACCGTTGCATGGTTCAGGCTTTATCGAATTGCCTTCTGCAATAAAATCGAAAAGAGCATGTGTTAATATCCACAATAATGACGAGTATTGTTTTTTGTGGTCTGTTGTTGCTGCTTTATATCCAGCTAAAAGTCATCCTGAAAGAGTATCTTCTTACCCTGATTTTCGTAACGTGTTAAATGTAAAGGATATGTCATTTCCAGTGAATTTCTCAGATATTGCGCGGTTCGAAGTGAATAACCCCGAAATTTGCATTTACATTTATGGTTTAAAAAATAATACCGTCGTAGGACCGTTTTACAAACCAAAAGCCTTGAACGGAAAGGTGATTCATTTACTTTATTTAGAAAGAGATAATATGTCACATTACTGTCTCATTAAAGACTTGCCGCGACTTGTTAAAAATCAAATAACAAAACACCACAGTAAACTGTACTTTTGTGATGCTTGTTTAATGTTTTTTAATTCATGCGATGATCTTAGTTCACATAGTTGTGGAGGTGTTGTCACTGAACTACCTCCAAAGGGTTCTTTCATACAGTTTAAAAATTATAATAGAAAGCAAATTGTTCCATTTGTTATATACGCAGATTTTGAAACAATGCTAGAACGGTATGAATCTTGTGACCCTGACCCCACTAAGGCGAGTACTGTAACGCGACAGCGACATGTGCCTATAGCTTTCGCTTATCATATTACGTGTACGCTAGACGAAAGCCACAATCGTTACGTTTCTTATCGCGGTTCGGATTGTGTATCAAATTTTGTGAAGTCTATCTATAAAGATGCACAAAAAATTTACGATATTGTAAAAAATAATGTTCCTATGATTTATTCAAATGAAAATGCTCGCGACTTTGAAAACGCGTTGACATGTCATATTTGTAAACACTTCTTGTTCGGCGATAGGGTTCGCGATCATTGTCACTTGACTGGTAAATATCGCGGCGCAGCTCATAGTTATTGTAACATACAATACAAACTACCATCATTTTTGCCAGTATTTTTTCATAATTTGTCTGGATACGATTGCCATCTTTTCATAAAAGAATTAGGTGAAGCTCCTGGATCTATAAAAGTGATACCTAAAACAAAAGAAAACTATATTTCTTTCACTAAGTTTATTCCGATTGCTACCGGGGAAAGCATCCAAGTTCGGTTTGTAGATTCTTTCAAGTTTTTAGGAACTAGCTTAGAAAAGTTGGTTAGTACAATGAAAAAACAAGACTTTAAACAATTAAAATCTTATTTCCCTAATAAAAAACAATTTATCCTACTCACTCGTAAAGGAGTGTATCCATATGACTATATGTCTCAATGGGAACGTTATGAAGAAACGTGTTTACCCTCAAAAAAATATTTTTTTAACTATTTAACAAATGACGCAATTACGGACGAAGACTATGAACACGCTCAGTCTGTTTGGTCAGTATTTAATATTCAAAACATGGGTATGTACACAGATTTGTATCTCAAAACAGATGTTTTGTTGTTAACAGATGTATTTGAAAATTTTCGAAAAACTTGTAAACTACATTACAATCTCGATCCCGCGTTTTATCTTACAGCACCAAGTCTATCTTTTGATGCAATGCTTTTAAAAACAGGAGTTCAATTAGAATTGATTAGTGATGTTGAAATTTTTAGAATGATACAAAAAGGTATTCGAGGAGGTGTTTGTATGTGTTCCAAAAGACATGTCAAAGCCAATCATAAATATTTAGATACTTATGATCCAGCCCGTCCTAATTCATTTATCATTTATTTAGATTGTAACAATTTATACGGTTATAGCATGTGTCAATCCTTACCCTATTCGGATTTTAGATTTATGAATAGACAAGAAATAGATTTTTTACAATTGAACTTAGCAGAAATTAGTGATACTGCAGAAAACGGTTACATCCTTGAAGTTGATTTAATATATCCGGAGAATTTGCACATGGAACACAATGGCTTTCCCTTTTGTCCAGAAAAATGCTTACCACCGGGTGGTAAGAATAAAAAGCTAATACCAAATTTGTATGATAAATATTACTATGTTATTCATTACGTACATTTAAAAAAATGTTTACAGCACGGTTTAGTATTGAGAAGAATCCATCGCGCTATTATATTTAAACAAAGTAGTTTTTTAAAGCAATATATTGATATTAACACCCAGTTACGTCAAAAAGCAGAGTCAACGTTTGAACAAGACTTTTTCAAATTATTGAATAATAGTATTTTTGGAAAGACCCTAGAAAATAATGAACACCGAATAGACGTTAAGTTAGTAAACAAGTGGTGTGACTCGAACAATAAAACAAAAAAGACTACTTGTGCTGAAAAATTGATAGCCAGCCCATATTTTCATAGCGTCTCTGTATTTTCTGATGATCTAGTAGCAATCCAAATGAAACCTGTGCGTATTATACTTGATAAACCAATTTACATAGGGTTTGCAGTATTAGAATTATCTAAGGCTCACATGTACAACTTTCACTACTCCATCATTAAACCTTTTTATGGTAACCGAATAGAATTATGCTATACTGACACAGATAGTCTAGTATATGATGTACAGAGTAATGATGTTTATAAAGACTTTAAGCTCCATTTTCTAAAATATTTTGATACCAGCAATTATGACTGTAACAATGACTATAACTTACCAATTATTAATAAGAAGGTTCCAGGACTGTTTAAGGATGAAATGGGTGGTGACATTATCAAAGAATTCGTAGGACTGCGCTCAAAGCTTTATTGTATTAAAACGTTAAACAAAACAATTAAAAAGGCAAAAGGTACAAAAAAATGTATTACCAAAAATTTTAATATGTTAGATTATAAAAATGTTTTATATGATTGCAATGTTATTCGTAAAAAAAATGTATTGTTTAAATCAATAAAACACGAAATATTTACTCAGGACTTAAATAAAGTAGCACTTTCAAGCAATGATGATAAACGATTGCTATCGTTTGATAAAGTTTCTACTTTAGCCTGGGGTAACGCAAGTATATTTAAGTAATACATATTTTAACATGTTTTTTATTGATTGTGAATGGTAAAACTTATGACGTCCTAAATGGAAAGTTAGATAATTTTTCATCCTACCTACTGTCTTACTTACTATTATAAAAAGTCTGTATGGGTGGGTGGATGGATGTTTGTTACTCTTTTAAAATGTGAAATAAGTAGTATTGCTATGTAATTTAATTCAAATAGTATCGATAGAAGTTTCTTTTGAACCTGGTTTTATTATGTATACAATTCTAAATTGTGTGTATTCTTGGTGTCCCTTTTACTAGTTAGAGCTAAACAGTGTAGGTATATATATATATCTATTATGTGCCTACAAAGTATAAAGTTGAATAAATTAAATTGTGTATATTCATTACATACATCTGTTTCATTTCTGTTCCTGATGACAAAGCACACAGCGCTCGCCGCGTGTCGATACAGGTTCCAACTTGATAAAATATGTACCTAATGTCCAGTTTTGATGACAAAGCACTCATGAGTCGAGGTTCACACGCGCGGTGTAGAATTTAACACCGATCAGGTGCTCATCAGATTGAACTTGTTGAAACATGAAATTGATTCACATCGCAAGGTTTTATGGAGTTTGCATTTCATAATAATATGATTAGTACATACATCACAAGGCAGTCAGCCGGACTGGTCACATCACGTCACTTAAAAACGAAACAAATTGTAAGTATTGCACAAGCGTATAAGTACTTATAAAATTATGTCTTATTTATGTGTTTGATATAATTATTAATAATTATAATTTTCTTTGTTTCAGATCATCAATAATGTGCGATTCTCCAGATATTATTGACTTCTCACAATACGGTCAAGGTTTTCCGACTCCGAGTTTAAGCTGGCATATCCCAGATATCCAAGATCAACAAATACCTGTCAACAAGGAACCTAGAGCAAGACAAGACTGCGGACCTGCTAGCAAGAAGCCTAGAACAAGACGGGAGTGTCTAAAACAGAAGTCATCTCTGCCTAATTATTGTGAATCATATGTCATAAACAATGAGAAGAAAAAAGGATTACGACTGATCCAGGTACAAGTGTTGGATATCAGTGAACAAGAACCTGCAAGTGACAATCAGAATGTGATGTTAAGTGCGCAGTATGTAGTGACTGAACCGGTGGACTATGTTATGGAGGAGACGCAATCGTTAATTAACAAAATTTCAAAAAAACTTTGTGGGGACAGTTATTATTAAGTGATGTAATTATTTTGTAAGTACCTACTTTATAAGTTAATATGTGAGTAATATTATAGTTATTAGGGTATAATAATAGGTTTTTATGTTGTGTAAGTTCTGGATGTATAAATTATTAGAATATCATATATGTAAGTTTTATTGTAATAATCTTTTAAATATACAAAAGAAGTTACAAAAATATCAAAAACAAAAAATAATAAAGAGAGAAAAAAATTAAATAAAATATCTAGATTGTTTTAATGTAAATAGATAATATTAATCTCTTAGTTTAATTTTGTTGGGTAGTGCTCATACATCACAAGTTTTTATGTTATAAGTATGTATGTACGCGTAGAAAACATGTGGGGACAGTTATTATGATTATTGGGTTGGTAGATATAATTAGTTTGTAATAATTTTAAATAATTTAAAAAATAAATAAAAGTATATTCAGTTATAATTTAAATTATGTTTTATTTTGTATTACTTATTTATACTCGAACTCTAAATTAGCTCTAGTGTAATGATATTATTATAGGTTAATTGCTTTAAGGATTTTTTCTTACAATAATTCGTTTAATAAATATCATTTTGCTACAGCTCATTTAAAGTTTAGTATGTATGTTACCCTGATTATATTAAATAAAACACTCATATAATTACATTTTTATTAACTGAACATTACAAAATAATTTTAAATAGATTAATGAACATTAATTTTAAATAGATTAAATATAGACATATTATTATCCACATACCATTTTCTAATACATATAGCATTATTCAAAGCACAATTTATTTTATGGTTCACACAATTAAAATCAGTTTTATTTTTACAGAACTTCTTTTTTAATGTCGCAAAATTAGGGCACCCTTTTTCACCTATGTCAATCACTTCACAGTTTGCACATAACTCTTTAATCCACTTAATCTTCTCCAAACCCTTTGTAATAATTTTTTTATTTTCTAAATACGGTACGATGACGTGTTGAAACTCTCTGTAGTCTATAAAGCCCTCACTCCAGAAAATTCCTCTATTTCTTTCTAACCATCGCACCTGCTTCTTTTCTTCTTGAGTTAAATAATAAAACGAATGCGGTGGTTTAACCAAGAACGTCTGTGTGTGGTCATTACTTACGATAGCCACTTCTTTGACAATAAAATTATTGTCTAAATATTTGAATCCTTGGAGTTCGACAATGATAATATCCGCGTTCATGATAACTTCTTCACTGTGTTGCTTAATGGTTTGTATTCAACAATGCAATCGTTGAGAATGAGACAGTATGCCGAAGTTTGATCTGGTATTTCTGAATCACTCTCAATTTCTACCCTTACATCCACAACGGGTCCAGTCTTCAGATTATCGGTCTGTCTAGAGCAATCAACAACAAACAACGGAGCTAATTCTTTAAATTGTTTCTCGCTTAATAAAGACTCCGGACAACGTCCATAATATGACTGTTGAAATCTGATGTATTGCTCATATAATAAAGCAATTCTGTTATTGGCGAAGTTGACATTGATGTTTTCATACGGGAAATATGTCGAATTAAGGTATACTTTAATGTCACGAACATAGCAGTGATCAAACTGCGACATGTCAGAACTTGCATTATTTTTTCTACTTGTTTGTAGACCAATTATTACATATCTCGGTTTTTCTATTTGAGATGAAGTTTTGATAGACCATGTGCTTTGTAGTTCTTGGTAAAGTGGGGTATTCATATAGATCCCAGTTTCTAAAAACCATCTGAAGCGGTCGATCTTTTTCCAATAGTTTTAATAAACTTATTTTTTCTTTGTCCGATACTTTAACATGGGGTACGCGCCATATGATTTTATTGATTTGAATGTCTTCCACTATTTCGCCGGTATTTAATTTTACAGCGTTCAAATTAGTGTTGCTTCGTAATAATATTAGTTCATGTCTACTATTTATTACAACTTTTTTAAAATCTTCTGCAAAACCGAGGATATTCCGAAGTGGTATAGACGCAGAAAAACTTCCTCCATTAATATTTTTTATGCCATCGATACTCCAACCCCAAGCTCTAGCTATTTTTGATTCATTCTCATTCATTGATATTAATGATTTCATGGTTGTAGTTATACCGGCATTTTTTATTTTATCAATCTCCACTCCGTTTAATTCGTACCTAATATCTTGGAACAAGAAGAGTAGTCCATTGTTCGTAAAATTGACACTAGTAGCTTTCTCTTTTGAATCTTTTTTGTTAACGATAACGGTTCCTTCCAAATACAGAGTGCTGGCTGATGGTAATATGTACAGATCCTGTTGGTTGATAGGTATGCGTATTTCATCGTTCCTGTTGAAACTCGTTACATAAGGTTTGTACGAATGAAATTCGATTCCTTCTATACTGTTGTCGTAAGTCGGAGTGGATAAAACGTCTAAGATATTCATTTTAACAATCCAATCGCTCTGAGAAATATCTTATTGTCTTTAGTTAATTTTATTTTGCTCTTAGAACGACGTCTTATTTGGTAGGCAGCTTGAGTAGAACTGGAATTTTTAATTTGATGAGACACATATTTATTGTAGTCAATCATTTTTTCTTCTAAGATGTAAATACAGCTGCACTTCTTCACCACGCAAATTAATTAAACGATTGTTTATATCTAGTAGTCGGATATGTATGCAGCTTATGCTGTTTCGATTGATTGGAAAATATATTGCGTTCTTCGGGATTTCTACGATTCTGTATCCAGGTGGTACGTTGAGTGCGAATTCGTGAATTATGTGACTTGGTTCACCGTTTATGTAAGAGCCGCTCACAATGTCACATTCGATCCTTACCACTGTCGTCGGTAAAATGTTGACTGGATGCTGTGACACATGCCATTTATTTGCTTTCAGAACCTGCTTATCAAATCCTAACAGTCTACTGAAAGAGTTTTCTTTCTTAAAATTAACGTCTTTTGAACAGTATATGGCAGTTTTTAAAGTATTGTTATTACATTGTAATTTGATTGAGGCATCTTTTATTTCGGATTTTAAATAATCGTAAATATCTTGCAATTCGTAGGTGCCTTCCGGTATTTCAATAACATCTTTTGAGCCATAATAATACTTGTTATTACTTTTATCAATATTTGGTATAGAATTAAATGTTGAAAAATGCAATAAAGCACACTCATATTCTCCATTGAGTTGCAACGTATTAGGATAGTACGTAGATAAAATTGATGAGTTTCCAGTTATTGACAAAGTGAGTGACATCTTGCAAATGAATGAAATAAAATAAAAGCATTCATTTTATATATTTTTATTCCAAAAAGTTCGTAGATATTTTAAACATAAATGACCACAGTTTACAGTATTAAATTTTTGATATCTTGTGTAGTTATATGAAACTTTACAATTCTTAAAATATCGTACCAGTTCTAATGTTTTTAAATTTCCATAGCTATCAAAATATTCAAAATAGTCATATACTTTTACATAAGCTACCCAATGCGTTCCTTCATTTTTAGAATCGTCTACGTTAACAATACCACATTCCATACGTTTCGGCTTCCTTGGTAATTGATCTTTCATATATACTCCTCGGAAATATGGGATGTCTCTTGCATAGTATTGGATGTCTACATTAGTTAGTGCGCGATTTGGTAGCTTCTTGTTCAGTTTTTTGTTGATTTTATAAACAATCCTTTACCGTTTTTATAAGGCTTTATGTATAAACCCTTGCCCACTGCTAAACCCTCCATAGTTCTATTGTGTCGTTCTGTCTCTCGCAAATTTTGTTGGGCTGATTTGTAATCATTTACCGTTTTTGCAATGCCAGCCGCACCACCAGCTAAAGCTCCTAAAGCTGATAAGCCAGCAAAAATTGGAATTAAAGGTAGAACTCCACCAGTCTTCGGTATGGGGATCACTCTCGGCACTTTGATTTGATGTAATTTGGGGCATAACTTTTTTGCAGCTAAATAAGCGAAGTTTATTAAAGACTTACTATCCTTGGGTTTTAGCTTTTTTATTTTAGAATTTATTTTTGATACTAAACTCTTAAATGTTTTGGCACCAGAACCAGATTTCAATTTGGCTTTCATGACTTTGCTTACTAACCATGAGCTTAATTTTTCACCTTTTCCCGCATCTTTTGATTTGAGTCTATGTTTAGCCATGTTCAATAGCTGTAAGTCGGCTTTATGACGATTAGGTAAATCTGTATGATTTTCATATGCTATATCGTGGTGCATACAAGCTTCGTCTAGTTTATTCACACCTCGATCACCTCGCAACAAACGTTTATGAAGTTTAGTTCCTGGTCCGCAATAATAGTATCCAGGCAAATGAGCTTCGAACGGTAGGTTATTAATTATACTGTTAACTAGTCCACCACCTTGCATTACTTAAATTATAATGATACAAATATAACAAAGTACTTCTTTTATATCTCAATTTATTAATGCAGATTTATCAATCCAACTGTTTTCATCATTACTGAGACCTAACCATTTAACGAATAGTTTCTTTCCTTTCTTTTTAAGTATTTTTTGTACTAAATAAACACCAGGATAGTTCGATTTTTGAAGTTCTTGTTCGTAAAAAGTTCCTAATATATCTTGCTTTCTTTGATCTTCTATGTGATATGTTACTGGTATAGTTTTATTAATCCTTTTTATTGTCAAGAGTTCAGTTGACCAGTTAGGAGTATAACCTTTCTCGAAATTGTGTTTGTATTTACTGATACGAACACAATCACCTTTTTTAAATTTAGGTTTCCACTGGAGGGATACATGATTACATATATTTTTTATATTTTCTTTTACGATTGCTTCATTAGATTTATTCACATCAATAGGTTTATCTTTAATTGTACGATGTTTTGTGTTGTTATACGTATTAAATAAATCTTCTAAGGGTGATCCTAACCACTTATAATTTCCAATGAGACTAAAATATTTATACAAATTATTTTTAACAGTTTTAATTAGTCGTTCTACAATTGAAGCTTTTTTAGTAGAGAACGATGAGTAATGGTTAATGTTGTACTTCTTCATTAGCGTTTGAAATGTGTTGTTATAAAACTCTGTGCCCATATCTGTTTGTAAATTAACAGGATTTTTATTGCTGCTTAGTAGTATTCGTTCAAACGCTCGAGTTACTTCAGATTTATTTTTAGACTTTAACGGTTCTGCCCAGGCATACTTTGAGAAGCAGTCAATCACCACTAAAATGAAATTGTAACCTTTATTATACTTTCTTAGGTTTTGCATGTCCATTAGATCTGCTTGCCATAAATCATCGATCCCTTTGAGAATAACAGAACGTCGAAGAAAGTTTCTTCGTGCCGCTTTGTGTATTTCATTTACAATTTGTTGTTTTGCCATTATTGAGATTTTTAAGTAATTTATCTATATCTGCTTTGGTGTAAAACTTCTCTTCCAAATGAATCAAAACCTCAGGTTCCTTTGCTTTTAAAGTAGACTGAACAGTCTTTTGTGCATCTAATATGATTTGAGCACGCAATGAAGCAATCAGTTTATTAAATTGTTTTATCGTATCAGCACTCATTCGATCTACATAATCCTTGTTCACAGCATCGTCTGCTTCTAATGGAGGTTTAATTCCTCTCAATCTAGATGACTTTAAATCAAAATCTCCATTTTCTGATTTTAACAACGCGTTATCATTGAAATTAATCAGTTCTGACAATCGCATTCTTTTATGAATTAAATGTCCAAATTTATCAATATTCATGTTTCAGGTGTACTATATGTAAAGGCTGATGATCAACTGAACAATAGTAAATTTTACACCTATTTATTTATAAGTTTACTTTCACGTAATTCTTCAATAATGGATATTATTTCATTATCTAATCCTGTGTTACCAGCATCTCGAGATGCTATTAATAACTTTAACCTTTCCACCAATTCATTAGGATTATCCCAATATACTAAATCTATGTTTTTTTTTCCAGATTTTTGTTAATGGTAGTCCTTTTCCTTTTGAATGATTACCCTGAACAGTACTTTGCAGTTTAAAAAGAGGTTTAATAACTTGTAAATATTTTTGTCCCTTATTACTTTTTATTGGTTTACTTGGGTCATTATCACGACGATGTGCGTTTGTATCAAGTAACATTTTCTTATAATATTGCAAGTCATCTTCAGTAATCAGACTTAAATCAATATCTTTCTTAAGCAGTAGTTGTTTTAAACCAGGCGTATGTCTGTATTTATGACCAGCCACGATGATATAATGATCGTCGATTGTTATGTGAGCAGAACCTAACATCAATTTCCCGCGTTCTACTCTAACACCAAATGGAATGTCTGTTAATGCTTCTGAAGACACTGACCAGGATGATGTATCGCGACCTTCACTTTTTTCAACTGATTTATACGAAGATTCACTGCTGGTATCAGACTCGTCTACATCACTACCAGTTGCAACTTTTTGCAAAGTTTCGTCTATAAACAGATCTTTAGATTCTTCATCTTCATTACTATGCAGCAAAGGAGTTTGCATACTAGCTGTAGCAATTTGGTTGAGAGGCTCTGTTACAGGTTTAAAAACTGTTTCCAAGGCTTGCTTACGCTCATTCTCAATATCTCGCATTTTTCGCACCTTCTTCTTTACAGCTGCTGCAGCATCAACAATTTGCCTCTTTAAAGATTTTTCCATAATCGATGAATAGATTGTAACCGGTTAAGCTCTGTTTGGAGAGTAATAATGTCGCACAGGTAAAGCTCTTATATATGTGTTCGTGTTCTTAGTCAAAAACTACAAACGTATCAAATTTACTTCTATAACATCCTTTGTTTTTGGAACAATCTTTATTAATTACAACATAATTGAAAGGTACACTCCATATTTTTGAACACATTTCACGGAATTCAATCCAAGTCATATCAGTGTTGACATGTTCATCGTAAACATGTCTCATATTTCTTTCATCTTGCTTAAAAAGTACGATTAGGTTCGCGTTGTCTCTTACTAACTGCTTAGGAATTTTACTATATGTCTGATTTAGATAAAAACAATCGATGAACTTGTGTCTTCCCATTGCAAAATAATCCCGCATGCTACTTTGATTTTCACAAGCAACATCATCAAATACAATCACAGAATTCGGTTTTGCGTCCTGAACACTTAGTACTTGCTCATTTTCATGATATTTCTGAAATGACGTGTCTGGTACCCGTTGCAAAACTTTTTCTAAAAATACGTACTTGGGTTGTTGCAAGGTTTTTGAATAAACATAAACATTTTGAAACCTTAAACCATTCTCGTGTATAAGGAGACCAATTAATAAATTCGTTTTTCCACAATTTGATGGTCCGCTAATGATGCATCGTACCGTTTTAGGTAATAATTTTCCATGGCGAAAACCGGTCTCCTGAGAGTGAACACAAAGTTCGTTTACATGTAACGATTGTGGTTGTTTTACAAATTTCATGACGACTGTTAAAGCGGTTTTATTAATAATGAATAAATTAACGTATTACATTGACATTTATAACTCATTGTCGCTAACTCGAGCAAATGTACGACTCTCACCATAGCTGTCCTTCAATATAAGATAGCGATTGTTTGATTTTAACCAATCAAGCATCTGCTGGTAGAACAAATCTTCGGTTTGGGCTGTATACGAGTCCTGGTATTTTGATGAACCGTTATCTGTATTTTTCTGTCCAGTTTGCAAATCTTGAATAAATATAATCTCGCCGCTAGAATTCCTCATAATAAGTTTACAAATATCTTTAATATCAGATTTCTCTGAGCTATGCATTGTAGTTAACTTGGTTGAAATGTATTTAAATCTATGATATGAAATACAACCTTCTTACTACAATAGTAAGAATCGAATGTGGTGTTAAATTACGGCGAACAATTATTTATAAAAGTTGTTTTCTTTCACTGCGTCTACTCTAGGATATTATTGGACATTGTCATACTCCACCTTCCGTTTCATCGCGTGGAATAGACGTCGAACCTGCGTATTTCATTTATATTATTGGGCATTCTACTCTTCGAGAATCTGCAGTACATGATCGAGGTAAGCCATCGGTAAGTAGTAATAATGTGCTCAGCCCCTTTAACCGTAAATGTTCGTGTGGAATAGGCGCCAAACCAGTATTAACGCAAACGCAAATTCAGTCGAAGTGAGACGTAGGAACGGTATGTAATAAAACGGAATTGTTGAACGGCGCCCACTCCGTAGGATATTATTGGGCATCTCACCACACCGTGAGTGACTGAGACGAACGGAGTGAGTCGATGGAACGGAAGGTGGGGTGAGTTGCCCAATAATATACTACTTCTGTTATTCTAAATTTATTTTGAATTCTTTATTATGATTATAGATCCCTTTTAATGTAGTACACAACTTGCTACATTGTTCTTACATTGTACCCCTAAATTCAATATGAATGATGAAATTTGTAATATATTATTGATTTTAAAAGAGTGTTCATGGAGTTTCGTACTCGTTCTTCTCCATAGAATCCTACTGTTTGGAAAACGCAACTAGCTTCTACTTTCTGATTGACTGACTGACAATTCAAAAGTACCTGTAAATGGTTTATTAAAAATAAATTATTTTGAGTATGAGTTTGGTCCACTGGCGTTTCCTTGACCGTCAATTAAATTTGACTTAACCCGCCAAAAAAAAAAACTACTTTTCCATACAAATCAGCTCTTCAGCTGTACTACCATCTGTGAATGTCTTTTAATAGATTTTCAACTTTATCGCTAAAGCATTATATTCAAGGTTGATTGAGAAATTTTGTCAGTTTTAGGTAGCTTGATGTGCTGGAGCCTGTACCTGAGTAGGTAAATCGAGTGATTTAAACATTATATTCCGTTAATTTACAAGTACCTACCCAGTAGTCATGCACTTAAACTAAACATTAAACTTTTTCCTTCACTATTATTTAAATTAAGACTAGTCATTAATTTTCCTCGATTGAATCGAAGATATTTCCACGATTTTCCACAAACCTACGATAATTCAAATAATCTGACCGAACGCTGCGCCGCCCGCTGCTTTTTGTGGGTGTACAAAACGCAATGTCTTATTACGAACTTTAAAACAGTCCGATAGTTTCGCGTGTTGACCGATGAGAACACAGTAATGTCGTTTACGCGCCTATGTCTCTATCTGTTGTTACAATAATGTCGGTGAAACAACAACGTAAGTAAGTTTCCGTAAGCCACAGGCGCAATTCAGTTAGTGAAAGAACATTGTAAGTTGATATACATTTCGATTTCACTGAGATTCTCTGTATGCGCTTGAAAACTAGTGTTTTTTCAATTGTAAGTCTTACAATTAACTTACTTGCTACTACTTACTAAACATTACTGTAAGTACGTTTTTCTTTCGCTAACGCTTTCTTTAATTGGAGTCTAATTGTAGCAAGTTACAATGTTATAATATTGGATAACTTTTTTATTTATAATAAAAAAATAAAAATAGTTACTTACATCGATGTAGTTACTTTGACAGGTACCAGGATTGGAAAATCGCGTAATAGTGTATCAAGACTTACAATTTTCTTCGAATCAAGGGTCGATATATTATTATGGCAACTAATTTTATGGCAAATGAAAGTTATGACTAATAAGTTGATATGACAAACGTTATTAGTATAAATGATAATAGTGCAAGTAAATATTATGACGAGGGACGATTATGAAAACCAATAATAGTACAAATGATTTTATGGAAAACAAGACAATACCTTATAAGTTTGTATGTAGGGGGTGTCTAGGCCTAGGTTAAAGGAAAGCAAAGTGGACTGTATTTATGTTTATTTGGTGGTTACAATCAGTATTTAATCAAAGTATATGACTGAGCGCGGTCGTGTCGGACAATGCACTGTCGCGATGGTCTTGCGTTCCGGTCCCTGCGCCGTGCCGCGTCGCTCGTTGATGACGTCGTTGTGTGTCCTTTGTGTATGTATGTGTGTGAACAGGGGGTAATCTCCGAAACTACTCATCCGATTTCAATTCACCAATAGGATGCTACGTTATCCCTGAGTGCGTAGCTTCCAATGCAATATATGCAATATACAGGGTAATTGAAAAAATACCCAAAACCACTTAATCCTGACTTCGTAATTCGTCGGTCCAGTGGTCAAGAAGCCAATCTGCAAAAACCACTTTTTCCAGGAGAGCAAAAAGAATATTGAAATTGGTCCTGGAAATCGAAATCATAACGTATCTTTCTGAAATTTTAAATTTAGTATTAAAAAATAAATGTCCTAAACTTTATGTTAAATTAAATATTCCTTTATTATTATTTATGTAAATAAAGCAGATTGGTGACTTTACCGTGGTTACTTTAGATTTCAGTAATCTATTCTTATGTTTTAAAGTAGCCTATGTGGTAATTAGTCTAGTTCACCATGGATATTATTTACTATATAAAATGAGCTGGATGGTGGTAAGTGGCCAGCTGCACTACAACAGTCACAATATTCGTGACATTTGCAGGAAATTGTAGATATTTAGGTTGGTATTTTAGGAAAGTAAGTGTTTACTGTAGGACACAGAAATTAAAATAAAAACATTTGTGAAAAAATATTTATTCTTTCATTTATTTTAGTATGAAATTGAGAAAAAATTAAAAATAAAATGTTATTCGAAATATTCTTATTGAAAAACGTAATGAAGAATTATGTAAAGTAACATAAATTGGTAGTATTCTGTAGAATCTTATAACTAAAATAGGATTATTCGCTGCCCTCTGCGGCATCAGGCTCTGGAAGAGCGTCTCTTGTAGTTTCCGAATAAGGAAGATTAGCATAAAAGCTATGGTACATTTTTGGTATTTATAAATCCGTGCATAACTTCATGAGATCTTGTTTCTTTTTTGAAGAGATCTTAAATCTTTCTGAATACGCAGGTATCGGATAGGAAATCACTTTGCCTCTTCTTTTTTTTTAAATTAATTTCTATAAAAGATTCATTTTTATCGAAACTTGTTTTCAAAAAGATCGTACTAGGCATTTCTTTTCTGTATTGTAACCAAACGGCATCATTTATTCCATATTTTTCTTGTGAGGTTGAGGGTTTGCTATGAAATTGGATTGTCATTCCAAAATCTTTAAAATCGTCGTGCTGTAATGACGTAACGGAAAAAGGTCGCGGGTTAGTTCTAGCTAGCCGAACTATCTGAGTCCAACCATCTGGAGTATATACAGGTATATTTTTTTATTTCTTTTTTTTAATTTTGGAGTGGATGGAGTCACACTCCATGTGCGTATGGCCGCTTTCAAAAAACTTGTGATCGATAACCTGCAAACTAGCATGTTGTTGAAGAGTTAATAAACACATGGAGCTAAAATGATAATTTTTTTGCTGACCTCCACAGCCATCCGACAACATTAAACACGCTAGAATTATGTCGGATGGCTGTGGAGGTCAGCAAAAAAAATATCATTTTAGCTCCATGTGATACCTGCGTATTCAGAAAGATTTAAGATCTCTTCAAAAAAGAAACAAGATCTCATGAAGTTATGCACGGATTTACAAATACCAAAAATGTACCATAGCTTTTATGCTAATCTTCCTTATTCGGAAACTACAAGAGACGCTCTTCCAGAGCCTGATGCCGCAGAGGGCAGCGAATAACTCTATTTTAGTTATAAGATTCTACAGAATACTACCAATTTATGTTACTTTACATAATTCTTCATTACGTTTTCAATAAGAATATTTCGAATAACATTTTATTTTTAATTTTTTCTCAATTTCATACTAAAATAAATGAAAGAATAAATATTTTTTCACAAATGTTTTTATTTTAATTTCTGTGTCATACAATAAACACTTACTTTCCTAAAATACCAACCTAAATATCTACAATTTCCTGCAAATGTCACGAATATTGTGACTGTTGTAGTGCAGTTTGGCCACTTACCACCATCCAGCTCATTTTATATAGTAAATAATATCCATGGTAAACTAGACTAATTACCACATAGGCTACTTTAAAACATAAGAATAGATTACTGAAATCTAAAGTAACCACGGTAAAGTCACCAATCTGCTTTATTTACATAAATAATAATAAAGGAATATTAATTTAACATAAAGTTTAGGACATTTATTTTTTAATACTAAATTTAAAATTTCAGAAAGATACGTTAAGATTTCGATTTCCAGGACCAATTTCAATATTCTTTTTGCTCTCCTGGAAAAAGTGGTTTTTGCAGATTGGCTTCTTGACCACTGTTATTATTACAATTGTATCACCAGCTGTTTAAAGAACAAAGGTAAAGTATTTAATCTGCCACTTAGGCTGGTTGATCACTGTGAATTTTAGCATTGCAATAAATTTGTACCAAGGTAAAATATACTATCTGCCACTTAGGCTAGTTGATCACTGTGAATTTTAACATTACAATAAATTTGTACCAAGGTAAAGTATTCAATCTGCCACTTAGACTAGTTGATTACTGTGAATTTTAGCATTACAATAAATTTTTAACAATGTAAAGTGTTCAATCTGCCACTTAGACTAATTGATTACTGTGAATTTTAGCATTACAATAAATTTGTACCCAGGTAAAGTGTTCAATTTGCCACTTAAGCTAGTCGAGCATTGTGATATTTTTGAAAAGTGAAAATTGCTTGACTTGGTCAACTAACTTATCGTCACATAGGACAGTTTACTATTGCACACATTGTATGGTTCGCACTTTGGCACCAGAAAGATTGTCCAAATCTTGTACAAATTTTAATGTTACGTTTACCATATTTTGCCACAATATGTATTAAAAAAAAACATTAATATTGACATTTTTAACTCAAAAACCACCTCTCTCATTTACCACTGCACCGACGGTATCATCACCCTGAACAACATTTTGTTCTACGACTTTTCAAAATTCGAAACATTTTTTTTTCCATTCAAAAAATATAAACACACTTAAAATTTTGCATATTATTTTTTCTGACTCGGCCGGTGGACTGCGCGGCTAAATCAAACGGCGTTTGCTCCAGTATAGGTACGAATTCCGCCCAGATGTTCAAGGTCGTTGACCCTAGGACCTCACGCTTGTGCCTATACATGATATATATGATAGCGAATATGATGTAGGTAGTCGGTAGGCTAATCTACCGACTACCTACATCATATTCGCTATCATATGGGTGCGCGCGCGCAGTATACGTAAATTTTACAGACTTTAAATAAACAAAAACAAATTGTTTTTGGCTACGTTATTTAGTTGAGGTCAAAGTCGTAGAACAAATGTTATTCAGGGTGATGATACGAAGTCCAAATTAAGAGGTTTTGGGTATTTTTTCAATTTCCCTGTATATCAATATATTGCATTATCAAAAAATTAGGGATCCTTGAGAAAATTCACGCCAAAGAAGTTACGGGCAAAGTGCTAGTATTTAGTAAACAAACACCTTCAAAAGAAAGCCTCAAGCTAAAATTTACGCTGAAATTCACTCAATTCTAAAGCCAGTAAATAAAAAATGTTTTTCTATTTAATTAAAAAAAATTTAGCTAACATTGCCGTCCAAAACAGCTGACAACAATCTTTGATAACGAATCCTGAACAAATAGTACATGTCCATAACAGTCGTGGTATCACGCCGAGGCCATAGGCTGCAGTTACGCGTTTAACCCCAAATATTATAGAATTTGTTCACGTATTGGCGAAAAATTCGCCTTTCTCGGATCAACAAGAGATCTGGCTGAAAATCATCGGAGCGTAAAAACTCACAGGATTCTGTGCTGAGCGTGTGGAGTAGAGTATGAGCGGAGCGGTGAGCGATGAAGAAATTACACAGAGCACATCTTCCTTCAAGATATTTAACCCTTTCCCTGGCCAATGAATTACCTACATATAATGCATTGCAATTGTTTAACTATTGTGTCTGCTTGACGGGCAGTCAACGTGTAAAAGCCAAACTATACTACACTAACTATACAAAATTATTAACGTAACGAGAACTTGGGGGAGCCCTATGTCCAGCAGTGGACGTCTTTCGGCTAAAATGATGACGATGATAATGAACGAGATAAGCTTGCCTCACAAAGTATATTGTGAGTAATGACAACAAAGTTGGCGTAGTGGCCGCTTCGCTACGTACTGCAGGTTCGATTCCCGCACGGAACAAATATTTGTATGACCTACAGATAGTTGTTCCAAGTCTAGCTGTTTATGTATGTGAGCTTATAATGTTTGTAAACGCACCCACGTTGCAGGAGAAATTCCTAGTGTGGGGCAAAGAGCAACATAAATATTATGATTTTGCGAAACAGATATTTCAATTACAAAATATATTTAAATATTGCTGTCGAGGTAACTTATTTACAAATTACTGAGGAAAGGCCTCCCACTAGGTGGACCGATGACCTGGTAAAGGTTGCGGGGATCCGCTGGATGCGAGTTGCACGGGACCGGTCAATGTGGCGCCACTTGGGGGAGGCCTATGTCCAGCAGTGGACGTCTTTTGGCTGAAATGATGATGATGATGATGAGGAAAGGTAGTGGCGCCGATTACCTTGTTCACTAACTAAATTCAAATTATACAATTGGCATCTTCTACTGCCAGGCAGCTGAAGAAAAAGACGAAGACAAATAAGAATAAGAGATGTCACATTTAGTTTTTTCTTGAACTTCGCCGTGTTTTTTATTCAATACGTTCTTAAATGACAACTATAATGATATGAACATTTTAGATCAACTTAAATTGACAGCTCTTATTAATTATATCTGTCTCTTTCTTGTTTTATTGGAGAGAAAGAGTTAGTAGCCTAATTGACACCAATGTATTTTTTTAATATTGGTGTGAGGTGTTTATAGGTCAAAGTTTATTTTCAAGTCAACACAGTTTCTTGTGATGGTCATGAGATCCATGTAGATTAATGCCTAAGCTAGTATTTGGTAAATAAAAGGACAGATTTGAGTGGGCCATGCCCAGACAGAACACACTTATGTCAAGTTTATCTCAATCCGAAAGCACACTTCGAAAATTTAATTTAAATTCCTTTTCAGTTTATCACTTGGTCCTCTCACCTCATTTCTATGATTCTTATCACGTAGGCAAAGGTATCCCTGTCAAAAAGTTAACTCGTGCGTTGTCGGCACAGCCCCTGCAAACATTCCTTTGAGAAATCATGAGTCCTTTTTACTTATATACCTACCTTCTGTTCAAGAGTTTAGGGCAAAAAAATACTTTTTTGATGTTTACCCCTAAAATTAGGGGCGAGGTGTGAATTTTAATACACAGGGATATGTTGAGGTTTTGATTGGTACAGGAGAGTGTAATTACAAAAACATGAGGTGTGCTACCTTTAGGTAGGAGTGAGAATGAAAATGGTTCCGTAGTTGTAGTAGTGGTGGAAGAGAGTAAGAGTATGGGATTTATGTCGGGTACTGGTGAGAACTCCGTGTGGTGCCTGCTGCGGATAACACCATCCCATCTCTACCCATGGGTGTCGTTAAAGGCGACAGAGGGATACTGACTAGAGGATGGGCAGCAGCCACCTTCTGAGTACCATAGCACCTACTGCGATCGCCAACATGCATCTGCCAAGCATGGCGATTACGGCAGATCCCCCCTTGGGGGAGACCTATACCCAGCAGTGGGCGTCTAAATGTTGACATGATGATGAAGGTAACTGGTCAGATTGTAGACTTGATTGGATGGTGATAAGGTAAGAAAAAACAACATAGTGTAAATAATAATAGATTATTCCTTTCAAAGCCAGTAAAAAGTGTCTGTGTCTGTAGCACAAAAAGTTCCTTTGAAAAAAAAACATTAAGTCATCATCTTCTTCCTGCCTTTGTCCAATGTTACTTGTGGTCGGCGCAACATGTTTTCTTCTTCCATTCCGTCCTGTCCAACGTCATGCTTTCACTGACTACCTTTTCATTCATATCATTCTACACACAACCAATCCCGCCTTACTTTAGCCTTCTTTTCCCTCTCCAGCCATTCACACTTATATTCATAACTCTTTTGGTCACATGCGTTTCATGCCTTCTCTTTTCAACCGACTTGAAAAAAGAAGGAGGTTCTCAATTCGACTGCATGTTGTCTTTTTTCCTGTATAATTACTTGTTACGCGATTTCTCTGGCAAATGTGAATCAATTTTGAAAATCTGGATAGAGTATGCTTCAGAGGTTTTTTCTCAGAGCACTTTTTGAAAAATCATCAAAATCACAAAAAAATCTACATAGACGACGCCTTAGTTTCTTCAATCTTTGGAGTACTTCTGTTTTAACTGTGTTGCCGGTTCTTAATGGATTTGGATGATAAGACGGTACTAAAAAGTTATAAATAAAAAGCTTTTAAAGTCATGTGCGTTCTGTGCTAAAGTTAGTTATCACTTTTTAGATTTTGAAGGTAGTTGTCTTTTTTTGTAAAAGTTTTGCCTTATTGTTCTCGTCATATTTAAGCCCGAACAAATACATCTAAACAAGCGTTAGAGCGTTGTTTACTTCCTTCGTATTAAAGCATTTAAAACACAACTACAAGCATATTTCTTTCACTTCAAAATCACAAAAAAAAGCATGAGAAAAACGGCCAAGTGCGAGTCAAACATAAACAGGGTCCCGTACTACCGGAATACGTAGTTATCTAAAATCGAGCAAAAAAAATCGAGCATTAACTCTTGTATAGCAACAATTAATAAAAATATGTCAAAGGGTAAAATTACCTTTAATTTATTTTCATTATTACTAGCATTTGCCCGCGACTTCGTCCGCGTAAATGTCGGTTATCGTGAATGCAGACGAAGTCGCCGATTAAAAGTGGCCTATGTCCTTTTCCAGAGTTCAAGTTTCATACCAAATTTCATCAAAATCGGTTCAGCCGGTTCGTGGTGAAAACGTAACAGAGTTACTTTTGCATTTATAATATTAGTATGGAAGTATGGATGGATTAGTATAGGGAGTGATTTGATGAATAACGCGGCTATTAGTAATATACATACACTTTGCGCAAAATTCAAGTGCCTACCTATTACGATTCAACAGCTAAACCCTGCTGACAGACAGACTGAAGAACAGCACAGTCTTAGTAACAGGGTCCCGTTGGAAACCCTTCAAAGTCAAAGTCAAACATTTGATTTGACTTTAACCTTGAAGGCTGAACTTTTGGACGTTTTATTAGAAAAAAATAAATCTAAAAATTATTACGCGCGCTTTTTCTTTTCGCTGTATTGTTTTTATTTGAATTATTTCCTCGCAAATATGTTATAATATTTGAATTATTTCCTCGCAAATATGTTATAAAACGTCGTATGACATACGTGCGCTTTGATAATTACCGTCTCTGCTTTCTTGTTGCCCCTTCCAAAAGGCTGCGGTACCCTAAAAATGTTGTAACAGGCCAGCACAAAATGCACAGCAAATTCCTTTTTATGCGCATTCCAATGCGGGGTTTACTCCAAAAGAATTTCGACAGTGATTAATGACGTTACAGAGATGGTGCAATGGACTGTTAAACGATACACCAAACTTCTGGGTCGGTATTTCGTAACAAGTTTCAGTGGAGAAATAAATGTACTGAGCAAGTTTGGGTCACACTTGTTAAAGATGTCTTAAACTGTAACCCTCTCTATCTTTTGCTATATTTCAACAACTGTAACTTAGAATTAAGTCTGTTTCGAATTGATGGCGTCTTCAAAGTCATCATCATCATCATTTCAGCCGAAAGACGTCCACTGCTGGACGTAGGCCTCCCCCAAGTGTCGCCACATTGACCGGTCCCGTGGGACTCGCATCCAGCGGATCCCCGCAACCTTTACCAGGTCATCGGTCCACCTAGTGGAAGGCCTTCCAATGCAACGTCTTCCGGTTTGCGGTCGCCACTCCAGAACTTTTCGGCCCCATCGGCCATCCGATCTTAGAAGTCAATAAGTTGGAAATGATAAGTTTCAGAGGATTTTGCAATAAAAATAATGTTAGGTAATATTTAATTTGGAGGGGTTCGTAGCTAAGTAAAGGTCCATCGATCTTAGTTAGGCTTGCCGCGGACTGTCCGTCGATGGGTGACCATCCATTTCATACCTAGACCCCTTCATGCCTCGGAAAGCACGCCTGGGTTGTGGAGACTAGATAGGCAGACGCTCTATGTAAAATACTGGTACTCAGTTACATCAGGGGTGTGATTCTGTAAGACCTCATTCTAAACTTCAAATCTGAATCCGTTGTGAGTTTCTTGATTGGCATTCTAAAAACTCGGTTGATAATTCGAATTTACACTAGCGCCACCCTTGCGAGCGTTTCACTAACTAAATGGACAGGGAGATTTTGACAGATAAAATATGAGATGACGTAAGAAGTGGTATTCTGTAAGGTAATTTCCCGTCACTTCGACGCTCACTTCGCACTCGAACCCGATTCAAAGTGATTTTGAACCTTATGCGAAGTGAGAGTAAATAGCGATGTGAGATGCGAGTTGTGGTTCGAATTTTACAGAATCGACCTGCTGGTTAGACTGGAAGCCGACCCGAACATAGTTGGAAAAGGCAAGGCAGATGATTTCGTTATTTTGCGTGTTACTTAATTTGTCATATAATAATATAGTCATTATTATGCTTTTTTAATTTGTTATATAATAATATAGTCATTATTATGCTTTCTTAATTGTCTTAAAATAATATAGTCATTATTATGCTTTCTTAATTTGTCATATAATAATATAGTCATTATTGTGCTTTCTTAATTGTCATATAATAATATAGTCATTATTATGCTTTCTTAATTGATTCGTGTTTTCTCTTTAAATATAGTCTTTTTTCAACCGACTTCAAAAATGGAGCAGGTTCTCAATTCGACAGTATGTTGTTTTTTTTTATATATACATTTGTTACGCGATTTCTCCGGCAAATGTGAATCGATTTTGAAAATTCTTTTTCTTATGGATACAATATGCCTTAGGGGTGGTCCCTTATAAATTTTATCGAAATTGATTCAGCACTTTTAAAAAAAATAATTAAATCTCAAAAAAATCTACATAGATGACGTTAAAATAGTTTCTTCAATCTTTGGAGTACCTCTGTTTTGAAATGGAATGAAATTTATTTATTACCAGACTAAATGTAACTTTTTTAACTGTGTTGCCGGTTCTTAATGGATTTGGATGATAAGAAGGTACTAAAAAGCTTTTTTATTTTTCGTTCTACTTGACAGGATGTTTGAATAATGAGTTTTTTTTCTTTTTCAAATTAACCAATTGTCCGCCACAGTCATGTAGAGATGACAAACCAAAATATTCCCAGCACACCACGGTCATGAGTACATGACAGACTTCTGTACGTAATTGTATAGAGTAGTGATTCGTAATTGAAACTGTTCTAAACTGTTCTTGTCAAACTTCTTTGTTACTAAATTTGAAGTGAATGATTTGGAGTCTTAATAATTATGGGAGCACAAAAGTGTTCCTATGTTTGTTTATTTCATGCAATTGTTTCATGCGTCTGTTGGAGATCCATATAAATAAATAAATCACCGTCTCCTGCAGATGGGGCGGTGAGATTGTTCCGAGTTGTACAATTGTTGCCGTATGGTGTCGGACGTGAAGAATAGCACCATCCCATATCTTCCCGTGGGTGTCGTAAGAGGCGACAAGAGACTCACCAGAGAATGGGCAGCAGCATTCTCTGTGCCTTTGTAACAACCATACTGCGATCGCCAACCCGCCTGCCAAGCGAAGCGATTATGGCAAACCCCTCCCCCAAAGGGGGGGTTTGCCTATGTCCAGCAGTGGACGTCTTTCGGCTGAAATGATGATGATGATGAATGGAATTTACCAAGAATGGTGCTGCCCATTATGTTACTACAGATCAATTACTGTCTTTTACTAACACACAGTCTATTTGTAGAATCCCTATTCACTCCGTAGATCAACGAAACGTTAAATCTTCAGTCGAAAATTGTATTGACCTCGAAGTAGTTGATAATCTACTAAAACACCAAAATTAGATCAATCAAATTGACAAGGTACCTAACCGAAGGTAACCGAACCCGAACAGCGCCCAAAAATAAAGAAGAAAACATCCTCTCGGACATCTAATTTAAAACGAGCAAAGTCAACAAATGACGGTAGTCGACATAACTAAGCTGTGTGGTCACCCCCCACCACGGAACTCATCAGTCTCGCATCGACCATCCTCGGGGTAAGACCTGCGGACTGTCGAATTAAAAATTAACTACCGTAAGGCGCTAGACGTGAAAATTTATCGGTCAGTCTACTTTGTTTATGGATGGTCGGACCTTTTAGGTGATTAGTTTTAGCTTTAAAGTGACTTAGTGTGGGTACGTTAGTTTAAAATTTTGCGTATATTCAAAGTTTCTAGTCTGATGTAAAAATATTTTAATAATATTCACTATTTCCATTTCGAGGAACGTCGTTTATATTCTACTATGTTTTTAATATATTTCTAGATTATATACACAGAACAGATAAATATCTGCTCTGTGATTATACACATGATACGTTCACTTACATATTTCTTAGTAATTGCTTCCCTTCAAATATAAACCTAAGGGTCGCTTTACACATAAGCGGTTCAGAATTTTCAAAATAATATTATCAAAAGTGGTGTTGAGGTCGCGGAACTTCCTCTTCCCGACCTTGACTAATTTTGTTTCTAGAAAAATCATAAATAATCAAAACTGACAGTCTCGTTGGTTGTTATATCGCCCTTAACTTTAACTAGGTCCTCCAGGAGGAGTCAAATCAGGGTTCCCCACACAACCCGATTGGAGCATATTCAATGTCGTAAGAAAGAAAATTGGAGCTAATCTGTAACGCGCCGGTTTCAGCTGAAATACGACCCTGAAGTATCGTAAGCGTGGCAATCGACGCTCGCCGCACTTTGTTTTTTGCCAAAGATTATGTAGGTGTAAATGGGTTTCAAGAAAAACTCGCTTAAAAGTGTTTGGCTTCTAGCACTTACTTTGTAATTTACCTAAATTGAGTGTTCTGTTAAAGTGATCTGCTTAATTTTTAAAGAAGTTTTAAGTTTGGCGTTTTCTTTAGCATTGAAATTGCGAATAATTAAGAGAATCTTTGCTGAAAGTAGGTATTAATTGTTATTCTAAGCATTTAGGTAATTTGTTATACTGTATCCAGTAGGAAGGATGGTAACTAAAAAGGTTTTATATTGATCTTTTAAGGGTAGGGGCAAGTTATATATCTGCTTTTGTTCTTCTCTAAAAAATACTGATAGCTACCAACTCACTGCAGAAATTTAAAAAAAGATAAGCAGTGTGGCTGCCATTTTTAATTTCAGTTAAAAGTGTATGCAAAGAAAGTACAGATCAGATTTAATGTTCAGTTATATTTTAGTTTTTTTAGTACGTAAAATACGCACTGAGACATGGAGTTACGGACACCAGCCCGTGATACTATTGCTACTACACAGTAACGTAAGTTACGTATTTTTTTATGTTGAACACTATCAACGCTACGGCATAAACAAATAAACATAACCATAGAGAAAGAATAACTAAACACTAACACTGACACTGTCATAATAATGACATAAGAATTGTATCTTGTTGACATTTATTTATTTTTTAAATTCCTGAAATTCCTGTTCCTGAGTTCTTAATTCCTGTTTTTTCCTAATTCCTGTTATTTTCACTTTAGCATATGCATGCTGGCAGGAGATGCTGAAACCGTCTCTCTGAATCCATTGTACCGTATGATGAGGTATGATTTTAAGTCACGGTGACTTTCTGTTACCATGTCGAGTCGAGTGCTATAAAGATGTATGGGTGTGCGCTCACTGTGGTGACAAATAGTTCCTAGCATCTGGCGACACTAGGTGACGTGACTGTCACCCAACCTGTACATTATATGGAAGTGCGCTCACTCGGAGATTTTTTGTCTCCCGGCCGGTGAAAGTCGGTGGCACGGAGAAGACTTGTGCTGTATCTAGTATTACGATGGCGGGTTCTCCGGAAAAGGAAAACATTGGAAAAAAAATGTTGATAGAGGAGGCAGAGAAGAGACAAGCGTTATACACAAAAAAATAAAGGAATACTCGAAAATTAATATCATAAGAAGATTGTGGGACGAAATACATTTATTATAATTTATAATACAATTAAATTTTATTTTATCACAAATTACAGCAACCTCTTTGAAGTTCATTTTTCGAATGAGCGCTTTTAGTTACCCTGTGACATTAAGTTGCATTGGAGTGAGAGTAGGTGACATTGACTAAAAGTCACCGTGACTGAAAACACAATCAGCGACTGCCCTAACTCAATTTGCATCGTGATATTGTTTCTTATTATTTCCTAAGACTGCTAAGTCGCATCTACACATAATTCTCTAGTCTAAGTCGGATGGCGCAAAATGGTTAATATTCATGACAGTCTGCGGGCGGCGAGTGAAATTGCTTCACATTTTTTATGTCTACTCCTGCTACAGTCAAACAAAAGTCTTCAGCTAAACTTTACGGGTTCTGTATTTGGGTATTTTGTAGATACTAGTTTTTATGGATAGGTCGCACTTATTTGGGGTTTCTTTTTATCTGTCTCTAGTGGAATTTTTGTACCTTATATTTTTAGTGGTACCATTTAGAACCTTCTAAGAATTAAACCATTTACCTAATTTTAAATTGTCAAGGAGTTAAGTTAAAAAGAAAGTTTATTTTATTACATTTAACTGTTTGTCAAAGTCAACATATTTATTCCAATTAGACCATTAAATAAAAGAGGCACTTTGGTACGCCATTTACATTAAAATTTAATTGAAAGGTAGTTTCTTACGGAGAATAATGGCAAAGAAAACTCCATACTTATTATTTTAAAATAAATATTTTACAACATTAGTACTTACTGGAAAGTTAGTACTTTCGATTAAGCAATACATTATGTAGAAGATGACCAATTACAAGTATCCGCTGATAAACATTTGTAGGACTGTATAAAAATCTACAATCTCAATCCAATCAATCTTTTAGATTCTTATGGAGAAGAATGGGCAGGAAACTTAATACATCTTTAATTATAGATACTACACGTGTCTGTTCCTAGTCTCGATTTAAGAATAGGCTTCAACTAAGAGCTCAACTGTCAATTAGGAGACACAATAGCAAGCGACCAATATTTGACTTCTGGACATTTAAAAGGCTAATTTAATCTTCTATAGGTATAATAAAAATGAATCGTTGTTCGTTAGTCTCGCTAAAACTCGAGAACGGCTAGACCGATTTGGCTAATTTTGGGCTTGAAATATTTGTAGAAGTCCAGGGAAGGTTTAAACGGTAAGAAATTGAAAAATAAAGAATATAACAACGAATATAACAACGAACGAACATAACGAACGAATATATTGAATAGAACAACGTGTGTCGGGTCAGCTAGTTAAAGATAAAAACACTGCTTGTTTGAAACAAGTACTTACCATATTGCCGATACTTGGCACTACTTTCAGATAGTCTTCTCCTTAATGTATGATTTTAGACACTTTTGCACTTTACGCCAAGGTCGCGGGTAACCGGAGAATGCAAGTGGCAGATTGCCGCTTGTTGTGGCGTTCTATGGGGGAGGCCTTTGTTCAGCAGTGGACGTCTTCCGGCTGATGATGATGATGAGACGATTTCAGACGACATTATTTTCACAATATCTGGAGTCGACATTAATCAAGCACATTTCGACTAAATTTTTTCGTTCAAGTTTGTCTGTGTAGACTTAAGAATTAAGTTTGAAATTATTCCAGGGTAACAAAAAACGGGATACAAACTGTCGTACGTGTTGAGCGATATCTAACGGGTGCCTAATTTAAGCTAATAATAATAATAATGTGGGGACATATCACACACAGCCATCTGACCCCAAATTAGGGAGTGCTATGGGTGTCAGACAGCTGATATACATACTCAAATAAACACAGAAACAACAACCAGAATCAAGGCAAACACAAATTCTCATCACACAAATGCTTACCATGGGCGGGATTTGAACCCGCAACACGCTGCGCAGCAGTCAATCGCTCAACCACTGCGCCAACCGTGTCGTCATTTCGCTCAGCTGTCCAAACGTGAAAGAGGAACGAACATCCATCCATCTATCCATCCTTCCTCACGAAAAATGCAATTTTGGTCGAGCCCTAAATGCGAAAGTTTGCATTTAGGGCTCGACCAAAATTGCATTTTTCTTCGTTATTCAGGGGCTATTAACTCAATAATTATGAGAAACAAATTACATCTAAAGGTAACATCTACAGGTTTTATAAGTCTTTTTTTTATGTTGTATTATTTGTATAACCCTTATGTTTGTGTTTACCTGTACGAGGTTTCAAATAAACAATTTTTCTTTCTTTCTAAAAGCATATTATTAATGTTCAATATCCTATCATCACATTCCACGTTCTTATTTATTTTATGTACCCTATATACAAGTAAATTTCCCTGTAAAAAAATGACTAAAATAATTGAAAACATGTATCTTTTGATAACTAAAAAATCTTTATACTTAATTCACGTTTTATTTTATTTCAAAAGATCGTTTCTCTTTTTTTTAACAAAAAGCCCAAAAACTGTTCTTTGCTTGCTTCTTTCTTTCTTTTCTTTCTTTCTAAAAGCATATTATTAATGTTCAATATCCTATCATCACATTCCACGTTCTTATTTCTTTTATGTACCCTATGTACAACTAAATCTCCCTATAAAAAAAAGACTAAAATAATTGAAAACATGTATCTTTTGATAACTAAAAAATCTTTATACTTAATTCACGTTTTATTTTATTTCAAAAGATCGTTTCTCTTTTTTTTTAACAAAAAAACCCAAAAACTGTGCGAATTTCGATTCTGCGGCAAAGAGGAAATGAATGGTACAAAGTTATTTGGTTAGGGAAGCGCCTTAAAATAACAATACGTAGTAGGACAAATAACATCTTTACTTACCTACTTTTAAATAGTATTTTTTATGATCACCATACAGTTATATTTGAATGGGATACTTTGTCGCATTAGCTGGAACGCTTCTGCAGTCGTATTAGTCAGAGTCTTTAGTCGATGCGACCCCATCAGTCATACACTCTCACTAAAAAAGTGAAAGTACAAAGCCAAAATGTTAGTTGGCGATAACATATCAATCGTATGACAGATTTGATGAAATTTCCGGTGGGCACTGGACGCCAGGGCGGATATTACTTCTGCCGCCCAAAGTGGGTCACAGACCATTCGAATGGGACCAATGGACAGAGCATCGATCTTTTGTGTTGAAAAAAAAAGTAGCAAAAACGCTGGAAAAGATTTGGTGGGAACGTATTGTGTGTAGTTTTTGCTTTCATGGGAAAGATACGGTTCAATTCCTAGGTCTGGTAAAGTGTTACTAAGGTTTTACATCTGGAATTCCTCAGAAATAAAAGCTACTAAAAAAAAAGCTACTAAGCTAGGAATTTGTTAATTAAGAATGTTGCAAAATCGGCAAGCTGAAATGGCACTACATGTCACGGCTGTCGCAGTGGACCGATGGCCGATGGTGCAGACAGGTTCTGGAGTGGAGACGGCGAATCGGTTGAAACAGCCTGAGACGTTCTTCAGTCCAATGGACCGATGACCTGAGGATGTGGCCGGTGGTGGCTGGATGCGAAAGGCCCAGAAAAACACAAACTCTTCAGCTTTATAATGTTAGTTAGATTCAACGAGATTTTCTTTAGGTCTGGTACATACTAACCATATCCATATTAATAAATTATTAGATAAATTTCCTAATGTTATGTAATAATATAATATGTACAGCAAATTGAGAATGTAAATTATGATTATGATATTATGTATTTGACATTGTTGTAACTGTTATAAAAAATCTGCTAGTTGCTTCGGTCTGGTGCGAACGTGTGTTGTGTTAATTCTCGTAACTATTTCCTATTGGTTAATTAGTGAAATTTCAAATCTCTGTCGCACTTCGAGTGTTCTTATGGCATAACCACGCCTTTTGGGAGGGTCTAGAAAGGGACAATATTTTTTGCAAGCTTACATCCATAGTTTAAGTATTGAAGATCGCTCCGATTGGTGTATTTGCAACCGTTTTGGCGGGGATCGAACCAGCGAACTCGGACGCACGGAGGTGAAGTGCCGCGCTGGGCCGCTGAGCCACGCTACTACCTGGCGCACTTGACGAAATTGTGAATCGACTACGACTGACTGGCTACGGGTGCTACGGCTGGTGACGTCGTCGGCTACGAGTGCTACGACTTGTGACGTCGTCTGCTACGAGCTCAACAATCGGCTACGCGTTACGCCACTGTAACTACTTATTAATACAAGCGGTATTCTATTCTTTTGAATAATTACATTTCGGCCATGCAGCGTTCTCCGCCGAATAAATCACAAAAAAACCCTAATACTTTGATGGAACAAACGCAGTCAGTTCCGAATATAACACAGGCTGTTAATGACCCTGAGTTTACCAACGTAAACGTACGTCATAAACGCCCACGACTTGATTCTACGAGTGATCAGCTGGAGGATTTTAAGCAGGAAATTAAAGACATGCTATCGTCGTGAAAATGTGAGCAAGAACAAACTATGTTGAAATTTATGGCGGAACAGAATGCGTTGGTGAAAAAATTAGTTTCTGATATGACCGATGTGAAACTACAAAATTTAGAGATCCAGAAAACAAATGCTGAAATTGAGAAATCTATTACTTCGATTGGCGATCTTTATGATGATATGAAATGTCAAGTGAAGCGGCTCCAGGCCGAATGCAGCGAATATAGGAAATTGACAGAGTCACTGGAGAAAACGGTAAGAGATCTACAATATAAGTCTAGGTCATCAAGTATTGAGATTCGTAATATCCCCAGTCAAGATAAAGAGTCAAGTGCTGATCTCATAAAGATTATGACTGCTATTGGGAATACAGTAGACCTGCCGATTTCCCCATCCAACATCCGTGACATATATCGCATTCCGGGGACCTCTGTCACCAGTAAACCAATCGTCGCTGAGTTTACAAGTGTCTATACCAAGTCTGATCTGATTTCCCGTGTTCGAGGCTTCAATAACAAGTAACAAAATAAGGACAATAAACTAAATACAGAGCTGTTGGGAATAACTGGCCAAAAACGTGCTGTGTATGTCGACGAACATCTGTCTAACACCACGAAGAGATTATTTTATTTAGCGAGAGAATACGCAAAAAAACACGAATATAAATTCTGTTGGGCCGCAAACGGAAATATCTTCTTGCGCAAGCAACCAGGACTCCAACAAATACTTGTCAAGTCTGAGGCTACCCTTAACGAGCTACAAGAGGAGAAATGACTATTTGATACCTTCGCATCACATAGTTATTCTTCCAGCTGGATTTCACGTAACGCACTTCAATTACCGGCCTCGAACGCTAAACTGTTATTTTTTAACCCTACTCTGCCCCCGATAGGAAAAAAGGCGCATCTAACATTTTTTCCAGATTTGAGTTATATATATTGCCGGAATCAGAAAAAAAAGGCGCATCTGCCTGTATTTTTTATATTTTTCTAACTTCCTCCAGTGCGGTTTTAGCACAACAAAATAGGGCGCTTCTGTTTATTTTTTTACACCCGATTGAAGATGAAAAGACGAATTTATGTGAAACTTAATTAAAAAGTCGCATTTATGTAGATAATGTCCTTATACTTTATAGTTTTTTTTAGTTCAGTAATATAAAAGACGCATATTTATCCCTATTTCTAAGAGGAAGATAATAAGACGCAAATAGGTATTTGCGACTAACGCGCTAATAAAAAACTGTTTTCACATTAAGAAAAAAGACCATATCTGACCACTTGCGCCCTATTTACTTCGTAAAATTGTTTTAGCATAGGCGCATTTGCCATAAGCGTCTTAATACTTTACGTTGAATAAATAATTACAATATGATACTTAATAAAAAAGGCGCAAGTGTACAGAAACGTCCTTTTTTCCTAGAATTGTGAATCAAGCGGAGATTGCGCGGGGGTCGGGCGGGGTATGTTTAGTACGGCGCCTGATCAGTTTCTATGTCAGTTGCGCCCGAGGAGGTTTAGGAGCACGACGTGTCGCGGTCGCGCAATATTTCGCAGCGTGATTCGTCGTAACAAAGTAAGTATTTTTTATTTGATAAGTTTGTTTGTTGTTTATGTGTGCATTTTATTCAACCGTAGTGTGCCAAATAATAATACAAATTGTATAAGACTTGTTTTGATAGAAATTATATCATTTCCTTGAATAAAATTTATAATACATTAGTGATACTAACTGAAGTAAGCTTTTATTGAGAAAATCTTATTGAATTGTGTGTGTTTATAATGTATTCTAATACTATTAATTACTGTTGTTACAGCTAAAACTAACATGAAAAAAGGTCGATGCTTTGAGTTACTTACTAAAGCTTTAGCTTCCACAAGTACGGAAAGTACAAATAGTACTGCAGCAGAAAATACAGAGCGAATTTCGCTGTATCCCTTAATTAATGACCAACACCCTTACCAAATAAGCCATGGTGAAGAAATTAACCACGTCTCTACAACTGACAATGTTCTTCCGGATAAAGTCTGCGATAATACCACCACTGCACCTACTATCAGCAGCAGCAGCAGTTCAACAGTAAGTGATTTTGACTCTGATGATTCAGTTTTTGATAAAGATTACATTCCACCACAAAGAAAAAACAACAAAAGTAGTGTTATCGACTCAGATTCAGATATTGATTTCATAGAGAATTCACAACAAAACAACATTCGCGTATCAGAGACACCTGAACGAGAAGATTTTGAGCCCGAAAATCAGACTGACCAGGCTTTTGAAAATGTAATCCAACTTACGAAGAAAGGAAGTGTACGTAAACGCAAACATTACGATACTTCATTGCGAGAGCGTACTAAAGCTAAGAAAGAGTTGAAGACTATTACCAAGTATTGCGTTAAACCAGGTTGTGGCGAAGAATGTAAAAAAAAGTGTTCTTCAAATATATCTGAAAACCAGCGAGGTATTATAAATAAGCAGTTTCGTAATTTCACCTGGAGAGAACAATACATATATATAATTAACAACACATCTCAAACTTTACCGGCCAGGCGAACAAAAAAAAATCCCAACTCAAAAGTAATTAACCGAGGAAAAACTATTACATATTTTATGTTGAATGAAAATAATGAGAGAGTAACGGTGTGCAAGATTTTTTTTTTGACGACACTTGGATTTGAGAAAAAAAACGACAAGGTTCTGCGAAACGCTTTAAAACAAGCACAAGTACAAGAAATAACGGATATGCGAGGCTGTAATCCCAACCCTAAAAAGATAGATAATAAGCCCATCATTGATCACATTAATTCTTTTCATCCTGCTGTATCACACTACAGAAGGGTACATGCACCCAATCGAAAATATTTACCGTCAGAGCTAAATATTCGTGATATGTACAAAGACTTTTGTGAAAAGATGGGTATAACTGAGCAGTCCGCTCCCGAATATTGTGTATCTTATGATCACTACCGACGAGTTATTAAAGAACTTAATATCTCTTTCGCAAAACTAGGCAATGAGGAGTGCGAAATATGCGAAAAATATAAATTACATAACCCTGATATTATGGAGATCCGTCATCGAAATTGCACCGAATGTAAGGAATACGAATTACATCACAGAAGATACATTTTAGCACGACAGAAATACGATGAAGATAAATCTCGTCAAATGAGTATGCAAGACCAAACCAGTGACGCTATGTATTACTCAGTAGACCTAGAAAAGGTTATAATGTGCCCTCGTCTAGATGAATTCAAGGTTGCTATATTTTGCCCAAGACTGATATTATTTAACGAGAGTTTCGTACCTCTGGGAGACAAGAAATTTCGAGGCGCGAGGGACACATTTGCTTGTATCTGGCACGAAGCTATTGCTGGCAGGAAAAAAGACGACATCATAAGCTGTTTCCGAGCCTTTTTTTTGCATTATCGTGATGTCAAGCACATAACTCTGTGGCTAGATAACTGTGCCGCTCAAAATAAGAACTGGACACTTTTTTCCTATTTATTGTACCTGATAAAATCAAGCGATGTCAATTTGGAAACTATCACTCTGAAATATTTGGAAGTAGGACACACTTACATGTCAGCGGATGAATTTCATCACCAGGTCGAGTTGTCACTCAAAAAGAAGAAAAGAACATATGACTTCGAAGACTTCCATCACGCGGTTTCTGATACTCATCGTAAAATTACTGTGAAGAAAATGGTCGTCAGCGACTTTTGCAGATTTGAAGATTGCTCTTCTTCCTATAAACTTCAAAATATGATACCAAGAGTATATCTGAGTAACATGTGCGAAGTCACTTTTCGAAGGGGAATTAATACATTAGCATTCAGAACTGATTTTGATGGCTTAGAAAGAGAACTGGACTTCCTGAGAGTGAAAAATATTAAAATTGGCATTCCAAGACCAGTAATAAAAACTCAATTCAGAGGAGTTAATGAAAAGCGAAAATCTGATATAATAAATCAGTTACTTTCTCTTATGCCGGAGAACCGAAGGGCGTTTTGGCGAAATTTGCCAGTTAATGACAACTCTGTCGATTTGATTAACGAATATGAGGAAGATGTTGACAAATAGGCACACAAAGCAACAGCAGCTCTTTTTCTTTGGTGGCAGTGAAACTACAAATTCTAAATACAGAATTTTTAGATTAGACAATATTTTTTCAAAAAAGCAATTTTTATACTTATTTTTAAGATTTGTCCAAGGATTAATAATTGTCTGTGATCTTACGTTAAAGTTAGATTTTAAGAGAATCTAGAGGCAGTTAAGACTGATGTTTTTTTTAAAATTTTTTGATATTGATTTTATAATGTTTTTTACTTTGATATTTTAGTCACATAATAATCATAATATTGTTTGTGTAAACACTTATAGTAATGTGATTATTAGCCTAAGAATGTTATTTTTTTTAAGACGTGTTTGTTAAAATAAAGATTAAGGAGATAATTATAATAGATCTGTATCTATTTAAGACTGATTAAGCTAAACTTTGCTCAAGTATAATAAATAGTTCTGATTTTTACTGTGCCATGGATAGCATTTTTGTTTATGTGGGTCAAAAGATTTTAAAATAAATACTTGACTATATCAATTGTGTTTTATTTACAAATAATAAATTAGGCTATGGCTTATATGATAACCACGAACCTACTAACTGTACTATTTCTGATATACTACCTTAGATAAAAGGATTATTAAATAATTTTATAAACATTTTACCTAAGCCAAGGGTTATCTACATACTTTCTAATTCTTAAGAAAAAAGGCGGAAATACCTATTTGCGCCCATTTCTGTTAAAATCAAATACTAGACAGATAAACTAAATACTTAGAAAAAAAGTACAGCCAAAAGCGTTTGAAATTTAAAGGACGCATCTAGCGGTTTACGTCTATTCAATTAAGTATGTAATATTTTCCTTAATTTTTTATGCTAAGATGAAACTGTTTTTTCATTAATTTTATTATAATAATTTAATAAATTCATATTATTATTAAACCAAGTTAAAGCCAATTATTAGAGGGTATTATTTTCAACTTTTAGTATGTAAATTTTTTTTTTACTCGAAGACAGCAAACGATTTCCCGTTTGATTCATTAAAATATTTATTTCTCCGTTTTTACTTTTTGTTAGATACGTCTTTTTAACTATCGGGGGCAGTACTAGTATTGTGTTTTTACTTTTTCTTTATTTACCTTATACACACGTACTCAATCAACACTTTCAACTTCACCTTCTAATAACAAAAACATACGCACTTACATATCATATTTTTACTCACACACAAAAACTTACATATACGGTTAGTACCTTAACTAATATTACAGGGCCTTATCTGTATACCTTCTCGCCTCTAGTAAAGCTTTTTTATGTCTTTTTGCAGTTCCAATGTGTTTGTGATCTCATTTATTTCTCAAATGGCTAATTTAGTAGATAATATAGTATCGGATTTGGACAATATTTCAGTTGCAAATGCTCGTTGCTGCCTTCCGGAAGAGTGTGCAAAGTACTTAAATATATCAAATAACTCCACTACGATTTTACATATTAACATACGCAGTATAAAAAAGAACTTTGACCAACTCTTAGCATTACTATCGTTAATCAAAGTTGATTGTGATATTCTGATATTGACTGAGTGTTGGTTAAGTAAAATTACAAACCTTCCTGTGTTGGATGGCTACAACTCCCACTTAACATACAACAATAAAAATCAGAATGAAGGAGTAGTGATGTATATAAAAAGCAATATTCAGTGTACCGTTCAGGAGCATCTTTTCACTAGTGGTAACTGTCTTTCATGCCAAATCAATAACGAGCTAGCAATAATCGCCGTGTATCGTTCGCCCTCTTTAAATTCTAAAGTAGATCTTGATAATTTCCTTGACAATCTAGACTGTGTTCTTACAACATTAAATAAGTGTAATAATATATACCTCATCGGCGATACTAATATAGATATTAAGCCGTCTAACACAGATGAACGATGTGCGAATTACCTAACCCTCAACGCCACCCATGGTCTTTTACCTGGACATTACATTCCCACTAGAATTAACAACTGCATTGATCACGTTCTCCTAAAATCTAAAAAATCTACAGATATACTTGTCTTAGAATCCCACATCACGGATCACCTTCCACTACTAATATGTTTAGATGGTCCAGGTTCGGTGAAACAGACGGTTCCTGCTTATAAGACTCCAAAAATTGATTATCCTAAAGTCAAAGCAGACATGGAAAGTCAGGATTTCTCTCAAGTCACCAACACAAAAGATCCTAATATAGCTGCCACTTATTTGATAAGCATAGTTCAATCTATTATGAAAAAACACACACGAATAATCAATGTTCCTAAAAAAGAAAGAAACCTCAAGCCCTGGATTACTCCAGGCTTATTACGTTGCATTCGTCATCGCGATAAACTCTATAAAAAAGCCCGTAACTCACCCAATAATGAAATAGTCCAAATCTCATATAAGCGTTACCGAAATTACTGTAATAATCTTCTCAAGAAGCTTAAAACAGCATATGAAAAGTCAGAATTGGACAAAGCTAAAAGTAACCCTAGAATGCTCTGGAATAAAATAAAAGAGATTACACATACCAAAAAAAGATGTGCTCCTCCTCTTGAACTTTTAAAAACATGTGCTGACCCGTATTCTGCAGCCAATCAAGTTTGTAAGTTCTTTGCCAACATAGGCACAGACCTAGCCTCTAAAATTACTGCCCCCTCAGAGTCATTCCCTCCACCAAAAACTTCCTCCCCTGGTTCTTTTGTCATTCTTGACGTTGACTATTCTGAGGTTGAGTCTTCCATCATGAATTTAAGACATGATAGTGCCACTGGGTGGGACGGAATATCTTCTCTTCTCCTCAAAATATGTCGCAAGCCACTTGTTCCCGTTATAACACATATAATAAATGCTTCAATAGCGACAGGAATTTTTCCAGAACCGTTTAAAAAAGCCTTGGTCCATCCAGTACATAAGGGCGGGAGCAGAGACTGTGTGAATAATTACAGACCGATCTCGGTTCTTTCGGCAATGTCTAAGGTTATGGAAAGGTTGATAAATGGTCGACTACTTAGCTTCCTAGACAAACATCATGTCATAGCGCCCAACCAATATGGTTTTAAAAAAGGTGTATCTGCAGAAGATGCAATTGCTGACCTAACAGAAACTGTTGCTAGGAGTATGGATGATCATCGTAAATGCCTTTCAATATTCTTGGACCTACAGAAAGCTTTTGACACGGTCTCGGTTCCTACTCTCCTGTCAAAGTTGGAAGTCATTGGCGTTCGGGGAGCAGCGCATGAGCTTTTCAAGAGCTACCTCCAGAACCGGAAACTCCGTGTCAAGATCGATTCATATACTAGTGATGAAGAAATAATCACATACGGAGTTCCACAAGGCAGTGTGATAGGGCCTACGCTCTTCCTAATATATATAAATGACCTTTGCTCACTAGCCCTCCCCAACACCAAGATATTCACATATGCTGACGATACTGCGATCGTAGTATATGGGGATACGTGGACTGACGTGAAATATCATGCAGAGCAATCGCTACGTACGGTTATGAGGTGGTTGCAGAATAACCTTCTGTCACTTAATTTGGCTAAGACCAACTACATTGCTTTTTCTATTAGTCACAGGACCAAAGCCCCATCTGATATAAATGTTCTAGCTCATACCTGTTTTGATTCTTCTACATGTTCATGTACAGCATCACGTGTCAGTCAAACCAAATACCTGGGTGTAGTGATTGATGACGGACTGAAGTGGTACTCTCAAGTTGAAAGTCTAACATCAAGGGTCAGAAAACTTATTTATATCTTTAAGTCACTAAGGCTATGCGCTGACTCTAAAACAATAAAAATGGTGTATCTCGCACTTTGCCAGTCTGTCATCAATTATTGCATTCCGGTTTGGGGTGGCACAGCTAAGACTAAACTGCTTGGGTTGGAACGCGCCCAGAGGGCTGTTCTCAGGGTGATGCTCGGCAAACCGTATGGATTTCCCACAAGCGAATTGTATGCGGAGTGCAGGGTACTCACTGTGCGGCAGCTCTTCGTGCTCAATACCACCCTCAGAAAGCATAGGCAGGTCCCTCCATTAGATCCTTCCTCTCGTAAAGCCAAATCTTCATGCCCATCTGTCTCTCACAAAACAGCCTTCGCTAGCCGACAGCTTTATGTAATAAGCTCATTCATTTACAGAAGGGTCAACAAGCATATCCAAATGAGTAATCTAAATCAATATGAAGTCAAAACCAAATTACAAAACTGGCTGTATACCCAGGATTATTTCCGTACAGAAGAACTTATTACCAAAATAATGTAGGCACATAATGATAGTTATTGTGAATACAGAATGTTGTATGTGACAACATCACAATAGCACGTCCCAACAAAACACCTTACATACACCACACCACACAACACCCCATTCCAATCACACAGTCATCACCCCTTCACACACATACTCACCCATTCATTTACACCACACCACTCAACACCTCACTCCACTCACACCTCCATCCCCTCTTCACACACATACTCACGTTCTCATATTCATAATCATACAGGTTATTATAGGTTTATTAACATAATCAAATCAACAAAGGTTTCTTTTGTACACCAAGTGACAGTAGAACACTGACTCCTAAGTCACAGGGTTCCCCTAGTTTAGGAGGCAGAGTTTTTCATTATTTGTGTAGCCTTTTCCCAAAATCCAATGTACCTATGTGATTTGTTCAGTATTTTATACAAAGGTTTTTTGTGCCAATAAACTTATTATTATTATTATTACGTGTTATACCTAACCTATTTAAAATATTTGCACGACTGATAAGTCGAATATAGTGAGTCTAGATTAATTTTACCACCTCATTGTATACCTATATCCTGGCAAATAAATAGTTTCATTTCATTTCATTTCAATATTATAAATGTCGCCTGAACTACAGAATTAATTTGAAATTTGTTACATACCTACCAAGATTGTACCCCAAGAAAAGATATACGCTACTTATTAATCCGCAACTTCGTCTGTATCCGCGGTAACGAAGTAGCGGGCAAAAGCACGGAGCAGACAAATAGAGTTTATCTGTTCCGTGGACAAAAGCTAGTATCATAGAAAAACATATCACATGCCAATAGGAATGTACGCAACGTCACAAAAATCTCCAACACCGCACACAACACTGAACACACATAGTATGTCAAGTATTCAAACGCAGGACATTTCAATCAATGAAATCGCACTAGCGTACGCTAAAACGTCCGGTGACCACGCTGTGCAGGTTTGAGAGACTTTCAACTAATTGGGGACTTTTATTTAGAATTCAGGTACGGCTTTAAAATGTGTTTTGATTGATTGGTTTAAAATATAGATTGGTATGAACACTGAACAAACAAGCAACCCCTATATTTAAACTGCCTATTTTTGGACCGTCGACTGAAGTGAAAACTAAAGAACTTTGTAATAAAAGTCACAATAAAAATGCATAATTATAATTTAAAGCTGTATTTCGCTAAAATTACAATTGATATTTCCGTAACGAGGATTAGCATGTCGGTGAGCGAACCCAAGGTTTGCCCCTACCAAAAATCGCTCACCGCGGCTAAAGAAGTTTTTATTTCAATATGACAGAACATATTTATGACTTTAGTTTCGGAAGGCGGTGGCAATATGAAACCACAAACAGAACAAAAGCCGCCGACTTCCGAAACTAAAGTTATATCTGTTGTGTGCTGTTCTGTTGTGTGTGTTGTGTATCTGTGTGTGTGTGTGTGTGTGTGTGTGTTGTGTGTGTGTGTGTGTGTGTTGTGTGTGTGTGTGTGTGTGTTGTGTGTGTGTGTGTGTGTGTATCTGTTGTGTGTGTGTCTGTTGTGTGTGTGTTGTGTGTGTGTGTGTGTGTGTTGTGTGTGTGTGTGTGTGTATCTGTTGTGTGTGTGTCTGTTGTGTGTGTGTTATGTGTTTGTTGTGTGTGTGTGTGTGTGTTGTGCTGTTGTGTGTGTGTATTTTATTGTATTAAACTTTATGCGAACCGGAAGATGCAGCGTTGGTAGGCCTCTCACCAAATGGGCCGACGATATCGTCAAGGTCGCGGGTAACCGGTAGACGCAAGCTGCAGGTTGCAGCAGCACGTTGTCCTCTGATCGCAAGAGTCCAACTTTCTCAGGAATCCAACTTTTATAACATCCATACAAGTCTTCTCATGAGTTCAACTTTTATTTTTTATGTGCTTTTATTAGCACTATTCCAACAGTACAGTTGGACAGAATTTAAACGGATTTTAATTGCAATTTTGACCTATGTCCAACAGTGGACGTCATTCGGCTGATGATGATGATGATTATCATCATCAAAGATGCACTTAATGCCTTAGGCATTCTCTACCAGTCAACCTAAGGTGGTGAAGAGATAACATGGCAAGTGCAAATTAAGTCATAATTTTTCAAAAGCAAAACAATCACATGGATAATGTACAAAATAATTGAAATACCTAAATAGATAAATATTTCGTAATTTAATTATTGAAATATTGTGAACTGGAGCATTTTGTGAGCAATACCTATAGTTACTTTTATAAGCTGCAACGTAATTTGATATTTTTTTCAATACTTTTACTGCTTATATTCCTAGGTCACGTTTCAAAACTAATGTTTACTCACGAACTAAAAGCTTAAAATACGGAATATTAAGCTTGTTTTCTAAAATTTTGACCGGAGTAACCAATGAAATACATTAATACAGTGGCAAAACTTTAAAAGAGCTTTTGACTCATGTACAAGCGCACCAAGTCAATGACCTAGACGTCTTTCGCCCGATATTTACGTGCTCAAGTTGTTAAGATGTTATTATCAACTTGCTTTGGCCCGCGACTTCGTCCATGTGAATTTCTAAAGTGGGTGATCGACATACGAGCCTATACCGCGGTTTTAAAGAACGTCGGTTTTACTCGCGGCTCATCATCACCAACGGTTCTGATCGACTAGCGAGTGAAACAGTCGTATCGTAGCATTCTCAATGTATCGTAGTCGAATTGAGGTTAACATGTCTTGTTCGGAGTTTGAAGCTTTGTGTTATCTTGGTATTACCCATAGCATACCACGAAATTAAGAAAAAAAAAGCAAAAACGCCCGAGAGTTTGGGTTAAAAGTTGGATTCAGAAAAGGCAAGCGTTATCGCATACACATTTAATACGAGAATTGTCAGCAGAACCTGAATTCTATGATAAAGTCGTGACTGTGAGTTCGCAGATCCATTGTGACGTAGTGTCAGAATGGTCTATCATTGATTTTCATAATGATGCCATTATATTAGTAGATTACCACACTTGTCAAAATCAACAATTATGAAATCAATTATAGACCATTCTGACACTATTGTAATAGCAGACTTGAGGCCCTGGCGGCTCGCCAGCCGTGATCCGAGCCGTGAGCCGTGAGTAAAAAATGAAGCAAACATGACGAGCCACGAGTCAGGCTCGTCAACTGACAAAACCGCGGTATTGCAATGATACACCAGCGAGCTTTACCGACGAGCCATAAGACTGTGGTTTTACTCGCTCGTCGACCAGGGTCTTAACAGATCACATTTTTTTTTATTGTAAAATACAGCCTATAGCACATGGGATAACGTAGCTTTCTATTTGCGAAATAATTTTACGAATCGGACAAGGAGTTCCGGAGATTAGCGCGTTCAAACAAACTTAGGGTTCCGTACAAATATGTATAGTTTTTAGACTTTTACCTGTACTTGTAGTATAAGACGATATTACTTGCCAAATTCCATAGTTCTAGGGCAACGGAAAGTACCCTGTAAACTTTGATTCTCTTAGGGAGTGTCGAAATATAGTTTTTTTGCGACATAAACGACCGTATCTTCTTTTTACGTTAATTTAGAAGGTTGATATTTGTACAGCTTCAGGGGACTGTAAATTTGAGTATGTGGTTTAAATTTCAACTCGATACCTCCACGCGTTCCTGAGATAAAGAGTCTTAACCGACAGACGGACGGAGGGTTTTTTTCCTTTTTTTTTGTGTAAAATCTACCACATTTACTTTACGTCCAGGGGCGTGCACAGAGTTTTTAGACAGGGTAGGCAGAAAAAAATAGGTATGCAGGGTCGACAGATATAGTTAAAGTTTACTTAGAAACCGATGGATGTTTTTGAATAAAATAAAATAAAATTAATAGAGAATAAACATTTCAATGATTTAATTAAACATTCGAAAACATCCATCGGTTTCTAAGTCAACTTCAACTTCAACCATTTCCGTCTTTCCGATGACCTGCATACCTATCTCTTTTGATGACTGTACCTAAGTGATTTGCCACCTCAAATGATTCCTAGATTGACTGAATTTATAGACATCAATTAGTTTTTTTGCTGCCGTAGAAAAAATATGAATAGGACTGTATCGATGTAATGCCTCGTTTCAGGCGATTATATTATTTGAAAATAGTAGGAAAGGTAAACAGAACAACCGCTGTATAGGTACTCAAGCGTCAGGCCCGCGTCACAGAGTAGGTAGGTATGTACCTCCTCCTAAAGCATCATACGAACAGATGTGTTCAATTTTTTTTAATCGATTTTATGATAGAAACTCAAAACAGGGTTAAAAATAATATGCGTAGAACAAAAACGTTTTGCAATCTACTAAACAAGGAACAATTAGGTACTTACCTAATGTGTTTTTTTACCAATAAAATAATCTCAAGTTCACAACTTACTAGAAGTAGGTATTACAAGCACCTACCCTTTTCCCTTTCATGTGATGATGAGGTGATTATCTATCATAATATTGAGTACCGAAACCTAAACAAAATGTAGGCATTTTATTCGGGTTCGGTTCTACAACAAAATCTCGCGAATCTTCTACCTACTTTAATTGATGTAATAAAACAGAACTGTACCAACCTCTTACGACCTAATCGCATGGTTTGTTTGTATTGATTGAAATCTAGCGGCTATCCTCGATCAGTGTTTTTTCACCGAAGCCGAGAGAAAGTTTTGAAAAGGAATCATTTTTTAAGTATTGTCTGTACCTACATAACTACACAACAAACTTTCACAGTGAAGTTATTCCATTTTACACACTAGTAACAACGTTGAAATAATATAAAAATGCATTCACAAAACCATGAAACAAACCAAAACAAAAAAAATGGCGACTCAGAATAATTCACGTATATTTTTGTACCTACACAATTGTCGTATTCCGTCGTGTAAACTCGTGTAGTAAAATCTAAAATGTTAAAAAGACAATGTCTTCAGTTCGCGTTGTGTGCGTGAGTTGTGACATTGTGTGTCATGTACGAATAGAAAATGCACACGCGTGCTACGAGCCTGTCACGAGGCACACATCCAAACAAAATATAATAATCTAGGCACAAATATTTTGTGTCTCTCCCGTAGGATCCTAGCGGCGCTAGTGCAGCGCGAAGCGATCGAAATGCGCGGACTAAGGCGCGAACGTATCGATGAGACTTCGTGTTACCACCGTTACGCGACAGATGGAGCTGATTTAAGATTTTTTTATTAATTGAGAGTAATTACTCGTGTATAAAATATTCTTACAGATAATATTTTATACACGAGTAATTAAAAAAATAACACGAAGTCTCATCGATACGTTCGCGCCTTAGTCCGCGCATTTCGATCGCTTCGAAATCATCAAAATAAATTAAAACAAGATAATAAATATTTATCTGAGTTGTAGGGTAGGCAATGTCTATGTGACTGTATGAACCGCACGCCACTGTTTACGTCAGGTACTATTCATATCTATAATAATATTATAAATGCGAAAGTGAGTTCTAAACCATTGCCCCGATTTTGATGAAATTGTATACTTATTAACCTGCGACTTCATCTGCATCTGTAAACAAACACGCTTATAGCTAATTACGTTTTACTAATCTTAAGTGAGTGTTACCAACCTTCAACCTGTAATTCAGTTCTAATCAAAACAAGCTTACTTATAATATGTTGCCAGCCAGCATTACTTCTAGGTCCTAGCCCCTTCTACGTGTAGTTATTATCATTGTCTTATATTAATTTAAATGTTTTCAATATAAGTCATGTTGGTAAGCGTGTTGTACTTGTCATAATTATACAATCTAAGGGCTGTCCCTAAAACTATGACAGTAGCGGTGTCAGTACATAATAGTGATTCAGGTATGCAAATTGTTCATCAGCTATTCAGTGTTTGGACATTCGTTATGCGCGTCCCACGTCCAGCGTGTGTTACGCGCACACTGCGTAGCTTTGTGGGGCGAGCAATGAGCGGTAGCGATAGCGAGGATCATTGTTCAACTAACATGTCTGCTTCGCGAACAGTTTGCTTTTTGATACCTTTTCATGTGTTGGTGTTTTTTGCGGCATGTTATTTGTTTCTTGCTTTGAAAATGATTGGTTTTATTGATTTTAGTAAGACTGTTTCAAAGATACGAGTATTAAAATTTAGGCGAAAAATATTGTTTTTATTTTACTGCAAAAAATCAAGCATTAAGGAAACTTTGGGAGCGATAGTAACTTTAGTAAGAATGTTTGCATTTATTTTGCCCACGATTTTACCTAGATGTCTTGTTGAATTGCAGAATAATTTTATGTTTTAAGTTAGATCAAAATCTATGTGTGTGCCAAAATTCAACCAATTGTATTCAGCTGTTTAAGCGTGTAAGAGTCACAAGTATCCAGCCATCTTCACAAACTTTCGCATTTATCAAATTCAAATTCAAATATTTTATTTCAGATTTCAAAAATAAACCATATAATGTTAGTATTTTTTTAATGGGACAAGCCCGCCACACTATTCCCTAACCACTGTAACTCCTGTAAGCCAGAATCAACAGTGGCGACCACCAGAAAAGCGCCAGAGCTATGAAGCTCGACGAGTCCCAGAGAAACGATTCAACTGTCTTGGATCCCGCAACGAAATTAATCAGAAAAGAACAGCGGAGGAGTAAGAAAAACATATTTTCCACTTCCCTCCAAATCAAGCAGGAGACAGAACAGAACTAGGCCAATAGGCACAAAGGGACGTTTACAACTGGGAGAAACCCAGTTTTCAGTCAGTAATTAATGGGCCCTAAAAAGTAAGCTGTTACATTAAATTTGATTCCAATAATAGGTATGGCAAAAACGCTTGAACGCACGGAAATTAGTTCTAGTTTCCACAAGGTCCGCATAATAAACTGCACCGGATGTAGCCTGTACACTATCCAACATAATATTGCGTTCTTTCTGCCAAAGAGTACACTCCCATAAGATATGATGTGCAGATTGTTCGTATTCACAGTCAGATGTAGAACATTGACACAAAGGCGAAGCAACAAGCTTGAAAGAAAATAATTTACTTTTAAAGTTGCCATGTCCTGTTAGAAATTGGGCAACACAGTGGTCCACCTCCAGCCATGTCCTGGCCAGCCGCTCACGAACGTATGGAAAGAACTGATGAAGGTGACGGCCCTTGCTAGAATCATCCCACCTACACTGCCACTCGGATAAAATTCCTCCCAGACGTCAGTCTGTGGTTTAAATAATCTAGAAATCTTAGCGCGATCACGTTGAGTTTGCGTCCATGGTCTCTCGCGCAGAATAGTACATTGCAGCACGTCGTTGCACCTCAAGATCGACTGGAAGCACGCCTGCTGGAACCGGAAGGGCTTCAGTACTAACGGTCCTATATGCTTTACATAAAAATATTAAAGCCAAACGTTGACTTTGAAGCAATTTACGTCGTACCGCCCCTATGGTGGCCCTATCAGCCCAAACAGGTGCCCCGTAGCACATACATCCCAAATAGGTAGCCCCATAAATAGTATTTAAAGTTAAAAATGATAGACCCCAAGTGGCTTTAGATATACTCGTCAAGGCATAAAAGTTATTTTTAGCTTTTTCACCAACTGTTTTTATGTGGTCAATAAATGAAAAGTTTTTCTCTAAGACCAGACCAAGGTAGCACACTGATTGTTTTCTTTTAACGGGAACGTTATTAAATTTAATACTAGGCCATGATTTAAGATTACCTTTTAAAATAAGTTGATAGGTTTTGTGAGGTGCAAAGGTTAGACGGTTTCGGACGCCCCACTGAGATATTAAGCGAAGGCAAGTGTCAGCCAAATTCTCAAGCTCAGCCCGGGTACTTGCCTGAATAAGCAGAAGGCCATCGTCCGCGTAACTGGTTAATGAACAACCGCAAGGAAGTGGAATCGCAAGCAAATCATCAAAACCTACATTCCATAAATATGGACTGATAACTGAACCTTGAGGACATCCCATAGTTAGAGCCTTCGACTAGAATGATGTCCAAGTTTGAGCTTCGCGGAGCCGTTTAAAAAGTGCGAGTAAACAAGAGTATAGATGTTTCTGTAACAACCACGGGTTTTCATCTTAAGTAGTAGCATAGGCCACCATGCGTTATCGAAAGCCCTTGAGATATCGAGAAAGATCCCAATGACGTATTTATGTTCGGACGAATTAACAATTTTCCTAACAGATAGTGCCGCGTCGACGGTAGATTTCCCTTTGGTGAAACCGAATTGATTATTATGAAATTTTGGTCCATCCGGTAGCAAACGCGGAACGATAAGTCGCTCCAGGAGTTTTCCCAAAGATGGTAGTAGTGTTATGGGCCGGTACGACTTCAGGTCATCCGGGGGCTTGTCGCCACTCTTTGGCATAATCCGTATAAAGCCACGTCGCCATATACGAGGAAAAATACCTTCCGCAATGCACCGGTTATAAACAGTTAAGATCGCGTCACCCGCTGTTTTACACGCTTCTATAATCATTCTATTAGATATTTTATCTTCACCTGATGATTTGTTGACTGGTAGTCTCTTGACAACGTTTATGAACTCGTCAGTGGATGGTAGATCTGACGTTGGTGATTCAGGTGGCATTGAAGCCCACGCTCTAATCTGTTGGTGGTATTCGTTGTCGTTCATAGGTGAATCATCGGGTATCAGAGTATTAAGTAGAACTTCCGTTGTTTCTTCGATACCGGTGGTATGTTTATTATATACTTTAATGTTTTGGACATACGCAAGGTCGACTGATCTATTAGCCTTAAACTCGTGATATAAAGGAGACCATGGACCTTCTTTATCTAGTTTTACAACAATTTTACGCAGTAAATTACCCTTAGATTTTTCCACCGACGCTTTGTAGCGTGACTTGGCAACTCTAAACGTATTTAATGCAAAAGTCAGCAGGTCCCCGGTAACCTTACGTTTTTTAAGCTTATTGAGCTGTCTACGCGCTCTGCGATAAATTTTACGTTGTTCAACTAAATAGTCACTCCACCAATCACATCTCCGAACGTTGGTCATAGATCCGCGACCAATGGCGATGTCAGCACAGTAAGTAAAGGTGTTTGACATAATTTCAGCACTCTCTTCAGCTGACAATCCGATGTGAGTGAAGTCTTTGGCGTGGCACGCAAAAATCGAGCTAAAGAATTCCCAATTCGCGCCTTTACATTTATATCTAAAATTACCTCTAATATGTGACGGACCTTGAGTAAACATCGGAACAAATTCGTACACGATCAGGCGATGGTCGCTACAAGACGCGTCCGGTAGGACACGCCACCTATCCAAGCGTACGTCTGCACTAGAAAGTGTGACGTCAATACAAGATTCGCCCATTGGGCCGAAAAAAGTAGATGGTGCGTCAGGGGTGTTATGGATCGATAGGTTCATTTTAGCAATGAAATCCTCGACAGCGCAGCGTCGGTCGTATTCCGTGGACCGAACCTTGCCATACCACAGGGACGATGACGCGTTAACATTCGCGCCAACGATGACTTTGTGGCCCGCAAGCGACCGCAAGACGTGACGGAAATTATGTATATGAGGAGCAACAGGATCTGAATATTGAAAGTAACAGCTCACAACGTAGACTTTAAAGGAAGCTGAAGACATCTCTGCAACGGCACAGTGATGAGTCATAAGGTTACGTAAAGATGTTACTGTAAAGTTAGAAGAACGTGAAACGTAAATTCGGGCTCGTGCTTTGCAATCCAGCTGTACCACCTTGTGACGTAAGCGCGCGTTTTGATATTGCTCTTGAACAAGTACTACGTCTAACTTGTAATCGATAATTAATCTATCCAACTCGGATGTCGCCACTCTATCATTGTGAAGATTTAATTGACCTATGCTTAAACTATCCATCTTATTAGAAGAAAGTGTTTAGGATAAGCTGTTCGAGTTTGAGTTTAAAGGTCGCACAATCTTCAGACCAAGTCAAACGGTTTCTTGAAACGCTTACACGCCACGCAAGTCGGTTTAAAATTTAAATTGTCTTTATGAGGGCAATCCTGTGTTTCATGTGCTTCCGAGCAATCAGCACACGCAGGTGATTTATTATTGCAGTATTTCTTAACGTGACCGAATTGTTGACAATATAAACAACGAACTACCTCAATATCATCTACAAAACGGCAAGTGGCCCAGTCAATAAATAACTTATCCTTCGTAGATACTAAGTGTTTATGTACGGCAGATTCGAGTTCTATGCCAATCCATTTACGACCATTATAAGCAGAACGCCTACGAATTATTTTGGTAGATTTTCATAAATTCATCCTCTTTGATAGGCAGCTCGTCTTTAATGTTTTGACGGTACAAAGCGAGCATAAAAGCGCTGTCTTTCTTGTAAGCCAGCGGACCTGATGGCATCGACCGATTCTAACTTTTTAATTGAGTTTCGTTAGCGACACGCAGTACAACCCCTGACTTGGCGGTTTTTTTAACTCCTACGATTTGAAAACCGTCATCACTTGGTTTAATCGCTTTCATAAGGGCTTGTTTAGTCGCAGATGATGACGCATAATTAGCTGAGCGTTCCGCCGTGGGATAAGCAACGACACACGGCAGCGGCGCCCGCGACTCTAAGACTGGAGCCACTTTAGGCAAGCGAAGTTTTAATGAGTCCGCGTAGGACACCATTTTGTTTTCGGTAATGACATAATTATTATTCACAGTATTGATAGCGGGATTCAATTTAATTTTGTCCAATTCACGTTCCGTATTTGCTAACTTCGTTTCGTTGCACGATGATTTTAATGCTAACATAGAAACGATGGCCGTTACTCGCTGAGTCATATCCATGATAGCAGATTTATTTGCAACATTAATGCGGGACCCTTGATCGTTGACAAGGTCGTTTATTTTTTTCAGATACGCAGACGCTTCGGAAACTAAATAACAATAGTCGGTATTGTTCGCATTGCTGGCGTTGCTCGCATTACTTACATTTAATATTGGCGAGGACTTTTCGGAAGATTCGGACGTTTGAAGCCGTTTGGACCTATCATCGGGCGAAACGTAGGATGGATACATTTCGCTAAACAAACGTTAGCGGAGGTTGACGCGGGCGCGGCGGCCCTTGGTGTTATTGCATTTCTACGGAATATTTCCTCGCCACGATCAGGCGGGTCATCATTATTGGATAACATCAACAATTTAGACCAAACAAACCAGTAGAAAGTGAAAATTAACGTACAAATAAATTATTTCGCGATACCCTCACACTAAAGAAAATAAATGTACTCACCGATAGCTGACAAAATTAACTAATTACCAGTAATTACGGAAGCAAACACGTATAAAAACTTACGATACCAGCACTTAGCACAATAGCACACAACCAGAAACAACTCACGAGCCAAAAATCGATCACGGAACACGATAATCGTAATTATAATCAGCAGCGTAAACAAATCACATCTGCATCGATCGCGCGCGGGGAGGGAAGTGTATAACTAATAATAATAATAATAATAATGATTATGTTAGTAGTATAACTTAGCCTATTGTTAGTATTAAAATTAAATTAACAATATTATACAACCCGATCAGTGTATCCAGTACTAGCGACCCGCCCCGGCAATGTAGTATAACGTATAAACCATTCTCTAAAATTACTCTACCTATTGGTGAAAACCGCATTAAAATCCGATGCGTAGTTTAAAAGATCTCGGCTTGGCCATGAGAGACATGACGCGTCGCAAAGGGCTGGTGGCGCGCGGTGGTGCGGCAGGTGGGGCGGCAATTCTCGCGCGTGGCATAAATTGCATGCCACGGGCAGTTGCGTTTGCCGCCGCGACCAGTCTATCAAGAGCGAGATGTAAAGTCGCATCGCAGAAATCTGAGACAGATAGAGAAGAGAGCTCGATACTCATCGTAACATACTTTTACTCAGAAAATTTCTGCGATGCGAACGTCGCATCGCAGTTTTGTGTAAAAGCCGTACAAGCCCATAGACAGAGAATTCCATAAGAAATACGAGCAATGCAGATACAGATTTTGTTTTAATATACCTACGCGAATAAGTGTCGATATCTCTTCGATTAGATTCTTGTGAATATTCAACCTGAACTTTAGAAAAAGGGGAATGCAGATAGGATTTTAAGCGCTGCAGAAATTATATATTTCTTCCCATAATCTCTTCACTACATGTTTATATTTATGTTGTGGATGACCACACTTTCAAATAGCTGGTGTAGCTAATATTTCTACAATAAAAGTTTCGGTATTATTATTTTTTTAAATAGCAGTTGTCCCTCCCCAGAGTTCAAGCTTTCTTCAGACCTTCATTAAAATCGGATCAACCGTTTCGTCATGAAAACGTGACAGACAAACCGAGTTCTTTTCTCATTAATAATATTAGTATGAGTAAAAGTAGTAGCAGACACGCTACCTCTTCTACTTGGACCATAACCTATCCGGACCACTCAAAACAGAATGTTTTATGTCGTGTGCGTCCAAATCGCCTACGGAACTATTTGATTGACAGGTTTTATTTAGGTTGCTGCCCGGATGTCAAGCCGCATTCAGGTTTTGATAAAATACTGCAGCAAAAAAAATTGGTTGTCTGTAAAGTCAGTTTACTGACGATAGTTGAACGTGACAACGTCTTAAGAAAATACTGATGGAATGATCGTTACGGCGTTACGGCGTTACCTCAGAGCGAGGTAACGCCGTAACGCCGCATGAGTCATGTTTTTTCGTGCGTGCAGCCGGCTCTATCGAATTATAAGACGTTGTCACGTCAAAAAAAACGTTGTTAGCTTTTAATAATAATAATAATAATAATAATATTTATTTGCATAAAACATGGTGTACAAAGTTGTTTTAAAAGACATTAAAGAGCATACATGTTTTGCTTAATATCATAGCATGCAAATTTTAAGTAGGTATAGGTTACATTAAAAAATGTTACCTGTCAAAAAAATCTTTTATACAATAAAAATTATTAGTGTTTATCCATTGGAATAGTTTTTTTTAAAACAATCTTAGATCTAAAGTTTTTAAAACACTTGGAATTTTATTATATATCCGGACACACATGGCTAAACAGCTTTTATTATATTTAGCAAGTCTTGGTAACTCGTTTAGTATAAGCCTGTGAGGATCTCGCCGGTTCCGAGGATATACATCCTCTGCCTTTTTGAATAAATCTGTATGCTTCTTAACAAACATGCATACTTCATAGATATAAAGAGAGGGTAGCGGTAATAAACCAAGTTCTTTGAATATTGTCCTGCAAGATTCATCTGGTTGAAGCCCATATATTGCACGAATACATTTTTTTTGTGCAACAAATACCCTATTTTTGTCGGTACTATTACCCCACATTATGAACCCATAGCGTATTAATGATTCAACATAAGCATGATAGGTAGTGATAGCAGTTCTAATGTTTGTTAAATTTTTAACCTTTCTGAGTGCATAAACGAATTTATTTATTCTTTTAGATATTTCATCTACTTGTGCTTTCCAATTTATGTCCTGATCTATTATTACTCCAAGAAATTTTGTTTGTTTAACTTCATTAAGTTTTGGTATGTCCAGTTTCAATTTGTATTTATTATTATTGGATTTATTAAACTGTATATATACAGACTTATCTAAATTAATTTTTAAATTATTCATGTCAAGCCATTCAATTAATTTGTTAATTGTGTTGTTAATTTCTGTTTCATGGTCGTAAATTGTATTAGTCTTCTTATCGGATGTCACTATAATGGAAATATCGTCTGCGAATAGTATAAATTTATGATTTGTTATGTCTGTGATTGAATTTATATACAGTAAGAACAATATTGGGCCCAAGACACTTCCTTGTGGGACGCCATAATTGTTGCATTTATACTCGGATGAGTGTGGAATCATGACGTTGTTTTTATCTAATTTTGTAATAATAACTCGTTTAATAGTATCTAGTGTGTGTTTTGTTTGGTTGTTGGAATGAAAAATATATTTTATTACTAACTGACCCAGCAAACCATGTTTTGCCATATAAATAAAAAAAAAAACAGCTAAACGTACACAAAAAAAAACATGAAAGTCATTTGGAGGACTTCAAAGAAAGGAGGAGGAGAAAAAAGTACATTATAAAAGGGTTTTCAGTAGTTTCTGTAAATTTATACTGTTCGAACTCTTTTCACCTCTTTGGTACAGCCATTATATTGATATTAAAATTATATGGATGAAGTCCTCGAAGTTCCAGTAGACAAATAGGTGTTGCCGCATTCTGTACCAAATCACAACAAGTACCTTTTTAACGCCACCAAACCAATGTAAGTTTTCAAGTAACTAACGAATTATACAATCTGAAATCTTTTATTGGTGCCACATTACTTTAGAACGTTGTCAGACTGCTTATTCTTGGTTTAAAGTTGTCAAACCTGGCTGGCTTTAATTAGGTGCCCATTTGCGGCATGCTTGTTAGTAATAATGATAAGAAAAGCGACTATACTATTTATATTTTTTACTACTATATATATATTTTGGGTTCGATTCTTTGGTCGGAAAGAGTGTTATTGTATGTTTTAATTGGAATTTTTGTGGTTGCAAAACGGTGTTTTGAGCTTGATGGTGTGATACCACCATGCCTCAGAAAGCATGTAAAGCCATTAGTCTTGCGCCTAATTCCTCCCAGGTCGTGTCAATCTGCTGTCCTATCAGACTATGAGAGTGAGGGCAGAGGGAGTACCTACACTGTGCTTGCGCACACACTATCATATCTCCTACATACTTCCTTAGTCTCAATTAAGATTGGCCTCTATGACCGACATTTAGTCGGGAGAACCTTTAGATCTGCAGATTTTAAGAGACAAATTGATAATGATTTCCATCTTGCTAGTTGACTGCTAATTTCATTCACAAGTCCGACCTAGTCTTGCATTTTTGCCTTGCGTCTACGAATACCAATCTTTAGTTGGTAGGGCTTGCACCACTAGCCACTCGCTTTTCATGTAAATAGGAACATAGTCCTGGATCGATAATTATTAGTATAGTTATCTAGAGTTATAGTTCTATAATATATTATTACAGTCTGTTATCTTTAGGCGGGATTGTAAATGTCAGGTTTATTGTTTACTAGCTTTTGCCCGCGACTTCGTCCGCGTGAATGTCGGTTATCGCAAAATTGCGGATTAAAAAGTAGCCTATGTCCTTCCCCAGGGTTCTAGCTATCTTCATACCAAATTTCATCAAAATCGGTCCAGCCGTTTCAACGTGAAAGCGTAACAGACAGAGTTACTTTCACATTTATAATATTAAAAAAGTATGGAAGTATGGATGGATTGCGCAATAAGTACTCAATTCTTTGGCCCAAGAATAGACCAGTACTTTGGCCATCTGAAGAGACGACCACATTTAAATGAAACTACTAACCTTTAATTTCTAAATAGCAAAAAGAAACAGTCCTTCAATCCTCAAATAACTATAACATGAATTTAATTTACGTAATTGTTCATTCTAAAGTGACGATGCGATGCGCGTGGCTTAATTCTCAACCAATTAAACAAAGACATACGAACTATAATTCCATAATACTAAGCGCCTAAATCACCGGTAGTCAGCCTTAAAATGGACATCGGAAATAGGATCGTGTGTATTTTCTTATTCATGAGAATGTTAATTAATAGGATGAAATTAGTAAATCAGACAGTTATTTAAGTTACTTTTCAAATTAACACAATTCTATCATTTTAATTATCGAAAATGTAAAAATATTTATTTTAAATAAAACATGTAACTATTCTTCAGTAGCTACCTGCCCGGCGTCTAAAATCTTGAACTCAGCTGTCTTATACCTACTGATTTTGCGTATTATAATTTTAAGAAAAACATAATATATGATCTAATATTTTATTCGAACACCTTTGTATACGTATTTTATGCAAATACGTAAATAATTATCGTCAAAATATATTCCAGTCAACACAAGTTCTACAAGACATTGATACTACAAACCGTTTATAATATTAAACACCAAGGACATTTCAAAGACCCAGGACTGCTAGTAAACAATAATCTTTTATCACCAACATTAAGCACAATGGTTCCAGGTTAGATCCCAGGCCGCTGTGCAGTTATAAAGGTACAATTTGTGAGGCAGTAAATACATCAGCTGAGCGTATATTTATTGCGACGAGCATTAAACTTGCCCTAGCGACTAATGCTGCTTCTAATATCGTTGGAGGTACGACGGTAACTCGAATGGTTCGTCGGTTTAAAGACAGTTTACAATAAAAAAATAGTTTTGGTCAAGTTTTGACTAGTTTAGGACTAGCCTAGATTAGCCTTTACTAGTTTTGAACTAGTTTAGACCTTCTTTGGACTAGTTTTAGTTTAGCATCGGCTATTTTTGGATTGGTTTTAGACTAGTCTCGATAAGTTTAGAACTACTTTCAAAATTGTCTTGACTAGATTCGAACTAGACTATATTCAGGATCAAAAACTAACATAAACAATACGAAATGTCTTCTCAAAATAATATTTCACTTGGAACTCGGAACCAAAAC